>OX104118.1:23818490-24560473 GCA_944474755.1 Limnoperna fortunei
TTAAAGGAAAAATAGAAAAAAGAAGGAAATGAAATAGAGAAAAATTGACGTGAGAGATGTGATGGATGTGATGATGAGTGTGATTTCAAATGTTTGTGAGTAATGATTCAAACTATGGGAATCTTTCTGACCCTTTGACATACTCAAATACATGCTTAATGACATGCTCATTCTGCTCATTAGACAATTGAGAATTACCAGATGTAAGAAGTTCTAGATTTACTGGACAGTAAATTGGCATCCACTGAAGGTTTTCAAATAATCTATTTCTAATATTAGCATATTTCGAACATTCAAAAAAGCAATTACTTGAATTTTTGCGGTCGGATCTACAGCGACAAGTTGGATCAGATATATAATATTTACCTTGTATAGGTCATAATTCAATATTGATGCTGAACATCTTAATTGTGTTAGAACAATGTTAAGTTTTCGATTACCATATTCATAATGCTTTGGAACTCTTCTTTGTTGGAACAAGTTCTACAATTAGGATTTAAACTTAAAATAAAGTTTACATTACGGATTGGTAGATCTAAACGGTACCATTGTCGTATAGTTATATGGTATGAAGGATTCATCAGTCAGGGACAGTCTACAGAACGACGCCATAATATTGTTACCATTACACAAGGGATAAACTGTCGTGCTTTTTATTGTAGGCGGGATTAAGTTTCAGAGATATGATGGTGCCAAGAAGTGCTGTATATTATAGAATATTTGTAACTTGCGTTTCCTGCGCTCATCCAAATACTCCCACGCAATTTCAGTATAAAAATATGTATTGCATTGGTGAAAATTGGCAGTCCCGTGACCATTTCGAGCAGCCTCAAGCTGTCATTGTTCAGGTTAATTGCAGTACTCACCCCCCATGTTATCCCAAACTTCACAGCATGTTCAGAAATGGTCTTGTAGAGACTAAATATAATTTTCCAAAAAAAAGTTTATATATTCAATAATTTTTCAAATAAGTTTATATTTCAATTTCCTGAGTACGTTCATGAGCTTTGAAACAATGTCATTTAGTGTAAATCTCATATCTGGTAGCATTATATTTGAAAATAACATTATTTCAGTTTTTTCGGCATTAAATGACATTTACCATATATATGATAAATAATAAAGGAACTAACACCGACCCTTGCGGAACACCAGTATACACCATTACAAACTCGGCTGACGATTGTTTGATTACTACTCTCTATTGCATATTACTCAAGTAGCTTTAAAATTTAAACTATTGTAATAAATTTCCATTTACGATTTCATTTTATGTAATGAACCTTTATGCCAAACTTTATCGAAAGCTTTGGAAAAATCACAGAAAACAAACTAACTTATTTCCTTCTTGTCCAGTGAATTAAAAATACAATGGTATATTTCTGACAGCTGGTGAACTGTGAAACAATTGGGGAAAAGCCAGACTGGTATTGATATATTAGATTATTTCTTTGCATGTGGTTAAAGATACTTAGAAATAAAACGTTCCATGACCTTGCCGACACAGCTAATAACCAATAATGGTCTATAATTAGACGGTATTGAACTGTCACCCTTTTGGAATATTGCAATAGCATTTGCAATCTTCCAACCAGATGGGTATTTGCATTGATATGGATATTTTTTTTAAAAATCAATTTAAGTGGAATTGCTACTTGGTCCGAACATAGTTTTAATATATTGTGGGCTTATTATGTCTGGGCCCTGATGCTTTGTTGGGTTCTAGAGCTTTTTAAAAATTATTATTCTTGAAATTTCTAGCATTAATGCTTAAGGTATCCGACCCACATTTGAAGTTACCGTTTAATTTTATTTGTCGACCAAGAAATACAGATGTATTAAATCAATGTATTGCTAATTAATGATAAGTAAAATTTATTATATAACTTGAGTCAATGTTTACAATTTTGCGGAAAAAAATTTAGTTACTCAAATAGTATTTCCGATGTTTCCCGAACATTACCGAGGTCTGCTCCATTGAAAAACAATGGCCATCCGGGACACCAAATATGATCACGTGGTAAATTATGGTCCGGATACCTTAAACGCAAAGCCATAGGAATGTCAAACGCTACGTCTGCCTGTCTCAAATGAAACGGACACAAATTGTCAGATACAGGTACACAAAAAGACCGGAAAAGCCTTTTAATAGGGAGTGAAGTATAAACGGGAAAATAATCGACCTATATCCTTTTCACTCGTATGCTGTAAAATATAATATTATTAATATTGGATATTTTCTTTATTTTGATTTGTCTAACGATACCACGTGGTCATTTTGTATTTCTTTGGGCACACATATAATATACCTGAAAAATAGAATTTTCCAACGATATTTTGTTATGCTGCATACCTATACAGCACGTTACTAAAAATAGATTTCAAAAATTCCAAAAGTTAAATTAAAGTTTTATTCAACATGTTTATTATATGGTTAACAGTTTGGTTCTATTTTGGTAATTTTATGTAGAAAAAGGGGTCTGTTGTATTTTGTGATGTGGAATACTTGTCATAGAACAATTATACATTTATTATGTATGTAGACTCGTTATCATATTACATTTTAAAAATCTGTCAAACAAATGGTGTGCACACAAAAAATGAACTATTGTTTAACAATCACGACAATAGGTTATATTTATAGCTTAAGATTCGGTCGATACGATAATATATCGACCAACAGATGAATATCGACCTCGGACTGCGTACTCAGTCGATATGCAAATCAGTTTGGTCGATATTATACAATTATAGCTTTGGTATGAGGTCGATACGAGAATATATCGACCAAACAGATTTGCATATCGACCGAGGACGCAGTCCGAGGTCGATATTCATCTGTTGGTCGATATATTCTCGTATTGACCGAATCTTAAGCTATAATTGTTATATTATTAATATAACCTATTGTCATGATTGTTGAACAATATTTCCTTTTTTTGTGTTCACACCATTTGTTTGACAGATTTTTAAAATGTAATATGATTACGAGTCTACACACATAATAAATGTATACTTGTTCTATGACAAGTATTCCACATCACAAAATACAACAGACCCCTTTTTCTAAATAAAATTTACCAAAATAGAACCAAACTGTTAACCATATAATAAACATGTTGAATAAAACTCCTCATTTCTTGTAACCATTTTTAGAATGTGATATACCGATTTAACTTTTGGAATTTTTGAAATCTATTTTTAGTAACGTGCTGTATAGGTATGCAGCATAACAAAATATCGTTGCAAAATTCTATTTTTAGGTATATTATATGTGCCCAAAGAAATACAAAATGACCACGTGCTATCGTTAGACAAATCAAAATAAAGAAAATATCTAATATTAATAATATATTCTTGTATCGACCTCATACCAAAGCTATAATTTATAATAACATATAGGTTAAAGCAATATTATGAAACATCTAGAAATTACTTTACGACTAACAACGTGGTTTTCGACAATCCCGCTAATGCGAATCACAACTTATTGGCCTTATACGAGAACTTGCAAGTAAGAACAATAAGAACACACATACAGACCACATCATCATGGACTTGCTTTCGATACAGTACCACACTGCCGCTTAAATATTCGTACTGAAATATTATGGTATTAAAATACACTTCTTCCGTAAACGGCCGATTTCTGGTACAGATGACCCAGTAAAGATGAGCTCACGCGCACACATCTGGACTTGCTGCAGCATCCAATCAAAACGCCAGAAACAAGTACGTTTTTATGGAAGCATAACAAAGTTCTTGTTTGACGTTCTTATTTCCGGCGTTCTGGTTTGATGTAAGAGACAATGGAGTCTAAAACAATGAAGAGTTTATAGGATATAGCGATGTGAAAGTTGTTGGTTTACCGAAGAAATAGGTACTTTCATGCGCTTTTGGGAAAACCCATGTGATCTTTCACTCGTGATAGAAATTTTAATGTCTTTTGAGCCAAAACATGGCTTGAGTTGCATCAACTAGAGAATGTTGACCTATCAGATATGCAAAAATTTTACCCAGATTTTCATCCCGATTTTTTTGTATAAATATTTTTTTATTATCAATGAGAAAGGTCCCAAGTGTCTGTTGTACAAAGTCGATATTAAAAGATGTAATAGGTGGTTGCTAGTCTCGATCACCCAAACGCATATATAACAGCGTCTGGGATCACCTTGTTGTAATTTCGCTATCAATAGGTGGAGACAAACAAAGATTCTATTTTAAGGGCCCTATTTTTAAACCAGGAAAACCATGCAAACATGTCTATGACGTCACAGTAAGATTCACTCTTGATTGTGCATAACAATAATATTTGTTTAATTAATTGATAAAGTAATATTTTATAAAAATATACAAATGTAAACTTTGGTACAATTTTTTATACACTTCTTGATATGAACGGAAGTAATTTTTTAGACACTAAAAATATCATCCAATCAAAAATTACGCCCAGTTTTGGGCGTAATGATAACGAGTTCAATATAGAGTTGAATCCAGACGCACAAATGTAATTAAGCGTCTGGATGATCGAGACTAGGTGGTTGCCTATTAGTCTCGATCACCCAGACGCATATATAATAGCGTCTGGGATCACCTTGTGGTAATTTCGCTACCAATAGGTGGAGACAAAACAATGATTCTATGTTTAGGGTCCTATTTTTAGGTCAGGAAAACCATGCAAACATGTCTATACTTATAAAATGACGTCACAGTAAGATTCTCTCTTGACTGAGCATAACAATAATATTTGTTTAATTAATTGATAAAGTAATGTTTTATAAAAATATTCAAATGCAAACTTTGGTACAATTTTTTATACACTTCTTGAAATGAACGGAAGTAATTTTGTAGACAATAAAAATATCATCCAATCAAAAATTACGCCCAGTTTTGGGCGTAATGGTAACGAGTTCAATATAGAGATGAATCCAGACGCACAAATGCAATTAAGCGTCTGGATGATCGAGACTAGTTGCCTATCAAAAAACTTTCCCACTTAAAGTATTAAATTGGACTTCAAAATTAAAGAGTTACATGAAATACCTAAAACCCGTAATACAAGCTGGACTGCTCAAATTAAGGAGAAAAAACACTTATCCAATTTTTCAAGATTTTCTACTAAATTGTTATTTTTTTAATTAGCGCAGCTTTTTTACCTTAAGTTTAACTTGACCGACATCATAAATATCCAGAATCGTACGTGACAGGCCTATGTTCTCTCAAAATTTCATGACCTCTTTAAAACCTTCCAAGAGAAAACCAGCTTTCGGGGTAAACCCCACTCTAAAATTGCACTTTCTTTTCAGAAAATCTTGGTTTATAGGTCATGTAGTGCATGTGACATAAAACATACTAAACACCATTAAAACAGAGCAACTTAGGACTCAAAATTTTTCCAATATATTCACCTTTCAGAAAAATTTTCATTCATTAAATTCCAGTTAGTAGTTTTTAATATACACTAAGATAAACAAGACTATTGTGTTTTTAAGTACTATTTTCTTATATGTTCTAAATTTGATTGGTCCCCTTTAGTGTCTTGACACCTAAAGACAACATGACTACAGCTATTTTAAACCAATAGCTAAATAGTCAAATAGTGCTTATAAGCAACAAAGTTGTTATTCTTTCAGTTGCAGAATATTTGTAATAATATGATGTAAACAAAGTCAAATGAATCCAGAGTTATTAAATCATTAAATTATTTTGTACAACTCTTTACAGACTAGCACCCGTGTCTATCAATCTGACAACTGACATCAGCCTTATTTGTAATGTCATTTTATACACTTTACAAAACATTATTTAGTTAATAATCTTAAAATGTGCCGCTTAGATATGTTTGAGCAAAGACATTGTATTTTGAGAAAATAGTTTTGTCAATTAAAGTAAACTTACGCTAAATTTAGTATTCAAGAGAATTTTATAATGGCCATTTACCGACATTTTCATTACGAACAACGTTTCCATAACAAGAAATGAAATTATTTGGTAAATTAATTTCTATGGAAATACCACTTTACCGCTCATGAGAATGAGTGTTCGCTTTGTGGACTGTTGTATGTAGCAAAACCTGAGAGACTTTGCGGAACATAATTAACAACATCGATTTGATATTAACGATCCTTAATATAGAATACTGTACAATCACTTTAATCAGTCAAATCATGATCGGTGTTTGTCCATAAAAGTTCGCATCATCGAAAAATTTTACCATCATGCTAATAGTCCCGTACTGAGCACACCGTTCCGCAACAGAGAAAAGATTTTGGCTCAGAGAACAAGGTACTGAAATTCTTTACGACAGCAATGATAACATCAAAGGTGTTGTAATTTATAAGGTCTAGCATGCAATGAAGTGAATGTAAAGAGTCTTTTTAACATCAATTCTAGATACGAAAGAAGTCATAGTCATAAAAAATCCAAAGTCAGTCCACCAAAGGAAATTCTGTGTAAATCCTCCTCTGATAGGTATAATGAGGTTCTTTCTCAACTTGAACAACCCCTGAATTTACATTTCATTAGTACAACACTTTTTTCAGAGAACAAGGTACTGAAATTCCTTACGGCAGCAATGATAACATCAAAGGTGTAGTAATTTATAAGGTCTAGCATGCAATGAAGTGAATGTAAAGAGTCTTTTTAACATCAATTCTAGATACGAAAGAAGTCATGGTCATAAAAAATCCAAAAGTCAATCCACCAAAGGAAATTCTGTGTAAATCCTCCTCTGATAGGTATAATGAGGTTCTTTCTCATCTTGAACAACCCCTGAATTTACATTACATTAGTACAACACTTTTTTCTTCGCCTGTCATCTGTTTCAAACTTCTTAGAGATTATTTATGAGGTTCCAGGAATAAATTCATTTACATATAACTAGAGATCGACAAGCATCATTTGCGACATAGCTTCTTTCCGTTTTTTTCCAACCTATGCTGACAGAGTTGAACGTAAAATTTTTTATAACAAACAAGCATTGCAGGACTTAGACTATCATAAATTCAGTCAAATGCAATGCCAGAGAGTGGATTAAGAGAGAAAGACCCAGCACTGTCTAACTGGGTAAGAACAATAGGGTCTTTGGTACAACGTCACATTAAAAACTTAGATGTTGCATTAATGATCGATCTAAATCTGTAATCAAAAGACGAGGTGCCTGATTCCTCTATGTCAAATACGCTGTTGTTCCTGCAGACAATATAGTGTTTGTTTATAACTCAAAATACTATGAATGCCTCATTAAAGATCATGACTCTGGTGATTCCACAGACAAATGTACCACAGTTGACAAAGATGAAACCCTGGCTAACCATAAGACCTTCATTACTTCTTTGAATATTCATTACGACAAAGACGACAAAGAGTTTGAAGACTTTCCAGACTGTATTGGATTCCAAAATTACAAAAAATTCTTACATGGAAAGGTACATAGCCGGCTTATCTACGTACTCTACCAAAGAGTTGTCGGAGCGGTTGACTAAGATATCTGCAGTAAAAGGAAAGCAAAAAATACTGTTCAACTGTTTATTCACGAAGTAATATTAATCATATCAAGAACTTTTGGATAATTTAAAATCAAGATCGATATCTAAAATTTTATCTGTTACAACCTTTGACTTTTCAACTTTTTTTACCACCTTGGCGCACAAGAAACTAAAATCCTGTCTTAAAGAAACTATGCATAAAGCCTATCAGAATTCCAATTGGTACAAACTGTGCGCCACGATTGGTTTCTGTATTATAATGAAATTGAATTTTTTTAACGTATATTAAAGACATGAAGATAGCAGAAGCAAGGTCCTTTAATTTCACATATAGATATATTGATGATTTTCCTTCAATTAACAACCTTCAATTTGCTGAGTGGCTTCTGTTTATATTTCATTCAGAACTGGATATTAAAGAAAAAACAGAAACAGCTTCACCTACATCATTTTTAGACTTACACCTCAAATATGACACCTACGGTCATCTGAGCACAAGAATTTACGACAAAGGAAACGATTTTAATTTCCAAATTATAAATTTCCGCGCCTTTAATAAGTTGCACTATAGATACCATTTCGTTTGAAAATATGATTCCAAAGTTTTCCCAATGTTTGAATTCAGTACATAGTTAATGTGCTGCGATAATTATTGGATACCCCTTTTACTAACTAGTGATATATGATACCCATACATTTTCATCAACAAACTAACTCATATACTAGTAGCCGGGGGTCGGCATGACATAAAACCTGGTTTAAACCACCTGAAATGTCTGTACCAAGTCAGGAGCATTTTTGTAGTTATATTTTTTGGTTGTTGGCTCTCAATTTTGACAGTTTCTTTGATTTGCGGATCGTCTTTTTAGTGTCCTTGGCGTTTGATATTTTGTTGTTACCTTCATTCATTACAAACGCCAACTTTCCTTTTTGCAGAATTCCTTCTATGAATATCAAACAATTTAACACTTGTCTCTTCTTTAAATCAATTTTGATGTTTGTCATTTTGAGATTTTCAACATTTTTTTATCAATAAGACCACAGCAAATTCAGATTTGTAATTTCATAAATTACTTTTTATTGAAAGATTTTCACTCATATACACATTATTCTGTAGATCTCGAAGGTATTATTCCACTAAGGATTTTCTCCTTTTGTTCAAGAACCGTTTAGTAAATGATTTTCTAATAAGACATCTTATTACACATTTCACACTCAACGAACGATATAAACCCATTATATAAAATGTCGGCATGGCATTTTGAAGATTTCTTATTTTCAGGTTATAGAAATAATTCTGTTAATTTCACAGACAGCTGTGTTTTCATTAACCAGTTTTCCGGAATATTAACTTGTTTTTATTGTGGTTGTGCTTCAGTTTAAGATCGTATTATATATACATGGAATTACTTTAGTGTTGGTTCAGCATCTTCTGTCGTAAATACAATATAACAGTTGACAAGATAGTTTAACTACAATAATAATTATGCAAGATGTTTAATTATCAGACTGCATATAAACGGGTTTTAGTGGTAGGTTTGCAAGAATACAATTGAATAACGTTATCACTGGTATGTCGAAAGTTATAGGTCACCTTTTGTTATGTCCTGTAAAATCTTAAAATGCAGATGATACCAACTGCTTGCTACCGCTACCCATCCCGCCCGATCATCGGTGCAATAATTATTGTGCGTTTAATGGTACCAAAATATACTGTATTATGAAACGAGAACGATAACACACGCAAAACAGCTATTGTAACGTGAACTCTTACTGTCTCTAAAAATTATTCTTCATTTTAATGTTTGAACGATCTCACTCTAAGGGCAAAAAATCCTATGCATTGCAAACCATCGTTTGTATTAGTGTATATCTTAGCTAAAGATCAAACATTTTATTCTTGCCTAATAGCTGACGAAAATACAGATAATGCCATGCAAATAAGTGAAAGTACATTTCGGGATGTTAAAGATAATAATAACTTAAAATAATCGGAACAATCCCCTCTTTTGTCTTCACAAAGTCCTATAAAATATTTAATATTTGCGATTAAAGATGAAGAGACTTGATATGATTTAGATGACAGTAAGTTTGTCTTATATTTAAAGTTGAAATAAGCGTGTTTTACATTTATGTTAAAGAACAATACTCACAATACTCACAAAATAAAAAAAATAGATTCAATCAAAATGTCTTTTAAAGGCAATTAGTTTTCCCTCAATATTTTAAAATGTTCAAAATCATTAGTTTAAGGGTTTAAGAATTTCCGGCAATATTCTTAAAGCCGTCATTAGAATGTTTGAAAATACAATGTATCACTTTTGTCACAAAATTTCAAACAATGTCTATATTATTAATATTAAACAAGGTTAAGTAGTTATTGTTTCAAAAAACCATGCACTCTTCATAAGGACAGCAATGGATCTACTCGGTTTACAACGTTTTCACCAATTATATATAGCATGAAAAATTGTGCAAACTGTTTTTTTTTTTATCTAAATGAATATTATATATTCACATTTCAATTTTTAAATTGCATTAAGTGCACTAATGATGCATATTCGAGAAAAATTATATGTATCAACGTCTAACAGTTATGAGTTATCCAAACAATATCTTTAATTTCTTTAGCGAAAATCATCTGTACGCATTAATTTGATTTTGAAGTCCTCTGGCCAAAATCGAACGCGTGTAAGTTTAAAACAACTAGAGCTGCTCTGTCTTGTATGTTAAGACTCATTCAGTTTATCTGTGTTAGTGGGGTTTAATAAATACGCATATAAATGTCTATTTTGCTTACACTTTTAGAAGTATAGTCGTGTAGCCTTACATAATTAAGTGAATTATTCCTTAATATGATGTTTTCTTGTTTTTACAGCTGGGAAATATTGGTAGTAATTTAGTTAAATAGGATCCATTATGCAGTATTGCTGCTTAATTACACAATTTATGTGACAGGACATACAAACCAAATTATCTGAACTGAACGCAAATATTAGACTTTTCCGAACAAATATTTGAACAATGGAGGACTGTGATGTTTGTCGTAGAAATGATAGTAAAGATGACCAAACTGTAACATTTGTGCAATCGTTCAACGATTCAAGTTATAGTAACGAAATCACACCAACTGAATTGTTTTTGAGTTTGATGGAATTTACCAAATGGGCTATTTTAATTGTTATATCATTTGGCGTTGCAGGGAATTGTGTCAGTTTTTACATTTTTACGAAGTCAAGTTTAAAAAAACTGTCATCGTCTAGGTACTTATCTGCAATCGCCTTTGTTGATATGGGTTGTTTGTTGTCAACATTGTGCACACATTTGTTGCAATTGAATATAAATATGCTTTATGTTAATGGCATATGCCCGCTTGTTACATATATCAACTTCATTTGTACCTTTCTGTCAATCTGGTACGTGACTGCACTTGTTTGTGAGAAATTCATAGGATTGTACTTCCCAACAAAGAAAGCTCGCTATTGCACTGTATTTCGAGCAAAATGTGTCATTATTGCATTTGCCGTTCTTGCCGTTGTGTGCTATCATTACATCACATGGACAGTTGGATATACATCAATGTTCTGTCTTCCATGGCCGGAAAACGAGTTAAATGAGACCTATGAAAAACTTAGTAAAGTGGATGAAATAGTAGTTTCAGTGATCCCATACCTTATTATTTTAATCTTGTCGTGCCTTATAGCAATAAAAATGTGGAAGTCTTATAAAAGAAAACGATCTACTGGATTTAGACTACACAGACGCCAAACAGCATTTGTGCCACAGGATAAGGAGTATAAAACATCTGGGTTAGTACTTTTAGTCTCCATCGTGACTTTTTGTCTTGGAATTACATACAGCATATTCCGAGTTTTCAAGATTATGAATCCACAAGAAATGATGACTATTTCACAATTTTTGCAGATCAATTCATATGCTATTAAACCATACATGTACCTGTTAGCGTCAAGACCCTACAGAAAATATATCTGGAAATTCGTCATACCCATTATTAGTTGTAACAGATGGTTCCAGAACTCGTCTCCTGCTGAGATGCAAGCGATCAGTCAACAATCCGATAGTGGGAGAGCGATAGAGATAATAATGGAGAAAAGCATGTAGCTATGTCTTCACTTATATATGTCTTTGATATAGAAAAAATATATATATATATATTCATAGTAATCAATGCAATCATGTTCGCTTAGATAGAATGATCGACTGGTTGATCACTTTTTAACCAATGTTTTTAATAAATTATAATGTGGCAATAGTACAAATAGGACTCGAATTGAATTCATTTGAGTTTTGAACTTTGTAAATAGGCAAATACACATTTAAATAGAAATTTAAGCTATTGATATCATGAGCATGTGTTGCGCGAAATAAAAAACGTTAAACTGAGACAAACCTTACGAATTAGCTATATGGAAGCCAAAGGCATTGTGTGCGATTATGCAACAGATACTGGCAATAAAGAAATAAAAAGTACATAAATTGTTACTATTTGATAGGTACATTTAACCCTTAGGTTTATTAAACTCATTCAGCCGATTATTTTAGCCGAAAGGCAGCTTACGATTTAGTAAATGGTGACAATCTGAAACATACACGATTTTGGATATCGATTAACTATTGACAGTCGAATTTGTCATAGTGCATGAAAGAGCTCTATTTTCAAATGAAGGATACATATGTTATTTCCTCGGGTCTCAGCGGATAGGCGTGCTTAATTAAAAAAAAGAACCAGAAAAAACAAAATCTTAACATTAGTCCATACGTCCAATTTGAGAGATGAGTTAGCTATTCGGAAGAAAAATGACAGTGTGTGACAGGTTATAGGTTCGCGCTATACGAAAAGAAAATCGAGGACATTTATTATTCATTTTGGGTACTAACTGATTGGCGACCTATGTTCAATAAACAAAATCAAGACCAGTAAACGTTTGAGAAAATTACAAATGTGCCCAAATTCAGCACATTTTCGCACTTGAAAGTGTGCGATGGGGCTATGGGTGCTATCACCAAGTAGAAATAAAGATAGCGTGGAGGGGATAGAATATCATAGCAATTGATCAATCAGCAAAGGTTTTTAAAAACCTCAAACCGGTTCCTATTTGAAAACAGAATGTCACATCATATTGATGGGAATACTGGATCTGACATCAATGTAGAAATGGAGAGATTACATAATCTTAGCTCGGGTATCAGCGAAATTTGAGGTACATGTATCCATATTGTGGTCATTTTGCCTTACTATATGTGTCTGGCCTTAAAATAACAAATCGCATTCCAGGTATTTGCAGTGCAAGACCAGAATTTAACCAAAAAGGGTGCAAACACATCTTTAAGGTAGATGTATGGTAGCCAAATGCGGCCAATTTGCGTTTTTTCTACTTATAATTAAAGCAAATAAAGCAAATGCCCGTTTCCCCTGTAGTCTCGAAAGTAAACTTGACCAATCATGTCTAGTTTTATTTGCGTATTCAACTTATACTTTATTGTTCGTAAATTTAATTATATAGAAATTAAATAGAATAAATATTTAAAAACTTTACAAGTAGAAATGCGTTTGTCTTATAACAATATTCTAATTACATTATGAACTGAGTTTAATAATATATATCATCATTACGGACTTCACTCGCTATAGTATATTAATGTATTGCTAATTTATGACGTTTTCATTTGATCTTACCATAAAAGATAATAATTCAGTTACTGACATTATCATCGCACTGCACATTTTTGTACACATAATTAACCATTTCATAGAACGCTTTGCAACAGAGCAACAATTTTACTATTGAGGGGTAGAGTAATAATTATACAATGGTATCGAATTCATAATGTTTGTAAACCAATTCAAGTGTTTACAATACTAAATACAGTTATTTACACATTTTTGTTTCATTTAGTGCTTCTTTTCTAACTAATTTATACTTTATGCCGCTTAATAATAAAAGTGTCTAATTTCTGTCGGTTCAATCGACGTCTGCATCACCCCGTCTTTGAAATATGGATTATTCAACTTCACTAGATGATCTAGAATTTAAAATGTTATTGGCAAAACAGATGAATGGATGAATATGAAAGTCAAATAATAAATTTTAGTTCATAATTCCTACTATGTTGTAAGGAAGCGTTAAATAAATGCTCTGATTAAACTTCGACTTACCCTAAAAGGCTTAATGAAGAAATGAAGCGTTACCCTATATCGCACGTTTGTTGAGTTCCTATCCGTACTAATATACAAGTAATGCAAATATCTAAAATTTTGTTTTTATGACCCTTTTATATATTTTTTATTTTTAAACTAATTATATTTATTGCAAAAGTCACTCGATGCAATACCAACGCAAAACAAATTTATCTATATACCAACTTTATAGACTTGGTATCGTCTTATTGAGTTAGAGACATATTTGAAGACTTTATTTTAGTAGATTTTTTAAATTATTTTTATTTTATATTATTTAGTGTGGTCATGATAGTCGTAATTATGAAATATGATTTCCTACACATGTACTGTGAAAATTGACATAGATTTAAGTAATTCGGTTTTGAATTTATGTTGGTAAAATTATCTACTTACTGTGCTTCCATATGCCTAACCATTTTTAAGCCGTATTTTAATTTTTCACCACTCGAAACTACGCTATAGTCTATTATATGATTACGTAAAGTCGCACTACATTAATTTTTCATTTACATATATTATTACCTCCAAACTGTAAATCTAAATTTCAAACATATATAGTTTATTAACATTGTAAACAATTGTATTAATGATTAACAGAAAAAGTTAACAGAAAAATCAACATGCAAAAACAGTGCACAGAGATTTTAACATTTAGTATAAAGTTGTTATTTAATAATCACAATTTTAACTTATTTCTGCATACTCAGACTGTGTAATGTATTGTAATTCAAAATAAAGTGACAGCCAATGCCATGCCTGTTATTAATTCTGCCTTTTTTGTTACTTCTTGGGTTGTAACAGCAAGGGCAGTAACACGAAAGATTTCCATGCAATCAATTTTCCAATCTAATCAATTGCATTCCCGAGTGAGAAACAAAAGATGTATTATATTAATGCCGAACTTAAAGAAAGGAAGGATACATTTTATTATTCTTACAGTTCGACTTATCGCGAACTTATCTGGTAATTCAATCAGAAATGAAATGGCATCTGTAGCTTTTCTTTACACGACGTGGGGTACTTAATCACGTGGTTAACAAGGTTTTGTTGGAAAAAGGGCGACTCTTACAGACCACGTTGTACACGTGGTAACTAGAAGGACACGTAGAATCGGTACGGTTTCCCAAAGCGTCTACTCGCAAAATAAACATTTATCTATTGAATGGGGATAAAGGGATCTGTTAAAGGTACAAAGTCTTTACCTTACCTGTAAGTTAGTTCGTAAAATAATTCATATTGTATAATCAATAAACTATTAATACTATTTCATTTGATAAGTAAAATAAATAAAATCTCTTAAAATTAAGGAGATTTAGTTAATTATTGTTTTGCTTTACAATTAAAATTATGTTCAACAGAAAATTTTATGAAAAATATAAGCAATTTATACCTTTAACTGTACAATTATGAATTAAATAATAAATAAATCAGGAACTATCACTAATTTAAGAAACTGATTATTTTAATAAAAATGATGTTGACTGAATCGTGACAACATATCAGACTATCATCTGTTGAGCAGCCCACGCCTCAAAATGCCACACGTGAACAGTCCAAGCCATTCTTCCGCTATTACATGTACCAGCAAACACTGTAGAAGACGTTTGTAGGTCGACTATTCGCAAAAATCGACTAAACCTTAAAAAAATTACGGATATTGCGACTTTCCGCAAAAGAATTTTTTGAGGTAAGAGTGATATTTTTAACTTTTATTATTTTTATCTCATTTTAGTTTTTTAATTTAAACTAGAGGCGGATGAGATTTTTTCATTTTGTTTGTTTTTGTTAGTTTAATGGTGTTTAACGCCACTTTCAGCAATTTTTCAGCTATATCATGGCGTCCAGTTTTTATTGGGGGAGGAAGCCGGAGTACCCGGAGAAAACCCCCGACCTGCGGTAGGAAAACTGCCAATCCTTGTCAATTAAGATTGGAGTCGAGTACACACTGATTGCAGCATTCTCAGTGTTGACAGACCACGTGATCAATAGAAGACGAACTGCCTTGACCACTCGGCCACCGAAGCCCCTTTTTCATTTTGAGAACCTGAATCCAATTGAACAACTTTGCAACTCTTCATTTTTACCTATAAGAATTGTCCAACACTTCTGCAAAAATCATCAATTTTGTCGTGTTATAATGGATATTATTCTTATAAGGAGACGCTCAACACGTATGCACTAAATATCTTTTTGCAGATATTGATGATCTTTATAATAGGTCACCTTAACTAAAAAATAGACTATTTCTCTATGTTAAGTTTTAGAGATATACAAAAATATTAAATCCCGCCCCCCCCCCCCCCCCAAAAAAAAAGTAATAACAAAATAAAAATAAAAATTATTATCGTTTGATCAATTTTTGTAAAAGTCGCATGTGGAAAAGGGTTCAAATTGAGTGGAACTTTGCTATCTATTAGACTCCCGTTACTTCTATATATTACCGAATTCTTATATAATTCGCATGTCAGGAAATAATTTCGTACAATTGGTTAGAAAGACTTTTTAGACGTTTTGAAGAATGTTTATTTTTCTATAGATCACTGACACAAAACTACTGTCAGAAACAAGATGGCTAAGTAATCTTGTGCAAAATTAAGTAATCTTGTGCTTGATTTGATGTTCACAAGCTGTTTAATTGTTCCCTCTAATATGACGTCATGTCATCGACTGCATAAAACTTAGGCCTACCACTTTTTCATAGACAGTGATTTATTTAGCTAGCGCTCGCCACTTTCGCAATTGGCGAATCACGTTTAGAAATTACGAAAATATTTTGAACGTAATTCGCCACTTGAAATTTTGAAATTTTAAAAATGTACATCGTCAAAATCGGCACAGGTAAATCCAAACATCTGACCATGTACAAGTTTATGATCCAAGGCAATAATAGTGTGTGGAATGGGGCTAGGTTTCTGGATCCTATGAATAAAGAAAGAGGCCTACGAATGACTTGGGAGAATGACCGAAAGGTGGCCCCTCCTTTATGAAATTTCAATACCATCAATGTTGACATTAGAGATAAAAAGGTTTTTTTGTTTGATTTGTGTTTTTGTTTTGTTTTTGTTTTTGGTTTTTTTTTTTTGGGGGGGGGGTATGTTTTGTAAAAACCAAATGGCATAAAGTGAGACGGGGCTAGGGTTTCTGACTCCTAGATATAAATGAAGCCGACATGTAGGCATAAGCCGCTTGGTGGTCTAAGGTAAAGTAATATCTGGGAGAAATGTCAAAGTTGGTCAAATTCAGTCCATGTTGTAATTATGGAAGGTGAGGGGTAGTTTCCTTTAAAATCATATGTCTTAGTGTGGGACGGGGCTAGAGTTTCTGGTTTCTAATACCAAGAATTTCGTGGGAAATTTGCTTTCCTATTTAAACAGAACAAAAGGCAGCTGTTGAAATAAAGGATTCGCGAACATTCTTAAAATAATAATATTGTCTGCAACAGAACTATCTTTTTTCTAGGATAAGCATTATGTTCTCTGGCTGTTATCATTGGGGTTAACATAAAAATTTTCGCTAATAAATATATTTAAGGGACATTTTTTTTTATTCATTTAATTTTTTTAGGGGCGGGGGTTAGTCGATTGAATTTCTTACTTCGATTATCGGGTAAAAAAAATACAGAATTCTTACCTATACAATTTAAATATATATGAAAATGTAAAATAAATATTACGCAACAATGTCCATGCCAGTTTATATTTTATTTGATTTCAAAACAAAAATGTCTCTTCTTCCTCTAGTTTTAATTAAAACCATACTAATGACATAACGAGACCTATCAGGAAAAAACTCGCGCTCATTCGAAAGCCAAACGCCATAACAATCCTTTAGACTGGAATACATTTCGACATATAAGAAATAAAGTAACCTCTGTAGTGCATGCGGGACGCACGCGATACTCATCAAACTAAACTCGCCGTCCACATCTAGGTGGTAACTTTGTAACCAGATTTCTGGTATAAAGCCGTCAAAAACATCCATCCCTCCTTTACTAAAAACGACACTTTAATTTTCGAAGATACTGATAAGGCAAATGAGTGGAAAAAGCTAATGTTACACCGATTTTTAAAAGTAATAATCCCAGTGAAATTAAAAACTACAGATCAATGACCCTTTTAAGTATATTGTACAAGTGCTCGGAAAGATGTGTTTACAAACACGTACATAATTATTTAATAAAATATAAAATTATTACTCCTAACCGGTCGGAGTTTACTAAAGAGACTTGGCAATAAACCAACTTGTTAATATTTCAAATGATTTCGGAGGGCTCTAGACAGTTGTAAAGAAGTAAGGGTGGTATTATGTGATACAAGCAAAGCCGTCGATAGAGTTTGACATAAAGGCTTGCGTTTTAAATTGCAAAATTATGGAATTTCAGGCAACTTATGAAACTGGTTCACTTAAGTGCTAGATATCAACGCGTTGTGTCAATGGAAGTTTTTCTGCATGGAATCCAATAAAGGCATAGGTCCCCTAAGTGTCTGTATTAGGTTCACTCTTGTTTCTTTATAAACGATATAATCACTGAGATCGGTGCCAGCATCAATCTATTTGCTGATGATACAAGTTTATATTTAATTGTTGATACCCCTAAAAATGCTGCAAGATTACTAAACAGTGATCTTGACAAAAACACGAATGGTCAAATAATTGGCTGGTCACGTCAATCCACAGAAGACAAAAACCTTAATCATCTCTCGTAAGCTAGTGAAACCCGTAAATACAAGAGGTTCATTGTCATAAACATTTGGGTATTTACATTTCCAGAGATGGTATGTGGCACGATCGCATTGATTATATAATAAAAAAGGCTTATACTAGAATAAATATTCTGCGCAAATTTCGATTTGTCTTGATCGGCATGTTTTAGAAAAAAATATTTTTCAATTATTAGACCTTTATTGGAATATTGGGATGTAATATGGGACAACACTTATAACAGTTGAGTCAATAAAATACAATGTTCAAATAGAAGCTATAAGAAACGGAATGGGAATCGCTTTTAGATAGGCGAGAGACCAACAAAATGGTATCATTTTACAAAATGATTAACTTCAAAACCCCAGATTATTTGCGGGAATTTGTACCTTTGTCAATTGCCAATATGCATACACATTATACCCGTCAACCACAAAATAGTATTGAGGTCCCAACAAGACCAATTATCCCCGTATCGGTATTATTCCTGGAATTTGATTGGTCAGTTACACGTCTTTACAAAACCAATATACCCGGCTCGTTGCTAAGTCATATACCCGGGTGTTGCTAAGCGTTAGTTGCACAAAAGTATTTAAGATGCGTTTATATTATAAATGGTTATCGGTTTGTGTCATATATAGGATGATCAAATCTTTAACAAAAGGTCCAAATGTGCTTTATTTTTAACATAAAAAGAAACAAAAGATATGCAGTTTGACAAACAACGACGTCACACTATTATGACGTCTCTGCAAGACATTCAGCGCCAAAATTTATTTCTTAAACACCTGTTTGAATCCAACAAAAAACTGGTTTACATACACATTATACCCGTCAACCACAAAATATTATTGAGGTCCCAACAAGACCAAATGTTTACGGCGTCGATCGTAAAATTATGGAACATATTACCCCTGTATACTCGAAATTCTACGTCGGTAAATATCTTCAAACAACGTATAAGTAAACGTGTCATTACGCCTCTCGATTATTACTACGAATGAACCCGACTGGGGTAGGTATTACACACCAGATTGCAGTTGGGGGTAGCTCACTAAACGTGCACCTCTACGTACGAAATCTGGTGGACTCTCCTAATTGCACATGCGAACTTCTTCACATTTCATTTTAAAATGTACAAAATATGATACCACTAGGAAGGAACTAATATTTGTAATCCTATATTCAATTCCGATTGATTCTGACCTTTAATTTTTAGGGTCAAATTTACTAAATACAATCAGAAATCAATGATATGTATTTTTTAAAAGTCCAGAAGTTGATTTAAAAAAGCAAACAATTTGTCACTTGTCTAGAAAAATAATTTTAAAGTTGCATACATTTCATCCCACACAACTTAATGTTTTGTGTTTCCCTGTACTATTAATATTTTCATAGTTATATGTTTTTCTTCTACATTATATATAGCACGTATATAATACCTTATAATTTTTATAAATACTGTATGTTGAACTCACAAGCCTGCAAATAGCTTTATGTGATATATATCTAGGAGATGGATTAATATAAGTTGTTTCAACTTTTTTCCAAATCCCTTTGCGTTATAATTGGTATTGTGATATATTACATGTATATACAATTGTAAGATTCAAATAAAATATGTTTATACCAAAACTATACATAGTGAAATAGGCTACTTTTTAACTCGGGTATCTCTAGACTCAGATGGTTTATTTGGCATAAGGGTATATTACTTCATGACCGTGTCATGTTACATGATGATGATTGACATTGAACTCTGGATCAGAACATTGGAAGAAAATAGTGTTGGCACGGTGTGCTCGACTCCAACATTTACAACAATTGCCAATTTTCCTACCGAGGTCTTCACTGTGTCGCCGGATAATCTGGTGTCCCCTTCTAATAAAAACTGTATGCGATGATATAGATGAAAATAGTTGAGATTGGCAGTAAAACCCCATTTAAACAAACAAAAACATCAACTAAATATATACATGTTAGTTTATAACTGAAATAATATTAACGACACAAAACATATGTTAGCTGGTGCATTAACCTACTGTATTATAAAACAGAAGAAGAAAAGAAAACTGGCAGATGAAACAGAATTGACAATATTTAAAAATGAATTATTTAGACGAAGTAAAACTGATACTGTCCTTCAGATTCTGCCAATGGGTAAACAAGTCCTTTAACCATACATTGGTCTATATTACTCATCCGCAAAATGCCATGCCATTTGTTTCTATATTGCCATTTACTAATGTAGGGAACAAAAATAATGTTTAGTCAAATCTCTTCAGTAGTGGGTAGATCTTACATAAACTAGATTTACGATAGGTGTCTTTAATCATTTGCTACAGATCTATTCTTCCGTAAATGGACGATTTCTGGTACAGATGACCCAGTACAGATGAGCTCACGCGCACACATCTGTATTTGCTGTATCATCCAATAAAAACGACAGAAACAAGAAACAAGAAAGCATAACAACGTTCTTGTGTGACGTTCTTTTTTCCGGCGTTCTGATTGGAATGTCAGCGACAATGGAGTCTAAAACAATGGAGAGTCTATAGGTTATAGCGATGTGAAAGTTGTTGGTTTACGGAAGAAATAGGTACTTACATACGTTTTTGGGAAAGTCCGTGTGATCTTTCACTCGTGATAGAAATTTTTATGTCTTTTGGCACGAAGGCCTTATTGTTTATGGCAATATTTGTGGAAATTTCATTTTCGTTCGATACTGTGTCATCATTTTTTATTACGGAACGATGTTTCAGAAATATTACCCGAAAACATAACTAGTAGAATATAAAGGTCAGTACATAATTGGTTAACACCACAGCCTTTGTGAGGAATATAGTTACCCATAAAATTTGTCAAACAGAAAGTAAAACACACACTTTGGTATCCAAACATTTAAACTTAATGAATAATAGGCTTCGATTTTCTCTGTAGTCATCATGTAAATGTAATAATCAAAGAAACCTAAACTTACTCATTTTGGAACAAGACAATATCACTTGCAGAAACATTATGTTGTAGACTTAGAGTCAAGCAGACAACAATTGTACCTCCTAACAGTGAGATTTTCATTCAAGCTGTTCCGGTAAAAACATTGAGTTTGAATGCACTGACGTCATTGTTATTATAGAACCAAACAAAAACTTTATAAAAGAAAACAAGATTATGTTTGCAAGGATGGAGACAAATGTAAACAAAACATTATTCCAATTAAGAGTAGTTAATATCACTGATATGTCATTGGTAACAAATGCAAAAGTGAAGTCAGAACAACTTAATTGTGAAAATAGTAAAAACCTTTTTTGAAAAACCACATAGTATCTATATTTACAAATAGATAGGTCAAATCCAATCTTGCATACACGAGATGACAAAGTTACAATGTGAATTTAAAGATATATAACACTACATACTTAGGCAAAATAAATATTGTCCAAAAGAAAGGTTCCAATTGTGCTTTAATCAAACGTTGAACAAGAAAAAGAAATGCTAGATATAGAGGTTGATTGAACCTATTAAAATCCTTCGTATACCCCAATTGGTTTATTTGGAACAAAAAAGATTAATCTGTAAGATTTTGTATTAAGTCAATTAATAAAACACTGTCGCCCACTTCAATGAACTGATGATTCTTCAGATACATTATGAGACTCTAAAAAGTTTTCGACAATCGACTTAAAAAAGGGAACTGGTGTTAGAGAGACGTTACAAAACTACTTTTGTGTCAGGTTAACGTTGGCTCTCGTTCTTAGCTATCTAATTAGCAAGGATACATTTATTTTAAATATATAAATGCCTTGATGAGGACTGTTTTATGACAAATTCAGGGTTGTCAGCATTATCAAAAGGTCATATTATGTGATACGTAGAGAGTTACTTGTCAGGAAACAATTTCATTATGAAAATTTCGGGCCACGAGAAGCTAAGGTAATTCCTACCGATGGTCTGTGTACTCCGTCTTACTCCCCCGGTAAGAACTTGACGCCATGATATAGCTAAAAAAAATGCCGAACCTCGCTTTAAACACCATTCAAACAAAAAAGCAAAAATTGTAAAAACTGATTATGCTTTTCTAACATCGTTACAAAACTTTAAAAATTAGATGGACAATTAGATTGTTCGTTTGAGACTTTGTTTGAACATGATTTTGAAATTGTTCACAGAAAAGAACCAAGTCGTACAAATTAACATACTGTATCTAGTATGTGATGTGATGAAACATATCCACGTTTTCAAAAGGTAGAAATGAAAGCCAAAGATAGATGACGATTAAAATATATTTTTGTAATTGGTCTGGTTATCGAGAGTATTGAACATGATTCTGCTTGAAATGAATTTCATAGCAAATCTCACACAGAAATAACACAAAGCAAGAAACAAATGTGACAACAATCAGCTCAATGATTTTCATTGATGGTACTTACCATCAAGAAACAACGTACTCACACACCAAAGGACTGATCATTATTCACTAGTCTCCATTAGTTAAATATACTGAGTGCATATAAAAAGCTACGTTTGTTTCTAATATACAAGAATTATATCTTATTTGTTTATGTAACTTAAACTTACGAACTGTTTATTAAATTTACGTACGTGCAAGTCTTGGAATGAATCTTGTTTTGGCGGAAAAACATGCACGAAGGATTTTAAAGGATGAGCTTATTGTGTATAAAAATCAAACCTTTACATGTGAAATTTTTGCACGCACTATCGTGACTTTCTGACAATCCGCGACATGAGGTCTGGGGTATGATCCAAGGCGCGAATTTGCCCGTCGTATGCAGTGATCCCCTTCCGTCTTCACTTGTTTGGCACTACACCAACAAACTGGTTCTTCAGAGGATATATCACGCACAGGCATCCGGGTGAATTCCATTGTTCCACCTACGATACCGTTTCCGAACGGCAGTGTAATGGTATGGGGTGGTATCCTTTTAATCACGGAACCCCAATTGTCGTGATAAATGGTAGTTTTACAGCTCATCGATATATCGAAGTTAAAACAAAACACTTGTTCCCTTTCTCGCTAGACACCATGATGTGGGATTGTTTCAACATGTTAATGCTTGTGCCCATTCTGCCCGTATTAGGACTGCGTTCCTCAACACAAACAACTTCGAGTGCCCATCGAACGCCTCTATGATTACTTATACCATCGTAAAATGCAAATGTCGTTTCTATAGCCAGTGCGAGTAATCTATGTTTAAGTCGTGGAAGATCGATATTTCGATTGCAATCGTCAAGGATCAAATAAATTGTGTAATCTGTTGCTTCTTTGCTATTTCATATCACTAAAATAATGTTTCAATTGGATAAAACAAGGTCAGCTGGTATTAATCTGCAGTAATTAGACATGAGGGCGTTATCACGCCGTGGTAATGCCCTCTCCATCAACAAGCAACGCAAAACTTTATTTTTAATTTATAAAAAAAATATACATGTACAGCCTAAATGAGGAAAAAATGTCAAAGTTTACAAAAATATAACTGTGTATTGCCTAAAAAATGCCAAACAATGATACATCATGAGGCCAACATTCAAATCATACAGCAAGCAGCTACAAATAAATAATACAATCTTAAACGCATGGTTTCTTAATTCTTTAATAAAATAAATATAATAGTTGCTTATATAGCTGGCATTGTCATGATAATTGACAGCCAGCACTCGGGAGAGTGGTATTGCCTTTAACATTGATAATGAGCTCGCCTTTGGCTCGGGCATCATCAATGTTTCTGGCAATACCACTCTCCCTTGTGCAGTCAAGATATCATGAAAACGCCCTCTATATAAGCAACTATTGTATATAATTGACAAATGGGTTTGGTATCGGAGTATGTTTGATCTATTGACTTTGTTTTAACAACGATCAGAATAAACAATATGACAGTTCAATAATTATTATTGAATTTCCTTTAAATGCTCAATAGCTGACCAACATTGTCCATTTCGTATAACCTAACATGGTATTGCAGTAGACAACCTATTATTTTAGATAGGATCATATGATCTGGAAACTAAAACAGCAGCAGATGTTCTGGAAGATATTCAGCTGTATTAGGGATACAAGAAAAATTACACCCATTGCAATATATTTCTTGGTCAAATAATTCCAAGATTTTACAGGGATCGCAAAGACTCCATATATTATGAGGAAACACGTACAAGGCACAATACGTTTTATCAGAGTTTTGCCAGGAAGAAAATCTTTTCTTTATCCCACAACATACAATTCACGGAATTCATTTATCAGATTCAGGTATTAGAAGCTTATTGAAATAGCCTAGTAATAAATATAAAAACATGAAAAATGATTGAAAAACACACACTAAAAATCAGAATTCATAAAAATGTTCACATCTCCACATTATTACAGCAGAAACAAGTTTACTCCTTATTAAAACAGTCGCTATAGAAATGAGGTACACGGGTACACTTGTGCTGACCCAGTAAATTATGAAAACAAACAAGGTCGGTTTTCACAAATAACAGATACCAACCTCTCAGCAAGGGAGACAACTTGGAACTCATAAAATATTTATAAATAATATATAATAAATAAGTGCTGACAAACATTTGTATTTTACTTTCAACGTACCCAAATACTTTTAATGTGTTATAATATAAACAATGCTTTATGGGTTGTAAGCACTTTTTATTGAATAATTATGTGGTCCAATAATGATATTTGTACAAACAATATTGATACGATAAGTATGGTGTCTTCAACCTACTCCCACTTTTAAAAAATCACTAGTCCTCCTATTCCCACATGCAAATAACAATAGATGTTTTGACAACTAAATTGTTTTCATAGCAGTTAGGATTAATTAAATTTTACCTGAGATTTACCTGTATTTTTTACAAAATTTGTTATAAATTAAGATTAAATAAGATTTTAATTTTTTTTAGATATTTGCAGATGAGTACTGTAAGCTTCGAAATAATGAGTGAAAACTGTTCACTTTGCTCGAAATAGAACAAATGAACTTACAACAAATAAGTTGTATTAATTTTTACTGGCTTCTTCCAAGCTAAAAAACATGATTTGCAAGCGAATAAGTCGTATATAGTGGTCAACAGGAAACCTTAAGCTATATGAACTCCAAGCTAAGTCTTGGTATATATTCAGGCACATTTAAAATCAGGTCATCAACAATGGCTTATGCACTATAACCAGTAAAGTTTATTACAAATATACTTTGAGAACCAGAACCTTTTCCACAATGTTTTCAAGTCCTGGCAAAAACAGAGGGGGGTAAAAGAGGGTGGAAATGCTCCACTGCAGACTGTCCTGCCACAATTAACACCTTAAACAACATACTAACTTAGGTTTCAGCAAACCACAATCACTGCAGTTGAATTAAGGTAGACGAGGTAATCCAGAGAATAAAAGTTTGATGTACAGATGAACTTACTCCTATTCCCTCTATTTACAAAGAGAAATTAGTGAAACAAAGAAAATGTTGACTGCGACAATGACACTCAACAGCTTGTAGAAAATAGCCATCAATGACATTACCATGATCCAGTATGTAGTTTGTGGTAATTAAGCGACCGGTCCAAAAGAGAAAGTATGTTGAGATCAACCACACAAAGGAAACCCTAAAGATTAGACACTGTAACCAGGAGATCACAACGGTACAGTTTGGTGATGCTTCATCCCTCATTTTACACATCGATTAAATTCGTAGACTTTTCCATAGTAAATTGTGCTACATGTATTTATGTTTCAAACACTTAATGTGTAGCGACATTTATAATTTGACTGCTACGTCTATTTTATGCTCTTTTATTGTGTATATTATTTTCTTGACTTTATTGTTGCATAAGTGCTGTGAAATAAAATATTAACTGATGGTTTTCGTAATAAATCGTAAAGAAGTTATACACAAAGTTCAAAATTCATATAAAATAACTTTATTTACCTGTACCTAACCAACATTTAATTTAAAATTAATGAGCTGATGTTTTTTCAGTATCATGCTTTGTTTATACAAGTTTTCCACCTACTCCCACTTGAAATTTTACCTTTTCTTACCTGAATTTTTAAAAGTGGGAATAGGTTGTAACGATTTAATAAACCGTTCAAACGATTTAATAAACCGTTGAAACGATTTAATAAATCGTTGTAACGATTTAATAAATCGTTGTAACGATTTAATAAACTGTTCAAACGATTTAATAAACTGTTCAAACGATTTAATAAACCGTTGAAACGATTTAATAAATCGTAACGATTTAATAAACTGTTCAAACGATTTAATAAACCGTTGTAACGATTTAATAAACTGTTCAAACGATTTAATAAACTGTTCAAACGATTTAATAAACCGTTGAAACGATTTAATAAATCGTTGTAACGATTTAATAAACAGTTCAAACGATTTAATAAATCGTTGTAACGATTTATTAAATCGTTCAAACGATTTAATAAACCGTTCAAACGAAAAAAGAATTTTTTTACTTTTGTTGTTTGGCACGAATAAGCCGTCGTACAGCGCCATAAACATTTTCTTTGCTGAGAATGTTTTTTATTCTCAATTTCATCCAATCAAATTTTTCCTTTTTCTTTGTTGTCATGGTTGTTGAGAAATTCTCATGCTGAGCAAAACATTTTTACTTAAGTAGGTTTTATGGTGCTGGGCCCAGCTCGAATTGGAAATTAATTGGATCCCAGTCGGGGAAACTTTATAACTTCAGATGTCTTAGCGTTGTCCTAAGTATACATTTTAAAGGTAATTTAAGAAATAATTCATGAGGGGTATGATGTAGAAATCATTTAAACATTGGGCCTTTATATTCGATTATTTTTTACCTATGCGATAAGCAAGCAAGGTAGAAAATATGAATATAAAGAACCAGCCCATGTGTAAATGATCACAACATTACACTCAGAAAGATATTACAATTATAATAGTACAAAATCCTGTATATCCGATTCAAGCGAGTCCTACAGGCAAAGATTTTCTATTCGCCATTTTCTTGATGAATTTTTTGTCCAAGCACTGTACAGTGGATAAAATACAATTTAACAACACATTTATTGAACATTTTACCATAACGTGACCCTGATATGTCTTCTTTATTGAACTCCAAAATTCGGCAGTTAATACTGCTACGTCGAAAAACATCTTCAGACGTTACGTCGCATTATGCGTGTGGGAAATGGGGATATCGTTTGACGTTATATAAGGCCATCGTATTAGAAATAATAACATGATATGAGTTCTCGTTTAGCAAACAAACAATAGTTCAAAGGTAAAAATCGAACACTTTTTCTTATGTATATACATGTGTGTACATCATTGATCGAAACTAAAATGAGTACCGGTAAGAAAAGGAATTCTGATTTGAATTTAGAATCAGTCGAAAATAATAAGTATTTACTGTTTAGTAAATTGTCAAACGTGATAACGAAACAGTAGTAAAAGGAATGGATGGGATTTCATTTAACACAAACCACAAACGGAGTGTGGAAGAAATCACTACGAGAACACACCAACGGTAAATCATCAGAACGTAGTCCAGAGGACCGGCGGACCCATTCCCTCACCGATACCTTACATTTATGGGAAAGCTGCCAGCGGCAAAAACTCTTAGTGTCACCATAATTTGTAGCGAATGGAAAAGGAGTGATAGTATTGGACTTTGTCAGTATGCCTGGAACCTTATTTATATGCAATAATCATTGGTCTTGCATCTTCGCTAGCCAAGGGTTACGATCCGATACTCTTATTGTGAAGAGAGGGGGGACCTGATCGTAACACTTGGCTAGCAAAGATGTTGGTCTTGATATTCTATGCCTCAGAACAATGATTGTATTATCTATTTGTCCAAATGAGTAGCATAACCCCTTAAATCTCTATTTCATCGTATATTTTGATGACTTCTGCAGATATGTGTTTACATGTGCTACTGGGCTATCAAATGACTTCGAAATTAGTAAGAAAGGCAGACCAGTAAACTGTACATTTAATGGGTTATCGCAGGAACTTATAAATCAACTTAGTTATACTAGTCACTGGTCCTCGCTATAAAATTAATATGAATAGCAGATCTATAAACTGTAAATTTTAGAGATCCGGAGCTATACAATAAATTTAACAAGAATGCGGACTCACAGAAAATGTCATGGGACGTTATGATTGGTCACTTCACTGTAAACATGAGACCAGGGATATACCGTTAATTCATTAATAAATCTGGACCCGTAAACTGTACTGGGTACATATAAATCAAAATCAATCGCGAGAGGACCCAATATGTAATTATGTGACACTGGTCATGTTTTTGAGTACTGCAAATATATTATGGATATGCAATAAATAGTTATATTATCCTATATGAATGTATTGACCTCGGACTTTCTCCTCTGTCGATGTTGACGATGATAGAGTTAAACGTCCTCCGCCCGGTCTCATAAAACATCAACAATATTTAAGGACTTCCTCAACTTGTCCTCAACTCAAAACTAGACCAATCAGATTGTTGAAAAATATAAATTTAAGCAAACATTATGATATTTAAGGAAATTCTCAATTTGAGAAGTTTTATGAAACCAAAGCCCTGACCTTCACATAGATGCCCTCGCTAGGAGGGTTTATATAGTGGTTAGTTATCTTAGAGTCCACCATGACGGTTAGTCGAAGCCTTGTTTTTATGATATATTGTCCACGGTAGGAATAAGTCTTACCAGCGGCCATGCTGCTGGGATGTAATGTTACGGACCTTCAAGGCGGTTTTACATCATACATGTTGCAATAAAATAGTGCGTTCATATAAACAAAATAGAAGGCTTGCAAATTATTCTAAATGGGTGGAAATGTAAGAAAAAAGGTTCATCGGTGTATGAACTCGCAGGGTTACTCATTGACAATAGAATGCACTATTGCTACAGAAACAAATACAAGTGTCTACTGCCTTCCTCGATGACAACATTAAAACAAAGAAAAGTCATACAAGTCCCCAAATCTCAGTGTCTCATGAACATTTCTTTTTTCGTTATTGTGTTGTAATGGAAACATAGGTCCGTTGTTCATGGAGCAAGTCTTCATGACAAGAATCTCATATTAAATGATGATTACCGACCAGTAATCCAGATATTTTAACCAATTATTTAATAATTGTATATTTTTTCAACTGTTGCCAATTTAAAACTTTATCTTTGTCCATAACTGGTACAGAATCTGCATATAGTAACAAATGGATAATCAGGATAATACAAACTCAATTTTCATTGCTTGCTTTGATTTTTTTTATAGATTGCCAGATTTTATTATTTCAGACTAAAAAACTTAACGTGTTTCATATGACAAACAGTTAAGCATATTCTACCATGTATTGTAGGGGCCTCGGTGGTCGAGTTGTTAAGGTATTTCGTCTACTATTGATCACGTGGTTTGGAAACACAGGCAGATTGCGCTCGACTCCAATCTTAATTGACAGGAATTGCCAGTTTTCCTACCGAAGTTTGGGGTTTTTTCTCCCGGTACTCCGACTTCCTCCCCAATAAAAAACAGACGCCATGATATTGCTGAAAAGTTGTGAAAGTGGCGTTAAACAATATTCAAACAAACAAACAAACAAACAATATACTATACATATACCATATCACTAAACCATAAAGCACATTTTCACTGGTTCATCTACTGATATGAAATTTATTTGTTTTTGCAACATTAGGAATATTTTTTCTGTCCAACATTACTTTGTCCTCTTCAGTTATTATATTCATTCATATTTTAGATGACCAAAAAGGGCTGTTCCTATTTATTCCATATAAAAATGAAAACTTTCAAAATCTGTACAAAAAAACTGTTTACATACTCAACATTTTACATGCTCATTGAGTATATTAATTATTGTAGATTTTATTTAGTTAAGTTTAGTTCTAATATGGAATGCAGTGGTAGAATTAATAAAAATACCCAATTTCCATATTGGAATGATTTATGGAAGCCATTTGTTTTGTATATTTAACTATGGTCGAACATGGATTTTGCAAATTTAACATGAGCTTGCAATCACTGAGTGTTAAATTTGACTGGTACAATGCTGTGCCCATAGTAAAATATACAATAGATCATGGCTTTCAAAAAAACTATGTTGTAACTTTAGATGATAGTGGAATTGAGAGAGTGTAGAGAAGTTAGGAGAGTTGAAAGTTGAGTAGGTAGAGTTGAATTATGGTAAACTTAACTTAAGTCTACTTAAGTCTAACTTAAGTAAACTTAACTTAAGTCTATTAAGTTTAAGTTAGTTAAGGTAGTTCAGTTTAAGGACATCTACATCCTCACAAGTCAGGGTTTCTGTGTCCACGAAACCCTGACAAACTTAGCTAGGAAATTCCCGGGCTAGAAGTCACTATTTCGATTGGCTACATCATAACGTAATGTAGCCAATCAAAAGCTCGCTTTCATTCAATACTTGGGTAGGGGATATCCCGATGTCGATTGTAAATTAATCAAACGGATGTGTTGTGTAGACCATGTGAAAATCAGTGTATTTTTTGACAGTAGTGTTAATACATGTAGTTTGTTATTACCGCGTTGTTAGTTGCGTTACGTTTTCTTCACACTCATGAATGAGTAAGAATGACTACTGCCAAACACTTGCTTCTTTCAAGCAATTTCATTGGTTGATATTTTGAAGGATTGACGTCATACGAAAATCGTCAAGCCCGGGAATTCCCTAGCTAAGTTTGTCAGGGTTTCGTGGAAACATATGGACACAGAAACCCTGACTTGTGAGGATGGGACATCTACACCTTGAGTAAACAAAATTGGCTAAACTTATTGGCAATCTTTTTATTTAATTTTGCAAAAATGGAATAAACTTATATGACAGTTTTTGCGGGAAGTCTTGTGAACAGAAAAAAAGATCTGACGAAGTTAAAAACAAATACTTGCCAACAAACGATGATGTAAACGCACATGAATGAAAAATCGCAACTTGCAGGTAAACATTTTCTTTAATCTGGGAATAGAATTATCCATGTTATTATTTAACAAATATTTTGTTGTTTTACCTTAAGTAGTTATTTATTGCAATAGACCCATTTTTTTACCGAAAAAGTGCATTACATGTTTGGCTATAAATGCTTACAACATCCACATTTGATTCTATAATGTTTGCTAATTCATTCTACAATCCATAAAAATTGTTGGTTGTAGTTCCCCAAAACAATCTACCAAAATAGGCCCTACCAAAAAGTTAGTTTTTTAAGTGTATGATGAAAAAAATGGTTACTTTTTAGAACCCGGGTTATGAGGTATTGGGAATCAAGTGTTGTCAACCTATAGGAACAAGCAGAGATATTGTATCCAAAGTTGATAAGACAACAATAGCCTATGTCCAGGTTTCCGAACAGATCATCACAAAACAAAATTGTGAATATTCAACTAAAAAACCTAAAAATGTGAAACATGCAGGGCAACAAAGAAAACGCTTTGCAGAACTAGACTTTATTCAACATCTGTCTAAGGCACATCTACATCAGATTGCAAAAGTAAATTCATAATATTTATCTCGCAGAGTGTGGTCAAGTATTGGTGACGAATCGGATTCTGCAAAGTGAGGTTGAATTAGACAAACCCTAAGGTGGCCAACATTAGCACCTTATGACAAGCCCTTACAAGACTGAAGTGCACCAGATAGGTACCAGCTGAAGTGGATTGAAAGGACTATGTAAGTCTTCATGTCTGATCTGCTACTTAAACTGTTCTAACCATAACAGAAATGATTGAAATATGCTGATTTATATATTGTATTACCTGGTGTAGATGAAAGAAAACTGACTACAGACTACTAGATAATACAGACACTGACCTGATGAATAAACTATAACAACGATTTTAGACTTGTACATTCAAAGGTCCAGACATATTTACAAAGACTAACGTCGGATGACGTTCCTTTCCCGTCCGGTTCCGCACAAATTAAGGTGACAATTAGAAGTTTTGCCACCGATAGCTTCCATATTGTAAATTGTGTAATGGACCCGCTGGTCTTCTTTGTCTCCTTTCTTTTGAATGCATTCATGTACGTGTTTGATATTATACATAATACGATATGAAGTCCCCCAAGGCATTGACCTCAATAAGTAAGATATTTTTCAAATTTTAAGGTCCCCATTTTGAAACATCGCTCGGGAACATAACATTTTTTTCAAGTCAGTCGCCTGTTCGCACATTTATTTAATATGTAAACTAGTTACATTACAACCCTTACCAAACAAACATACATTTACATAAGGGAAGTATTATTGTTCTTGCTTACATGTATAGCCCCGATATTACATAGCATTTACGTAATCAGTTAAAATTGTAATAATAATAATAATAATAATAAATAATAATTATTATTGTAATTATTAGCGTTTAATTAACATTAGGCCCCACCGACTGAAATCAGGGGTAGGCCTACTTGTACTTTATCCCTAGGGGCCCGAAACTAGTCCTGTACCACTCGATGCCATTTGAATTTTACAATCCTCTCTTTTCCATAATGTATACATTGGTCTACTTTAAAGTTCCGATTAGAGTTTTAATTAACCTTATCGGGCCACCAATTGGCAGAAATATGGGGTAGGCATACATGAACTTTTTAATTTTTCCCTAAGAATCAGAAATCCTTGCCCCGCCCCACGCGATTCCATTCCGATTTAAGTCTACCCCTTTCATGCACATCCTAAATATAGCTGAAATATTTCTTGCTGGACGTAAAGCAACTATCAATCGATGAACCTTTCAGAAATGTTAACATGGGAGCCAGAACCACTAGCCCAGTTTCACCCTATGCCATTCGTATTTCACAGAGCCTACAGAACTGCCTCAACATTGGTCGACTTTGCGTCATATTTACCTTAGGCCACCAATCGGCTGAAATCGGGGAAGAGGCCTACATTTACTCTTCACCAGAAACCCTGACTCACACTTTGTCACATGTGAGAGACTCCTACGGTTCAAAGTTTTATACACTGGATGGAATGACTTCACGATTTTATCTTGCATTATAGCAACCCATGGTTTTTGAAGATGGTATATATTAAACTTTATAAATCTCGGTTATTTGTAATTTTTAAAGGGGAGTGCGTTATTTATGAAGGCGTTTTAGGGTTTTATATACTTTGCAAGAAGGATTTATCCTATAAATACAGAGAAGTAACATTTCGTAACATAAAATATTGAACATTGCAGACAAATCGGTAATAGAATTGCAGATTAGTACGAATTGTAGGATGAAAACTGCAATCAATCAAGCTTTTTACTGGTCAATTTCAATGTCATTGTGCCTTCTTTGACGTCCGTGCGAATGTATCCGAACATTGACCGGTTTTACTGCGGGATGGTTTGACACTAGTAATGTTACGTTTTTTGATCATGTTCATAACAACCTCGTTTGACTGAAAACAAATTTCAGCCAACCACAACGTATTAGCAGCCCTTGCAGCAAGTTGAATTTCCAATTGGCACAAAAAACCAACAATAATAATATAACTAGAACAGCTTCATTTGTGCATAATTTTGTTTCAATGTGTGAAATAGTTTCTGAGAACAAACTGTATTATCTTTCCGAATGGAATATTTAACTATGGCAGCCACCTTAGATTCATGATCCACACTTTGTAGAGGACAATACAATTTTCTATTCAGCTATTAGAAAGGTGCAACAGTATTATGAAATTGTTTGCACTATCCACTTGTCACAAGTGGGTGAAATAGTATAACAAATGTTGAAAATAAAGATGTATCTCTCTAATAGCAAAAAAACAATCAATGGGACTTATGGCAAGTCTATGACATTTTCTTCCACAATTTTGTCAAAATAAAAACTTGTTTAAAAAGTTATTTTCTTCTCAGGAAACAAGCTTTCCAACAATGTATTGTTTCATTTAGTTTAAGTTTAAGTCATACCATGTTTATATTTTGTGTAATGTGAACTGGTAAACAAAAACTATCAATCATCAATTGCTAATTAAATTCAATTGGGGCAAGAACATTTAATCAATGTAATTTTTGTTTACAACTTTGAACTACTATACAACACCATTAAAGTAACCAAATAATTTTAAAGTGCGCGATTTTAAAAATTTCTTTTTAATTTTGTATTTTGTTATATTTCAGTAAAATATGTTTTACTCAACTGCATGGTCAAAAATGCACTATTATGCTATATAAGGTGTAATTCTACTGATAAATAAAAAGCAAATGGTCATATTTTCATGAATTGTAAATTTTCTTATTAATTGATCAAGTTTGAAGAAGTTTGAAAAGGAACTATTCATATGACATTTTTAAGCAACAACCCTTACTCCTACAAAACAAAACAGTGCTTTTATTTCTCCATATAAGTCACTTAAACTATGTTCTATAAAAACATTATATTTGGCACAACATAAAAATCCCAATTTTTAGAAGCTATGTAATGAAAAACACAGAATGCTATAGAGTTGATACTATCTTCAATTTCATCTAGAATTCCACTGCACTTAGGATAACATCATGTGAAACTTTCACAAATTTACAAAAATGACTGGCGAGATTTTTTTCAGTCTGTACCGAAGTATTTCATTCCAAAATGAGTGGGTGTCACAGGATGAACTTCAGATGTCAAAACTTTCATGTATGGAAATGTCTTCACTAATGCCTGGGCAGCTGAAACAGAATATATTGTCAGATATATAATATATATATATATATAAAGGGTCTAAAGAAAGCTACCAAACTAGTACACTTATTTAGTATCGGATCAACAAACACGGTGATACAGCATAAACAAAAAATAATATACAAGTCTAGAAGATTATGCAACGATACAAATGACAGTTTTTTTGTCTAAATTATATAGACAAAGACTGACCAGCCAATGGCCTTAGTCATCAAGTGTCAATATAAATAAATAACATAAACAAGTCATAACATATTGATCTTGAATTTTCTCACTCCAACTGAACTTAAAACTTCTATATATAGCTTCACTGGACCACCCACGGATGTGCTGTTACTTGGCTTTGCTCAAATATTCCAACAAAATGTTATCAAAATTATGAAGGTGACAAATTCATTATGCCAGACTCGCATTTCGTCTATTCAAGACTCATCAAGGGCATTTAACTCTAAACGCTTCAGATATTCTTCATTGGGAGATGGAATAATATATGTCCACTGGGATCGTGTAAATACACAATACAGGTAGTTCAAAATATTATATAAAGAATATATATGTATGTAATATTGCACTTACGTTTTATTTTATTGTAATAAATATATTTTCCTATAAAAAGAAAGCGTGAGAAAAAAATTCTGAATTTTCACATGTGATTTGAATATAGAAAAATAAAGAAGGCATTCTGTAAATAACTTTAACTTTGAACTTATTACATGGCAGCCATCTGCTAAAAAAATGGCTGAAGAAAACATGGCCAAATGCATAATTTTAAGAAATGCCCCATCAGGAATCAATAATGCCACTGTAAATGTTGACAGGCAAGGTGATAAAAAAAGCCCAAATATTCAAGAGGAGGATTAAGATTGCCACCATAAGAGTAGTAATTTGAATTTAAGCTATAAAGTTTTTGCAATTTTATGTTTTTGATAGAATATAATATAAAGGATAGTATCATTCTATATGAATTTTGACAACCTTTCAGAATTGTCATTAAATAGCAATAACACCATTAAAGAGTCATCTATATAAATTTGGACTGTGAATGATTCATAGGCCTTGCCTTGCTTATAATTTTTGCAATTAACAGTTTCACTCAAGCTGTTATGGCAGCTAGTTACACGGCAAAAATACAAATCTGACCAAAAATTTATTAAAGTGCAAATAATTTCAATAAGTAGTCATCAGACAATTTACAGACAATAAAATGATTTGTCTGTCTGATTAATTAAGCTAAAAACAGTTTTATTCTATGTATTACAGTTGTTAATTCTAAGCAAAAACTGGTATTTTTGTCTAAAAATAAAGGGCAATAACTTCTATTAGGAGTAATCTGAAAATTTCAGACCAATAAAGTGGACTGTAGGACTAGTGTTGCTGATGAATTTTGCAATAATTTCACTGTAGCTGTTATAGTTTTAAGGTTACAAGACTTCGGCTTCCTCACCTAATAAAAACAGGACACCATGATATAACTAAAAAATTGCTGAAAGTAAACAATATTTAAACAAACAACCAAATACTTAAAATTTCATGAAATAATGGTCATTTAAGGGCAATAACTCCTATAAGGAGTGGTCCTACAATTTTGGACCATATATTTTGTAGGCATTGTCTTGCTGACCAACAATTTACAATGTCAATAGAGCTCTTACAGTTTTCATAATATATTTTTAAAAATTAAAAATTTTATAAATAGGAATTTTAGGACAATCACTAATATCAAGTCAGTACACAACTTAGGACTAATAGGAACTTTTGTAGAGCTTAAAGTGCTATCAATTTGAGCTAGCAGTTTTCCCATACCTACATGTATTATTAATTTTTTTATAATGCTCTATTTTTAGTAACAGTCTTTGTCCGTTGATCAACACCCAGGGTACACATTTTAAACTAGATACCCCGAGGATGATTTTGGCCATGTTTGAAAAAAAAATTGGCTAAGTGGTTCAGAGGTAAAACATTTTTATTTAAATTTATAGTGGACAAAGGATGATGGATAATAGTTGCCAAGTTATGACCAGATATTGATTTTTCACGAGTGATTTAGGTACTAAAATGACTGGGGATAAAAATCAGCCTAAGGCATACAATGTTACCAGCAAAATGACAAGAGGAAAAGAAAGAAGAAAGATTTATCGATGTTGATATGAGGTCTGCTGATGCTCTTAAGTTGACTAAATTAAATGAATAAGCTCGAAAGCTTAGCATAAGAATGTTGAAATTCTCGGAGTAAATTATGAGAACCTGATATATGATTTTCATGCTGGTAATCAGAGATCTTACAACAGGTCTTTCACCAAGTGATGTAATGGCTATTCATAGAATAACAGGTAAGTATTGCAGTATTAGACCAGCAATTGTAAAAGTTAAATACACTGACATTAAAATCATAATACTTAGGAAGAAAGATATGAAAAAAATTTGATTCCATGCAGACATCACACCATGAATGAATCTTTCACTGATGGCTAGACTTTATACAAAATGTCTGAAATAGCTGGGTTGTAAGTTTCAGAAAAGAAACCTTTTAAAGCTTTTTTACATAGGGTCCTATGTTAAACCAAGGCCTGCAAAAAACATGATTTTTTTAACTTAAACAAGTGTGGACTGTGAGCACGCTCACAAAAGGATACCCCCCTGCTTCGCTTTCAAGTCCAATTATCTACCCTTATTGATATCCAAGGTCAATAAAAATCCTTCATGCACATCTATATATAATGTACTTCCTTTATGCTAAGTTTTATTAAATTTCATCAAGCAGTTTTTGTAGCTTCTTGAGCTGCCAAAATAAGAAAGCAACAGCTTTTTTCTTTCTGCAAGTTTTCATTCAATAAGCGACATGTTTTTTTTATGTAAAGGGGCAAAACCCTTAAAAGTGGTCATCTGACAACTATGGTCATATGGAGACTTCAGTAGAGCATCTTGAGCTGAACATTTCAGCAAGCAGCAGCTTTTCTCTATCTGCAATAGATTTCTTTTTAAAAGGCAAACATATTAGAAACATGATTTTTGACTTTAGGGGCATAACCCCTAAAAGGGATCATCTGACAACTTTGACCTGATTGTGACATTAGTATAACAAAGTGGGGTATTAAAATGTGGGCCTTGGCAGAATCTGAATCTGGGTGAAGGTCACAGCAAAATTAACAGTGAAAAAAAAGGATCAGCCTCTCCAAGGTCTTGCAAACAATGTATTGAAATCTTGTCTATGGGGTTCAAATGTGGTTGGTCAAGAGTATAATTTTTAAGTGAACAATTTTTTTCTCCAGTCCAGATTTATTTACACAACTGTATGAGAACTACATTATTCATGCTTGTGGAAAAGTCCATCAAAATCCAAGAGGTCTCCCTGAAGAGATAATGAAAACAAAATCAGAGAGTATACAAAATTTAACTAGAGGCTCTTAAAAGCCTGTATCTCGCTCACCTGACTTAAAAAAAACTTTAAGTGACATTACTTTTCTTGCAAGTTTTGATATTAAATGATATTAAAGAGTTAATATGAAGATGCTGTTTCTATGAATGTTACCATGATGAATTTCCATTCCAATCAGCAGCAATTTGTAGGACAGTTCCTGAGAAGAAGCCTTATATAAGGTCTGACTGTGTTCTAATTCTCATAGATCCCAATTGCAATAGTCTATTTCAATTCTAATATGTCTTACAAATGTTTAAAATTTGGAAGTGGCTCTATGAATACGCTTACAATGGCAACATTGTTTTTTGAAACTAATAACATATATCACAAAACAGTATGTTAAGGCAAATAAAATTGACATAAACATATATGCTTATCATTTTATTAAATATACATATCTTTTAAGCCAAAAAAAATTGAGAAATCTTAACAAAATTGCATTGTTCCAGCTTGAAATTTTCAGTTGAGAGTATATGATGTCCGAATTCTAATTGTGATATCACAGCGGGCTCTATGCTTATTAAAACCCTAATGTATTCTAAAAACCTATGAACATGATGAAGGATGCCATATTAGAATATTCATGAACACATTGTACTAAATTACAAAATTAGCCTACAGGAACAGCTGAGCATGATAATAGTCCATCTTAGAAGACAATTTTAATCTTGACCTTGGACCTATAAAAATCATTTTAAATTGGCCCAACTCAAAAACTACAAATAGGACTCGGCTGAAAATTCAACTTGATCTTCATTTTATAATACTTAACAGCTGTGCAAAGTTTTAACAAAATTCATTTTTTCAAGTAATCTTTTGAAAAAGCTAATTTTTGACAATTTTGTTTTTTTTATTGGCCTTGCTCAAAAACAACAAGAGATTGTGCTGAAAATTGAACTTTATCTTAATTTTATAGTACTCAACAGCTGTGCAATGTTTTAACAAATCTGTATTTTCTAGTTATCATTTGGAAACCTTCAACTAATGACCAAAAAAAATTGAATTGGCCCAAGTTGAAAACTACAAATTGTATTGTGCTGAAAATTGAACATGATCTTTGTTTGACAGTAGTTAACAGCTGTGCAAAGTTTTAACATAATCTGTAAACACATTTTCAAGTTCTGTTGACATGTTTTCCAGTTATTATTTGGAAACCATCAACTTTTGATAACAAAAAAGATGAACTGGCCTAAATGGAAAACTACAAATGGGATTGTGCTGAAAATTGAACTTGATCCTCATTTATAGTACTTACCCGTGTGCAAAGATTAAACAAAATCTGTTGACATGTTTTCAAGTTATCATCTGGCCACCAACTGTTGACCCAAAAAAATTTGAATTGGCTTAAGTACAAATTGGATTGAGGTGAAAATTGGACATGATCGTCATTTTATAGTAGTTAAAAGCTGTCCAAAGTTTAAACAAAAGCTGTTGATTCATTTTCAATTTATCATTTGGAAACCACCAAAGTCTGACTAAAAAAATAATTTGCATTGGCCCAAGATGAAAACTACAAATTACATTGTGCTGAAAATTTGAACTTGATCATCATTCTATAGTACTCAAGAGCTGTGCAAAGTTTAAACAAAATTTGTTTACATGTTTTCAAGTTATCATCTGGAAACCATAGAGACAGGAACGGACAGACACTCATATCTATACAAGAGCGTATCATGAGAAACAAACTTGGTAGAGAATTGTTCAATTAAGCATTCAGATACAATATGGCTATAATCAGCTTTTGCAGTTTTTGATAGAGTGGCATTTAAAATTCTTTCTACATGTATAGTGGATCCTATATAAAATTAGTAGTGGCCATTTTGAATTTCTGATTAGCATAAACAAACTTTATAGAAGACCATCCATTATTATTATTGAATGAAACATGTTTTAAAACATTTGTTCTGTGGGGTCCTATGTAAAAGTAACTCCTGCAGCAGTGATCAATAGTTTCTGTTTATTTGAATTTTGTTTAATGTTTCACCAATTTTTCGGCTATATCATGACATCCAGCATTTAATGAGGGAGTATTTTGAAAAAACCTGACCATGGTTAAGAAAACTGGCAATCCTTGTCAATTAGCATTATAGTGGAGTACACCTTGCCCACAATGAGACTCCAACTCGCAACACCAGTGCACATGATCAATACTAGACTACCTTAACCAATGCAGAGAGCAAAAATTGATCACACTCTCTAAATAGTGCACAAGCTAAAAAAACATGCAATAAAATAGATTTTGGACAAGTGCACTTACCACTTTCAATGTAAACAGAAATAGAACTAGAGGCTCCCAGGAGCCTGTATCGCTCACCTGAACCTGAAACCAAACAACCCTTTTTTATCCAGCTTTTCTTAGCTATAAGGAATTGCCCAACACTTCTGCAAAAATCATTAATTTTGACCTTTTAAGGGAAATAACTCCTATAAGGAGGATCTTTTGATGGTTAGAGGGAGAAGGGAGGTTCACTTCAAATTTGCTGTACCTGTTATACTTTTTTAACTATCAGTCGAAAACTCTCTCAATCCCCCCCCCCCCTTTTTCATTTTTTCTATTTTAATCCAATGTAGCTATGTAGGTAGTCAGGTGTCATGATTTGCACAATTTTGGTAGAGGACATCCTAAAGATGATGTGTGCAATGTTTCAAAGCAGTCCTTTCATTGGTTTAAGAGGAGAAGATTTTTTAAAATCAAGTAAAATTGATTAAAAAAATGTTCAAGGAGAATAATTCCTTAACGGTTCATCAGACAATCTTGACCCTAAAGTCATTTTTGTAGCCCTCATAGAGCAGAACAATTAAGCAATGCTAACTTTTTCTCTAGTTCTAATAATTTTCAAGATTTTGAGGCAAAAATGTCAAAAATAATCAATTTCGACAATTAAAGGGCAATAACTCCTATAAGGAGTCGTCATACAACTTCAACCCAATGGAGTGTTTCGTAGAGCTTTTGATGCAGATGAAGGCCTGTCTCTTCGGTTTTCCTGTATCTGTTACACTTTTTTAAATATAAGCCAAAAACTGTATTTTACCGCCCCCCCCCTCCTATTTTTAGCCATGGTGGCCATGTTGGTTAATCTGCAGCCATGGTAGGTGCAAACTTGGTTGAGGACATTTGACAGATGATGTGTACAAAGTTTCAAAGCAGTACTTTCAGTTGTTTCAGAGGAGAAGATTTTAAAAAATCAATTAAAACCGATTAAAAAAAACAGTTCAAGGGGAATAACTCTTAAACGGTTAATCAGACAATCTTGACCCTTAAGTCATTTTTGTAGCCCTCATAGAGCAGAACAATTAAGCAATGCTAACTTTTTCTCTAGTTCTAATAATTTTCAAGATTTTGAGGCAAAAATGGCAAAAATCATCAATTTTGACAATTAAAGGGCAATAACTCCTACAAGGAGTTATCATACAACTTTGACCCAATGGAGTGTTTTGTAGAGCTTTAGATGCTGAAGAAGGAAGGTCTGTTCGGTTTTCCTGTATCTGTTATACTTTTTGAACTATAAGCAAAAAACTGTATTTTGACCCCTCTGTTCTATTTTTAGCCATGGCGGCCATGTTGGTTGGTCTGAGGCCATGATTTGGGCAAACTTGGTAGAGGACATTTTACTGATGATGTATGCAAAGTTTCAAAGCAATCCCTTCAGTGGTTTTGGAGGAGAAGATTTTTGAAGAAAAGTTAACGACGACGACGACGCCGACGACGACGGACGCCAAGTGATGGCAATAGCTCACATGACCCTTCGGGTCAGGTGAGCTAAAAAGTTGATCTAGGGATCAATGATACTCCCACTTAAATTTTGCAGAACTTTTCTAACTTTCAGAAAAATTTCAAATCCTTTTTGTCAACTGGTGCCTTGACCACTGATGGAATTCGTCCAGCATCAATAGGCCTCTTACCCACCTGCTATGTAATAATATCCTAAAGTTTCATTGAAATAAAATGCACCAGTTTTGAGTTATGGTCCAGAAACATGTTTTTTCATGTAAAAATTTCAAATATTTTTTAGCAAATATAACCTTGAAATTTGATCTATTTACCCCAAAATCAATAGGCTTTTATGCCACCTATTATGAAACTATACCCCAAAGTTGCATTGAAATCAAATGCAAACTTTTTGAGTTACTGTCCCGACAAATGGACGGACATGAGGACCACTATCATTACTATTATAACCCCAACTCTGTCGAACATGGTATGAAAATGTAAGACACTTGATGATTTCTATAAATGTTTACCTTGTGGTGTTACAAAGAGATTCAGTAAAATAATATTCTCCTCCTTCACATAATGGTCTTTTAACACTTGTACTGCTCTTATAACAGTATTTCCTGAATCTGAAAAAAAGTTGACAGTGTCTGATTTTACTGCTACAATAGCAAAATAATTAACTTAACAAATAGATTTACTGGTTAACTGGGTTTAATGCCACTTTCAGCAACTGAAAAGCAGGAATTGATCCTCTACAACAGAAAGTAGATATTCTGCATATTCATAGAAGTGACACTGTATGACAAATTGGGGCTTTGGATGTCATAATTAAAGCAGGGAGATTCCTCTTGGCACAGAAAGAGCACATTAGCTTTTGATCAAGCTTAATGGCACTGATTATGGTTAACAGTTCATAATACTTAAAACAATTACAACACGCTTTTGTAGATGTGAAAATGACATCCCACTCTTCCACATTAAGGTGTTTATTGTTATTCTCTTCTGGGGCTTTGTGGTCAGTTCAGGAGATGTATTGTGTTCCTTCTTTTTCTCTGTCACATCTTATACATTCAAGTCTGCTGTAACTAGCCCGAATATTTGACTTTCATTATTATTGGACATTAACTTCCTCTAATCTCAAAAGAAAACTACCTTAACCATTCGGCTACTGAAGCCCCAAAGCCATGAATAAATAGTACAGCAAATGACATTATGGTGCACGTGTCTAAAACATGAGTACATGCAGTTCATGCAAGGCTTTAACAAAATATTGACCTAAAGGTTATTTGATTCATTACAAAATTATATATTATAACAACAGAGAATATAGAATAAATGTAACCTCTGTAAATAAAATGTCATCCAAGATACAACAGATAGAATTTATTATGCCAGATGCATGTTTCTTTAGATCAAGACTCGTCAGTGGCTTTCAACCCTAACAATATTTAAAATCCAAATGATAATGAAGTTGAAAAGTTATATCACATTATATCAAATCTGGCTATGGCTATCTACACCTTAAAAATAGAAAAACATTAGAATTCAAATAATTTGCGAAATTTCAGATCAGTAAATTTAGACTGAAAGATTCAATGATTTTCCTGTCAGCACCAAAGTGTGAATACTGGGCTGGTGATACCCTCGGGGGCTAACAGTTCACCAGCAAAGGTATCGACACAGTGGTTGCAAAAAAAATGTTCACAAATATATTAAGGTTAATAGAATTTACTACACCAAATGCACATTTCACCAAATCATAGAAATCCTGTGAAATGTACACTCCATAGGCTGGAGTTGCTGGAATGTATTATGTTGCTATCATTAAACTGCCAGTTGGCAATTGGAAAGTTGAAGTCACCAGCTTTATCATAGAGTCTAGTTTGCAGTTTTACCGAAACTATTTCTAGAAGTAGGTCTAAGAAATCATGGTTAAAAGGCCCACCTAAGTGTATCATTATTTTTTTTAGTTAATTGAACTACAATTAATTCTTGCAATGATTATTTTTCATCAAAATCGAGTTTAATTTAGAAACGATCAAACTACATTTTTTTGGGCAGCTTCCCACCTTATCTGGTTCCCTACAAACTTTATCACATTCAATTACAAGTGTGGACACAGAAAAACGTCTCGCCTGTATTCCGCATCAGTAACGAAAATAAATTTCGTCATAAGCATTACGTAAATAGCATTAAATATCAGCAGCGGCCTGTATACAAAATATTGTCACCATAGTTGCAGGGGAACAGCCGTAACCCAAAAACTTTAACGTAGTCGATGGACCGTGAAATTGAGGTCAAGGTCAGGTGACACCTACCAGACAGTCATGTACTAGTCATCAGCAACCTATACACCAAATATTGTCATCCTACCATGTGTAGTTACAGAGGAACTGTCGTAACCCAAAAACTTTAACGTAGTCGCTGGACCGTGAAATTGAGGTCAAGGTCAGGTGACACCTACCAGACAGTCATGTACTAGTCATCAGCAACCTATACACCAAATATTGTCATCCTACCATGCGTAGTTACAGAGGAACTGTCGTAACCCAAAAACTTTAACGTAGTCGCTGGACCGTGAAATTGAGGTCAAGGTCAGGTGACACCTACCAGACAGTCATGTACTAGTCATCAGCAACCTATACACCAAATATTGTCATCCTACCATGCGTAGTTACAGAGGAACTGTTGTAACCCAAAAACTTTAACGTAGTCGCTGGACCGTGAAATTGAGGTCAAGGTCAGGTGACACCTACCAGACAGTCATGTACTAGTCATCAGCAACCTATACACCAAATATTGTCATCCTACCATGCGTAGTTACAGAGGAACTGTCGTAACCCAAAAACTTTAACGTAGTCGCTGGACCGTGAAATTGAGGTCAAGGTCAGGTGACAGGTGACTGACTGGCAAGTACTCATTATAAGCTACCTCTGGACCAAATTTGATGGACGTAGGGCTTGAGCTTACAAAGGTATGAAGCAAGATGTCAAGTGTTTACGCCGCCGCCGGATTCCCATACATATGTCTCGCCTCCAGCGACTTTCGTCGCAGGCGAGACAATAAACCATAAATGTATTTTCTAATAAAACCCTGACATTTTTGTATTTAATAAGGGTGATAACTAAATAACTGATCACAAGTTTTGATTAAACCAAAGTTCTGTCAACAAAAGCAAAGATGAACTACCAGAGGCTATTAAGAGCCTGTATCGCTCACCTGATTTTATAGGCAATGAAGATGGCATTTCCCTGATGTTAAAGTAAGTCCTGTAATTTTCAATAAACTTTAAATAGGACCATCCAAACAATATTACTAGAAAGTTTTGTTTCATTGGTTAACCAGTTGTATAGAGAAGATTTTATTTATTTGCCCATAGGGTCCTATGTTAAACTAAGTCCTGCCAGGGAGGTGGCCATTTTGAATTTCCAATTGCCATAAAAAACATAAACTTTATAAAGGACCATCCAAACAATATTGCTAGTAAGTTTTTGTTTCCATTGATTAACCGGTTTCAGACAAGAAGCCTTTAAAAACTTTTTCCCATAGGGTCGTATGTTAAACTAAGTCCTGCGGTAGCGGCCATTTTGAATTTCCAATTGCCATAAAAAACATAAAATTTATAGAGGACCATCCAAACAATATGGCTAGTAAGTTTTTGTTTCCATTGATTAACCGGTTTCAGAGAAGAAGCCTTTAAAAACTTTTTCCCATAGGGTCCTATGTTAAACTAAGTCCTGCGGTAGCGGCCATTTTCAATTTCCAGTTGGCATAAAAATCATAAACTTTATAAAGGACCATCCAAACAATATTGCTAGTAAGTTTTGTTTTGATTGGTTAACCGGTTTCAGAGAAGAAGCCCTTTTTAACCTTTTTCCCATAGGGTCCAATGTTAAACTAAGTCCTGCGGTGGCGGCCATTTTGAATGTCAGATTGGGATAAAAAACATTAACTTTATAGAGGGCCATCCAAACAATATTGCTAGTAAGTTTTGTTTCCATTGGTTGGCCGGTTTCAGAAAAGAAGCCTTTCAAACTTTTTCCCATAGGGTCCTATGTTAAATTAAGTCCTGCGGTGGCAGCCATTTTGAATTTCCAATTGCCATAAAAAACACAAACTTTATAGAGGACCATCCAAACAATATTGCTAGTAAGTTTTTGTTTCCATTGATTAACCGGTTTCAGAGAAGAAGCCTTTTAAAACTTTTTCCCATAGGGTTCTATGTTAAACTAAGTCCTGCAGTGGCGGCCATTTTGAATTTCCAATTGCCATAAAAAACACAAACTTTATAGAGGACCATCCAAACAATATTGCTAGTAAGTTTTTGTTTCCATTGATTAACCGGTTTCAGAGAAGAAGCCTTTTAAAACTTTTTCCCTTAGGGTTCTATGTTAAACTAAGTCCTGCAGTGGCGGCCATTTTGAATTTCCAATTGCCATAAAAAACACAAACTTTATAGAGGACCATCTCAACAATATTGCTAGTAAGTTTTGATTTGATTGGTTAAACGGTTTCAGAGAAGAAGCGCTTTTTAACATTTTTCCCCATAGGGTCCTATGTTAAACTAAGTCTTGAGGTGGTGGCCATATTGGTTTACCAATCAAAATAAAAAACACAAACTTTGTAAAGGTCCATCCAATGAACATTATGGCCAAGTTTGGTTTCAATTGGCCAAGTGGTTTCAGAGAAGAAGATTAAATGTAAAAAGTTTACAGACGCCGACGACGCTGACGGACGCAAAGTGATAACAATAGCTCACATGACCCTTTGGGTCAGGTGAGCTAACAAGAGTATTGATAAATGCAATAATACTAACTTAATGCTGGAATTTCAAAAGAAGTGGTGGGTTAAACCAGATACTAGTAATTTAGTGACTTCCAGTGGACTCTAAAGGGTTAATGTAAACAAGTTTAGCTTTTATAAAAAGCAAACTGTCTCTTAGCTGCAATTCCCATTTTAAGGGTTTTATTAAAGTATCTGTTGTTTGTAATTTAAATGAAGTATAGGTAATTAAGCAATGTACCTTTTAAGGACCAATGATGCTTGAGAGATTTAAATAACTTCACTCTGGTTTTTGTAAAAATAATGAAACAAAAATTGACTCCCTGAACAAATGTTCAAAAATATGTGTTGTTCTATTTGCATCAATATCAGAACGAAAATAAATATACAGATATCAGTTTTTTTCCAAGCAGCCTAAAAAGTAGGGAGATTTTGGTGCAGTGTTTATCTTTTAATTGTTGACCAATGCACTAAATGAAATAGAAGTCAATATGTGGAACGTAACATTGCTACACAAAAATACTGATTATAATCCCCATTCAACCCAAGAATACATCAAAATTTTATTACACATACTAGTGTGATCCTGATGTAAACCAATGATATGATAAAGATATTAACAGATTTGGTGAACCAACCAATCAAGTAACAGATAGTCATTTACTAAGCATCCTGTTCATCATTTGACTAAGCATTATGCAATTAATTATGTTGACATCTTGAAGGTTTCTTTCCCAACATTAATTCCTTTATTCAAATTTATTTTCTTGTAACAAACTTTCTGCAATATCCATCCTTCCTAAATAATGAGTTTATTTTAGTGACATTTTATCAGACCATCTTTCTAAAATATGTCTTCAAACTCAAGTTCATGATTAAGGAAACATTCATTTCCATGAAATTGTGAAGCAGGGTATAAGTTGGTGAGCAGTAATCACAGTTTTTCTATTTTCATATAATTTTTACCTAAAAACAGGCACATTAGCCATTTAAACATTAGCTGTGATATCTATGTCACTTGATCTTAATTTTATACAAAGGACAATATTGTCACAATAAAACACCTGCCTGTATATGGTCATTTTTAAAAAACCAGACCAGAAGGTAGGGGAAGCCAATATTTTTTAACTGTGGTCTATCATTTATTTCTACATTTACTTACTCATAATTGGGTACATTAGTAAGACTTTTCTTTGATCTATGTCTGGAGGTAATTTAGCATACACCACTTTAGCTTCTCGAGTTTCTTCATCTTTTTGTATCAGTATTTTACCAATTCTTATTGACCTGCAGCAATCTCTTAATCCCTGCTCCATTGCTTCCCCTGTAAGTACATGTTTACACAAACTTTAATTGAACCTCAAATGAAAAGTTGTTGGTTGTGCAACACTAGCCGTCTCTTAAAACAAGTGCTATTCATTCATATTATCAACAGAACACAATAATTCAATTAATTACTAACAACAGAACAACAAATCATCAAAAATTTACGAAAAAAAAATTACAAACAAGGGCAAAATTGCTACATATAGCCAAATGTCCCCGGCCACTGCAGAAAAGTGGTCAAAAACTGAAATGAGAAGATTTTGTTTGCCATAGTGTAGCAGCAAATTTTTTTTATGACTTGTGATCGCAAATTGCCAATGGAGCCGTTATCAGGTGGAGAGCCAATGACTCCATAGTGTATTTGTTTGTTTGATGGTGTTTAACGCCACTTTCAGCAAATTTTTCAGCTATATCATGGCGTCCAGTTTTTATTGGGGTAGGAAGCCGGAGTACCCGGAGAAAACCCCCGTCCTGTGGTAGGAAAACTGGATAGTGTATTTGTAAAGTATCCACTCTGTAAACAATTAGTTATGAAGGTTATCAGTTAGTAAGTTTTATATGTAACTATTTCATTGACTAAAAACATTGCCATGCCATTTTCTTCCAACCTAAACAATTTTCATAGATGTAAGTGCAGACATGAAACAGAGTCATCTAGGGAAATTGTTTAGGTTGAAACATTGTTGGGATATCAGACATGATCAAACATGTAGACAGAAAACATAACTCACATTTTGTTTTCTGTACCCCTTGTGTAAAGTTCATTGAACTAAATACTGTATTTACCGTGTATTGTCTGCATGTATGTATTGTCCACACCCGTTTTAAGAACCAACAAAGTGTGGAAAAATGTATAGTCCCCATGAAAAAGTTTCATAACATATACTGCCTGAAAAATCTCAATTTAATTATCAAAACCACGATACAGTTGAAAGGGGGCTTAAAAAAATTGTGGGCAAAATGTTAATTATTATCTACAACATATTTCTTGTAGTATTTAATGACAGACAGCAAAGAATTTGTAAAATACTAGCAACAAATGATTGCTTAGTGATGAATAGATTCCACACGAAGATGATTGTAGAAATAATTACAAACATTGTAAAAATCATTCTGATCATAGGCAAGCACAAGCAGTTTTAAAGAAATGATATAGCTTCAAAAATTTGTAAATGGTACACAGCTATTAAATTCATTTATAATTATTACTAAAAGATACATTTTAAATGCAAACTTAATGAAACATTACCAAATATTATTGAATTGCAGTGCAAGATAATCTGGCTGAACATTATACTAGTATTGCTGTAAAAAATAACACACCATGCAAATATGAAGATCTCTGAGCCTCCTCTACATTTAATGTTCTCACGATTACATATTTTCTTTGTATATCTATGCTTGATGTTAAATATAAATGTCCATTTATATATTTTTGGTTAAGACATTCTACATAGCAACAAGTGTGGACTGTGAGCATTAGTTCACTGGTGATACCCCGCTGTCACAAAAATTTTGCATGTATGTTAACTATGTGTAAAAATCAAAGTATTCGGTAAACAGTAACTAGATGACCAAGGAGAATAAAATCGCTATACACCATATGGTACTAAAGGATAAAGCAATATGCAAAATATCAGGCTTCAGCATATTATAGTTGCTTAGAAAACTGCGATGGAAATTTTGCAAGTGTATCAACTATGTACATGTATAGAAAATTAAAGTATTTGGTAAACAGTTAATAGATGACCAAGGAGCATAAAATCTATATTCATCTTATGGTACTATAGGAGAAAGCAATATGCATTTATCAGGCTTCAGCATCCTATAATTGCTTAAAAAACTGTGACAGAATTTTTTTGTTAGGAATGGATGGATGGAGAGACAAAAGTACAACAGTATACCCCTCTTCTTCCAAGCGGGGGTATAATAAATTTGTGTTGTTTGTATGGGAGTGCATGAGAATGCAAGAGAGTGTGACCAACTTCTCTCTTTTTATAAGCTCTATATGTACTTCCTCACAATGTAAAATATACCAACGTTTTTGTACATAATTATTTATAATCCCTGAATGCCCTATTAATAGTCAGGAGGTAGTGTACAGAGAATTGTAAAATCCTGACTGCTGAAAAACAAATTTTAAAATAGATTTGATATAAATGTTTAAGTAAATAATACCCAAGCTATGATTGTTTATTGAAACAGTTTCTATTTTCACAAGTGTGGACACAGAAAAATGTCTCGCCTGTATTCCACATCAGTAAGGAAAATTAATTTCATCATAAGCATTACGTAAATAGCATTAGTTATATCAGCAGCAGCCTGTATAAATATTGTCACCATACCATGCATAGATACAGAGGAACTGTCCTAATAAAAAAACTTTAACGTAGTCGCTGGACCATGAAATTGAGGTCAAGGTCAGGTGACACCTACCAGACAGTCATGTACTATTCATCAGCAATGTATATACCAAATATTGTCATCCTACCATGCGTAGTTACAGAGGAACTGTCGTAACCCAAAAACTTTAACGTAGTCGCTGGACCGTGAAATTGAGGTCAAGGTCAGGTGACACCTACCAGACAGTCATGTACTAGTCATCAGCAACCTTTACACCAAATATTGTCATCCTACCATGCGAAGTTACAGAGGAACTGTCGTAACCCAAAAACTTGAACGTAGTCGCTGGACCGTGAAATTGAGGTCAAGGTCAGGTGACACCTACCAGACAGTCATGTACTAGTCATCAGCAACCTATATACCAAATATTGTCATCCTACCATGCGTGGTTACAGAGGAACTGTCGTAACCCAAAAACTTTAACGTAGTCGCTGGACCGTGAAATTGAGGTCAAGGTCAGGTGACACCTACCAGACAGTCATGTACTAGTCATCAGCAACCAATACACCTAATATTGTCATCCTACCATGCGTAGTTACAGAGGAACTGTCGTAACCCAAAAACTTTAACGTAGTCGCTGGAACGTGAAATTGAGGTCAAGGTCAGGTGACACCTACCAGACAGTCATGTACTAGTCATCAGCAACCTATATACCAAATATTGTCATCCTACCATGGGTGGTTACAGAGGAACTGTCGTAACCCAAAAACTTGAACGTAGTCGCTGGACCGTGAAATTGAGGTCAAGGCCAGGTGACACCTACCAGACAGTCATGTACTAGTCATCAGCAACCTATACACCAAATATTGTCATCCTACCATGCGTAGTTACAGAGGAACTGTCGTAACCCAAAAACTTTAACGTAGTCGCTGGACCGTGAAATTGAGGTCAAGGTCAGGTGACAGGTGACTGACTGGCAAGTACTCATCATAAGCTACCTCTGGACCAAATTTGATGGACCTAGGGCTTGGGTTTACAAAGATATAAAGCAAGATGTCAAGTGTTTACGCTAGCTTTTGATTGGCTACATCTAGGTATGATGTAGCCATCAAAATAGTGACTGCTAGCCCGAGAATTTCCTAGCTAAGTTTGTCAGGGTTTCGTGGACACATGTGGACACAGAAACCCTGACTTGTGAGGGTGGTCAGAAAACTAATTTTGAAATTTCACGCAATCAGAATGAATAAGCAGCTCTCGCAGCCATGTTGAATTTTGAATCGGCTAAAAAAATTCAAAATAAAAAGATAACTCTCATTGCTTCATTTCTGCATAATTTGGTTTAATTTAACAGTTTTGGAGAAGAAGCTGTTTGTAGTGTTTTCCCATAGGGTCCTATTCTAAGCTGTGTTCCCTGGTGACAGCCATATTGGATATTGGATCTGCACACACATTTTTGTTGAAGACGATACAAAGAAAATTTCTGCAATATTTCAAATCAATCTGGGAAGCTGTTCGTGGGATGATTTTTTTAAAATTTAGCCTAAAAAAATGCATTAATTGCCCTGGCAGCTATGTTGAAAACTTGATAGAAACCAAAAACTAAAACTTTGTTAAGAACCACCCAATACACATTTCTGCCAAGTGTGCTTTAAATTAGCCAATTGGTTTTGGATTGGAAGACAAAAATGTAAAAAGTTTTTGGCTAAACGCTATGTCATAGACAATGACTGATTCCAAGGGATGACAAAAGGTGACCTTTTGGGTCAGATGAGCTTAAAATCTACTTGTCCATGTTGAATACCAACCAGGTATGTGTTTGGATTTTCCATTCTAGCTGCATTTAATAGATTCAGAACAACTAGTTAAGGGCTGAGAGGCTCAATTTAAAGTAATCTACATGTAATATTCTACACTCTTCTTTATATGGCATTTAACATTTTATAAATCTCATTCCACCAATTTGAGATTTACATGAATCAAGCAATTAATATCTCATCAATAAATAAAAACTATTTACCACTTCGCATTATGCTGACCCCACAGTTCCCTCTTTGGTAACTCAAACCATGATACTCGTGTCCTAGAATAAGATAATAACATAGGTCATATATATTTCTATGCACATTAAATATTTATTGAGCTATGTTCTGCAAGGTTCTGAATTATAATGGATTAGGAACTTAACACAACAGCTAAACCATTTTCATTTCAAACAGAATTACCATTAATGTGTCAGTATCAGCTATTTCGCAAAACTCAAACAATAGGCTCAAATATCAATTTTGGGTAGGCAACAATAACACTAGAGGCTCCCAGGAGCCTCTATCGCTCACCTGAACCTGAAACCAAACAACCCTTTTTTATCCAGCTTTTCTTTGCTATAAGGAATTACCCGACACTTCTGCAAAAATCATTTTGACCTTTTAAGGGAAATAACTCCTGTAAGGAGGATCTTTTGATGGTTAGAGGGAGAAGGGAGGTTCACTTCAAATTGGCTGTACCTGTTATACTTTTTTAACTATCAGTCGAAAACTCTCTCGACCCCCCACCCCCCCCCCCCTTTTTTCATTTTTTCTATTTTAATCCAACGTAGCTATGTAGGTAGTCAGGTGTCATGATTTGCACAATTTCGGTAGAGGACATCCTAAAGATGATGTGTGCAATGTTTCAAAGCAGTCCTTTCATTGGTTTAAGAGGAAAGGATTTTTTAAAATCAAGTAAAATTGATTAAAAAAAATGTTCAAGGAGAATAATTCCTAAACGGTTCATCAGACAATCTTGACCCTAAAGTCATTTTTGTAGCCCTCATAGAGCAGAACAATTAAGCAATGCTAACTTTTTCTCTAGTTCTAATAATTTTCAAGATTTTGAGGCAAAAATGTCAAAAATAATCAATTTCGACAATTAAAGGGCAATAACTCCTATAAGGAGTCATCATACAACTTCAACCCAATGGAGTGTTTCGTAGAGCTTTTGATGCAGATGAAGGCATGTCTCCTCAGTTTACCTGTATCTGTTACACTTTTTAAATATAAGCCAAAAACTGTATTTTACCGCACCCCCCCCCCCCAATCCTATTTTTAGCCATGGTGGCCATGTTGGTTAATCTGCAGCCATGGTTGGTGCAAACTTGGTTGAGGACATTTGACGGATGATGTGTACAAAGTTTCAAAGCAGTACTTTCAGTTGTTTCAGAGGAAATGATTTTAAAAAATCAATTAAAACCGATTAAAAAAAACAGTTCAAGGGGAATAACTCTTAAACGGTTAATCAGACAATCTTGACCATTAAGTCATTTTTGTAGCCCTCATAGAGCAGAACAATTAAGCAATGCTAACTTTTTCTCTAGTTCTAATAATTTTCAAGATTTTGAGGCAAAAATGGCAAAAATCATCAATTTCGACAATTGAAGGGCAATAACTCCTATAAGGAGTCATCATACAACTTTGACCCAATGGAGTGTTTAGTAGAGCTTTAGATGCTGAAGAAGGAAGGTCTCTTCAGTTTTCCTGTATCTGTTATACTTTTTGAACTATAAGCAAAAAACTGTATTTTGACCCCTCTATTCTATTTTTAGCCATGGCGGCCATGTTGGTTGGTCTGAGGCCATGATTTGGGCAAACTTGGTAGAGGGCATTTTACTGATGATGTATGCAAAGTTTCAAAGCAATCCCTTCAGTGGTTTTGGAGGAGAAGATTTTTGAAGAAAAGTTAACGACGACGACGGACGCCAAGTGATGGCAATAGCTCACATGACCCTTCGTGTCAGGTGAGCTAAACTAGAGGCTCCCAGGAGCCTGTATCGCTCACCTGAACCTGAAACCAAACAACCCTTTTTTTCCAGCTTTTCGTTGCTATAAGGAATTGCCCAACACTTCTGCAAAAATCATTAATTTTGACCTTTTAAGGGAAATAACTCAGATAAGGAGGAGCTTTTGATGCTTAGAGAGAGAAGGGGAGGTTCACTTCAAATTTGCTGTACCTGTAATACTTTTTTAACTATCAGTCGAAAACTCTCTCGACTCCCACCCCCCTTTTCATTTTTTCTATTTTAAGCCAACATAGCTATGTAGGTAGTCAGGTGTCATGATTTACAAAATTTTGATAGAGGACGTCTAAAGATGATGTGTGCAATGTTTCAAAGCAGTCCTTTCATTGGTTAAAGAGGAGAAGATTTTTTAAAATCAAGTAAAATTGATTAAAAAAATGTTCAAGGAGAATAATTCCTAAACGGTTCATCAGACAATCTTGACCCTAAAGTCATTTTTGTAGCCCTCATAGAGCAGAACAATTAAGCAATGCTAACTTTTTCTCTAGTTCTGATAATTTTTAAGATTTTGAGGCAAAAATGTCAAAAATAATCAATTTCTACAATATAAGGGCAATAACTCCTATAAGGAGTCATCATACAACTTCAACCCAATGGAGTGTTTCGTAGAGCTTTTGATGCAGATGAAGGCATGTCTCTTCGATTTTCCTGTATCTGTTACACTTTTTTAAATATAAGCCAAAAACTGAATTCCCACCCCCCCCCCCTACGTCCTATTGTTAGCCATGGTGGCCATGTTGGTTAATCTGCAGCCATGGTTGGTGCAAATTTGGTTGAGGACATTTGACGGATGATGTGTACAAAGTTTCAAAGCAGTACTTTCAGTTGTTTCAGAGGAAATGATTTTAAAAAATCAATTAAAACCGATTAAAAAAAACAGTTCAAGGGGAATAACTCTTAAACGGTTAATCAGACAATCTTGACCCTACAGTCATTTTTGTAGCCCTCATAGAGCAGAACAATTAAGCAATGCTAACTTTTTCTCTAGTTCTAATAAATTTCAAGATTTTGAGGCAAAAATGGCAAAAATCATCAATTTTGACAATTAAAGGTCAATAACTCCTACAAGGAGTCATCATACAACTTTGACCCAATGGGGTGTGTTGTAGAGCTTTAGATGCTGAAGAAGGAAGGTCTGTTCGGTTTTCCTGTATCTGTTATACTTTTTGAACTATAAGCAAAAAACTGTATTTTGACCCCCCTGTTCTATTTTTAGCCATAGCGGCCATGTTGGTTGGTCTGAGGCCATGATTTGGGCAAACTTGGTAGAGGACATTTTACTGATGATGTGTGCAAAGTTTCAAAGCAATCCCTTCAGTGGTTTTGGAGGAGAAGATTTTTGAAGAAAAGTTAACGACGACGACGGACGCCAAGTGATGGCAATAGCTCACATGACCCTTCGGGTCAGGTGAGCTAAAAAGGGGGAGGAAGTAAAGATTTAATTTTAATAAGATTGGGGTTGGCCTACAAAATTTAGAACAGACAAAATTGGTTATACTACCTTTACTGATGCAATTTCTGTGGTTCAATGAAACTTGTTATTACAAATTATGACTGAAAAATGAAATAATTTTTTAAACAGATCATTCCTCATGGAGACTACAAACTGATCTATCTTCTGTAAAGGACATTCTATATTGTATATTGTTATGTCTTTAACATACTCTTAGGCTGATTTTTTTTACAATTAAAACAATCAGAAACATGAACTCCCTTTTAGAGACATGTTTGTGCACTGTTAAAAAAACACTGATGAAAAAATTGTAGTAAATTTGGTTAAGTTCACATGAAGAACTTTGAAACAAGCAAAAAATTATCTACCACACAGACAGAGTACCTGAATCCTGCACAGTGAAATCTATTTGACATTGTAGTTTTTTAGAAGATGTCATATTAATTTCACACTATCAGAAACAAAGATTGAACATGATGGCCATGTTTTTTCTGCAAGGCATTATTTTAAACAGTTAAAAACCATTTGGACTTCACCAATCACAAACAAGCAATATTCTTTGTCTGATCACAATGACATGAAGAGTCCTACATACATAATCTAAACTAATTTAAAAAAATCTCTGAGATATGTACTTTCAGAGCAGATTTTTCAACTTTCAGACAATCATAAACTGGAATGGCTGTATTAACTATGTTTTCTAACAGATCAAGGGATTTACAAAAACCAGTTTCTGTTGAGAAGGAGTTAAGGTTCCTTTGACAAGATAACTGGTAAATCCATCTCCTTTAAGATTCAAGTTAAGTATACATCAACCCAAGTGGACTAAAGTCACAAACAAAGTGTTGAAACATTGGTGATCAATGGTAGATGGAAAACTAGGCCATTAAGTTACTGAGATCCTCCAAGTACAGGTATCAACTTTATTACCCTGATTCTTACCTGTTGGTGTTGTGACATCACAATGTTGATATGGCAATTGGTTTAATCCTTCTTCTACAACTAGTCTGATCTGTGTATTAGAATTGAAAGATATATGTAGATAAATATTTTTATCTGCTGCTGTATACATACAACTAAATGAAAAAATGAAACTTTTCAAACAATTGTCCAAATATAAAAATTCTTTTTACACCACTTTCTTCAATGATAGATTTTTCTCGAGTAACCTTCATTGATCAATAAGTAAATTGAACAAGTCATTTGGTTAATTAAAAAATAATTTATGGCTTCCCCGTAACTTATTATTGTTGCTCATTTTTAGATGTTGGCTCTCGAGTTTGCAGGTTTCTTTAATTTTGAATGTGGATTGTATTGGTATTTTGTTATAACCTTCAACTAGAAATCAGTGAGATGGTACCCATCTCTGTGGGCCCCGCAGACGGTAAGGTCAAGGTCAAAGGTCATCAACCATGGTATGCGACACATCGCCTTGATATTATCTACCTGCATTCCAAATATGAAAAAGCCTTCCTCGAAAAATAAAAAAAGTTACAGCCTGGACATGCATTTGTCATTCAGAAAGCAATAATGTGATCTTAGGTCAAAGTTCAAGGTCAAAGGTCAACAACCATGGTATGTGACACATTGATCTGATATTATCTACCTACATTCCAAAAATCAAAAGCCTACCTCAAAAGATAAAAAAATTACAGCCTGGAAACGAATAAGTCATTAAGAAAGCAATCATGTGACCTCAAGGTCAGAGGTCAACAAGCATGGTATGTGACACATCGACTTGATATTATCTACCAACAATTGAAAAATCAAAAACCTACCTCGAAAGATAAAAAAGTTACAGCCCGGACATGAATTTGTCATGCAGAAAGCAATAATGTGACCTTAAGGTCAAAGGTGATCAACCACAGTATGCGACACATCACCTTATTATCTACCCACATTCCAAATATCAGAAGCCTACATTAAAAGATTAAAAAAGTTACAGTCTGCACACGAATAGTTTCAGACGGACGAACGGACGTCTGCACAGACGGATGGACAGATGCAGGGATGGACGGACAACAGACGTATCACTATAAGTCATCCACCACAAAGTGGCAGGGCCCTAACTACTGGTAAATTAAATAAGCATTACATTAATGTTCAATACAATACAATTAAAAATGAATGATGTAATTAAACAAAAAATGTCATCTTGGATGCAAGAAACAGTCACCACTGCACCCATACAATAATATTTTTGAAATTATGATCTAGTTTGTAGCTTTGCAGGTCAAAACTGACAAAAATATTGACCTCTTTACCGGTGTTGTTATTTATAGATCAAATAAAGTAGCACAACATCAGGCATGCAAGATAACATTTAATTAAATAACAATTTTCTTTTTTCCTAAAAAGGTCTAGACAGCAATTTCTCCATCATACCTGCGAGAGAGTACATCTTATGTGCAGCGAGTCTTTCCATGTTATTATTAAATAAAATAGTTGACTACTCCTGTTCCCAGGAAGTCAGTACTTTTGTCGTATATTCTTAATACTGTTTATTTTTTTACATGTCTAAAGGATAAATTTTAACAGGACTGCTGTTAAGTTATAAAGAGGAAACATTTTCTGAGAAGAAGCAAAAATATCTTCCAAGTAGCAAATTTAATTATTACCAGTCTGTCAGCATAAAAGATGAAATCACCTCTGGAGGTTGCTCTAAAACATAAACAAACAGTAACATTATATCAAGAAGTCAAACAAGTTATAAATAGTAACATGTTTACTGATCATGACTCTACTTACAACGTATTGTTTTTATATATGAACATGTTCAATCTTGACATTTGCAGCACACTGTCAACATACTCCAATCTTTAATCTTTTACAAAAAGAGCTCAGTCTATAATACTTAAGAAATAGATTATTGCGAGCGGGCTTTATGAGAATAAGAACATGGTCAGACCTTATATTTGTCACATTTTATACAGAGCGATAGAAACTTGGGGCTTAGATGTTTGTGTAAATTCTCACTATAACACTCAAAACATTTATTATTTAAATTTTATAGTAAATGTTATTAAATTTTTACACTTAAATATATTTTAGGTTTTATATTTTAAACAGCTGTTGAATTCCCTCCTTCTTGCTAGAAGATGTAACACATTAAAAGATATCGTCCAATTCCATAAGCTACGTTACAGTAAGATAAATAATTCAGTTATTTTTTCATAAAATGTAACAATGTTACTCCACGGGGCAGAAAATATTAACACGATAATACATAGCCATAGTTAGTTTGAAAGAATTGATGGTTGTTTCAAACAAAAAATAAAGTACACATAATGATCGTACAGAAAGTAGTTTTTTAAGAGCCTAAGTTATGTCCACTTGTGACTAAATTATACATGTTTCTATTCGTTTCCAATACTTACATGTACCGTCGACAAATAAAATCTATAAAAAGAATTGCAACCCCCCAAAAAATGTTCTTTACTAAAAGTAGAACAGAAATCTGCAGTATTACAACTTGTTGTATTTACGTTCCGTAAGCTACGTGACACAAAGTGTGAAAACAGGAAAAAAGTAAACAAAACCTGTCAAAAAAATAATAAATCATAAAAAAGTGTGAGAGCAAGCCAAAAATGTTCCAGTACCAAGTACAAGCTGTCAAGAACTGTATTCAGAAGTAAGCTCTAGTTTAGTACTCCACAACAAAAGATGGTAAAACTTCCATTACCAGATAAAAAAAATGTTCATGTAATTAAATTTTGAAAAAAATTAATTTTTTGCTGAAAAGACTTCTTCTGATAAATTTCTTTTTTACACATATAAGGCTTAAAAGACATACTGATCATTATATTGGTCCAAAATATCAAAATTAATACTTATTATTCATCTTTCTATCTGAATGCACATATATGTTATGAATTCTTTTTAACATAGCTTACAATTGACTTTGGGAGGCTTTGGTATTTTTTTTGCTCGAGTCATAAAAGTTTACCTCAACATTCCTGAACAGTTGTTGTTTAAGAAAAATAACAAATATATTCATTCTGTGACACAGCATTTTAAAAATTTTATTTCTCTGCAAATGTCGCTTTAACGGAAAATAGGTATCATTATAAATATGTATCATTTATAATTTCTAAGGAGTCTTCACTTTCAATATTGGATATTATACAGTATTTTATGGAGATGTTACATTTTTTTTATGTACCCAAGAAATGTACAATGGATGAGAATTTCTTATACTCCTTGTGCCCGCGGGCCTGGCCCTACTGTGGCATACATGCCAATGCTACTGAATTTTCCGGGAGGGAAGGCCGTTGGAATCTCCAGGTTTCTTCTTTTTTCAAGAAAAAAAATAAAAAGTCTAAATTATTTCTAAAGTTGTGTTAAAATAGCTTATTCTAATCAAGAATTAACAAAATAAATATTCATGCCAGTTTAAAAAAAAACTAAATAAATATACACCTCATTATAAGTTAAGCAAGACCCAGGGTTATATATTTTAATATTTTTTTAAAGAAATGACACTTTATTGACCATTAATGACAAATGAACATACAAACAACATGTTTACAGTCGCTTTACTTATTGTTTGATGAAAAACTGTTACAAGCAAAGATATAAAAAAAAACCCAGTGCAAACATATCTTTCATTAGTCAAAAAATAAGTTTGATTGCATACTTCAATTTCACGAACTTAAAAGTAAACACATCATCACAGGTCAACATTCTGGGAAAGAAAAAATACTCAGTAAGTCGTGTAACCACCAAGCTTACGGTACAGCTCATTAACTCTCCTCCTCATGGTGTTGACAAAACGATGAAGTGTAAGCATGTGGTAAATTCTGCCATTCATTTTGAATGGCAACACATAGTTTTTGGACATTTTGCCAAGCAGGTGCTCTGTTATTGATTTTAGGGCCAATGATATCTCACAAATGTTCATTTGGATTTATCTCGGGTGACATGGTTGGCCATGGAAGATGCTCATTAACTTCCCTTTCGATAACATCACGTACAATTGCAGTTCAGTGATGAGGTCTTGTGTTGTCATCCATAAAGATGAGTCTATTATCAAGTGCATGATTGTCAAAATGTGGTACAATCATAGCGTTAATGACGTCATTTCCATATTTCTGCCCTGTTATTGTCCCATCAACCACATACAGATTCAGTTTACAGTGGTATGAAAAGCCTCACTATACTGCAACACCACCACCGCCAAACGCTGTGGTGCCCAGGATGTTTTGTCTGGTTGTAAGAAGTGCTTGGTTGTCCCAAATGCGCATGCGCCCATATCAATATGACGAAGAAGGAATCTGCTTTTGTCTGTCCAGTGTACTCATCTCCAGTTTCGAATATTCCAATGGCAGTGATATCGCGCCCACTAAATGTGCTTAGCAATGTCTCTGTGTCAACAGTTGACGTTTCAAAGGACGACAAGCTCACAACCTTGCATTGTTTAGGCGCCTGTTGACTGTTCAAATGGTGACTCTGGTTGCAATATTCCATTTGGCAGGAATATATCTTGCAGTGGCAAACAGATGGGGTTTGGATACAGGAACGAGTGCTTTATCCTCCCTTTCAGACGTTTTTGGTGGTACACCTTACCTAGCACATTCCTGGATAGTTCCATCATCTCGATGACATTTCAGTAACCGAGATACAATATTAAAGTGAATGCCAAAGTGTTCTGCTATCTGACGCAAGCTCTGTCCACTTTTACGCATTCCAACAATCTGCCACTTCTCAGCTTCACTTAATTTCCGTCCAGGCATTGAAAACGTACAGATGAGGTCGAAAAAGAGTCGTCGATGAACACTTAATATTTAGTACATAAATAACACAGTTAATATTCATTCAGATTTGTGAAATTATTTTTAAAAAATTGTAGGTGTTGCTAAACTTATGGCGATGTGTATATTTTTACTCTGAAGACCCTTGAAATAATTTATAGATAATCAAAAATTGTTTTCTGGGCCCCCACTAGGGCTTTTGCCCTGCACCCACTTGGACCTTAAGCGGTTCCCAGTTTCCTTGCCGAAATTATCAGGAATTTACCAAAAATATGTTGGAATGTACCGGAATGTATGCTGTGGGCAGATGAATGTGTCTACAGTAAACTATTGACCTTTTCGAAATCCTTTAAGTGGAAAGGGGGTGGGATGGGGTAAGATCGACAGTTATCGTGTCCTTCCGTTGAGCATTGCCATTTTATCAAAGAAAAAATACCGACAAATTACAATTTCCATTGAATTATTTTTACTGTTATGAAATTGTTTCAAAAGAATTCCAATTACCTGTATTCCAAAAAACGGAAAAATAACAAATGTGCATGAACATTGTTAAGAACTTAATATTTTCAGAATTTAAAAAAAAAATAAACCAAAAAAAAAATTTTTTTTAGACAAAGACCTGTATATTTCAAAACAATTTATGAAATAATAAAATTTTGTGGGTTTTTTTTTAAAACTATATAAACTGCTGCTTAATTAAAATTATTTTTTTATTGCATTATAACGTTTCAAAATTTCTTTTAGCTTTTTAAATTTTTGTTAGTTTGAAGGACTTCATATACAATCCTATGTATGTTTTATTTAAATCGAGTATAAGTATCCAAATATAACCTGCATTTTAAATCAAAATTTTATATATTTAAATTTTAAAAATAAATAAAAATCAATATCTGTTGTGACTTTCTCTTATTATAAAGATATTTATTTTTCTTCTGTTTGCTCTTGCATTTTTACCACTGATTTTTACTGATTTCGACATCCTTTTTTGGATAACAAAACCTGTTTTTAAAATCTAATTTGCGTATAAAAATAATTATCTAAATTTAAAATTTTGCGGCTTATGTCGGTCTTTTAATAGGTCTTTCATTTTTACCTTTCATCAATGTAAGGTGTCAGGTAATAAATAAGCAATTGAGGAATTAACAAGCACATTTAATATACAACTATATCACAGCAATATACCTATTACCCCAACCCTCTTCCTCCCCAGCACGCCTCTTTCTCCACGAAACTCGTTTGCCAGAGTTTGGGATTTCGAAATCGGCAATATATACGTTATTGTTTAAAAGCCACAACCCAAGTGCGTACTTGTCCCTTAATACGGTTTGGAGTTCTCTGACATTGTCTGTTATTCTAAGCTTTTTAAAATTTGTCCCATAATCGTCCAAATTATTGGCATGTGGCACCGAGTCTTGTATGATATCTGGTTCATTCATCTTTCCACAACGTGCGTCTACTTTCACATTGTGTGTGGTGACACTTCACATAAACTTCTATGATCCCCCAAAAAATAATTCTATATAACCATGTAGGTAAAGTCTCGTAATACAAATCAAATAAACATTTTTTAAATCATAACATATGATCACGTAATTTTCATATACATTTTATATTAATGTGAAAGATTAACGTTCTTTTCTGTTGTGCAATTGTGGGTAATGTGCGTATTAATTTATAAACATAGCAATCGGATCATCTCGGTTATTTCCCCACCATTGACGGAAATAGCCGAAAGATGAAAACAGTATACACTGAAACTCGAACCATATAATGGAATGGAGCCCGACATTCTGAAAAGAGGACCAGCACAGAATGAATAACACAAAGTGCAACGAACAATAGTTTCTTGTTCAACATTGTCTTATTTAATAGCTTTATTATTTTGCTAATGAAAAAATAATCGAAAGAACGTTTATGATCATTAATGTATTTTTTTTTCATAGCGATATTTTTTTTAAATTATTTATAATTTAATTTCTTTTGTAAGCTGAAATCTGATTGGTAATTCAAATTGAGATACCAATATTATAAGATATAACTTGCGTGACCTATGACCTATTCTAACGCCGTTAAAATTCACATTGGCATGACGTCATCGGCGACGTTTTTACCATGCAAATTGTTAAGATTTATAGTTAAAATTAAATTATAAGGAATATTTCAAATTTCTGAACAGGTTATACGATTTAATATGGTTTGGGTCTGTTTGCACCATTCATTAGACGTAAACAGACCCAAACTATATTATATCGTATAACCTGTTCAGAAATTTGAAGTATTTCTTAAATAAAATCTGTAAGTTTCATAATCTAAAACACTGCAAACACTTGTAATTTCCAGGGGCGTAGTGACATTGTGGATTCACAAAATAACTAGGGTATCCGGAGTCTTTTGGAGAGTTCTACTTACGGAAAATGGACAGTTTATTGATTGCAGGGACAGACTGCAATTTTGTTGCTGCATGTTAAAATCATGTGGATTCAGCCGCGTACAGGCGTGATAATTAAGTGCTCCTAGTTTCTATTGTCACTGCCTGGAGAAAGACCCATATTCCCTCTAAAGAGTATGAATGTCTTAAATGTATTAAATTTTCTATGGCATCAAAAAATGAAGACGTTGTCGGTCAAAAAGAGGGCATACAAAAAAGAAGAAATAAATATACGTATCCCCGTCTAGTTCCACATACATATACATGTACATATATTCGTCACACGCCTATACACGTGTACTAATTTTATACAGCGGATTGGGCCGAGTGGTCTTGAGCGCTGGACATAATGCAACCGAATATGTCCCACAGTGTAAGAACGGTGCGAGTTCGAATCCCACTGGCGGTAAGCACAAAATTTGACAGTAACGTGAGTAATAAAATCTAACTTAGACGTACCGGTATATATAATTTGGTGTTAACCCAGTATTTCTGATACTTCAGAATTCCGCTGGATAGATTTATTATGTGGTTGCCACAATACTTAGGAGATTATTTAAAAAATTAGGAACCAAAGACGCAGACTTCAACTCATTAACCATGGCAGGAACACGTGCTCCGAAACAATGGACATTAACCAAACAGGAAACCATTACATCCTTTGAATCTTGGAGACAGAATCTCGAATATACATTGTCGCGAGCCCATGCGCAGTTTAGCAGACGATGGCGAGGCGGTCCCCGAGGCCAACAGACGAACAGCTGCACAGAAGTGTACTTATCTCCAGCTGATTCTAGGGCAGATTGCAAATTATTGCCCAATCATATCCAGGAATACTATTGTGAAAAAATCACTTCAATGAAAAGTATTTGGCAATCCATTCGTTTGCATTTTGGATTTCAGTCTACGGGTGGTTCTTGATTTCAATAGCATTTATTTGGAATCTAACGAACGCCCAGAAGACCTTTACCGGCGTTTGGCAAGTTTTATAGACGATAACCTTTTGCGGGCAAACGGCACTATTCAGCATCAGGGAGAAGTTCCCGGAGCAGACGAGGAACTGTCTCCGACAGTTGAGAATTTAGTAGTTTTAACGTGGCTTCGCCTTATCCACCGTGACCTCCCAAATCTAATTAGGCAGAGATATGGAACTGTTCTTCGGTCTCAGACTTTGGCTTTATTGAAGCCCGAGATTTCTCTAGCCTTAAACAGTCTATGGACGAAACCCCTAAACGCCCCCTTCGTAACCGGTCAGACCTAAAAATGCCTCCAAAATTTAAAGATTTCGTGTATTAACTGCTCTAATGTTAATAGTTATGTGTTTTGTGTATATTTTTTTTTGTTATTATGTCTGCAAATAACTCGGACATTTGATTACATATGCAGAACTATATAGTAACAAGAGTTTGTAACCTTTTTTCTCTAATTTTGACGTAATATTTCAACCGCTTGACCGGTGTGGAAAAAATATTTCTCGTCACTAGTGAATTTGTTGTTCTCAGCAGTTGATTGGTTAAAAATAATAACGTCACAATAAGAACTCATGACGTCATAAACAAAACACCTACCATTTACCGCATTCAAGCATTCAAGTCATGGTCGTAAAATTGGGGTTGGGAGAATTTGTACTTCGTTTCGCAAATTTACTACTTTTTAAAATTAGAGAAACAGAATCTCACATTAGTACTCGTGGATTATCGGATTTCTCCAATCTCGATAGTTAAATTATGGAATTTTAAGTCCTCGTCAAGGCTCGGACTAAAAATTCCATAATTTAACTATCTCGACTGGAGAAATCCGATAATTAACTCGTACCAATGTAAGATCCTATATTTAATTTTACTTTTTGATTTTAACATACTAGTATCCATTTAAATGGCGCATATAGTTATTGTGTAACTCCTTTTTGTTGTAAAAAAAATAGAGAGAAAAGCGATATTGCGCCAATGATTATGTATTATGTTGTATTGTAATGTGTATGTACCTCACAATGATCATGCTTTGTAGCCGGGTTATGTCCCTTGGCCGGGACTGCATTCTTTCCTGTTTAATAAACGTGTCTACCATTATTCTGGTGATAAGTAACTTTTGTCAGCCACCAAAACACCATCCTCACTAGTGCGGGTTCCGGCGTCGTGGACACATGTGGACGCAGGAACCTTAACAAGTGAGGATGCCAAACCACTATATATAAAACATTCAATTTAGTTGAAGTTGTAATGACGCCTTATAAGAGTTATAACCAGGGGCGAATCATGGATTTCGCATTGGGGGGGGGGGGCGCAGAAAATCGGCGAGGGGGTCTGGGTACCGCTCAAGGTCCCGAGCAGGTCCATGGCAGCGCCCTGGTAGGGGGTCCCGGCGGGCTTGGCCCCCCGGAAGCTCCAGAGATTTCAGCATTTACTGGGTGTTTTTGATAGTCATTTTTAGTACCAAAAAATTTAATCACTGCAAATAGAAATTTTGATGAATTGGGGCAGGACGTCAATACAAGTATAAAAAAACTAGCACTTCTTTTTTTTCCTGCTGTACAATACTTGGCCCACTTTTCACATATTATTTTAAGTCGAAACTCACACATTTTTATTTTCTGCTGTAATCATTTATAAAAGTTAAACAATTAACATATTTAAGTCAAAACTCCTAAATATCTTTCGTTTGTTACCGGTTATGCTGAATAAGTGTTTTAAGTTTGATGAAGTTCCAATTTATAGGTTGCATTTTATCGTATAGGCGAACCGTGGTGTGACGGACAAAGGGATAACTTGGACAGACTGAAAAACAATACGTCCCACATGGCATATTGTACCTTACTTGTATGTTATTTAACAAAAATATTTCGGTTTTCAGCACAATTACAAATAATGGTTTTGACGGACGTGGATCAGAGTTGGCTACATCACCCACCCTACCTATTTCTTTCTCTCTCTCTCTCTCTCTCTCTCTCTCTCTCTCTCTCTCTCTCTCTCTCTCTCTCTCTCTCTCTCTACCTCTCTCTCTCTTCCTTTTTTTCTTTTTTAAGGGGGGGGGGCGCACGCTCTCCACGCCCTCTCTAAATCCGCGCCTGATAACATATCGGTATTTAAATCCAGTAGTATTCTAGCTAAGGGTCAGGCAGTGGGCGGCATATCAAAAATTTAGTTTTTAGCTTTTTTGGCTTAGATGCATTCATTTTGATATAAAATAAAAACAAATTCTAACACGATTTTACCACAGGCACTTGGGGTCAGGATAATTTTTTTTTATGGAATAAAAAGCAAATAAATGAATTTACAGTGTGTATTCACTCGTTTGGTAACTAGTCTGACATGTCTCATTGTGAAATGTTGATCTCAGAAAAATAATATTTTTTTCTTTATTATATAAGAACGTTCTTATATCAATAAAATCTTGAAACCAACTATTGATGTAAAAATTTTATTTAAAGAAAATCACACAATAACATACTTTTATATCAACAAAATTCATACAAAAGCCTTCAGAAACAATTTCATGTTTTTAAACTTTATTAATATATCTTTATTCATGCAAATATTTATACCCCGAAGGGTTGAAACCATACAAACAAATATAAATACAAGAGGTCACAAAACATGAGAACAGCATGTAAATTATACAAGGAATATAACAATAACATCAAGTTATTGTCCGTGATGAATCATGCAATTGAAGTTTCCATTTTTCTTAGTAAAAGTGACTTTTTAATATAATGGAGCAACGAATTGCAAATGATCCGATAGAGACAATATTTCAAAAAGTTTATTATTTTCGTTTGATTCATTTGCTATTTGAAAAGTATAACTATTTTGTTTCTTAAATTCTTCTCTTATGGAGTTGTATTTTTTACATCAAATTTTATTGTCACTGATCAGTAGTTTTTTTTCTTGTGTAATTTAATTCAGAAAGAAGCGGGTTGAGTCACTCTTAGGCCGAATTTTACTGCCGTTATAATCCGAAGTTAGTTTTGTAATTTGTCTGATTCGCCATAAAAAAACGAGGGTACAATTATTCGTTCTAAGTCACTCTGTCCATTTCAAAATAAGATTGCAGTTTATTAATTGCCATCAATACTACTCCCCCCGTGCGGGATCCGGGTGGCCAAAAGAATAGACCGCAGTCGCGCTAGCTTGTCGTAAAAGGCGACAAAATAGCGCCCAGTACCCTGACCGGCGTGTCAGGTCGGTTTGCCTAAAGACCGACTGGGATGTGTGCCCCAGGTGGTTGAATGGGGTACCCCTGGCAAGCTGGGGTTGTCAGGCCATAATACGGAAAACCTGACCGCAAACCATATTAGTGCACCGTGTTGGGAAAAATGCCACGTTCCTCGCACTTAAAGAACGCTGCTGTAGTATTCGCTATGAGTAGGGATTTCGATCCCGCTACAGGAGGCTGAATTGCCCGACCCTATCCATCCTCCCATTTGCCAGTAGCAATCTAAAATCCCTTACCCCTTTTTTCCTTGTGTCCCATCCCATTTTCATTCATCATTTCATGTTCATTTTATCATCCATTTCATGTTCATCGCCTGAATATAGCTGAAATAATGCTGCTCGGGCGTTAAACACCATTAATCAATCAATCAATACTACTCAACAAAAATTCCCCAAATTGTGTTCTGTATTAAGAACATGATACATATATTAGATATGCATATCAAGAAATTTTGATTTTAAAATTTTTTTGCAAGTTAAACTCCTTTGAAGTTGAAATTAACCTTATTTCATCTTGTATCAGTTTGTAATCACAAATCCTCTGAACCTACTCAACAGAAATTCCTGAATTTTGGTTATAGAAATGCAGGATAATTTATTCAGCATATAGTCGATAAATTGCAAAATACCAAATGACTGGCGTAAAAGTTCTATTTTCCCTCCTTATAAAGGTGAAATAATTTTTTTTTAAATGACATAAAATCGTATAGAGCAATCTCTTTTATTCCTAGTATTTGCAAAGTCTATGAAAAAATGGATACTCGCATTGACGAATTGGTATAACGAATTTTCCAAATCCGCAGCAAATGGCCTACCAAAAATAGTATGTTTGCTTCATTTATAACCTTTAGGAATCAATCCAGCATGATCAAGAACGAAATTCTAATGTTATTTTGACTTATCTTGACAGTAAGTGCGCGTTTAATACAGTTAACTTTTGAATTACGAATTACTGGAAAACTGTGGACTTAATTGTGATGCGATCAAAACTCCAAAGTTGAATACGCAACAATAATTTGTATTCTGATAAATTCAAATGGGAAGAGGCATTCGCCAAAGAAGCACGTTGTCAGCCAAACTAAATTTTGTCTAAATAAATGAATTAATTAATCTTGTATCTTTATCAGTTCATGGCGCTGCAGTTGCTGATTTACAAGTTGGTTGTCAGGTGCAAGCAGATGATATTGCGTTAGTATCATGTAATGTTCATGGTATGCTAAAAAAAGGATTATTACATGTACATGCGAAGAGTATAGCCTGAAAATGAAATTCGAGTTCCCATATTATTAAGTCATTTTATTCTCCAAACGTCAAGCAGAAGTTTACTTGAAACTCAGTGATAGTATTATTTCTGACTGCAATACAAGACGACAAATTCAACTCAGTCGAACGGACAATATCAGCATGCCGAACGCAACGAGGACCTTGAATGACAATTATAAAACAGGGTATTCATCAATGTGTGTTAAATCATCTGACGTGCAGCCGTATCATAACTCAACTTTGTTATTCGAAAGCATTGTACGGCTGCGATTTGTGGAACAATTGATCAAATAATGAAACATTTCTACTCGAGCGTGTCCATAGATACGTATGCAGATACATACATGGACTCCCTTGGACGTCAAGAACTATCATCTGTAGCTCTCTACTAGGATGACTTCTCTGAAGTGTATGATTGATACAAGAAAGCTTTTATTCTTTAGGAGATTGTGTTCTTTTCGGGGCCCCCTCTCTACCATCTCGATGCTTACCGAGACCGGTGTTTTTGAAACTCGAAAACGTGCCCTCTGTGGACTATTAAACTCTGAGAGGGAACAATGTTTTAGCATAGCATTACGGTATAACATGCTGGCGTTTGCTGCATGGTAACTTTGCTGATATAAAGGCACTTAGCAATGGAGATGTGTTTGTTTCCATGGCAGATACTGACTGGAAAAGAGCTGATACAGAGGTTGATAAGGTTGGTACCAGTGTAAATATTAGTACGCATTGCGGTAAGACATGCTGGCGTTGACTGCACTTTACTGGTACTGGCACTTAACGCTGGGGATGTTTTGTTTCCATGACAGGTACTGGCTGGGTAGGTTGATAAGGTTGGTACTTGTTTTCATTGTGTCCTGACAAACACTGATCAACACTAGGCAGGAGCACTAAATCAGTCAGTAGAATTATGTTAGAAAGATGTATCTTTTATCCAGGCTTTAACCCTGTTTTGAAAAAGAATTTATTACTAACAACAAACATAGTGAAGGTATATCGGCAGTGTGTGTAAGAAGGTATAGAAAATGATGAAAATTTCTAAATGCACTTACAAGTGATTGTCAGTGTTAAAAAAATACGTGTGGTGGTTAAATAGTTACTAGTTATTGAGGTCTGACCCATTTGATGGAAAGACCTTATTTTTCTTATGATTATTATTTTTTCTTCTTCCGCGTTGTCTCGACATATCATTTCTATACTTGATACCTTTAATCGGGCATACCGGGAGATGACAGAACTCACCTGTCAAACCGATCTGTTTTTAGTAACAGAGTTATCTGCCCGAACACTGTAAACCTTGTAAGCGGATAAACTGAGAAACCCTAACCTCTGAAAATCTCAAAATTTGAAGGGTACAAAATGTCGGCTGACCTCAGATTCATCATTATTTTTTTTCAATCTACTTCATGTTTAAGCGTTTTTACCCAAAAAGTGTCGCACCTCGATCGTTGTTTCTTTTGTTTGTTTGATGGTGTTTAACGCCACTTTCAGCAATTTTTCAGCTATATCATGGCGTCCAGTTTTTATTGGGGGAGGAAGCCGGAGTACCCGGAGAAAAACCCCCGACCTGCGGTAGGAAAACTGGCAATCCTTGTCAATTAAGATTGGAGTAGAGTACACCCTGCCTGCAGTGAGAATCGAACCCGCAATCTCAGTGTTGACAGACCACGTGATCAATAGTAGACGAACTACCTTGACCACTCGGCCACCGAGGCCCCTCACCTCGATCGTAAAAGTTTTTTCTCGAAAACCATATGTCCCAGAAACTTGGGACCACCACCATTGATCCTATGTGACATATATTACATTTAAAAATGTCAAGGTCACCCATGGTCTTGCTAGTACTGTATCACAAAAAACCATATAAGATAGAAGCAGACAATAAATGGGGAAAATACTCATCTTATCGAGACCTTCATTTGGTATATTTGGTCCGAAACTGTGCAATGAACCGTCTTTGAGTTACAGCCCTTGACTCATTTAGGGTGTTCTCGACTTCAATCTTAATTGACCAGGCTTGCCAGTTTTCCTCCCGAAGGTCCGGGGTTCTCTCCATGTACTCCGGCTTCCTCCCCATTAAAAACTGGAAACCATGATACTATTCGTTAATTGCTTAATTACCGGACACTTTACATTGATAAAAGGTAAAAAGGAAAGACCAATAAAAGACCGACATAATAAGCCGCTAAAATGTAAATTTAGATAATGCAGATAACTATTTTTATACGAAAATTAGATTTTAAAAACAGGTATGTTTTCAAAGAAAGACGTCTAAATCAGTAAAAATCAGTGGTAAAAATGCAACAGCAAACAGAAGGAAAATAAATATCTTTATAATAACAGAAAGTCACAACAGATATTGATGTTTATTTATTTTAAGATTTAAACATTTTGATTTAAAACTATTAAAAAACTGCAAGTTATATTTGGATACTTATACTTGAGTGAAATAAAACATACATCTATTAGGATCGTATATGAAGTCCTTAAAACTAACATAAATTAAAAAAGCTAAACGAAATTTTGTAAAATGTTATAATACAATAAAAAATAATTCAGTTTTAATTAAGCAGCAATTTATATATTTTGAAAAAAAAAACAAAAAATTTTATTATTTCATAAATTGTTTTGCAAATATACGGGTCTTCGTCTAAAAAATTTTTGTTTTGGTTTATTTTTAAAATTACTGAAAATATAAAGTTCTTAACAATGTTTATGCACATGAATGTTATTTTTTCCGTTTTTTGGAATACGGGTAAATGGAATTCTTTTAAAACAATTTTTATTATCGGTAGAAATAATTCAATGGAAATAGTCATTTGTCGGTATTTTTTCTTTGATATTCTGACGATGCTCAATGGAAAGACACGATAACTGTCGATCTTACCCCCCCCCCTGCCTCCCCCGGAATTAATTATATAAGCTTATATTTTCGCGACAATCAGATTTTCGCGTCAAATTATTTCTGAACGGAGAACATTTTAAATTCATATCAATCCACATGGAGTTGTTTGTTTTAAAGGGTCGCAAACAATTTTATGCAAATATTTAGGATTTTCGTAACTTTATATGATCTTATATATGCGGATTTTCTTTTTTAATTCTAAGACATAAAATGGAGACAAATGGCAGGTTTTAAATTATATAAAAAATAACAAATATTTTTTTCTTATAGGTTCTTATATGATGGCCTTTCATACACTTGTATTGTTTTTTACCTTGGATATTTGTATACCAAAAACAAAAAAAAAATTAACCATCCCAAAACTAAATATTGAATTAAAATTCTTTTATTCTACCATTATTGACAGTCTGTGTTAAGACGACTCTGTGTGTTCCAATTTATGATTGGCGCGAAAATATATGCTTATAATTAACAGAACTCTCTAAGTCCGAAGTGAGAAGTCTGAATTCTCAGGGACAGTATATACTTAGTATAGACTGTCCCTGGAATTCTGAAGTCTGAACTTTGAACTTATATAGAAGTATGAAGTCAGAAGTGATCAGAAGTGTCTAACGAGAAGTTTTTACATTGAAGTATTAAGTCAGAAGTCTAAAATATGAAGATACCTCGCTCTTTCCGTAACTTTCTCTCCTAAAAAATTATTTCCAAATCTTTTTTATTTTCATAAAACATAACTGAAACAGTTTGTCCGTATCTCAAACTGACCAATATTCTGTGATGTTGACCCTTTTGGACCAATCGGAACATCGCTCGGCCATTTCCGTCAAAGGGTCGGGAAAGTGACCTCGGAGGTAAGTGATCTCCATTTTGAACTATTTTCAGTCATTTCAAAGAATTTGTTACGTCACAAGTTCGTTTGTGACGTTTCAGTTCATTCATTTGATTGGCTTGTCATTGACGGTTAGTTGATTGTTACTGATGACGTCAGATTGTAAACAAATACTTATCCATTTTTTAAAACGTTGTCGGAGAAGGAATTTTTTGGCAGTGTTATATCCGATTTTTAGTTCTGCTTCGATAAAGATCTGTATAGTTGAATTATTAAAGGATAATCTATTTCATCGCACTAAAATTATGTTGCTGTGTAAACAGGCTAACCGTATCACATTTGGACCGATTTTTGGTCCATATCCATACACTTACCTCCGAGATTACTTTCCGACTATAGGCGGAAATAACCGAGGTGATCCGATTGCCTTTTGGACGTGTACCGGTAATATTCGGGTAGAACTAATGTCCTGAAATTTCCGGAAATGTCCTGAAAAATGTCATGAAAACGGAGATAAATGATCATAACTTTTTTATTTCTTGATGGATTTAAACCAAAGTTGGGTCAGTTTGAGATATAAGCATATATTATAGGAATATGAAAATTTGAAAAAAAATAATTTTGTGGGAGATAAGTTGACCTGAAGGACTACCTGTCGTGTCCTGAAAACGTGTCAGGGAATAAAATTAATATCTATAACTTTTTTATTTCTGAATAAATTTCACTTAAATTTTGGTCAGCGCGAGATATTCATCTATATTATTTAATAAGATTATATACAATCGACTTTTGGAATTTATGAATAATAACTCTCTAATAAGTAAGAACCAAATAGGATTTAAAGAGAAGTGCAGGACTTCTGATCACATTTTTACTCTAAAAACTATTACAGATAACTATAAAATGAAAAATCAAAAAGTGTTTGCAGCATTCATTGACCTAAGAAAGGCCTTTGACACAGTGTGGAGAATTGGTCTTTTTTATAAACTGCTAAAACATAACACTCCTAATAAAATATTTAAAATTATATACTCCATGTATACTGATACTATGTGTAAAATTAAATTTTCAAATGGTCTAAGTGAGCCATTTATATCTGAAAGAGGTGTTAAACAAGGTGATGTTTTGATTTCTCTTCTCTTTAACCTTTTTATAGATGATATAACAAAAAAACTGGAACTATGTCGACTTCCCTTAAAAAGTAAAATTCTGTACTCGAGCACTATTTTTGAAAATTCTGTTCCCTCAAACAATTGGTTTATCAAACTGAAAACTGTAATAAATAATTTAGGATTTTCTTTTCTAAATCATGATTTAAGCTCACTTAAACAATATTTAAATCAAATAAAAATTAGATTAAATGATCAAAATCTCCAAAATCAAAATACACTTATAGACACATCTCAAAACTAGAATTTTTTAGAAAAATCTTTAAAATAGGATGCAGACCTCACTATTTAGATATCTTAAAGAAAGCTAAAGACAGGGCTGCTCTTTGTAAAATTCGTATCAGTGCTCATAATCTAATGATAGAAAAGGGAAGATACCAAAAACTAAATAGAAAAGATAGAAACTGTCTAGTTTGCAATGCAGGAGAAATTGAAAATGAAGAACACTTTCTGTTGAATTGCAAACATTATAAGCTGATAAGAAGTGCATTTCTTAATAAAATTAAAAGTTTAATACCAGATCTTTTAACAAAGAGCAAATCCCTATTATGCTTTTTGTTGAATAGCAAATCTGAATTTTGTCTAAAACTTACTGCTGCATTTATTTTAGAATGCTTTGAATTAAGAAAAAATTATATCATATAAAACGTAATTTTAATTGGTTATATCATCTGTATACTATATATTATAATATAATAATAAATACAATTAATGTAAAATGTAAAGAATTTTATTACATTTGTATAACACACTTTGTATTGATCCTCTAAATTGTTGTGCCTTAACCATGTACTGTACCATGAGTTTATGCTAATAAATATTTGTATTTGTATTTGTATTTGTATCTATATTTTATTATAAAAAACCCCAGAAAGTTAGAAAAGTGTATAACAGCAGAGAAAAGTTGACCTGAAGGATGATCTCGTACAATGAAGAGACTTGACCTGAAAGAAGGAAAATAGCTGTAACTGTTATATTTGACAAAATCGATTTACATCAAATTCGACAGACATGCCTTCAGGTCAACTTATCTCCCTAAAAAAATTATTTTTTTTTTCATATTCCTTTAATATATGCTTATATCTCAAATTTGTTGAAAATCCACCAAGAAATAAAAAAGTTATGACAATTTATATACGTTTTCAGGACATTTTTCAGGACATTCCAGGTAGTTTTCCGACATTAGTGTAACCCGTAATATTCAGGTTATTAGTGCTACCCCCACATCGTACCCGGTGATGCTATTTTAATGTCTTATTGACGCGGTCGTATGTCGATGTTACATGCTGTGTACGAAGAAACAAACACTTATTAATATCATTTTATATTGCCGTTATGTAATAAATAATCTTTACATTACTTGATTAAACATCGGAATTCCATATTTCAGCATTTTCTATACTAGTTTTGTAGTCCCGGTCCATTAAATGGTCTGATCCGATTTTCAGTGTGTAACATTCAATATTTCTCAATGGCATTGACAAGAATACTTTGTGTTAAACTTTCGCAGCGTCCTGTGGGCTTGGAATTAAGCTTACAGCTAAAAGCAACTAACAGAAACTTTGTCTTTCGGACTGATCGAACACTTTTCAGATCGAAAACATGGCAAAAACAACACTTTGTAAGTTATATCGATGTAGACTTTTAGAGAATAGTAAACATGATTTTGGAATATGATAAAAATATTTCAGTCTAAAATGCAAACAAAATATCCTATATGTATGTTTTATCAATAAAGGGACGTATCCAAAGTTCGTGGACGAACACTGTTTAAATCTTTGAAATTCAAGAAAAAATATATAAATTGTTTTTTTTTTTTACTTTAAAATGAACAACAATAAATAGTTTGACACAATAATTTAACTCCTAGATCTATCAGTAGTACGGGCTTGTTGTAAGACTTACAGATTTTTCAGTCAATTTGTCCTTTGATCTTTTCTTATTTTACTGTACATGTGAAATGATCTGCCAATAATTTTTAGGGAGGAAATGGGTTTAAACCATTTAAAAACATTAATAAATAAATGGGAAGGGGCAGCTTACCCTATAGACATTAGCTGACATGCATGATGGCTCTCTGTGCTTAAGCTTGAGGCTATATTAGTGCTAATCGTTTAATGTAGTTCAGGGGGCCTCAGTTGCCGAGTGGTCAAGGTAGTTTGTCTACTATTGATCACGTGGTCTGTCAACACTGAGATTGCGGGTTCGATTCTCACTGCAGGCAGGGTGTACTCGACTCCTATCTTAATTGACATAGGATTGCCAGTTTTCCTACCGCAGGTCGGGGGTTTTCTCCGGGTACTCTGGCTTCCTCCCACCAATAGAAACTGGACGCCATGATATAGCTGAAAAATTGCTGAAAGTGGCATTAAACACCATCAAACAAACAAAGAAACATAATGTAGTTCAGTTATGCAACCATCATATTTAGCAACATATTTATTTACAGAGTGTCAGTCTGTTTGTGCCTTTAATGTTTTATTAATAAACTGCTTTATGTCATATTTACAAAACAATTGTGTAAACAAAGATGACTTTGAACAACTATTCAAGACTACACGCTTCACTTGGCCAGCTGCTGAGATATTTGTTCTTCCAATCCTGTATAGAAATGATATAGATGATTCTATAGTTGACATGGCAAACACAAGTGTAAAAGCAGCTGCGCAAGAGTCGACAGACATCTTTGTAATGAAAGAGTTTCGTCCCACTAGTGATATGTTCTACGATGATGTACACCTTAATGATTCAAAGGGAATCCCAACAATTGTGAAATACCTCCGCAAAATGATGGACATTCCATCCGTACCTCTAAATCATAGCTCACAACAAAGACCCTTTGCGAAAAAGAAGGATAATGCAACTGTCAGTAATGGCACACACCGTCCAAAGCAACAACCATATCAGACAGACATAAACAACAACTCTACAATGTCAATGAATCCGTTCAATCCTCCGAATACACCTTTTCAAATGCCATTCTTCAACCCTTGGCTCCTTGGGCCTTGGAATATGCCACAAAACCCAATGAACATGCCAAAAACTCCGACGTCTATGCAACCAGGCCACTTTCAGAATAAACGTTAATTAAAATTAACTACATTTACAGTAGTCACATAGCTGCATTTTTATTCTTATTTACATGTATAATGTTTTTATCATTATTATTTTTTCACATCGCACAATGTCAGTGTTACATTTATAGCTCTGAACCCTTTGCTATATTATAAGAATCTAGTCATTCGCTTAGAATATAGTCAGTTGTATCTGTTTTGAGTATTGCCTATATGAAAATAATGACATTTGTCTTATTATGATAACTTGAAATAAATGTCAAACCTATATATAACCCCAAAATATAAACTTACTTCATGTTTATACCATTAGTGATTACCAAAGTATTTTCTCACATGTCATTTATATCTCTACATATTTGGAATACTTTTCTATTAACATGTAACAAAAAAGATAACTAATTTCTTTGGAACTCTCACCCAAAACATAGACCTTTATTTTTCCAGAAACTTTTAAGTTTATAAAATCACTGAAATATTTGTTAAACTAAAACTTAGTATTATTCTTGTACATGTATTTACTCAAAATTTGTCCCAACAGATTAACAGTCAAACTTATATACATGTGTTCCATACTATGAAAATTAAAAAATTAAAAATTGGAACATGGAATATTCAAGGGCTAAAAAATGATAAACTTACAAACCCTGAGTTTACTAATTTTATTTCTGATATGCATGTTTTTAGTCTTGTAGAAACATGGAGTGACAGTGGAAACATACTTGATATACCTGGATTTTCAAATCTTTGTAGTAATACTAGAAGTAAACACAAGAATGCCAGGCGTAACTCTGGTGGTATTTCTGTCTATTGTAAACCCACCATAGTACAAGGTATTTCTATCATGCCAGTAGACCATACTGATATTTTATGGATAAAACTTAATCATAATTTTTTCAATTTAAAAAATGATATTTTTGTAGCATTTATTTATTTCTCACCAGAAAACTCATCAGAACCATCAAAAGATATTGAAGAAACTTTCTCCATTCTTTCACGAAAAATAGAAAGGTACTCCTCTTTAGGCGAAATTCTGATTCAGGGAGATTTCAATGCATATACATATACTACTGCAGATTTCATTGAATCTGATGAATCACCATATCCAAATTCTGATGATGTAAATTATTTTATTGATTCGTGTTCATCAAGAAACAATTTCGATAGTAAAAAACCAAACAAAAGCGGTAAACTTTTATTAAACCTCTGTAAAGAGACTGGCATAAGAATACTTAATGGCAGAACCAGTGGTGACCTTTTTGGGAAATTTACCTGTTATAAATACAATGGTTCAAGCACAGTTGATTATGCAGTTGCATCTGCAAATTTATTACAAATTATATGTAACTTTACTGTTCATAATTTTACTACATTATCTGATCATTGTGCTATTAGTTGTACTATTTTGACCTCTTTCTATACTAATTCCAACTTTGATCAAACAAAAACCTATCCCCATATTGGAAAATTTCTATGGAATCAAGAATCCATTAATATATATGCAATACAAATGCAGTCAACTGAAATTAAACATAAACTCACAAACTATTCACAAATAAAATTTAGTAATAGTGATGAAGCTGTAATATATCTTAATAATATACTCCAAGAAGCTGCAAAATCCTCAGCTAAATTCATTAAAGGCAAGGTTAAAGCTAAATGCAATAAGTCAAAAAGAAAACCTTATTTTACAGAATCTTGTAAAGACCTCCAAATTACTGTTAAACATTATGCTTCTTTAATGAATAAATTCCCTCTCAACGGATCATTTCGTAAAGAATACTATTCGTATCTCTCTAAATACAGAAGAAAGTGCAAGCAAGAAGAACATCTTTATAGAAATAAGATTAACAAAAACCTATACAACAATATGAGTAATAATCCAAAATTGTTTTGGGACCAACTTAATAAACTCAACAAAAGTTCTAATATGAATACTTCTGATGAAATCAGAAATCAAGACGAGTTTCTAGCATTTTTCAAAAAGTTAAACACAGATGAACCCTGTGAACTAAAGAATCCCTTTCATGAAACAGTTATGTCCAAACTGGCAACTCTAACCAGTAGCACCATAAACGATAACACATCTTTTAATAATCCAATTACATCAGATGAAATACTTAGAGCTGTGAAATCATTAAAAAATGGAAAATCTACATCAACAGACTTAATATCAAATGAAATGATTAAAGGAGGAATGCCAATACTTATACCCCCGCTTCTGAAATTATTTAACATGATTTTCATTCAGGGCTCTTTCCCTACACTATGGAATGAAAGCCTGATAACTCTAATACATAAAAAAGGTAATAAACATGACCCAGCTAACTATAGGGGAATTTCCTTAACCTCGAATCTGGGTAAACTTTTTAATAAAGTCCTACTCAACAGGTTAACAGAATTTGTTAACAAAAATAAAATACTTTACCCAAACCAAATTGGCTTCAAAGAAAAAGCCCGTACATCTGATCATATATTTAGTCTCAAATCTATTATTGAATACAACAAAAGTCAAAATAAAAAAGTCTTTGCTGCATTTATTGATCTCAGAAAGGCTTTCGACACAGTATGGAGATCTGGTCTATTTTATAATCTTCTTGATATAAATATCCCCTTCAAAATGTTTAAAGTCATTCAATCGGTGTACCAAGACACACCATGTAGATTAAAATTCTCAAACGGATTAAGCGAGAAATTTAACTCCTCTTGCGGAGTAAAACAAGGCGATGTATTGAGCCCTCTATTATTCAATATATACATAAATAACTTGGTAAAAGATCTTTCTCATAATACAGTTGATCCAGTGTTAATTGGTAACACAGTAATAAATTCGCTTCTATTTGCAGATGACATAGTCCTCCTATCAAACTCAGAAAGGGGACTTCAAAAATCTTTAAATATCCTACAAAAATTTTGCAATGCATGGAAACTTCAAATAAATCCCGCAAAGTCAAAAGTGATTGTATTTAATTCTAACGGTAAAACCCATAAAAACCTTTTCACCTATGATAACAGCTTTTTAGAAACTGTAACTTCATATTGCTATTTAGGCATAACTTTAAAATATACAGGTAATCTAAAAGTATCTGGTACTCTGTTAATGGAAAAGGGCAGAAAGGCCCTTTACAAAATAAAAAAATTAATTGGCTTAAATAATCCGTGTAGGTTAATAGAAACACTTTTTGACACTTTAGTCGTCCCAATTTGCCTTTATGGGAGTGAAATCTGGGGATTTAATTCAAGCCCTAGCTGCAACTACACAGACCCTTTTGAAAAACTTCATATCAAATTTCTAAAAGAAATACTAGGAGTCAACTGTAAGGCATCCAACGCTGGATGTCTAGCAGAATTAAATAGATTACCCCTTTATGCAAAGATCACAGTTCAGGCTATTAAATATTGGTGTCACATTCTTGAATCAAATGGTACCCTTGTACATAGTATATATGAAGCAACAAAAGAAACAAATTCTTGGGTAAAATAATTAAAAAGTTCTTTAAACAACCTTGGATTTTCATACATTTTCAATAACCCATCTCTACTGAAAATAAACATTCCAAATATTGAAAGAAGAATTAAAGATATGACCCTTCAGAATTTAGAAAATGATATTAAAAACAACAGTAAGCTATCTTTCTTTAACAACTTTCATCTATCTAATATTAGACCCTATTATGTTGACCTTTGTAAATTTAAAACTGATAGATCAACTCTTGCAAAACTAAGAATTAGTGCTCACGAATTAGCTATAGAAAGAGGTCGATATCAAAACATACCCAAACAGAACAGACTCTGTCTCTGTTGTAATAATGGAGAAATAGAAGATGAAATCCATTTTCTTATTAATTGCAATGTTTACAACAACATTAGAAATAATTTTATCGCTAAACTTGATAGAATACTCTCATACAAAACAAAAATTAATAATTTAACAAACTGTATCATTTTAAAATTATTCAATAGCAAATCCCCCACCATACTAAAGCTATTTGCTAATTTTATACAAGAATGCCTACAAAGTAGGCAAAATAAACTTGAAAGGGGATAATTTGTGAATTTCCTTACTTTTTCTACAACAAACGTCTAATTTCAACATTGTATGACTATTATAATAATTGTAACATGAATTTTAATCTTTCCACTGTCATTCCCAACTATTATTGTCTTTTGTAGCTTATAGTTCACTACTTTGGCAATGACCATTTATTGTAAATGTGTTTCGCTAATAAATATTATTATTATTATATCTGTAATGTCTGTGTCAATGCTTTCTTTTATTGCTTTGTACTTTTATGCTTAGCTTTAGTCTGCATAGTGCTTTCTTTTATTGCTTTGTAACTTTTAGCTTAGTTTTAGTCTGCATAGATTGCTCTGTAACTTTAAGCTTAGTTTTAGCCTACATTAGTGCTAGCTGCTTTATGTTCTTATACATAACTTTCTTGCTCCACCATTTTAACATGTGTTGCCTGCATGATCAGCAATGTCTAATGTGTTTTGATAGTATTTATATTTTAACTTATAATGCATGTCTTGTACCTATGTCTGTGTCAGTCTATGTCTCTGTATAATGTACTGTATGTTTATTATGTAGTCTGTGTCAGCTTATGTATTATATTGTACTGTTTGCTTATTATGTCTGTTACATGTAGTTGTTATTTATGTCGGTTTTAAAAGCTCTACAGAGCTTATGTTTGTTGTTACATATGTCACTGACTTTAAATAAAATTTACTTACTTGACTTGTACATGATCCTTTAGATTTTTACCAACTCTCAGGCATTTTGATCTGTATGACGGTCCTATTTATAAGCATACAGTGTAAAGAAATCTAGGCTGTCCACAATACAATACTGGAACAAATTTCGAAGCTGTCCGCAATACAATACTGGAAAAATTTTGAAGTTGTCCACAATACAATACTTGAACAAAGTTTTATTCCATTATTGTGCATAATACTTTTATAAGAATATTGCAAAAGTACATATGAACCTTTAGATATTTAACAATATTTCATTGAGACTGTGTCAATAGTGCAAACAATGCAACAAAGCTGCCAGTCTGGGGTTGTCATACTGGTGGCAGACCTTACTGGGGGACTTGTCTTGATGGGGGTTGTCATACTGGTGGCAGACCTTACTGGGGGACTTGTCTTGAGGGGGGTTGTCATACTGGTGGCAGACCTTACTGGGGGACTTGTCTTGATGGGGGTTGTCATACTGGTGGCAGACCTTACTGGGGGACTTTTGAATTTGTTTGTTTGAATTGTGTTAAATGCCACTTTCATTTTCACTTATGAAGGCTTCCAGCTTTTCAATGACGAGGAAGCAGGAGTACCTGGAAAACCCCTGACCTTCGGTAGGAAAACTGGCAATCTGTGTCAATTAGTATTAGAGTCGAGCACACTCTGCTTGCACACTCGAACTCACAACCTAATTGTGTAAAAATGTTTATTCGTTATTTGTAAGCATACATGTAGCATAACTAATTTGGAGTTTTGTGACCTGGCGAAACTTTTCTGGAATAGACAAAACTAAAACAAGTCTTTTTAACAAACTGGGAGGATTCCTATTACTCAAGACACAGAACTGTATGTTTGCAGGTGGACAGATGATGCACTCTTGCTGGGGGTGGGGGGGATTAGGGGGGCTGTCAGGTTTACAGATTTATAACAAATTTGTGTCCAGGGGGGTCAATTTGCCAAAAATTGTGTTTACATTTTATGAACATTGCTATGTTAATGAATAATTAGAGAGTGAAGTGCATTTTGAAATGTATTTTACCTTTATTTCTGCTTAAGAAAAACACTGTTCAAACAAACAAACAATTCAATTTTGTTACTACCAATTTATAAGTAATGTCAGTTGTCTTTCTTGCAAAAATATTATTTTCATACAATAACGCATATATTACATGTATTATTATTATTATTTTAGCACAAAGAACATTTGAGCCAGTTCAGACAAGGGATGCCAAAATTGAATCTACAGTCAAAGTTCAATAACACATTGTACAAAGTGGTATGCATTTCTTACTACCAATACTATATATATATGTTATTATTTTAATATGATCAAGATAGAGTATTAATTGTGTTAATTTTAGCTCACCTGGCCCAAAGGGTGATATTGTTTTTGATGGCCTTGGCATCATTGTCGGCGTCCATAAATTTCCACATTTCTATCGTCTTCTTCGCAACCACTTGACCAATAGAAACCAAACTTGGCATGAATGTTTATATAATGGTACTTAACAGAGTTTGGGTTTTTAGTGCTGATCAAGTATTCAGTATGGCTGTCAGGGCCATTAATGTGGATTTATTTGCTGAATTTAAAAAATCTTCTTACAAACTGCTTGGCAGATGGATTTAAAATATTGGAGGAATAGACCTTTCTCACAAACTGCCTGTCAGATTGGTTTTAAATATTGGAGTTTAGGTAGTCCTATAAAAAATTTGAGTTTTTTGTGCCTATCCAAACTCCAAGATGGTTGCTACCATGGAACATAGGTTACCACAAGAACCGATGGAAAAAATCCATAGGGCTTTTTCTCCAAAACTATTCTGCACATTTAGACCAAATTATGCAGAAATGAAGCTTGGATAGTTTTAAAAAATTTAGTTTTTGTATAAACTGCTTAGCCAAAAGAATTGTGATATTGTAGAAATATACCTCAGTTAGTCCTATTCTTTTTGTGCAGATTCTAAATTTAAGATGGCTAACACAGTGGAACATGGTTTAAAATATGGGAAAAACATACAAATATCTTCATCTCAGAAACTGTCTACATTAAAACCAAATCATGCAAAAAGGAAAATTTTAATATTGAGTTTTTGCTGCTGAATGAAGATTCAACATGGCAACATACATAGAGAAGTGCCTTCTAAAAACTGTCTAAAGAATTAGAATCAAAATTTGCTTGAGAAGTTATCTAAATTACTTACTGAAATCCTACTGGATCTGTGCTGCAAAAAATTTAAGTCCTAAGACTTCTGTAGCTGCCTCTCATTTAGATTTGTATAGATATAACTTTTGTGGGTTGCATGCTAGGATGGAATAAATTTTCTTTGGTTCCAATTTTCTTCGTTTATATGGCTTTTAAATATATTAACGGATGTTGCAGATAAAGTTTTTCTTGATAGGTTGTTCCATTTGTCAACTACACATAATGAAAAAGAGTTCAAACGTTGAGTCATGTTACATCTCTTCTTTTGTAATTTATAAGGATACCGCGGGTAGGAGTTTCAAATAAGGAAAACATATTCTGCCACTTAATATCGTCTATACCATGTAGAGCTTTGAAAACATGAATCATATCGTCACAGTCTTGTCTATATTCCAAGGTTGGTAAGCCCAAAGATCTTAGCCTATCTTCATAACTCATATTCGATAAAGTAGGAACAAGTTTGGTAGCAAGACGCTGAATTTGTTCTAATTTTCTAATGTCTTTCTTAAGGTATGGTGACCACACTGATGTAGAGCATTCTAGTAAAAGACGGACTATTAATTAAGTATTATAAGCATTTCCCCTCCATATAGTCAAATGATCTTTTCATAAGGAATAAACTCTCTGACACAATTATTTATATGACATTCGAATTTAAGATTATGCTCAAAAGATCTTTTTCTTGTTGAACTGGCTCAATTTGAGTATAGTTGTTATGGTTAGCAAGCATAGTGTATCTATGATGTTCATTGTTATTTCCAAAATGAAGTACTTTGCACTTTGATACGTTGAATGATAGCTTCCACTTCCTAGACCAGTCACATAATCTATCTATGTCATCCTGAAGGTTTTGATGATGTTCATTCTCACCAGTAGAGTAAATTTTGGAATCATCAGCAAATATTTTAATTAGTATTGTAACTGTATCTGGTAAATCGTTGATAAATGATCAAAATAAGACCAGACCCAGAACGCTACCTTGGAGTACTCGGCTGATTACTTCAGAATATGCTGATTTAATGTTGTTCAACCGTACACATTGGGTTCTGTTCGACAGAAAGCTTTTAATCCAGTCCAAAATATTTCCTTGTATACCAAGATCATACAGTTTTCTTAGCAATCGCTCGTGGGGGACGGTATCGAAAGCTTTACTGAAGTCAAGATAAATGGTATCAACAGGATGAGAAGTATCTAGCAGTTCTGACCAGTAATTAAGGATCTCTAATAGTTGAATAGTACAAGAGTGACCTTGTCTAAAGCCATACTGACAATCTAAGAGCAGATTATTGTCTTTTAATGCTGTATTGTAACAATTTTTTTGGCAAGCCAGATGAGTGTTACGAGTGCTTGAGAGCCTCTAGTTATCTTTATAAGAACTACTTAATAGAATTTAAAGAAATTAGAAGAAATGTTCCTATTAAGGTTCTTTCTGATTTGTTATTACATGTACTTTATTGCTAATTAATTAACAAACATGTCACATGACATTTTCTTTTTTCTGATTGACTGAACTTATTGCAGAGAAACTCTAAATGAATTAAAGCCATACTTTGCAGATAAGTTTCTTTTAAAATTCAAGTCCAGCTGTTGTGTAACTTAACAATTTGATGTATGCAACATCCTCTATTACAAAGATTCCTCATTTTGTCTTATCAGATAAGAAACATGGCTGTTATCCTTGCTTCTGATGAGGTACAAAATGTAACTCCTTTGAAATTTTTTTTTATCTCTGCGGAACTACAAAGAGGTCCCATATTATATTTATAAATGATTAAAACAATCAGCTGACACATACCAAAATGATCATAAAACAAAGAATCCATGAAAAAAAATCTGTTCAGTTCAAAATATGAAACACAAATATTGCCTTTGTTGACCCATATATCTTAAAAACCCTACAAGGTATTAAAATCTATTGCCCCACTTCTGAGAGCTCTTCTCAGGCTTCCTCCTCCAATAAAAACAGGACACTATATATAGCTGAAAAATTACTGAAAATGGCATTAACACCATTCAAACAAACAAACAGTTCCATCTATGGAGCCCAATTTCAAAATAGTGTTACCTCTAAAATCCTTATTATAATACAAACCAAAGTACCATCTGCAAGGGGGCTTTGGTGGCCAAGTGGTTAAGGTAGTTTGTCTACTATTGAGTTAACACTGAGATTGTGGGTTCGATTCTTTACTTGACTCCAATCTTAATTGACAAAGATTGCCAGTTTTCCTACCGCAGGTCCGGGTTTTCACCAGGTACACCGACTACCTCCTCCAATAAAAAATGGACGCCATGATATAGCTGAAAAATTGCTGAAAGTGGCATTAAAAACAACATTCAAACAAACAAACAACAAGCTGCAAAAAAATTAATTATATCTGTTCAATTGCATTCATTTTAAGTGTATTTCTATATAATATATATGTCTTATCATTTGTTTATATTATTTTAAAACACATTGATGCTTTTACGCTTAAGTGATCTTGCAAAAGGATAAATGTTAATAAAAAAATGTTCTGGCAGTGAAACTTTGATCATTGTTTTGTCTTTAGTTAGTTTTAGGTTTAGGTTTCTGATATTTAGTATACAGTTTTTCAGAATTTTTTCTGATGGCATGCTAAAGATGTAATAAATAAAGTATTGTAGATGAAGGTGAAAGCAAAAAACAAAACACCAAAGAAACTGTCAAAAAAGACAATCCACAAATCCAAGTCTAATTAACTGGCAAACTTTAGAACCAACAACCAAAAATACTACAGCACTGATCCTGACTAATGGTACATGCATTTCAACAAAATGGTGGGTTAAGCCAGGTTTTATGGAATACCAAACCTCCCACTTCCATTACTGTAGTATGTGTGTTTGTTTATGAAATTAGAAGGGTATCATATACCACTAGCCCAAAATAGGTTTGTACTGTGGTTTTGAAAGACTTCTTGTCAATACATGAGCTATAAACCATGTTGAATGGGTTATGTTTAATGTAGTATTTGGTCTTGGAGTTAAAAAAAATTAACATCATTTTAATTTATATGCTTGATGTTTTATTCCTCACAGTTTTCTAGAAATACCAGCAATAAAGCTCCAAAAACCAAGAAATTACAGAATGAGGAAGTTTCTGGAAGGGAGATAATTAAAAAAATGGTGGAATTTGTCTGGCCAAAGAATAATCTTAAAATAAGAATAAGAGTTCTTTTTGCACTCGCCTTGCTTGTTGGATCAAAGGTAATGATCTTTCTTGAATAAAATATGTTTAAAGTAAACTAAAGAAAATAATGTAAAAATCAACCTAAAAAAGATTAACATAAAATGATAGTTTGATAATTTTTTATAATGGTTCACACAGGTCTTTAAAATCCTTAAAAGTATTTGAAATTGAAAGACTAAAAATCAAAACTCCTTGAATATCCTTGAAAAGTATAGTTCTGTTCATGGGAATAATTATGCAGTAATCTTTACAAGGTTAATGTCATCTTTTAATTTTTGGTATTTATTATGAGTAGTCATACCTCAATAACTATAATAGAATTTTAGATATTGACACAAGATCTTCACTGCTGATCATTTTTTACCTTCATCATGGTCAAGGTCAGTAATTATTTTGCTTGAATTTTTCATATTCCATGTATATAAATTTGATCATCCTAATAAATGCTTAGATTTTTATGCATAATTTGCAAAGACCAAAAGATCAGTGGTCAAGGTCATAAAAGTCTCTGAATGCCCTATTTTATTACTTTTTATATCAAAAGACATTTGAATGGTTTTTCTTTTTAGCTCACCTGACCCAAAGGGTCATGTGAGCTATTGTTATCACTTTGGGTCCGTCAGCTGTGGCTGTAAACTTTTTACATTTTAATCTTCTTCTCTGAAACCCCTTGGCCATTTGAAGCCAAACTTGGCCATAATGTTCATTGGATGGACCTTTTCAATGTTTGTGTTTTTTATTTGGATTGGTAAACTAATATGGCCGCCACCACAAGACTTAGTTTAACATAGGACCCTATGGGAAAAAAAGTTTAAAAGGGCTTCTTCTTTTACTGAAACCGTTTAACCAATCAAAACAAAACTTACTAGCAATATTGTTTGGAAGGTCCTTTATAAAGTTTATGTTTTCTATGAAAATTCAAAATGGCCACCACCACAGGACTTAGTTTAACATAGGACCCTTTGGGAAAAAGTATAAAAGGCTATTTTCTGAAACCAGGTAACCAATGAAAACAAAACTTACTAGCAATATTGTTTGGATGGTCCTCTTTAATGTTTGTGTTTTTTATCCCAATAGGAAATTTCAAAATGGCCACCACTGCAGGACTTGGTTAAACATTGGACCCTATGGGAAAAAGGTTAAAAAAGGCTTCTTCTCTGAAACCGTTTAACCAATGGAAACAAAACTTACTACCAATATTATTTTGGATGGTCATTTATAAAGTTTGTGTTTTTTATGCCAATTGGAAAATCAAAATGGCCACCACAGCAGGACAGTTTAACAGAGGTCCCTTTGGGAACAATTTTAAAAAGGTTTTCTCCAAAACAGGTTATCCAATGGAAACAAAACTTACTAGCAATATTGTTTGAATGGTCCTCTTTGAAGTTTGAAGTTTATGTTTTTTATGCCAATAGGAAAATCAAAATCGCCACCATAGCATTACATAGATTAACAGTAGACCCTATGGGAAAAGGTTTTATTGGGTTTCTTTTCTGAAACTGATTAACCAATGGAAACAAAACTTTCTAGTAATATTGTTTTGATGGTCCTCTTTAAAGTTTATTGAAAATTACATGAATTACTTTAACATCAGGGAAATGCTATCTTCATTGCCTATAAAATCAGGTGAGCAATACAGGCTCTTAAGAGCCTTTGGTTTTTTATTCATATTGTGAAATAGATCGAAGTTATACATTTTGTATGTAAAGTAGGTCAGGTCAAAGTCATAATGTTCTACAATGCGATCTCTTATTTTATCTGATATCTAAATAGTTTATCCCTCAAATTTGTTAATTTTTAAAGACAAATTTATATGAATATTGGTGCAGCCAAAATGTGAGCATCGCTCATTTATGATTCATAACTTTAATTCGGAGCTCCTGAACAGTGCGACTGCCGCAATATTTCTTTGATCACATGTGTTTCTCTGATGTGTAGGTGACATCACATAAAATGATTGTCACACATTGTTTCAGAGATTGCAACAAATTTGTCTGATTTTATTGTTAAAAAAAACAAATTAAATTTTATCAATGTCAAGCTTATTTTCTAAGTTTTCTTTTCATTTAGTTTTTTCTGATAGCTCGGCTATAATCTGAAGTGAATTTTTTCATATGGATCATGTGACTTTGTTTACCCAGATGCATGTTACAGTATAGCTTGCATCTTCGATGCTCCCTATTAGTGTTGCGAGCTCCCAGTAAATGTTGTTTAGAGGTAAAATTTCAAGGTCAGTGATGGGGGTGTCTGTACCTAAGTTAAACTTTCCCTTATACACATCTCCAATTACACTACTGAATGGAATTCAAGGAAACTTACACAGAATCTGTGTCATATAGTGCATATTGTGCACCTGATATTTAAAATTTTGAACAAAATAATCGTTGGGGTTTCCCATAGAAAAACATGGGCTGTCATTGACACAAGTAGGGGTACCAATCTCTCTTATCCTGATTTGTGCATTATGCAGAACAAAAATCAGTTTTCTTTGAAAGTGGATTAAAGTAGCACTCCTTTGGAATACAGTGTCACAACTGCATCATTGTTGACATCCTGAAACATGACCTTTATGACATTTTGACATACATTGTGCTGCTATTTAAGAAACATGTATTCTATATGACTCCACTGCAAAAGAAATAGTAGTTTATTGTTAATTTATGTTATATTATCACTAAAACACTTAAAATGCTTTCCTTGATGAATATGGATGTACTTAATTTCTTGATGATTGCTTGTTTCAGCTAATTACTGTTCAAGTGCCATTTCTGTTTAAAATGATAGTTGATCATTTGAATAAAATATCCAATGGTGTTCTCAGTTTAGATGATGCAGGATCAACTGTTATTTCCATGTCAGCTGCATTGGTTATTGGATGTAAGTGTTTTATATGTTTCTTTTATGACTGGTTAAGACTTTTCAATTTCTGAGTACAAAATATCTGTCTGCCAAGTTCTATTTGTTACCTTAGTTTTCTTTGCATCTTGTCACAACAACATTTTGTACAACAAATGTATTAGACATTACGCTTTTGCAGTTCACCCTGGCACACCGAACCATTTTTCTTCTTATACTTATTTCCCCTGAAACTGAAGGTCTTAATTATGGCCCTGCTACTTTGTGGCAGATGCCCTATAGTGATCAGTGTGTCTGTCTGTCCGGTCATCATGCCGTCTTTTCGAAACTAATCGTGTCAGTGTCCATGCTATAACTTTTTTATCTTTTGAGGTAGGCTTTTGATATTTGTTATGTGAGTAGATAACTTGCATAGTGTAGTTGATGACCTTAGACCATGAACTTTGACCTTAAGGTCCGCAGGGTCCACAAGGATGAATACTATCTCAAAGATATCTAGTTGTGTGCAGATAAACTTTAAACCAATAAAAGATGAAGCAATGAAAGTTGTTCCAATATGGTCAGTAATGGATTGTTTTACTTTGTTACAATATTTCGTATTAAGCTCATCTTTATGAGCTTTGCCATTACTGGAATGTCATCCATCATCTGTCATAAACTTTTACATGAATCTTCTCATATGCAAACAATTGTCCACTTTGTTTCAAACTTGATTACAATCATCTTTAGTGTACCTAGTATCAAATTTGTAACTAGAATGTTGATTAAACGACTGCTGTTACTAAAAAGAGAACATTGGTGTACACATTTTAAGGTACCTAGTATCAAATTTGTACCCAGAATCTTGATTAAAGGACAAAGATTGCTGCTGTTACTAAAAAGAGAACATTGGTGTATACATTTTTGGTCAATATTTCAAATACCCAGATTGGCCTTAGAAAATAAAAACTGTAATACCTAGAGTAAAATTGTAAATAGTAAATAGCATACATAATTAGGAGGACACTGCCTACATATCATTTAATTATCTGAGATGACTCCTTATAGGAGTTATTGCCCTTCAAAAACAATGCTTGTGAAAATTTGTAATTTTGCCCTGTTACTTAAAACCATAACATCTAGAGTGAAACTGTAAATTGCAAAAATAATAAGCAAGGCATTCTTACAAATCGTTACTCGTTACTATCCCAAAATTATCAGATTACTCTTTATAGGAGTTATTGCCCATTTATACTGAATTCTTAGAATGTATTAAGTTTTTGTGTTAAAATCTCCAACAGCTAGACGTAAACTAAATTAGTAAATTAACCCAAAGGATAAGACCTACAAAAAATTTTATTTTTCAAAAATTGCCTGATGGCACCTTATAGGAGTTATTGCTTTTAATCAAAATTTTTCTTTTTTGCCAAGAAACTTAAAGCTATAAAAGCTAAACTAAAACTGTAAATTGCTTGTTTGTTTGTTTGTTTGAATGCTACTTTCAGCAATTTTTTCAGCTATATCATGGCATCCAGTTATTATTTCGGGAGGAAGCTGGAGTTATCGGATGAAAGCAACAAACCTTGGGTATGAAAACTGGCAATCATTGTCAATTAAAATTGAAGTCTATCACTCCCTGCCTTTAGTGAGACTTGAACTAGCAATCTCAGTGTTGACAGACCATGTGATCAGAAGTTGACTACTTTAACCACTGACCACTGAGGCCCTCTGTAAATTGCAAAGATAGCTTGAAGTCATTTGTGTTCTATGTGAGCAATTACAGACTCCTAGGAGCCTCTAGTTTATATTTGTTAAGTGGTTTTTTTCTTATAAAAACTTATTGTTTATGAGTACCCAATAATATATGTCAAAATCAATAGGTCAGTGGAAAGGGCCATTTAAGTCCATAAACATCCTATTTTATAATGATCTTTTTTAGTTTAAGATATCTGGATATTTTTTTCATTCGCTTATATTGTTAACGAAGTGAAATTTTAATAAAATGAAGGTCAAGGTAATAATGTACTTCTGTTAGACTTAATGTTGTATGTTCTCTTTCAAATTTTATAATTTCTAAAGACAAATTGTAGCTAAATTTCAAGGTTATTTAATACAAGTATGTTCTTTTTAGTTGCATTAAGTGGAAAGCCTATTAATTGTTCCTTTGAGAAGTCCCGTTGATCTAGTCTGATCACATGCCAGTCAACACTGAGATTGCAGGTTTGAGTCTGACTGTGGTCATGGTACGTGCAAGTCAATCTAAATTGCAAGGATTGTGAGTTTAAGTACCTAAGGTCACAGTTTTTCTATGGGGACTCTGGTTTCCTCCCCAATGAAAACTGATAAAGCTGAAATATTGCTAAATCTGACCTTAAACCTAATCAAACAAACAAAAACAATAATTACTATGAACAAGTAAATTTATATTTATACCCTTGCTTCGAAGAAGAGGGGTATACTGTTTTACCTTTGAAGAAGAGGGGTATACTGTTTTACCTTTGTCCATCCCTCCATCCATAACAAAAAATTCTGTCACAGTTTTCTAAGCAACTATAGAATGCAGATGCCTGATATTTTGCATACTGCTGTATCTTTAGTACCATATGGTGTATAGCCATTTTATGCTCCTTGGTTATCTACTTCCTGTTTACCCAATTCTTTTGTGACAGCCAGGGTATCAATTGTGAGCATTGTCTCACAGAGTTACCGTGTTATTTCTGTCTTCTGTGGTACCCCATGTTATTTCTGTCTCTGTGGAGGTGTACTGGGGATTGGTGTAGGTCTAACCGTGTGAGTTCATTAATGAAACATTTTGGCTTTTTATTGGCAGTTTTGTAGCCATTTTAAAGTAATCAAAAGCAGTGTATGTATTTCACCTTCTTTTGTACAACTTTATCCTTGATATGTTTGTTTTTTGAAAATTCACAACTGGAATCAGTGTATTTAATTAGTTAATGGAATGTTTTGTTCAAAATGTTAATGGAAAGGGGTCAGTGTACATGAGATAAGGTGTACCACATAAAAACTAAAGCAGTAGAGTGAAGCTGTAAATTTCAAAAATGATCAGCAATACAAGTCCTACAATTCACTTAAGTGGATGAAATTTTGTGTTCTTTTCCTGTAACCTGAAAAAAATAACAGCTAGAGTGAACTGTAAAAATTGAAAAAGTGATACTGTAAGTGCAAAATGATCAGCAAGACAAGTTCTACTATTTACATTCACTGTCAGGGCAGCAATTTGGGTGAGAAAAGAGGAGGCAGTAGCTTGGGGGCTGCCAAGTGAGGGAAGAAAATTGAGCAAAAATCAATGTAAAATTAATTACACATTTCCCCACTTTATTTTATTTTTGTTTGTAAATCTAGAGGAGGCAGTTGCCTCCGTTGCCTCAATGGTAGTTACGGCCCTGACTGTTCATGTGAAATTGTCAGATGACTCATTATATAAGACATTGCACTTGAATGTTTATTTTATATAAAAATTTCCAGTTTTGTCCAGAAACATAAATTTTAAAAAATGATCAGCAATACAAGTTTTACAATTCACTGTAATTGTCAGATGACTCTTTATAGGAGTTATTGCCCTTTAATAATGATTTTAGACAAAATTACCAATTTGTGCCTAAGAAATTAAAAACTGTAATTCCTAGTGTAAACCTGTAAATAGCAAATATAATCAGGACAAAGAGGGCACATATTATTATTGTTTGAAAACATTTTATTACAAATGTCGAGGGAAAGGGGTCCGTGTACATGAGATATTGTTTATTGGTGTTCCACAATTGGGCTCTAATTCACTGCATCATTTCCTAATGATTTTTTTGTTATATTTGTCTGTTTTGTTTTAGATTTTTAGTCATTATTTGTCCTTCCAAATTAATTTTTAAACTTAATTTTTTTTATTGTTAAAAACATTTTGATGTTTTTTTATCATTTATGATAAAAATGTTTACTTCTTTCCAGTTATCCAAGCTATAAAAGTGTAAATGTTCCCTTTTATGGACATATTGCTTGTAAGTTTACAAGTAATTGTTTCTCAAAATTTCATAGAATTATTTTCAGTTTTTCAGGTACTAACAGTAAAATATTTCAAATGTATTTTGCAGATGGAATTGCAAGAATATGTGCATCTGGATTTAGTGAGCTTCGGAATGCAGTCTTTGGACATGTGGCCCAGAGTTCTATACGAAGTTTGGCCAAAAAAGTTTTTTCTCACCTTCTTTCATTAGATCTTTCCTATCATCTTTCGAAGCAGATTGGTTCTGTCTCAAAAGCTATTGACAGAGGAACCAGGTAAGTTTACATGTAAAAATGTAGTATAAATATCACTTCAAAAAAGCTAAGATAAGATTTACTGGTGCAAGATTAAGGATACTAAGCATTTTTTTTTTACTGTATTCATGTCCATCCTTGTTATATTAGTACTGTTTGGTCTCTAAAATTTCTTGGCAGCTTGCAAATTAATATACACTATACACTTATGTCAGCCTCTAACTTAGACCTACTTCTAGAAATAGACTCGGGAAAACTAAATAAAATAGACTCTACAACAAATGTGATGACTTCAATTTTCCATTATACATTATTCTCAATCCTGTGATCGGTATTCAGATTTTCTAGAACGGTCAGTTCTCACAGTTGACTACTAAACTACTTAAACAAGTGTTTGTTGCACCTAGATTGATGTTATATCTCCAGAAGTTCCATGGTTGTCACCATGATTTAATGATCCTTATGGGAAATCAATCTCTCAAATATGATTGGACATTTTTGCTAAGTCATAGGTAGTGTTGCCTATTCCTGGATTTGACTTTTTCCTAGACATGACAATGAGTAACTCGACAGGTTTCTAATTAGAGGCAGGCACTGCTTACTCGTCTGGAGCACCTGAGTGTACCTATAATTCTTATTGGGTTTGGGTTACTCTCTTTCTGTTTTTGTGTTGCCTGTTTATGTTTGTCTATATCTGAATTTGTAACTGTCCCTTGACTTTTGGCTCTTGTTGTTTGGTCGGTTTTCTTTGCTATTTTTCTTGCAACCATACAAGGTAGGTAAAATCTTTCATGATCTTCACCAGATCATCTTTGTAGAAATTCAAGATGGCCACCCACAACCACTGCAGTTACATAAATTAATATAAAAAAAATAAATAAAGGTAAACCCAAGGTCTTGCTGATTGTATTGTTATACTTAGTATCTTTCATTTATGAACATAACGTTTTGGTTTATTCCCAAAACCTGTACTTGCAAACTAAACATCTAATTAAGAAATGAGTTTTTAGATTATGGAAGGTCCAGTTGAGCTTTTGCTATCACTTGGTGTCTGTTGTTTGTTGTACATTGTCTGTTTCAAAAATCTTCCTTTAAACCACTGGACCAATTTTTATAAAACTTGGCCAAAACATCATCCTTAGGGTACTAAAGTTTCAAGTTTGTCTCCACTGTTTTTGTGAGTGGACAAAAAATGAACAAAGGTGTCAACACAAAGTTTTGGTCAATATCTAAAAAATTATAATAGAAAAAACATTTACCTTAAATTAATCAGCACATTAAGCTCTACAAAAGTTGCTATAAGTATGAAGAGTATTGCCCTAAATTATTTTTTAGTTTATACAATATAACTTGAAAACTATAAAAGGTAGATTGATATTGTTAATTAGGATCCTGCCACTTTGTGGCGGACGCCCTATAGTGATCAGTCTGTCTGTCCATCCATCCATCCGTCTGTCCCTCCGTCCGTCCATCCGAATCAAATCGTGTCCGGGGTGTAACTTTTATATCTTTTAAGGTAGGCTTTTGATATTTAGAATGTGGGTAGATAATATCAAGGCGATGTGTCGCATAGGATGGTTAGTCACCTTTAACCTTGAACTTTGACCTTAAGGTCACATTATTGCTTTCTGCATGACAAATTCGTGTCCGGGCTCTAACATTTTTTTTTAGGTAGGCTTTTGAGATTTGGAATATGGGTAGATAATATCAAGGCGATGTGTCGCATACCGTGGTTGATCACCTTTGACCTTGAACTTTGACCTTAAGGTTCCATTATTGCTTTCTGCATGACAAATTCATGTCAAGGCTCTAACTATTTTTGTCTCGCCTGCGACGAAAGTCGCTGGAGGCGAGACATATGTATGGGAATCCGGCGGCGGCGGTGGCGGCGGCGTAAACACTTGACATCTTGCTTCATATCTTTGTAAGCCCAAGCCCTAGGTCCATCAAATTTGGTACAGAGGTAGCTTATGATGAGTACTTGCCAGTCAGTCACCTGTCACCTGACCTTGACCTCAATTTCACGGTCCAGTGACTACGTTAAAGTTTTTGGGTTACGACAGTTCCTCTGTAACTATGCACTGTAGGATGACAATATTTGGTGTATAGGTTGCTGATGACTAGTACATGACTGTCTGGTAGGTGTCACCTGACCTTGACCTCAATTTCACGGTCCAGCGACTACGTTAAAGTTTTTGGGTTACGACAGTTCCTCTGTAACTACGCATGGTAGGATGACAATATTTGGTGTATAGGTTGCTGATGACTAGTACATGACTGTCTGGTAGGTGTCACCTGACCTTGACCTCAATTTCACGGTCCAGCGACTACGTTAAAGTTTTGGGGTTACGACAGTTCCTCTGTAACTACGCATGGTAGGATGACAATATTTGGTGTATAGGTTGCTGATGACTAGTACATGACTGTCTGGTAGGTGTCACCTGACCTTGACCTCAATTTCACGGTCCAGCGACTACGTTAAAGTTTTTGGGTTACGACAGTTCCTCTGTAACTACACATGGTAGGATGACAATATTTGGTGTATAGGTTGCTGATGACTAGTACATGACTGTCTGGTAGGTGTCACCTAACCTTGACCTCAATTTCACGGTCCAGCGACTACGTTAAAGTTTTGGGGTTACGACAGTTCCTCTGTAACTATGCATGGTAGGATGACAATATTAGGTGTATAGGTTGCTGATGACTAGTACATGACTGTACTGTCTGGTAGGTGTCACCTGACCTTGACCTCAATTTCACGGTCCAGCGACTGCGTTTAAGTTTTTGGGTTACGATAGTTCCTCTGTAACTACGCATGGTAGGATGACAATATTTGGTATATAGGTTGCTGATTAATAGTACATGACTGTCTGGTAGGTTATACCTGACCTTGACCTCAATTTCATGGTCCAGTGACTACGTTAAAGTTTTTGGGTTACGGCTGTTCCCCTGTAACTATGCAGGGTATGGTGACAATATTTTGTATACAGGCCGCTGCTGATATTTAATGCTATTTAAGTAATGCTTATGACGAAATGTATTTTCGTTACTGATGCGGAATGCAGGCGAGACGTTTTTCTGTGTCCACACTTGTTTTTTGAGGTAGGCTTTTGGTTTTTGGAATGTGGGTAGATAATATCAAGGTGATGTGTCGCATACCGTGGTTGAATACCTTTGACCTTAAGGTCACATTACTGCTTTCTGCATTACAAATTCATGTCCGGGCTGTAACTTTTTTTATCTTTTGAGGTAGGATTTTGATATTTTGAATGTGGGTAGATAATATCAAGGCAATGTGTTGCATACCATCGTTGATGACCTTTGACCTTGACCTTAAGGTCGGCGGGGCCCACAGAGATGGGTACTATCTCACTGATATCAAGTTGCAAAAAGGATCAGCAATACAAGTTATACAATTCAATTCATTGGTCTGAAAATGTCAATGACCCTTATAGGAGTTATTGCCCTTTAATAATGATTTTTTATGAAATTTTCCATTTTTGTCCTGTAACCTAAAGACTTTAACAGCTAGAGTGAAACTGTAAGTGCAAAATGATCAGCAAGACAAGTTCTACAACTCACATTCACTGTTCATGTGAAATTGTCAGATGACTCATTATAAAAGATATTGCACTTGAATGTTGATTTAATATGAAATTTTTCAGTTTTTTACTGTAACATAAAAACTATAGTTGTAGAGTGAAGCTGTAAATTTAAAAAATGATAAGCAATACAAGTCCTACAATTCACTTAAGTAGTCTGAAATTATCTCATGACTCCTTATAGGAGTTATAGCCCTTTAATGAAATTTTGTGTTTTTGTCCTGTTACCTGAAAAATATAACAGCTAGAGTAAAACTGAAATAAAAAAATTAACAGCAATACAAGTTCCACATTTTACTGAAATTGTCAGATGACTCCTTTGAGGAGTTATTTCCCTTTAATGATGATATTAGACAAAATTACCAATATGTGCCTTAGAAATTAAAAACTGTAATACAGAGTAAAACTGTAAATAGCAAAATAATCAGGACAAGGAGTGCCATTTTGTAATTGTTTAAAAATTGTCAAATGACTCCTTATATGAGTTTTTGCCCTTTAAAAAGAATTATTTTTGGTGAAATTTGTTGTTTTTGCTCTGTAACTTAAATGCCATTACAGCTAGAGTGAAACAGTAAATGGCAAAAAAAATCAGCAAGGCAAGGCCTACAAATCATTACTAGTAAAACAATTTTTACATGACTTTTTATAGTTTTTACCCTTTATTGATGAATTCAGACAATCAATTTTTATACCACACGCAACGAAGTTGCCAGGGGTATAATGTTTTTGACCCTGGATAGTACTCTCATTTCTTAATGGATTTTAACGAAACTTTGGGAAATTGTTATTTATATAAGTTGCTTGGATAGGATTGATTTTCAGGGAAATTAGTCAAGGGGACCATATTTTGGGGAAGTGGACTTAGTCAACTTTCATGTACATGTATATTCAATGTTGTCACCTGGATAGCACTTTCATTTCTTAATCGATCATTTTCATGAAACTTTGGGAAATTGTTACTTATAGTAGGGTCTTGAATGGGATTGATTTTTAGGAAAATTTGTCAAGGGGGACCATATTTTTTGGAGGGAGACTTAGTCTTACAACAAAAGACAATCTTCTTGCATTACTCTTCCAACTGTAAATTGCAAAAATGTACATAAAGTCATTTGTCTTCCAGGTGAGTCATTACAGGCTCTAGTTTACCTTTCCTGCTTTCCTGTAATTACCTGTAAAATTATTCATATTGTTTAAAAAATGAAATATAAACAAATTCCAGTGATAAATTGAAATATATAAAATCGCCTTCTAGTAACTGAGTGTACATTTTTGTGGCTTCACAATTAAAAAGTATGCCAAAGAGAAAATATAATGAAATATATACACATACACAATCTATATTTTAAACTGTACAGGATTAAGCATATCAAATATGTACATATCAAAATGTCATCTCTTCAGCAGCCTAAGCCTGTATTTTTAGCTGTGCTGTGTTCAAAATGCACAATTAAAAAATCCAGGATTTTTATGGGTATTAAATAGCTTAGAATATAAATTGGGTTTTGAAATATAGTTCCAGATGGCAATCCTCAGTTAAACATTCAATTTATAGCAAACCAAAAAGGGGTTGACACCTTGCATTGGAAGTTTCATCTACTGAGTCAAGCGGAGTTGTCAAGACAAAGTATTTCCTACAGTGTATGCATACTCAGCTTCCTACAGTGTATGCATACTCAGCTTCCTACAGTGTATGCATACTCAGCTTCCTACAGTGTATGCATACTCAGCTTCCTACAGTGTATGCATACTCAGCTTCCTACAGTGTATGCATACTCAGCTTCCTACAGTGTATGCATACTCAGCTTCCTACAGTGTATGCATACTCAGCTTCCTACAGTGTATGCATACTCAGCTTCCTACAGTGTATGCATACTCAGCTTCCTACAGTGTATGCATACTCAGCTTCCTACAGTGTATGCATACTCAGCTTCCTACAGTGTATGCATACTCAGCTTCCTACAGTGTATGCATACTCAGCTTCCTACAGTGTATGCATACTCAGCTTCCTACAGTGTATGCATACTCAGCTTCCTACAGTGTATGCATACTCAGCTTCCTACAGTGTATGCATACTCAGCTTCCTACAGTGTATGCATACTCAGCTTCCTACAGTGTATGCATACTCAGCTTCCTACAGTGTATGCATACTCAGCTTCCTACAGTGTATGCATACTCAGCTTCCTACAGTGTATGCATACTCAGCTTCCTACCTACTTCACTTAGGTTGACAACAATGTTTTAGAAATATTGAAGATTGATTGATTGATTGTTGTTAAATGTCCAGCAAGCAATATTTCAGCTATATCCAGGACATGAAAATTTATATAAATTTCTAAATTATTAGTACCACATATCTTTTTGATTATACATAATTTTGATAATTTGTATACATATTAATTCAAAATGTTGTCAAGATTGTCATACTTTTGCATTCTGATATTAAAATTTAAAAAAGCCAAGTCATTTATTGTTTAGTCAGTTTAGCCTTTCACCACTTATGTCAGATTCTGTGAACCAAAGAGTACTGCAATCAAAGGGCGATGGGTGGATTAAAATCTCCATTCCAAAATTGCAGCCATTTTGTAAAGTCATTTCAGAACATTTTCAATTTTGACAAGATTGGAGCAAATTCATTGAAAACTTGGTTTACAAGTGTATGTGTTTTAGCAAGATCCATACATTGAATATCTCCAACAATAATCCAACGATGCTGTGTATTATTTAAGCATACATCATTGTCATAGGTGTTGTTCAAGACAGGGGAAAATGCACTTTTACCAGTTAATTTACAAACATTGTTTATCTTCACCTACAGTATTTATACCACCCGCAAACTAGTTTGGTGGGGGTATACAGGAATCATCCTGTCTGTCTGTCTGTCTGCCTGTCTGTCTGTCTGTCTGTCCTTTCCGTCCGTCTGTCTGTCTGTCCTTCCGTCCATCCGTCCGTCTGTCTGTCCTTCCGTCCATCCGTCCGTCTGTCTGTCTGTCTGTCTGTCTGTCTGTCTGTCTGTCTGTCCGTCCGTCCTTCCGTCTGTCCATCTGTCCATCTATCCACATCCCTTGTAAGCACTTCTCCTCCTAAACCACTTGTCAGATTTTGATGAAACTTAACATGAAGGAAGTACATCATATGTAGATGTGCATGAGGAATTTTTGTCGCTGTCGTATATTATTCAGGGGAGATAATTGGACTTGAAGTGAAGCAGGGGGTAGCCCTTTGTTAGCTTGCTCACAGTCCACACTTGTTTACAATTAATTATTTCAAATATAAATATAAAGTATCATTTTTTTGGACATGATTTATACAAAAACAGAATAGAAGATACTGAGTATTCATAGACAATAAGTCAGAGACAGATAATATAATGGTTAAACAAAAAAGGGGACCAAAAACTAAGTAACATGAACCACACTAAAAACCTTGGGTTAGTCCTGTTACTCTGAAAAGGTAAATTTGTTTCTATTCGCTACTAAGTTGTCAACTGCCAGCAACAGAATCAAACAATTGCATGCCATTTCTTGTCTTTTATATTGTATTAGCTATATATTTGTTTTGGCACGTTTACGTGTAACACTTAATATATAATTTACAATTATGTAACACTGAACCAGATATTGAATATATTGATCACACTTATAACACAATGCAAGACCTTGGAAAGGCCGATCATTTTTTCCACTGTTAATTTTGCAGTATGACATTAAACCAGAGTCAGGTTAACTGCCAAAGTACCCACTTTGATGGTCATCGGGCATATATATGAAATTTTGCACTTTAATGATTTCTTTAAACATGTTCATTATTGTTCCAACTTGAAAAAGGCAGTCATGTATGCAGACATATATTGAATTTGATGAAACTTGGTGCAGTTGTGCACCTGATATTTCACATTTTGAGCAGAATAATTTTCCATAGTAAAAACATTGACATAACGAAGCTGGGGTTATCAATTAGTGAGGATTGCTGATTTTCTACTCTTTTCTTGTTTCTTAATATGTTTCTTATTTTCCTAAATTTTTTTTCTTTTTCTTTTTTAATTTCACATTGCATCGAATGCCAGTAAAATATTTACTTGGATAATAATCAAACACGAGGTTGCAAAGGAATTCTTCCACCAGTTCAGTCTGCACTTTGATTTTTTCATCCCAACCATGAATCTATGTTTAATTTTCTGATTTTGAAAACTGGTAGTACCATAGTCAAAATATGTCTCTAGATTGGTTGATTTAAAAATAAATAATGTAGAATAAGTGACCCTAATTAATTTTGCCTTATATCAATTACAGTGTCTGGAAATGTTGTTTATGTGGAAATTGACTATTGAAAAGATTTTGTATTTCAAAAAGTTACAATTCGTGTTTTAAAAAAATGTTTGCACATAGATGTGTTGTATATTATTACTTGGTTTACAGTCTATGAATTATTTTTTTAAAATTTATTTTGTTTTATTTCAGGGGAATTAACTCAGTTTTAGTTGCCTTGGTATTCAACATTGTGCCCACTTTTTTTGAAGTATCATTGGTGTCAGGAATTTTGGTAAGTTTAAGAAAGTAAAAATGTAGCAACAATCATTTTGGTAATAATAATTAGTGGCCTGTTGGACACAGTGGTTTTCCAGTTCTGTTCATTTCATGTCAGATCCAACAGGACCTTGTCTATGTATGTGTTCCAGTCTTTAATTACAATCACAGCAATGATTTAATGACAAGTTTCTTAACAATTAGTTTATTCTCTTTCCCATTTTTGAGCTAAAGAGATTTCATGATAATGGGATAGCCACTTAGAAAAACAGATGTTGACATTGTCAAATCTAAAGAGAAATGAACATAATAACAATATAATAAACACCAAGGAAACTGTCAAAAAAGATAATCCACAAATAAAAGTCCAAGAAACCGACAAATAAAAGTCCAAGAAACCGACAAACCTTAGAAGCACCAACTTGGTACAGGCATCTCAAAAGAAATGGTGGGTTAAACCAGGTTTTATGACATTTCCATTACTGTAGTATGTGATTAGTTTGTTGATGAGTTTGCACCATTGTAATTCTGATTGCCTGCTTAAAAACACATCCTCCAAAAGTTACAATGCAGCCTTGACAAGTGGAAATCTCAGGAGATTAAATGTTTATTGTTAGATGTTTGGCATTAAATTCCAGAGGGCTTATTTACACTTTCCAGCAATGATACTGTCTGACAGTGACACTACTTAATACCAGTCAAACCAATATGATTATGGACCAACAGCTATTTGAAATCATAAACAAGCCCTGCTTAGCAAGTTACTGCTAAATTCTCACAACACTACAGATTATTTAAATAGGCTTACACACAGATCTGTTAGTTGAATATCCCCGATATAAACTCAACATGTGCTAGGTCGGTCAGAATGATATTTTTTTAGGGTGACCCTAGTCCTTAGTCATAACAAGCATGAAAAGTTCAATATTTCATTCATCTCAGTATTTACAAATATCACCAACTGATATATTATAACATTCTGTTCAGCCAACATGTAATCATACTTCTTTTTATGAGAACTTTAAAATTACCAAGCAAACAAGCATAGGTAAGTTGGGTCATGTTATTTACATAATAACTGATATCAAATAGCATTATAGTTTCTGTAAATTGTATGTTTATATCAGAATTGTATGTGACAAGTGTATATTGTATACATATGATTGATTGAATTGTCACTATTGACCTCTGAGACTCGTATCTTCACTTGATGTGTTGTTATATATAAATGAACCATTCTTTGTTTGACAATGGGTAAAAAGTGGCTCAATGCGCTAAAAGTCTGTACAAAAGACACTTTAATCAATTGATTTAATTAAATAACAAAACAACCAGACAAATAAATAAAGTAATACTTCTTTTTAAATTTCGCTGTCAATATAAAACATACAGGTAACCGTTGTTGAAAGTAAACAAATCATAGTTGAATTGTCACTATTGACTTTTCGAGACTGATATCTTCACTTGATGTGTTGTTATATATAAGTGAACCATTCTTTGTGTAGATTCATTCTAATCAGGTCAGGTGCCACTATTAAACAGCTACTGTATATTGTAAGAGACTTAATAAGCCTGTCTCGCACAGAACACACAGCTTATACGTTGGGCCACCCATGCAACATACAACGGAACCAACCGTGGCCTTATCCAAATTACACTCGGGCCATTCGAGTGTATCTGTGAAAGCCGTGCATGATTTTTAAAACTTTTAAAAAATTGGCACAGTTGACATGTCTGTGTATGATCATATTAGCAATTGTACAAGAACAGGAGAGACGGTGTGACACCGTATGAGACCGTATATACAACCATGTAGTCCACTCCACAAGTGAGGTCAACCGTGTCAATATCAAATATAAATTGTGTTTGGTTGGATCATATGTAAACCTTTAAATGTCCAGTAAATCGAGTAAAAGTTCTGTTTAATCGTACTAGGCCATAACAGACCATACTAGACCGTACAACAATCGTATGAAAATTGTTTGCAAATCGTGTTCAAATTGTGACAACCCTTGCTTGACCGAGTTTATCCGTGCTTTGTTTGTACATACTCATGCTACATTTGAGTCTAAATCGTACTTAACTCATCCCCAGGCTCGGTTGGAGCTCAATACACGTACCAGTCAACCGGTGTATAATTGAGTATACTGTGTTGGAACTGTGCCCAACTGTGTTCTGTGTGAGACAGGCTTCACAGTTGAATTGAATATGCTGGACAAAAAATTGATGAAAATAATGTTTAACCTCAAACTAACTGCAATAAAAAAATATTTAGTGTGATTTGTGCTTCTGAAATGTTCATTGCAACATATAAAGAATTAACAAAAATTGATTGAGCAGTTTTGAGAAAAATGAAACAACCAATATCATCAGATAAAAAGGTTTTTATTGTTCCACCAAGTTTTCGTTCAGTATTAAGAGTTCCTAAAGGGAAATAATAGTTGAAATGCAAGCATTACTTTTTTGCCAATCCTATAATCCATGCAAGTATTTTAAATGTTTATACACATTTAAAAGGTATATAAAAGTGATTGGATATCATATTTTTGTCCAAAATGCACCAGAAAAAATAGAAAATTGTATTTATAGGGTGAAACATTCCCAGTTTAAGCCATCTATTTTTTCTTAAAAACATTCACACACAAGTCTTTTTTCGAAAATTAGTTAACATTTCACCATTTAAATTGACAGCTCTAGTAAGAAACGGGCATTTTACTATAAATTTAATGCTGAAAAAATAAATTGTTTTGTAAAATGGCAACAAAAATGTGACTACTGGTATTGTCTGTTGTAAAATTACTCCTGTATTAGCCCATCCTATTTGCCCATTTAAAAATAGGAACAATTTGATGGTTACAACGGACTTATCATAAATATTGCTTGCTTGATGTTAAACATATCTTCATCCCCAAAATCTTTAATTATACCCCCCCCCCCCAAACTTGTTTGGGGGGTATGTAGCAATCACCCTGTCTGTTTTTCCGTCTGTCTGTCAGTCCGTCTGTCCACATCCCTTGTAAGTGCTTCTCCTCCTTAACCGCTTGACAGATTTTGATGAAACTTTCCATGATGGAAGTACATCATATGTAGATGTGCATGAAGAATATTCGTCGCTGTCGGATATTATTCACGGGGTAGCTGGTCAAATCGCACCACGGTAAAATCGCCCCGTCAAAAATGCCCCCACTTTTTGCAAAATCGCCCCCACTGTAAAATCGCCCCCTGTAAAAACGCCCCCGCCTAAAGCTAAATCGCCCCACTTGACAAAATCGCCCCCACCAAAAACGCCACCACTGCAAAATCTCTCCGTGTAAAAACGCCCCCACATTTTGCAAAATCGAACCACTGACAGAAATCGCTAATAATTGCGTGCATAATTTCTTTTCTTCTTTGATTATATGTTATGATCTCAGTTAAGATAAGCTGCAGAAACAATGAATGTTGTCTGATTTCTTTGGCGTTGTACTGGTCCCAAAGTGCAAATATCTGGGCCTGGGTAGTGCGAGCACGTTTTCTCTGCAACCGAGACAGCTTGCCTTCTGATACCAGCTTCCGTTGTAGAGGGATCAGACTGGCTTCTGTGTAAAGTCGCTTAATCAAAGTGTACATGGGTGGTGCCTGGTCATAGTTCTTCTTGTTTAATCTTTGATGCCAGCCCTGTTTGTGCGTGTTGGCTGACCGAAGACTGTCCATTAAGAAACCTTGTAGACTTTGCTATGCAACCATGTCTTTGCAACGTAGTTGACGAGCTTCAGAAGTGACTCTTGTCTTGGTTGGACGGTCTCAGAACACTATAGCCATTGTGTATAATGAGACTTCAGGAAAGAACATATTTTATATCATCTTTTTCAGCTTGGACAACCTTATGGCTTATAACAAACTTTACTCAAATGCCTTTATCGGAATTTTTTGCCATAATTAACTTTTAATTTGTAAGGTTGTATATATTTTGATGTGTTTATTAAGATTAACAAATCTTTGATTATTTAATCGTAATTACAAAAGAATTATTACTGATAGAGTTCATTGAGGTAATTATCTTAATTGTATAATTATTAAAGCAAAATAACGACATAATCGATCATTATTAACAAAATATTTCTAACTTTTAAACAGCGACAATTAACTGCTAAAAGTTGAAAATATTTATACAAGTTGACAATTTAATACTATAGTACTTTTGGAAAGTGGGGCGATTTTGCTGAAGATGTGGGCGTTTTTGGTGGGGGCGGTTTTGTTAAGTGGGGCGATTTTGCAAAAAAGTAGGGGCGTTTTTGGTGGGGGCGATTTTGTCAAGTGGGGCGATTTTGCTTTAGGTGGTTGGCGTTTTTACAGGGGCGCGATTTTACAGTTGGGGCGATTTTGCAAAAAGTGGGGGCGTTTTTGACGGGGGCGATTTTACCGTGGTGCGATTTGACTTGTATTCATTCACGGGAGATAATTGGACTTAAATATAGTATTCAGTGCGAGACCTCGTAGCGCAACTCCTCCTTAACCGTTTGACAGATTTTGATGAAACTTTACAGGAAGGAAGTACATCATATGTATATGTGCATGAAGAATTTTGGTTCCTGTCGGATATTATTCAGGGGAGATAATTGGACTTGAAGCGAAGCGAAGCGGGGTGTATCCCTTTGTGAGCGTGCTCACAGTCCACACTTGTTTTAGCTATATTGTTGAACAACAATCACAATAAACACAACCATGTCTGTGTTAACTAACATCAATATCTGTCAATGAGAAAAGTTTATTTCCCAATCATCACTTTCAGCTTTCTGGTCAGTAATATTCCTTCAGCTCCCCCTAATGAAATATGTATATATCACAGCATATATCTAGACCTGTTTTTCCTATAATGATTTCCTTGACAGAAAAATTTTTGTTCAAAGAAAGTTAAAAATTGTTAGAAATCAACCCATTCCATGTCCACATATATGATATTATTATACACTCATTTGACTTGTCATTGATTCAGGTATAAATAATACTTTGATTTAAAGTGATCATTGAATGTGATCTTGAACAATGTCACAGGGTCAAAGTTCAAGATCATCTATTTTTGTGTGTGCCAATCTTTCGCGTAAGAGATATACAAATGAAACCATAACCATATGGATCTCTTTAAGGTCTTCAGGCATCATATATTTTGAAAAACCCTAAATGTAAGTGTAATCTGCCCTGGATCCAGGAGATTTATTATAAATTGCCTTATCTCAGTAACTGTTGTTCAATTTTGACCCAGCATGGTCAGGTCACTATGTTATAGCTCAAGGTCAAATCCTTTTTGTTATTTTTCATTTTCCAAGTGTGCATGATGATAAAGGCAATGATAAAAGGATCAAAATTGAATGACATTTAACTAGCTAAAGATTCTACTTTATGACTTCTTAAAATTTTAAATGATATCTGTATGATGTTTTCATTTATTTGTTGGAGGCAAAATTTTCAAGGACATTTAATGCAGGAAGGGTCTTTTAAACTGTATTAAGTGGAAAGACTATTAATTGTTTTGTAGAACAATTGAGCTTGTAATTGCTTTTATTTTTATTTTATAGTATGTTAAATGTGGATTATTGTATACATTAGTAGCTGCTGGTTGTGTTGGAACTTATGCAGTATTTACACTCTTAATTACAAGATGGAGGTAAGTATGATATTTGACCTATATTTGCTTTTTCTTTGTATATAAAGGTTATCTTTATTGACACATATACATATCTCAGAAATCAAGCATTAACACCTAATTGGAACCTAAAGAATGCTAATACATATGTGTCTGCACCTTTTAACTTGCATATTATTTGACTCAAGATGAAAGTAAAAGTATTTTAGGTGTTCCAGTTTGTAAAAAAAACAACATTTGATGACTAGAGATTGATTTTGTTTGTTTGTTTGATGGTGTTTAATGCCACTTTCAGCAATTATTCAGCTATATCATGGCATCAAGTTTTTATTGGGAGGAAGCCTGTGTACCCCTGACCTGCGGTAGGAAAACTGGCAATCCTTGTCAATTAAGATTTGAGTCAAGTACACCCTGCCTGCAGTGAGAATCGAACCCGCAATCTCAGTGTTGACAGATTACGTGATCAATAAGATGAACTACCTTGACCACTCGCCCACCGAGGCCCTGACTAGAGATTGAATACATATAAAATGATGGCTGTTTACTTTAAGGACAAAATTCCGTGTGCAGATGAATAAGGCAGACCAAGAGGCAGGAAAGTTAGCTATTGATTCACTTATAAGCTATGAAACAGTAAAGGTTAGTGTAGTTATAAGGTGAACTAATATCAGGCCTATATATAGACTGTCTACATACATGGCATTTTAAGTTCCAGACTAATCCAAAACTAGGAGTTTATTGTGTTTTGTGAACCAGAAAATGCTGCAACAATCCTAATTTTTAAAAGTGATTGGACAAATCTATCTATAGGTCAACTGACTTCTTATAGTAGCAAGTGCACTTACTTTTCATATTTTGTGTAGTTTTACTAATATCTTGAAAATTACTACAGATATAACCAAAAACTGTAAACATAAAAAAATAAATAAATAAATGTCATACAGGTCAATGTTGTAGACCCCATGCTTTGGCCATCAATAGTTTGTGTTATAAAGGAAACTGAATAATTAACTTTTATAATTGGAGATAACATCTATAATATATAATAATAAGATAAGACCACACCAAATAAATTTCTTGTTCTACGGACCCGACCGCACATATTTTATCGAAATGGAAAAAATAATATTAAAAAAAATTTCCGCTCCCCACTCCAGGAAAGTCATCCGGAATTTTTTTTATTTTACTCTTGAAATCGCAATCTTGTGAACGCTTAATGTAACTGCCGTTTTATTGCATCACAAACAAAAATATTGATGTATTTTGAAAAAGGAAACGAAAAGAAACAAGCATACGGTTTTAGTAGTGTGGATATTTGTCATAAAGGAAGGCATGGTTGTCCAAAACACCGCGATTTATTTTAGTGGTGGTGCCTTAGCACAGCTTTTTCAAAGATGTGTCAAAATCAAACATTTCGACCTTAGCGCCAACATAATAAACGTAAAACGAGGTTACAGGAACATTTAAATATAAAAAATGTTAAATAAAAGTTTGTGAGTAATATTTGTATTTATAGTAGATAGGATGTTGGAGCAGGATTGCCAGATGGATGACCAAAAACCTTAATTCGACTGACACTTCGAAACTTTTGGTTGCAACAGCATGGTGAACATTTAGCCTCAGTAATAAAGCACATTCAATTTTTGTTTACCTCACCAAGATAAAACAAAATGACCACAGAAACTACAATGCTTATTAAATTTGTTGACCTTGTTGCAAAGGTTGTGATATGTCAAAAAAAGAAAATGAAATGACTGGTAATGGTTGTTCGGTGTTATTTGTGGAAAAGTAAAAGTAATTTTTATTAAGAGTCAGCATATAACTGCTTGAACTGGTTGTTGTCTTATTGTCATTTTTCATATATATCTCTGTTTTCTAGTGGCTTGCATGGGACTTTTTTTCTCTCAAAAATTGGACATTGGACACCATGTATCTATAATTTTGGATTGTCTTTGGTTGTTCGATCAAAAGGGAAAGTCTCACTTAATAGGATATTACAGCAAACACAATGAATGGGATATAACTTATTTTATGACATTTTTTAATTCATTCCTCTAGAAAGCTTCATCAATAAATGATGTACAGTGTAGTCAGTTGTGCATTTTAAATAAGGTTTAAAAAAAAAATATTTTTGCAAATGAAGATGTGACATGCATTCTTTTGCTTCCATCTGTCTCTAATGCTTTGAAAGTCATATTTGTAGTATGTTGTATATGACCTACAATACTGAATTGTTTAAAAGGTGCAATTGATTGTACATAATTTGAATGATGAACCCATAATTACAAAATATAATTCATTTATTCATTTACATGCTTTGGTAAACTTCAGGTAAGCATAGTATGCCCAATTCTAAAAGAAAATCCCAATGAAACTGAATTTTGCAAATATATACATTCATGAAAGTACATTTTCTTATTTAAAAAAAAAAAAAAATTAAAAAAAGTTATCGCTCACCTCAAATTTTTCTGTTCGCCTATGATTTTTTGAAAATCCAAATAATAATATTAAAATTATAATTTCGCTCGCTCGCCCCGTTTTAAAATGACAAAAATCCGAAGAACAACAAATTAAATTGGTGTGGCCTATCTTAAAATTTTTTCCTGCATTCCTGCACTGTTACAAAGTTGGCTTTTTAAGAGATCAACATTTTGCCTTCTTTTATTTTTCCTGTATCTATTTTGGTTTTTGAGGAGAAGTTAACACAAGCAAGTAGGATGAATTGCACTTTAGATACTACTTTGAATTTTTTCTACTTGAGAGTACCTACTGTTAAGTCAGGCTCCAATTACATACACCTGAATACAATTTGGAAATGTTTTTGTTTGTTTGAATGGTGTTTTAACGCCACTTTCAGCAATTTTTCAGCTATTTCATGGCGTCCAGTTTTTATTGGGGGAGGAAGCCGGAGTACCCGGAGAGAACCCCCGACCTGCGGTAGGAAAACTGGCAATCCTTGTCAATTAAGACTGGAGTCGAGTACACCCTGCCTGCAGTGAGAATCGAACCCGCAATCTCAGTGTTGACAGACCACGTGATCAATAGTAAACGAACTACCTTGACCACTCGGCCACCGAGGCCCCCAATTTGGAAATGGAAAATATGTTTTGGGGACAGTGATTAGTCCCACTTAACACATATTGGTAAACTTCCCCTTTTTTCTGTTAAATCAAACAAGAAATATTTGGCACAGCCCTATATAGTTTTTCAAGTGAAAACATATCATTATGTGTGCAAAGTTTGAATATGTGAAGTCATCTCCTTAAAAAAATGATTTTTATGCAAAGGTAAAATGAGTTGGGACTGATGAACCAACAAACGAAACTGTATATGTACTGTATATAAAACTTTATGCACTGAAGCCAGAGACCATTTTTGACTACCATTTTATCAGAAATATTTGTTGGGGAATGAGTATGGATGCGTTTAAATCATGTGTAACAAGAAATATATAAAACTTGACCCTATCTAATCAAGATTACATTTTCCAAATGCTTCCTCCTTTTTGCTACTTGACTAAATAAAATAATGAAGCAAGTAAAAGATTTTATTTAAATTAGACTGAGGGGCCCTCATTGGCAAATTATATAAGGTACATTATCAACCGCTATTGATTACTTGGTCAACTCCAACCTTAATTAATAAAGATTGCCAGTTTCTGCAGAAAGTGGGGGGATTTCTCCAGGTACTCCACGTCCCTCCCCAAAAAAAACTGGAGGTCATGATAAAGCTAAAAGAAACAACTTTAAAAAAAAAACCTAAAATACATAAATGAAAATCTGAAAATCTACAAATAACTCACTTTTTGAGATTTTTTAATGATTTATTCAACTTTCATTGTGTTGTTTTTTCCATGTAAGTAAGAAAATTCACTTCCATTTGGTTTGTTTAATCTTGGTCAAATCTTGTTGACATATTGTAATACATTTGATACACTTTGTCGTCAAATGAAAAAATCTGTTTAAGGTGATGTTTTCAAATGTATACCTTAAGATTTTCCCAACTCGATTCTGATTGGCTAATGGAAAATCTATACATATGACCCCTTAGATTACCTGTAATGGCATGTTGTTTGATCTGACAATGCAGAGACAATAACAAAAAGGGGGGAGCATATGAAAGATTTAATTATAATTATATTGGTGAAATTCTATCTGCAACATAAAACATACAGAAGTAGACATAAGAATTTGGAAAAGGTGGCTAAACAACATCTTTTTCAGTTGAGTTTTAGAGGAGAAGTGCACACAAGCTTTCTGGTGTTTGGGGAGATAACTCTGTTACAAATATACTTTCCATAAAGTAAGGCCTTTCCATCCCAAAGATCGGAAAGTCCTTAAATAAAAGACAACAAACAAAAGAAATACAATAAGGGATTTTCATCCTGAAATGTGAAAGCACTTAATTAATTAAAAATATATCTATCTCCTAAGGTAAAAGAGGAAGTTTAATCAGTAGTAAAAAAACAATCTGCAAGTAAGGAAACAATGATTAAAATAATAAATCAGATCCTTATTAAAATTAATGCATTGAAATGGTTTTTTTTTCTGAAAATGGACTGCAGATTTTTCTTAGTATTTACAAAATTGAAAATAAATTAAAAATTAAAAACAGGTTCCTTTTAAACATTGGTATAGAGGAGTTTTTTTTAAAACAAGGATACTTAGTTGGATTTATATTTCATACTTAAGTTTAGGTAAGAGTTGACAAGCTCCCAGGGTGCCTTTGTGATTTAGCTTACATACTTAAGTTCAGGTAAGAGTTGACAAGCTCCCAGGGTGCCTCAGTGATTTAGCTTACATACTTAAGTTCAGGTGAGAGTTGACAAGCTCCCAGGGTGTCTCTGTGATTTAGCTTACATACTTAAGTTTAGGTAAGAGTTGACAAGCTCCCAGGGTGCCTCTGTGATTTAGCTTACATACTTAAGTTCAGGTGAGAGTTGACAAGCTCCCAGGGTGCCTCTGTGATTTAGCTTACATACTTAAGTTTAGGTAAGAGTTGACCAGCTCCCAGGGTGCCTCTGTGATTTAGCTTACATACTTAAGTTTAGGTAAGAGTTGACAAGCTCCCAGGGTGCCTCTGTGATTTAGCTTACATGCTTAAGTTTAGGTAAGAGTTGACAAGCTCCCAGGGTGCCTCTGTGATTTAGCTTACATACTTAAGTTAAGGTAAGAATTGACAAGCTCCCAGGGTGCCTCTGTGATTAAGTGTACATACTTAAGCTTAGGTAAGAGTTGACAAGCTCACAGGTAGCTACAATAATGTAGCTCCTTTTTTTTATGGACCGAAGAAATAAAAAAAAAAAGGAATTACATTATGGTAGCTAGCTCCCACTCAGGATGTCTCTGTGATTTAGCTTACATACTTAAGTTTAGGTAAGAGTTGACGAACTTCAAGGGTGCCTCTGTGATTTAGCTTTCTTTCTTAAGTTTAGGTAAGAGTTGACCAATTTCAAGGGTGCCTCTGTGATTTAGCTTTCATTCTTAAGTTTAGGTAAGAGTTGACAAACTTAAGGGTGCCTCTGTGATTTAGCTTTCATTCTTAAGTTTAGGTAAGAGTTGACAAACTTAAAGGGTGCCTCTGTGATTTAGCTTTCATTCTTAAGTTTAGGTAAGAGTTGACTAGCTCCAAGGATGCCTCTGTGGTTTATCTTTATATCCCCCGCTTGAAAAGCAGGGGGGGGGGGTATATAGTGTTCATGGTGTCCGTCTGTCCGTCCTTCTGTCCGTCCATCCTTTCGTATGTCCGTCCGTCCGAGATATTTATTATTTTGATAGGAATGATATTTGGGGTTTCCCATAGAAAAACACAGACTGTCATTGACATAAGGGGATACCCATTTCTTATGTGCGACTCCTCCAACACCACTAAATTGAATTTGATGAAACTTACACAGAATGTTGTCACATGTTGCCATTGTGCACTAGATATTAAACTTTTCGATTGGAATGATATTTGGGGTTTCCCATAGAAAAACATGGACTTTGTCATGGACATAAGGGATATCCATCTCTTATGTGCAACTCATTCCTACACCACTGAATGGAATTTGTTGAAACTTACACAGAATCCATGTCACATGGTGCCATTGTGCAGGAGATATTTAACATTTTGATCGGAATGATATTTGGGGTTTCCCATAGAAAAGCATGGACTTTGTCATGGACATAAGGGGATACCCATTTTTATTTGCAACTCCTCCTACACCACTGAATGGAATTTGTTGAAACTTACACAGAATCTTGGTCACATATTGCCATTGTGCACTGGATATTAAAGATTTTGATTGGAATATTATTGGAGGTTTCCCATTGAAAACATGGACTTTGTCATTGACATAGGGGATGCCATTCTTTGGGGGATTGGGGAGGGTTTCATTTTTTATCTGCAACTTTGCCTTCACGTTTAACTAGATAAAGTTTCATAATTAAGAACACCTGAATTTTCAAAGTAATTGTGAAGTGGGGGGTATCAATGGTGAGCATTGCTCACAGGTTTTTTTTACTCTAGTTCATACTTAAGTTCAGGTGAGAGGTGACACCTCTGGGATTTAGCTTTATATTTAAGTTCAGGTGAGAGTTGACAAGCTTCAATGTGCCTCTGGGATTTTAATATTGTTAATTTCATGTTATTTTTCAGTATTTTAATAATGAAGATGTTGAGGTAAAAAAATATGATGTTCATCTGGCTGAATATGAGAAAGCATCTTTAAATGTAACCAAGAGCTTATCAGGACTAAACTTTGGACAGGGTGCAATATTTAGTGTAGGACTGACAGGAATCATGTGGCTGGCAGCTAAAGATATTCAAACAGGTGATATAAAAATTGTAATGTTGTAAAATATATATTTATCCATGTATTAGGATTATTACTGGAATTTGATTGGTAAGTGACACGTTTTTAAAAAAAAAACTGTATTCCAGGGTGTTGCTAAGTCTTCTATGGTGTTGCTAAACTTAAATGGGCCAATTGTACATTAGATATGTTCATAGTGAAAATTATAGTGCAGTTATAAAAAATTAAATCTTAGAAAAAAAAATACAATTGTATTCAATTTACAAAAGAAAAACAAAAGATATGCAATTAACCCACATAGAGGTCACACTATTTATGGACATTTAGTGCCATAGAAATTTATCAGTGTCTATTTGGTCCCAAAAAAGCCTCTTTTGTCAACAAGAGTGGGTTCTACCAAAGGTAAGTACCCTAAACTGAAAAAAAACTTGATAACAGAAACATTGTATTAATGTCAGCCATTTCTGTGTCAAATTACACAAAATCTGTAATTCAAGAGTAAAACCGGTGATATAATTTTTATAAACATTCATACTTCCAGATATAGAGATTTGAACATGTTAAACGCCCTGTACACCCTCCAGCTTTGCCTCAGGGTGTAGTGTAAAATCTAATGCTCAATAATGGTGTATAACATATAGTTGAAATTTGAACATCACAGATACTACATAAACACAAACACAAACCCAAACACAAACCAGTAAGATATTTAGTTTTAAAACAAGTGTTAGTTGATTACCAACAGTTACACTAAAATTTATTAAAATGGGGTCATGGTAGGCCCAGGGTAAGTTTGTGTAAACCTTAAATTCATGTGTATACATGTACTTTCATTTGGAGATTAAGAAGTAAATATTTTTTTATATTTAAGAAATAATTCATGGAGACTCCAGTTTATCATTGTTTTACCAAGGCTGGCCATTTATGTCATCAAATTTTACCCTCAGTGACAGCAAGGGACACAACAGCAATAATTTTCTATAATATGTTGAATGAATTGATAGATAAGCATGCACCTATTGTAACTAAAAGAGTAAAACAATATAGACAACCTGAGTGGTACAATAATGACATCACATGTGCAAGGAAAAATAGAGACAAATTTAAAGCCCTTGGTATGTGGGATAATTACAAATTTTGGAGAAATAAAACTAAGTTGCTTATTGAAAAGTCAAAAAGAAAGTATTACAATGAAATGGTAAAAGACTCAAAGGATTCAAAGAAACTTTGGAATTGTATAAATAGTTTAAATCCTGGAAATAGGAGAGAAACAACTTCTGAACTTAAAACAGATACACAAGAATATATAAGAAAGGATATTGATTTAGCAAATACATTTAATAATTTTTTTACTTCATATACTGAAAATTTAAGGAGTAATAAAAACAACCAAAATATCCCATTCTCAAATGAAAATCTTGAAATGTTTATTAAAAGAAGGCTCAATCAGTCTAATCATGATAAATTTGTAATCCCTCCAGTTCAAATAAATGAGGTTTTTAATGAGCTTACAAAACTTAATGTAAACAAGTCCTCAGGGACAGATAATATTGGCCCCAAAATATTGAAGTTGTGTGCTGCTCATATTGCCTCGCCACTAGCATACATTTACAATAGAATAATTGATACAGGTATTTTTCCATCTGTGTTAAAAAATGCTAAGGTGACTCCGATTTATAAAAATGGTGACAACAAGCTACCAACAAATTACCGACCAATTTCAGTTTTACCAACAATCTCAAAACTTTTAGAGAAGCATGTGTCAAATAATATGTATAAATACTTGACAAAATACAAATTATTACACCCTGATCAGTCAGGGTTCCGTCCAAACCACTCTTGTCAAACAGCTCTTATAAATATTGTTGATAAATGGTTACATGAAATGAACAATGGAAATATCAATTTGGCTGTATTTCTAGATTTTAGAAAAGCATTTGACGTTGTTGATCATACGTTGTTATGTCAGAAACTTAAGTTATATGGGTTTTCCCAAAATGCTCTACTGTTTTTTGAATCCTACTTAAACAACAGAACACAGCAAGTAAAGATTGGAAGTTCTTATTCTAAACAGAACCTTATTAAATATGGTGTTCCACAAGGCTCTATTATTGGACCCCTTTTATTTATTATTTATATAAATGACCTACCATTATCTATTAAAAACTGTAAAACAGATCTATATGCAGATGACACCACCTTACATAAGTCAGGAAAAGATCTTGAAGATCTTCAAGTCAAAGTACAGCAAGACTTGACAAATGTTGAACAATGGTGTGAAAGAAACAACATGTTTATTAATACTGAAAAAACAAAATGTATGCTTATTTGCACTAAACAAAGACAGATGTCTTTAAACAACCAGCCACTGCTTTTAATTAACTCAGAAATTTTAAAATTTTCAGAATGTGAAAAACTCCTAGGTGTGAAAATTGATAAAAATCTTAGTTGGAAGGCCCAAATTGACAATATCTGTAAAAACATTTCCTCCAGAATTTACCTTTTAATAAAAATAAAGAAATTTTTAAACCATGCTGCTAGAAACACCTTCTATAATGGATACATTCTCCCCTTAATTGACTATTGCTGTGTTGTGTGGGGTGGTTGTGGAATTGATTTACTGTCAAGAATAGTTAAACTCCAAAAAAGAGCTGCTAGAGTAATTCTAGATGCTGATCCCTTTGCACCATCAGAACCTTTATTTAAAACACTGGGTTGGATGACTGTAGACAAACGAATCAAGTATCATAAATATTTGCTTATGCATAAAGTTATAAATGATGAAACTCCCCTGTACGAAAACGACCAGCTGTACTCCAACTGGACAAGACATGGATTCCTGCAGGAAAATAGCATAATCCTGTCTATAGCACAAGACATGGAATTCTACTGGAAAAATGAACCGTAATATTTAAATGAGGAGAACAGGATTCCTGCTCTTGAGACCAGGAATCCTGCTTCAATTATAAAACAGATTCCTACTGGTTTAAGAAATGAAAAATCCTGCTCTTTGACCAGGAATCCTGCTCCCTGACCAGGTATCCTGCTCCCAGACTAGGAATCCTGCTCCAGGACCAGGAATCCTGCTCCCAGACCAGGAATCCTGCTCCCAGACTAGGAATCCTTGTCCGGGACCAGGGATCCTGCTCTTAATACACCTTGAATTCTGGAATCCCAAAATCTTTCTAAATGGCTCCAATAAACCAATGAAACCAATAAAGTTAGCTGTTCTAATCAGTGCCTAAAATATATTTTTCTCAGGTCAGACACAATTTTAGTAAAAAGATTGATGTCAAGTTGTGCATATTGACACATTGTTTTTAATCTTAGTCTGTTTTGTAAAAGAAAATTCATTTTTGTTCTTGCATATGGAACACATTCTGTTGGTCCTTCATTCCACTACTTTACTGCCATCTTTTCTGTACTATGACACAGAATAACCTGCAAAAACACAAACTTCATTATTAAAATGGACCTGAATTAATTGTTCTTTGGAATTTAATTAAGGCTTTGAATATAATGCCAGTCCAGAAAAGCTGACAAATGTTGTTACCAGTTACATGGCAGTAAGGTAAAGCACAATTTACATGTTTTAGTTAACATCTCGTTAATTTTGCAAAGCATATGCTGCTTTTTAAAAATGGATTTTGTTGTTTTTTATTTGTTTTTTTTTATTTCTGCCTGAAAAAGATTATCAAGAGTAGTTGAAAGGAAATTTAAATTTATCAGCATTAAAATGTTATATTTGGTGAAACTGACATAGAAAATAGGTACAACTTGTTCAATAAATACACTGTATAAATTGTCATGTTATAGGTTGAACTTACCTTTAGTAGTTCAATAATTGGTTTTGAATCAGTTCTGGTATTAGCAATTTTCTTGTTTTAGTCCCTTCTTTTAGATGCATCCATGGTTTCTATGTAGGAAAAAAAACCTTCATTGTATTAGCTTAAAAAGTGGCCTGATGGTTTGCAGCATTCCCTGGGGTTTTTTTTGTTTTTGTTTTTTTTTTTTGTCTTTTTGAGAATTCAAAAAAAAATTAAAATGATATCAGATAAACTTTTTTAAAGGCTCAATATACATTATAAAAATAAAACAAAAGTCCACAATAACCTGCTCAATTAAAACATTACAAAATAAAATTTAAAAAATCATATTGATATTGATATTTACTTGTGTTAACAGACACTATATATAACTTTAATAATACTCACCATCTGCTCTGATGATGACAACTGAATTCTTTTTTGTTACCATCTCCTTCTTTATTAAATCTCATTTATCCTCTGACATCTTTCTTAGAAAGCACACAAAGTGATGCATCTTAAAAGATATGCACCCAAACATCTCCTCCATCTTGTAGCGTAGCAAATAAGCGGTAAAGTTTGAATTTTGAAATGGGGGCCCTCTGCAGATGTTTGAAATTAAGTCAAAAATAGATTAACAGTTCTGAGGTTATAAGAATTAAGCTGTTCGGTTCAAAATGTAAGCTAATACATTGAAGAACAAGTTTTTAATAACTTTAATTTATATGACACAAATATTGGTCTTTTGCAATTCTTTTATTTTCTAATAGACCCTTTGATAACCTCATAATGAAATTTGTTTTATCAGCTTCAACAGGTTCCATAACACTGGTGGGTCAAGTTACAATAATATACACATACAAGATGTGCTTCTTAGTAAAACAATCAAATCTTAAATTAATCAAGATAAAGAGACAATGTTTATAAATAATCAGTCAAGTAAAAATGAAACACATTCAAAAATATAAATTTAAAGTCAAATAAATTCAAGCTGGATTTAAATGACCTTGATGATTTCACCCTTAAAATGCTTCTCAGATAATGAGGTGCTACATAAAACAAAAGATATGAGGACCCTATGGAAAGAGAAAATAGACAGAAGAACATTATTAACATAATTAGAACAGGGTTAACATTGGATGGATTCCAAAGGTTTATTCCAATGGAGGAATACAAAAAGATATTCAGGCAAGGGTAGATAAATCATGTTTTATTTAGTAATGATATCCGAATTTGTGTGGTACCTGATGTGTATTTACTTATCACATCATCAATTCTTTAATAATCTTTAAATCTTTATCACAGTTTTGTTGCATTTTTGTTAATAATTACATTATGTCAACCCCCCCCCCCCTTTCTGCAAATTCAATGGTCAGTCTCTGTAATAATACATATCAAATATGTAAGTTAAAATCCAGTGTTTTATATTATAAGTAAAAAAAATCCTTTTTCATCAATAAGTATAAGAGCAAGATTCCTGTTCTGACATAATCTAAGACAAAATATCCTATTCATGTCATGGTCTTGAACAGGAATATAAAAGACACTCAATTTGCAGTAGCAGGAATACAAGAACAGGACAAGGAATAATAGAGTAGGAATGTTTATATTTTACGTGTCTTTCTCTAATAGAGGAGGATTTTGAGTTTTTGGGTAAAATCCTGTAGGAATCCAGGTCTTTTCCAGCTGGAATCCAGCTGGAATCCGGCTATTACTTTCGTACAGGCCAGTTTACCTTTCAAGCATGTTTAAGTTTTCTGATAACCCATACCCATTACGGAATAATGATTCAATGAAGAAATTAACAGTCCCAAGACCTAATATTGAGATGTACAAGCAATCTTTCTTATATTCTGGTTCAAATTTGTGGAATGATTTACCAACAACTTTTCATAATGTACCAAACAAAAATTTGTACAAAACAAAAATAAAGAATTTTCTACAATCACATTTCTAGATGTTATTTTAACTTAAATAAAACAGTTACCTTTGTATTGCATTATATGATAAAGAGAATTGATTGTATTGTTCTTATCATTATGTTCACTTTTATATTACAATTGTATTTTGCAATTTTTACTGAGGGCCTCGGGGAAGATTGAAATAAAGAATTTACTTACTTACTTACATACTTACTAATATAAATGACCAGCCCATGTCAAAACAGGGATAAACTGTCGTCTCTGGTCTCCATGAATTATTTCAATTGAACTACATTTTCATATTTATTAGATCTTTGGTGGGGTTAAATTGTTGCCTGTTTCATTAATTGAGCACAAATGGTAACAAAAAATGCACTGCACTTTGGTCTTTATGGTGTTCCTTTTAGTTCACATGAATCAAAGGGTCATGTGAGCTATTGTCATCACTTTGTGTCTGTACTTCAGTGGTCTTAAAATTTTAACATTTCAATCTTCTTTGCACCAATGGGCAAATTAAAACCAAACATTGTTGTATTGTTCATTGGTAATCCTTTACAAATCTTTCACTCGCTCCCCCCTTTTGTTAACTTGCTGTGAAGATCTAACAACATCCCATTACAGGTCATCTCAGATTGAACTTTTGATATAAATATTATGCAAGGAAAATGTGGTCATCCCCACAAAGACTTAATCAATCAAGACTAAGGTTTTATCTTAACTTGCAGTTAACTGTTGAAAATGGTTCATTAATATCATAGAGATTCTGTTAACTATAGCAGAAGATTCCCTTACACCAAAGGTTGGTGAAACAAATTTTTGATTGGTCAATACTGAAATTCATTCTGAATTGATGTGTAATGAGATGTTGTTAGATCTTCACAGCAACTATTACAAAAAGGGGGAAGCAAGTGAAAGATTTAATTAAGAAATAATTCACGGAGGCTGTCTTTTATCCTTGTTTGACAATGGATGATTATATATATATTTCGCAATTAAATAACAACATAAAACGCCATCCCATTGAAAAACAACGATAAAACACAGCCTCTTTGAATAATTTCTGTGCTAATAAGACCATTACTGTACATTTAGTATATTTACGAACCTAATTTTGTGATTGGAACAGCCCATCAAGACACACCCTCCTCATTGCATGTTGCCAATACCTAAATCATTTTATTACCATGATTGTGGTCTCAAAATGTTTATATTGGAATTTTTATAAGATTGCAAAGTTTAGATTTTTTATTCTGATCTTAAAACCAACATGACCCCCAAAATGGATGTCACCTCATGACTTAGTTTAACAAAGTACTTCGGGAAATTGTTTCAAAAGGCTTCTCTGTAACCAGTAAACCAATTGAAACAAAACTTACCACCAGCATTCATCGGATAGTCCTCTACATCGCAGCACTAAATTTTACATAGGACCCTATGTGGAGATGTTTAAAAGGCTTCGTCTTTGAAATAGCTTTACGACTTAAAACAAAACTAACTTGAATTCATTACCTAGTTCTCTTTAAAGTTTATGTTTATTTCTGCCAATTCAAAATTTAATTCATTGTAGGGTGTTTATCAAAAGACCTTTTGGGAAAATGCTTTAAAAGACTTTTCTGAAACTTGTTAACCAGTTGTTTTTGTTTCTTATGCCAAAATTTATTGTTTTTTTATGTGAACCTTAAATTAAAAATGGCCCCTGTCGTAAAACTTAGTTTAACATAGTACCCTAGGGAAAAAAGTTTTAGAAAGAATTCTTATTTGAAACTGGTTAACTATTTTAAACGAATCTTGGCTATAGTGTTCATTGGATGGCCATTAACTAATTTGGTGTTTTTTATTCTGATTGGAAAATCACAATGACTGCCACTGCAGACATCAGAAAATGGCTTTATGAAAGGTTTTATATTAGATCTATTATTCAGTAATCATAAATGGTAGGTGACAATACTTATAGTATAGTTTGCTGCAGAAAAGTAGTCTGGTAGGTGTCATCTGACCTTGGCCTCAATTTCTTGGTTCAGTAACTATGTTGTAGTTATTGGATTAGGTCAGTCCCTCAGTTACCATGTTAAAATGACATGACCAAACAAACAAACAAAACAGCAATTAATAGTATCATTGTTCAATGTATTATTATTTTCCTAGCTTTTCTGTGATTGCCTTAAACACAAATTCTTCTAGACGAATAGTACAATTCATATTTTTTAAAACTAGTTTGACCCCAGCGCACTGTAATGTTATATTTTTATTTTATTTCATAGGTTCAATGACTATTGGAGATCTAGTACTAGTGAATGGTTTACTGTTCCAATTGTCTATACCTCTCAACTTTCTAGGATCTGTTTATAGAGATACACGACAGTCATTGACAGACATGGAGACCATGTTTAACTTATTAAATATCAAACCTAATATTATGGTAAGTAGACGAACAGAACTTGGCAGAAATGTTCATCACAAAATATTTTCTGAAAATATTACCAAATATGGCTGCCATTGCCAATTCTTGTTTCTGAATGGCTTAGACAAAATTCTCAAGAAGTGCTGAAAATATTGCAAAGATAGAAATATAGCAAAACAATGGATTTATACTCTTGGATTGGGATCCTTGTGTTGGACTGGTTTTCCAAATTTTCTCCTTTGATTGCCTATGTGGCAATGCATACCTGTTAACTTTTTGAAACCTCCATGGTGACTGTGTTTGTTATAAGATTAGGTCAGTAAGCATGGATGGTAGGGTGACAATATTAGGTACCGGTATGTATTTTGTTGATGAATAATGCATGACTGTCATCTGACATTTACCTCAGTTGCGATGTTAAGATGAGGTCAGTTATTCAGTAATTGATAAAAAGTTTATATGATGCCGATGCTGATAAATAGTAAGTAAGTTGTCACCTGAACTTGACCTCAATTTCATGGTCTAGTAGCTAGATCAATGTTTAGGATTATGTCATTTTCTTATAACAATGCATTGTAGGATGGTATAAAGGTTGCTTATCCTCAGTACATGAGAGTTTCTATAGTGACTTCAACAGTGACTGCATTAGAACTTTGCAATAAATTTTGTCTCATGATAAGATAGACATGTATATTTATCAGGTACATTTATATAAACATTTCTTCACCACTGGTCTGAAAAGTCCAAACTTGTTTTTTTTTGTGACGCGTTGACATAGATTTCCAAAATCAGGAAATAACCTTAGAAAATAACCATGTTATTTGAAAAACAAAGTATTTATTGATAAAGAGTAGTTGTTTCTTTGATATAACTTAATCAAATAAGAGGAAAGTACTTTTAAGATGTAAAATGTGGTCACAGTAAACTGTCCATAATTTTACCTACCTGTACAAATATGTACTACACTATTGCAAACTAAAGAATTGGTATTATAATGTTTTGGTATTTGTAAAGCTGGAAAAGTTGAACTGATGACAATGTTTTTGAATACACTAAAAAGTTACCATTAATGTCCAGTCTAGGGTTTGCATGCTCTAATTTTGGGGGAATGCTGAGCCCATTCATAATTTGATATAATAAGTATTATTTTATTCAAACCAAAGGTTTAGTTCAAATTGGCTTGCGTTTGGGATCAAAAGATTAAATAAAAAATAGTGAAAAAGGAGCCATATATGGTATTGGTAAAGATTTAAAGATCACACTTTGAACAAGCATAAGGCACTTTATAATTTTATTACTGCAATTCTAATATACAACTATGATAAGGTTCTTTTCTGGATACTAACAGATAAGAAAAATAAAATGGCAACAGTTATATTGAAAGTTAGAACAAATTTTATAACAAGGTGAACTAGAAATTACATCTACAGGTCAGCAAATTCTATTTGGTTTAAAATTTGTTTTAGAAAATTGAATCACTGTGAGACCCAATTCAGTAATTAAAAGCATGTATAAATATAAAATGGCTGATCCTTCTCCAAAAGATTGGATTTCATAAAATAGTCTTTTTAGCTGGCTGAAAGTTAGAATCTGTCATTGCCATTTTGTCTGTCTGTCCATCCACTAACTTTAACCTTATACTTTCATTAAAATAATATACATGACTTTGGAAGATAAGTACAAATGTAAGTGCATGAGACCTATTATGATATGTAAGCAAATAGGATGAGGTAAGGAGTGTTTCTAAAATATATGTTGGTGTAGGTTAGAGTAGTATTGTGTTCACATGGACAGAACACATAACATATTATTTTAATGTGAATCACTGCAATTTCTATTTCTAGAGCAAAGAAGGTGCTACAGAGTTAAATATCAGTAAAGCTTTCTCAGCAATATCCTTTAGAGATGTACATTTCAGTTATGAACCTGGAAAGAAGATATTAAATGGTTTGTCATTTGATGTTCCCACAGGAAAAAAAGTGGCAATCGTTGGAGCAAGTGGGTCTGGGTAAGGTACTATAAATGACATAAAACGCAGTGCAAGGGACAACATAATCTCTGATATAGTCAATTCTATCATAGCTGACTATTCAAGCAGTTCATCATGTCTGACAATAACTGTGAGCTGGCAAAGTAGTATTCACTCTACAGTGTTCATATCATGCAGGTTACATATACATACATATGTTATCAGTCACTGGTTTAATTGTGTACCTAGAACAATCCAATAAGGCAACATTTTAGACATCCTTTTTATTAGTTCTGCAAACACATTCAGTTTGTTTACATAATGAAATGATAAACGTTAATTTATACTAATTTTCATAAACATTTAAAGTTTTGTCATAATTTTCAACAAATTGTGTGCCATTTTTTCCAGGAAGTCTACAATTGTCCGCCTCTTATTTAGATTTTTTGACCCAGAACAAGGGACCATACAGATAAATAAACAGACCATTCAAGATGTCAGCCTAGAGAGTTTGCGTAAAGCTATTGGCATTGTTCCACAGGTAATGTTAATTCTAAGTTATACGTAATACAATGTAGTTGAATGGACATTAATTATAACTGACAAAATTAATGATCTTTTTTAGCTCACCTGACCCGAAGGGTCATGTGAGCTATTGCCATCACTTGGCGTCCGTCGTCGTCCGTCGTCGTCGTCGTCGTCATCGTTAACTTTTCTTCAAAAATCTTCTCCTCAAAAACCACTGAAGGGATTGCTTTGAAACTTTGCATACATCATCAGTAAAATGCCCTCTACCAAGTTTGCCCAAATCATGGCCTCAGACCAACCAACATGGCCGCCATGGCTAAAAATAGAACAGAGGGGTCAAAATACAGTTTTTTGCTTATAGTTCAAAAAGTATAACAGATACAGGAAAACCGAAGAGACCTTCCTTCTTCAGCATCTAAAGCTCTACAAAACACTCCATTGGGTCAAAGTTGTATGATGACTCCTTGTAGGAGTTATTGCCCTTTAATTGTCAAAATTGATGATTTTTGCCATTTTTGCCTCAAAATCTTGAAAATTATTAAAACTAGAGAAAAAGTTAGCATTGCTTAATTGTTCTGCTCTATGAGGGCTACAAAAATGACTTTAGGGTCAAGATTGTCTGATTAACCGTTTAAGAGTTATTCCCCTTGATATTCCCCTTGAACTGTTTTTTTTTTATCGGTTTTAATTGATTTTTTAAAATCTTCTCCTCTGAAACAACTGAAAGTACTGCTTTGAAACTTTGTACACATCATCTGTCAAATGTCCTCAACCAAGTTTGCACTAACCATGGCTGCAGATTAACCAACCTGGCCACCATGGCTAAAAATTGGAGGGGGGGGGGGGCTGTAAAATACAGTTTTTGGCTTATATTTAAAAAAGTGTAACAGATACAGGAAAACCGAACAGACATGCCTTCATCTGCATCAAAAGCTCTACGAAACACTCCCTAGGGTTGAAGTTGTATGATGACTCCTTATAGGAGTTATTGCCCTTTAATTGTCGAAATTGTTGATTTTAGCCATTTTTGCCTCAAAATCTTGAAAATTATTAGAACTAGAGAAAAAGTTAGCATTGCTTAATTGTTCTGCTCTATGAGGGCTACAAAATTGCCTTAGGGTCAAGATTGTCTGATTAACCGTTTAAGAGTTATTCCCCTTGAACTGTTTATTTTAATCGGTTTTAATTGATTTTTTAAAATCTTCTCCTCTGAAACCATTGAAAGTACTGCTTTGAAATTTTGTACACATCATCCGTCAAATGTCCTTAACCAAGTTTGCACCAACCATGGCTGCAGATTAACCAACATGGCCGCCATGGCTAAAAATAGAATGGAGGGGGGGGGGGGGGGGGTAAAATACAGTTTTTGGCTTATAGTTCAAAAAGTATAACAGATCCAGGAAAACCGAACAGACATGCCTTCATCAGCATCAAAAGCTCTACGAAACACTCCATTGGGTTGAAGTTGTATGAGGACTCCTTATAGGAGTTATTGCCCTTTAATTGTCAAAATTGATTATTTTTGACATTTTTGCCTTAAAAACTTGAAAATTATTTGAACTAGAGTAAAAGTTAGTATTGCTTAATTGTTCTGCTCTATGAGGGCTACAAAAATGACTTAGGGTCAAGATTGTCTGATGAACCGTTTAGGAATTATTCTCCTTGAACATTTTTTTAATCAATTTTAATTGATTTTAAAAAATCTTCTCCTCTTTAACCCATTTAAGTACTGCTTTGAAACATTGCACACATCATCTTTAGGACGTCCTCTATTTTGTGCAAATCATGACACCTGACTACCTATATAGCTACGTTAGCTTAAAATAGAAAATGGGGGGGGGGTGGGGGGGGTGGGGGGGAGTCAAGAGAGTTTTCGACTGATAGTTAAAAAAGTATAACAGGTACAGCAAATTTGAAGTGAACCTCCCTTCTCCCTCTAAGCATCAAAATCTCCTCCTTATAGGAATTATTTCCCTTAAAAGGTCAACATTAATGACTTTTGCAGAAGTGTTGGGCAATTCCTTATAGCAAAGAAAAGCTGATTAGAAAAGGGTTGTTTGGTTTCAGGTTCAGGTGAGCGATACAGGCTCCTGGGAGCCTCTAGTTTTTTTAAACAATCCCTTTCTTTAAATAGTTTTTATTATATTACTGTAAATAACTTAGATTTTCATTGGTTCAAAGGGTACAGTACTTGCAACCGTAAACGCAACACTTTGACTGATTGATAACTGATTGCTGATGGATTTTGGAACGCTGACAGATCTGTGACTGATTGATGATGAATAAATCCATCCAAAATTATGAATCCGTCATTACCTTGGTAACCTTCAGCGATCAGTGCGTTCCGGAATCCGTCATTTAATTATATGCATAAAGCGGTCAGTTTATTGACGGATGCGTATAAATTAATAATTTAAAGATAAAACGAATTCTGCATCATTTATATATTATATATGCATTTATAATAACATTTACAATAAAATAAACGCAAGTATTCAAAAGAAAAGCAAATACAATGTCTCGTTCGAAAAAATAAAATAAATAAAAAATTTTAAGGAAAAACTATTTTTTTTATATTATATAATTAAGCAAATTTCTTTAAGGCAGGACATATCTGCGGGTCGAGCCCTGTAAACCTTAAAAAACTTAAGCGATTTAAGGTGCATCAGTAGCGACGAGGTAAATGTTTTCCTTTTTTAATCCATTATTGATTCTCTTTTTTTATTTCTGCGACTCATGGTTTTGGCCTATTTATTTTGAAATCTGTTACATGTATATATTTTGTTGTATATTAAGCCAACCTGACTCCCCCTAATCAGTAACAGATTTATTTCACATTAAGGAAAGGACTTAGCCTCGTTTTGATATCATTACTAGTTACTTGAATGTATGCCTGCGTGTTTTTAGCTCACCTGACTCAAAGGGTCATGTGAGCTATTGTTATCACTTTGCGTCCGTCGGCGTCGGCGGCGTCGTCGGCGGCGGCGGTGGCGTCTGTAAACTTTTTACATTTTAATCTTCTTCTCTGAAACCACTTGGCCAATTGAAACCAAACTTGGCCATAATGTTCATTGGATGGACCTTTACAAAGTTTGTGTTTTTTATTTTGATTGGTAAACCAATATGGCCGCCACCTCAAGACTTAGTTTAACATAGGACCCTATGGGAAAAAAGTTAAAAAGGGCTTCTTCTCTGAAACCGTTTAACCAATCAAAACAAAACTTACTAGCAATATTGTTTGGATGGTCCTCTATAAAGTTTGTGTTTTTGATGGGAATTGGAAATTCAAAATGGCGGCCACCGCAGGACTTAGTTTAACATAGACCCTATGGGAAAAAGTTTTAAAAGGCTTCTTCTCTGAAACCGGTTAATCAATGGAAACAAAAACTTACTAGCAATATTGTTTGGATGGTCCTCTATAAAGTTTATGTTTTTTATGGCAATTGGAAATTCAAAATGGCTGCCACCGCAGGACTTAATTTAACATAGGACCCTATGGGAAAAAGTTTGAAAGGCTTCTTTTCTGAAACCGGTCAACCAATGGAAAGAAAACTTACTAGCAATATTGTTTGGATGGTCCTCTATAAAGGTAATGTTTTTTATCCCAATCGGAAATTCAAAATGGCCGCCACCGTAGGACTTGGTTTAACATTCGACCCTATGAGAAAAAAGTTTAAAAGGGCTTCTTCTCTGAAACCGTTTAACCAATCAAAACAAAACTTAATAGCAATACTGTTTGGATGGTCCTATATAAAGTTTATGTTTTTTATGGCAATTGGAAATTCAAAATGGCCGCTACCTCAGGACTTAGTTAAACATAGGACCCTATGGGAAAAAGTTTTTAAAGGCTTTTTCTCTGTAACCGGTTAATCAATGGAAACAAAAACTTACTAGCAATATTGTTTGGATGGTCCTCTATAAAGTTTATGTTTTTTATGGCAATTGGAAATTCAAAATGGCCGCTACCGCAGGACTTAGTTTAACATGGGACCTTATGGGAAAAAGTTTTTAAAGGCTTTTTCTCTGAAACCAGTTAATCAATGGAAACAAAAACTTACTAGCAATATTGTTTGGATGGTCCTCTATAAAGTTTATGTTTTTTATGGCAATTGGAAATTCAAAATGGCGCTACCGCAGGACTTAGTTTAACATGGGACCCTATGGGAAAAAGTTTTTAAAGGCTTTTTCTCTGAAACCAGTTAATCAATGGAAACAAAAACTTACTAGCAATATTGTTTGGATGGTCCTCTATAAAATTTATGTTTTTTATGGCAATTGGAAATTCAAAATGGCCGCTACCGCAGGACTTAGTTTAACATAGGACCCAATGGCAAATAAAAAAAATCTTCTCTATACAACGGGTTAACTAATGAAACAAAGCTTTCTAGTAATATTGTTTGGATGGTCCTATTTTAAGTTTATTGAAAATTACAGGACTTACTTTAACATCAGGGAAATGCCATCTTCATTGCCTATACAATCAGGTGAGCGATACAGGCTCTTAAGAGCCTCTGGTTATTTAGTCTTACAACATTTTTCAATACAATCATAAAACTGTTGTGTTTAAACAATTTTCAACTGTTAAACCAATACGCATTGATAAGTAAACAAAAAGTTGTATTGTAAAATATATAGCGAGTCTCAAGTTTTATTTGACAGGCAATAAAAGAAGTTAAAAAAGTATACTTACAATTTCTCTGGATTGTTTCATTTATTTCATGGCGTCCATTTTCTGTTGGGGGTGGGGTGGGAGGAAGCCGAAGTAAAGGTTAAAACGGACAATCTTTGTCAATTAAGTTGGAGTCGGGCACACCCTATCTGCAGTCGTTCGAAAATCCGCAACCTGTTGACAGGCATGTCATAACTAGTAGATAACTAACCAATCAGCCACCAAGGCCCCAATAAGGAGGAGAATTGTCTGCGAATGTTAAGGATAAAAATGTGCTTCACATAGACACATGTAAATTTTTTTAACAAAACGTCATTTATTCTTTAGGTCTATGAAGATCGGTTTTAACATTGTCAATATAGTCATATTAATAAAACAGAACCTTTTCAAAACTTGCCCTTTATAAGAGTGTCAATCAATGAAATTAATTTGAACAATAACTTATTTCATTGATTGATTGATTGGATGTTTGCTTTTCTTTCAGCAAGAGTATTTCAGCTTTATTCATGACAAGAATAGGTTAAATATCAATCAATTTTGGTTGTTTGTTTGTTTAAATATTGTATAACGCAACTTTCGGCAATTTTTCAGCTATATCATGGCGTCCAGTTTTTATTGGAGGAGGAAGCCGCAGTACCCTGACAAAATTCCCGACCTTCAGTAGGAAAACTGGCTCATTTTTAATTAAGTCGAGTGCACCCTGCCCGCAGTGAGACCCGAACCTGCAACCTCAGTGTTGACAGACCACGTGATTAATAGTAGATGAACTAACCTAACCACTCGGCCACCAAGGCCCCCTCAGTCAATGTGAGACAGATGCACAAAGGGCAAAAATTTTGAATTCCACTGTAAAAATATGGGGTATGGGTAGGGGCGGAAAGTTTACTTTTTTAGCCTACTTCTGTTCAATTTCTACAAAAAAGATCCTTGTCGTGCAAGGAGCGTGACACTCTCTGTACACGTCACTATGTTCGCGACAATTCTAATTTGTCTTGAACAACCCCCCCCCCCAAAAAAAAAGAAACAACCAAGAGAGCACATTACATGTCCGCCAGAAGAGTATGTGCTGGGCAGCTTTGTGAAACCTAGTAACAACTAATTTCAAATACTTTCCAATTTAAAGAAACCATTTATACTTTATATTTCATTAATTATCGAATGACTATAACAGACATCTTAAAATAAACAAATTGTGACTGCTAAAATGCAGAATTGCTTTTTATATTATGCTTACATGTTAGCATCTTTAACTCATGAGCTTCTATATACAAACACGTTTCATAGTTTATTCTTTATTTGAGATTTAATTCTGTGTAAGTTCATATGACACAATGTGATAGTGAATAAAATATATATAAATAGATGTTTTCACTTTTGTCCTAAATCTAATTCAGTTTTATACACTGGAATTCTTAGGAATTGTGGCACAGTCGTTTATTCTTTCTTTGAAATTTAATTCTGCGTAAATTCATGTGACACACAGAGATAACGAATACAATTTATAAATAGATATTTTCGCTTTTGTGGTAAATCTTATTCAGTATTATACAACGGAATTCTTCGGAACTGTGGCACAGAAAGAAAACTTATCAAACCACGACAAATGATCTGTTTAAGAGTTTATAATAAAACAACCTCGACCTCGGTGGTTAAGGTAGCAGTAATCTATTATTGATCACCGTGTAGTCTGTTGGACCCTTACAGCGAGAGGGTCTGCTGGACTCATTCCTTAATTTGCAAAGAGCACCAGTTTTCTTGTCGAAGGTGTGATGGTACTCCAGCTCTTCCCTATAAACACTAGACGCCATATTATACAGAATAATATAATTTTGAAAATAATGTTAAACAAACTTCAAACATACATACAAATAATGCTAACTCGAAAGAGCGAAGTGAAAAAAAAATTTACGATTCCGCCTTCACGTTTTTCGTCTTTCTTGCTTTCTCCACTATAACATTTCGAAGATAAATAAGAGACATGCGCCTTGGCATGCAATGTAATTTTTTTTAAGTTATTGCGTGTGTGTTTTTTTTAATATACTTTGTTTTAATTATTTTGTAAATAAAATGACACTATGTGATGTTTATATTTCGTCATAGATACATTAGTTATAGATTGGGGGAATTTCCAATTATATCATATATAACTTAAGACCAGTTTTAGCCTTATTATTAGGTAAAACGAGCCATAAATGAGGACATAACAGTTGACATTTTCTTCTAATATCTGCAAGTGAAACGAATTTTCACATTTCGAAATATTAATTTTACTAACCGGAAGTTGAATGGGGGATTGGAGCGATCAGTCAAAACCAATCCGTCAGATCAGTCAAATCGTTCCAAAACCGTCAATTGACTGATGGACAGATTGGGAACGATCTGACGGATTGTGAACGATTTGACTGATCTGACTGATTGATAACTGATTGCTGACGGATTTTGGAATGCTGAAGGATCGCTGACGGATTGCTAAAAGTGTGGCATTTTCAATCTCAAGTACTGTATTTTATGTAATATTGCAAAATATGATAATCACCACACAATTATTAACGCGAGGTGAACATTACTTGTGTAAGCTTCACCATGTACCTGAATATAGTATCGGCGAAAATCCGTACATTTTTTGGAAATATATGTAAGCTTCAATTGTTATTGTTAAATTGTTTACTGAGCAATTATGCACGTGAGGTGATCATTACTTGTGTAAGTTTCAACGTGTACCTAAATATAGTATCACGAAAAATATGTACAATTTTTATCTTTCTTTTTTGATAAAATAACTTTTGACAAAAAATGTTTTGTTGTATGTGTCATATAAGAAAACATTGATAACTTTAGATTTCAGTTAAAATCATGATTTATCAACCCTCGAGATCTATAATCACCTCGGTTGATGGCCTCGGTAATTATCTGATCTCTTGGGTTGATAATTCATGATATTAACCTCATCTAAAGTCATTAATTGCAAAAAGTTCTACATGTAATCAATTATTGTATGTAACATCACATTTGCAATAGATTTTCAAGAGTAATGGTTGGTCTTTAACTGCTGTACTTGAATGATTTTGAAATATTGAAACATCATATTATTTTGCAACATGTGTTCTTAGATAACATTTATGACATTTATAATATTAGAATTGTTTCAGTGATGTAAAATTGTGTGATTTCTGTGATATTAATGACCAAATATAGTTTCAATAGGCCCTCCGTTACTCTTATTTGCAAGAGTAAAAAAATGCACATTTACCAGCACACCAGAAGTCCATGTATGCCAGTTTGCACATCATCTTCATTGCACACACACACACACACACCCTCTCACACTACCATCACATCAGGAAACTACGACCATATCAGAGTCAGCTCATTTTGCCCATCATTTACATTGCACACTACCACTTCAAAGGTAACTCAGCTGGCCAATCATTTATTGTGCACATAAAATAAAGTAATCAACTTTGTATTATCTGCATGCCCTTAAGAATATTAGTGAATATCTAGCTCTAAAATATTATCCTTCCCACTTTTAGCCAATATCATTAGATGTCTAAAAAATCTAGAAATACAGTCAAGATCAAACTTTTTAATCAAATCAACTGCCATATTAAGATACATTTTTGATTGTAGAAAATGTATGAAGTGCAAATAAAAAGAATTCATTTAAATACTGCCAAACTTCAGTAGCTTGAACTTGGATGAATTGAGCACCACTGATATCTGGTTCTGTCTTAAAGTCCTGTTATTTTTTTCTATATGTGTTTGTGCAAAAATCCTCAGTGTCTTTATAACACCAATTTCTTGAAAACTCAAACTCATTTAAAGGCCGATATGACAGAAAATTGATGTGAAATCACCATTGATAACTAGAACTTTAAATATAAGTGTGAAACAATTAACTTCCAGATGAGGACATCAACAACTGAATCCTTAACAATTAGTGACAGACCAATATGAAGTTTGATAACAATTGCATTTTAATTAAAAGACAATTTTACAAGTGAACAACAATTTTTAAAACAATTTCTTGTCCATAAATTTAATGGGAATTATTTACTTGTCAGTTACTGTAATGGCAGATAAAGCTTGTGGTTTGAAGTAAATAACAGTTAATGCACCAAATAAAAACTATTACACCTGAACCAGTTTTATTCAGAACAAACATCATCAAACATTTAAATGAATAACTTAACATAAAATACCTGACAAATAACATAAAATACCTGACAAATAACATAAAATACCTAACAAATAACATAAAATACCTAACAAATAACATAAAATACTGACAATTTTTATTTACCTTTTGTTGTATTTTGGTATCTGATGAAAATTTAATTTTTCCAGGGAAGTCAAAACTTTTTTTTAATTTCTTGTCATTAAAAAAATTATGACCAACAACTTTTGAAAAATCTAACTGATACAAAAATAACACATATAAGTCCTTAAGGTTACAAATGACAAACAAAATGGTGGATCACAAACCTAAAAACACTAATTCCAAGAGAAGATAACTAAATGTACTTATAAAACACTAGGTTTATGGACCAACAGTAATAACATTCCACATGGATTTTTGTATTATATCATGCTTTAGTATCATTATACATTTTCAGACTTTTATTTGTTGTTGCATTATAACCAGTGTTCTGTATTTTAAAGGATGTAGTTCTGTTCCATGATACTCTTTACAATAATGTTCAGTATGGTGACCTATTGAAGCCAGCTGAAGAGGTTTATAGAGCTGCCAAGATGGCTGAACTTCATGACTTTAAACTATTAAAGGACAAACAATGTGGAGAAAGAGGCTTGCAGTTGTCAGGTACATATCATCCACTGTTGTTTCTAATTATATTTTGTTTAATATGTTTGTAAGAGCCGTTGCATTGTCAGTCACATATGACATATTGTTGTATTTAGTTATTTTTATAGTTTTATAAGCACTATAATAACACTAAAAATATGCTAAAGGGAGGACTTATGTGGTATGATGTTTATTTCACATGTAGTTCTTGTTTACACAGGCTTTGCCATTTTTTCACTGTAGCTGTAATAAGTACAGTGAAACCAGGTTAATCAGTCACATGATTATTCCTACATATAGCCTTATCTGATAAAGTTTACCTGTTTTTTAGGGCCCTGCCACTTTTTGATCAGTCTGTCAGTCCAAAACTAATCGTGTCCACGCTGTAACTTTTTTATCTTTTGATACTTGGAATAGGGGTAGATAATATCAAGGCGTTGTGTTGCATACCGTGGTTGATCCCCTTTGACCTTGAACTTTGACCTTAGGTCACATTATTGCTTTCTGAATGACAAATTCATGTCTGGGCTGTAACTTTTTTATCTTTCGAGGTAGGCTTTTGATATTTGGAATGTGGGTAGATAATATCAAGGTGATGTGTCGCATACCATGGTTGATGAACTTTGACCTTGACCTTAGTGGGAAAAAAAATTGTCTTCTGAGATGAACTTTTATCATGCTCGGCTGATTTGTAATTCAGTAAAGTGTGTTCATGAATATTAAAAGCAATGCAACATGGTGGGGTATCATTTTATGTCCTATTAGATGCCCTATTTTTAACAATAGTTTTAAAGTAAATTATTTTCACTCTGGTTATGTTTATATGAATTTAACAGCACACATATAGTATTGCTGAACTGAATAAGTCACATTTTTCAACTCTCAATTGAAAAAGGTGAATTTTCCTCACCCTGTATACTTTGACAGTTTTCACTGGTTCTAAGGGTATCCGATTACACATGTTACACTGTATATACCTGTTGGGATCCCAAAGTTGGTTCTTGTTGAAGGAAGTGTAATAAGAAATATGTAATATGAAATACACTACAATTTATGTAGATTTGCTTTTTCCACATGAGAGTGGGCACATAGTGGTTGAAACTTTATATTCACTATAAAAAGAAATAAGAGGTGACAGTAGAGTGGACTCTGATGGATGCCCATTGTGGATTAGTGGAAAAGAACAGAGTGGACTCTGATGGATGCCCATTGTGGATTAGTGGAAATAAGAGGTGACAGTAGAGTGGACTCTGATGGATGCCCATTGTGGATTAGTGGAAAAAAGAGGTGACAGTAGAGTGGACTCTGATGGATGCCCATTGTGGATTAGTGGAAAAGGACAAAATACATCTGAGCTAAGCTATAGTGTAGAATGAATATGTTTCTCAGATGTAAGCCACAGACACATGCAAATTATTAATGCATTCTTTCAAAGATCTGGACTGTGTTGGACTATACAAGTCTTTGATATGAACTTCTTTAGATAGCAATTGCTACTAATCATTCTAATGAAACTAAATTTAAGTTTTCCAACTCTGATTTCCAGAGTAAATGTCAAGAAATACTGATTGATTGATATTTAATTAAATGGCAGTTTCAAGTATATTATTTGAAACCATAAAAGCTTTCTTATGGTATAATAAGTTTACATAAACAGATAATTATCCTAAAATTAATGTAGTTTTAAACACACAAAAAACATGTTCAATAACTATGTTGTAGTAATATTATTCAGGTATCAAATTATAGTCCAAGACAAGTGTATGGTAAAAATATAATAAAAATGTCACTTTTATTGCTGTGACAAGAACAATAACTCTGTCTTCTCTAGGAATAGGTTTTAATTTCATGTATTTTACATCTGGGTGATCTGTTGTATTCAAAGTACATGTGTCCAAGTGTATATAAACCTACATGTACTTTACTTTGTTAGTAATTGCTATTAAACAAACATCAACTGAATGATTCTGTACGATTGTTTGTACATTGTATTTTGAATTTCCTGCTATTGACAACCTACATATTTCTCTCAGGTCATTCATTAGTGACATTGTAATTAAACTCACATCAACACTAATCATAATAGAAGTTAATGCTGTTCACACTGGCTATGCTTTTTTCTAATACTTTGCTAATAATTTGAAAAGGTAAAAAAAATAGGAGAGTTTTGACAACACCATTTTATGCTAGCTTAGAGATAATGTCATTTAAACACATGGCCACATATACATATATCACAATCAAATATGTGTAGATCATAGCCACATGTACATATATCAATCAAATATGTGTAGATCATTGCCACATATACATATATCACAATCAAATATGTGTAGATCATAGCCACACGTGATATATCACAATCAAACATGTGTAGATCATGGCCACATGTACATATATCACAATCAAACATGTGTAGATCATGGCCACATATACATATATCACAATAAAACATGTGTAGATCATGGCCACATGTACATATATCACAATCAAACATATGTAGATCATGGCCACTCATACATATCTCACAATAAAACATGTGAAGATCATGGCCACATATACATATATCACAATCAAACATATGTAGATCATAGCCACACATACAAATATCACAATCAAACATATGTAGATCATGGCCACTCATGCATATCTCACAATAAAACATGTGTAGATCATAGCCACATGTACATATCTCACAATCAAACATGTATCACCTGTTCTCCCATAAATTTTACATACATGGGGTTGGTATTGATGAACTTGGACACTAGATCGATCTTTTAGGAATAATCATTTTCCGATGCATTCAAGATCGGTGAATTAGATTCTAAAATTTCAGAACTCAAATCCATATGGGAAAAAAAACTCAACATTGGACATGACAGCCTACTGACACGGCTGTAATTTACGTTAGAATAAAAACAAGTAACATGCATTCATGCATATAGCAATACATCTTTGAAACTGTTGGTAAAAGACTCAAATTTAGGAAGTTTAGTATAGTGCAAGTCTCATGAAAACACATTTTTTGCTGAAGCATTTTCTTATTTAACATCTCAGACATTATCAAACAGATGAGCATAAATACACATTATGATTCCATAAAAACTAAAACCACAACTCCTCTAAAAAAAATCTACTAATCCCAGCTTTGCAATCCAAAGGTAAGCTGAATAGACTGGACTTATGCAGCTTACAATTCAACGCTATGCGCATATAAGTAGTAAGTATGAACAATTAGAGCAATTATTGGGCCGATATCGTAAATTACAGGAAGAGAGAAAATCTCAACAGAACTATATAATAAATATTTTGGAAAACACTGAGCTATCTTTGCATAAACTATTAACCTATTTTAAGATGAAAGATAATAAAACTCATTAAACAAGTTTTAATACAATAAAACTGCAAATTTATCAACAATCAACATTTAGTTTCCTTCAATATAAATTCATTTTAACTTTAAAATTTTCTATATCAATATACGGTTTAAAATGTCATCAACAAGTTATAAAAAATTAATTTTTATAACAATCTAAATTACTTTTAAGAAGTTTTTATGCCAAAAATACAATTAACACAATACAGACTTATCAGAATATAGAAAATGGAAACGTAACGTAAATTTCGGTTTACCGGTGAATGAACTTTAGAGACAAACTTTCATGTTCTTTCACATTTTGGCATTAGAAAATACCGTTATATTGAATGTTTATGCTTTCTGGTAAAATTCAATTAGAAATAAAGTAAGTTTTATGAAATTTAAAATATAACGTAAATTTCTTGCTTTTTGTCACTAAGGAATTTTCTGTAAAATGTTTTTATAATCTTCCTCTTTAAGAACAAAACATCTCCCACTTCTTCCAAAGAGTTCAGGTTGGTCAACTTTACAAATGATTTGGTCCATCGTAATGTCTAAAGTATCATCCTTTGATGGCCATTTAAAGGTTGGGTACTTCGTTGTTCTGCCGTCTGTTTTTTGTAGAAATTTGATTTCATATTCGCTGTCTTCTTTATCGAAATCTGTAATTTGACCCACATACCACTGATTTTCGTAAGTAACAGCTACCCAGTCAAGTATTTGGAAGTTAGTTGATTTGCTAGGGCTTGTTCTTATTTTACTTGGGCTCGCTGTTTTTGTTGGACTATTTGGTTTGCTTGGATTTGTTGTTTTACTGGGACTTGATGGTTTGCTGGGACTTTCTGAGTTAGCTATTGCCTTGTCCTTTTTCATAATGTTTGTTTCAGATCCGTAGTGAATGACGCCTTGCAAGCACTGGCTACAATAGCAAGATGTAGTTGCAGCTAATACTGTTCCCGTTTCTATCCCTTTTACATGGTGCATTTGCATTGTGCCTTTTAATGGCATTATGTCATTGTTCATTTTCCTGATCTCCTCTCTAGCTGTTTCGGCTTTTCCTGTCGATACAAACATATAAGATGCACTTTGATGAAACCTTGGTACATTCTTATAAAAATCAGTGGCGTCTTGAATAATGCATTTCCCTTGCTTCACTGCCATATCTGCTGTTCTTTTTGCTGTTCCTCCTATCCCATCACACGGCCCCTTACCATGCCCACACTCAAAGTAGTTCCATTCAGCTTGCGTTCCAAGTAAGTTAGAGTGGTCAGATATGATAAAGAAAGCGGATTTGTTACGATACTGAGAACTTGGGCTGTCAGTCCAATAGTAGATTTTTTCCAAATCTACGTCTTCTTTTATTTTAGGAACAAGTTCTTTGAGAATGGCATAAACAAGTCCTATATTATGACCATTTTTATCGGATACTATGACATAATTCTTGTGCTTCAGTGATTCTTCCTTCTTAAAGTAAACCACTACTGGATGGAGAGTAACAACTGCACTATTCCAGTAGGCACTTTGCACTTCATCTGCAGACGTACATGTAAAGTTCTCTGCAAAGTCCATTTGCACAATAGCTTGCTTGTCTGGAAGTTTAAATTATTCAACGCCTTATATTGCTCTTTCACACGGGAACAATGTGTTAGAAAGTCTGCTGTTTGTTTTTGAACAAAAGTTATGAATTCTTGTTTTCCCATCTTTGTCTCCACGATTTTTGTCCTACTTTTACCATCAGCCAGTTTTACTTTTTGCCATTGTTGTAAGGGTACTTCATTTTCTTTCATATCAGCAAAACATGATTGCATTGGCTCACAATCTGCCCTCACTTTGCGTTCAAACTCATCTGGGTTTAATGGTACGAAGATTCCTACACTCTTCATTGATTTTAACATGAGTGCAATGTTCTGGTGCTTCTGACATAAACATTTATTTCAGCTCAAGTATTTAGTTAAGGCGATGTGCTTAGACCTCATTCTGCAAAAAGTTGCCAAAGAAATCTTATGGGAAGCTTCTGTGTTATACTTGAAGTGTAGGTAAGCTAGGCTATCATTGAGTATTCTTTTTTGTTTGTAGACTCCGTTAACCTTGACTTTGTCATTTTTCCCCGGAAGTACACGGCTGTTGTCATCCCTACTAAGAAATGTATTGACATTTTGTCTGATAGTCTCCATGGTCTTTTGATTTCTGGTCCTTTTGCGGATTAGATTTATGCTGGTGGATATCTTCTTCTTGCTCAGTGTAACTCTGTTGATTCCTGTTGCATCGCTCAACTTTTTCTTAAGTTTGTACTTCTTCAGCCTTTCTCCTGATATGATTTTAACAACTATATCTTTTCCTTGTTCGTTGCTGTTTTTATATGCATTAGCAATCTCTTTAGTTAAAGTGTTAGCCAAAATCAATTTATCTTTAATGACTTTCGGAATTTTTCTGGGAGAAACACCTTCGTCATGCAGTTCTTGTAAACTCCGTTTCCTTGGTGTTAAAGTTGAGGCTGTTGTCTGCTCAGTATTGTTTGAGGGAATATTTTCCAGTTGTTTAGCATTCTTCTGTCTTAGACGCTCAAATCTTTTAGCTGCTTTTTTAGCTCACCTGACCCGAAGGGTCATGTGAGCTATTGCCATCACTTGGCGTCCGTAGTCGTCCGTCGTCGTCGTCGTCCGTCCGTCGTCGTCGTCGTCGTTAACTTTTCTTCAAAAATCTTCTCCTCCAAAACCACTGAAGGGATTGCTTTGAAACTTTGCATACATCATCAGTAAAATGCCCTCTACCAAGTTTGCCCAAATCATGGCCTCAGACCAACCAACATGGCCGCCATGGCTAAAAATAGAACAGAGGGGTCAAAATACAGATTTTTGCTTATAGTTCAAAAAGTATAACAGATACAGGAAAACCGAAGAGACCTTCCTTCTTCAGCATCTAAAGCTCTACAAAACACTCCATTGGGTCAAAGTTGTATGATGACTCCTTGTAGGAGTTATTGCCCTTTAATTGTCAAAATTGATGATTTTTGTCATTTTTGCCTGAAAATCTTGAAAATTATTAGAACTAGAGAAAAAGTTAGCATTGCTTAATTGTTCTGCTCTATGAGGGCTACAAAAATGACTTTAGGGTCAAGATTGTCTGATTAACCGTTTAAGAGTTATTCCCCTTGAACTGTTTTTTTTAATCGGTTTTAATTGATTTTTTAAAATCTTCTCCTCTGAAACAACTGAAAGTACTGCTTTGAAACTTTGTACACATCATCTGTCAAATGTCCTCAACCAAGTTTGCACCAACCATGGCTGCAGATTAACCAACATGGCCACCATGGCTAAAAATAGGATGGGGGGGGGGGGCAGTAAAATACAGTTTTTGGCTTATATTTAAAAAAGTGTAACAGATACTGGAAAACCGAAGAGACATACCTTCATCTGCATCAAAAGCTCTACGAAACACTCCATTGGGTTGAAGTTGTATGATGACTCCTTATAGGAGTTATTGCCCTTTAATTGTCGAAATTGATTATTTTTGACATTTTTGCCTCAAAATCTTGAAAATTATTAGAACTAGAGAAAAAGTTAGCATTGCTTAATTGTTCTGCTCTATGAGGGCTACAAAAATGACTTTAGGGTCAAGATTGTCTGATGAACCGTTTAGGAATTATTCTCCTTGAACATTTTTTTAATCAAATTTACTTGATTTTAAAAAATCTTCTCCTCTTAAACCAATGAAAGGACTGCTTTGAAACATTGCACACATCATCTTTAGGATGTCCTCTACCAAAATTGTCTAAATTATGACACCTGACTACCTACATAGCTACGTTGGATTAATATAGAAAAAATGAAAAAAAGGGGGGGGGGGGGGGGGAGTCGAGAGAGTTTTCGACTGATAGTTAAAAAAAGAATAACAGGTACAGAAAATTTGAAGTGAACCTCCCTTTTCCCTCTAACCATCAAAAGATCCTCCTTATAGGAGTTATTTCCCTTAAAAGGTCAAAATTAATGATTTTTGCAGAAGTGTTGGGCAATTCCTTATAGCAAAGAAAAGCTGGATAAAAATGGTTATTTGGTTTCAGGTTCAGGTGAGCGATACAGGCTCCTGGGAGCCTCTAGTTGTACTTTCTTTGAAGAAGCTGATTCTGTTCTTCAAGTTTTTTGATCTTCCTCCTAGATACTGCTGTCGCACGGCTTATCCTTGTTCTCGATCGCTTCCTTGGATCTATTGGTAACTTTACAATCAGGGGACAAGAAAATGGAGTTGAATCTTGGCATGAGGAAGAAGACACTTCTGAACGTTGAACTTCAGTTGTACTTTGACTGGCCTGCTGTGCATTTCCGTTTTTGTTTTCAACATTCTTTTTCTTCTGTCTATGTCGTTGGACGTATTCTCTGGTCTTTTTTCTTCTTTCGGAAGCTTCTTTCTTACTGACATCTGCTATTGGCTTATAATACCCAAGGACCCTCTTTGATTCTCGTTCTAAATAGTTCGATCCTTCTTTCAGTTTTTTCCGTTCTCGATAGGCTTTCTCGATCTCCGCCCGAGTTTTTCCCATTCCTGAAAGAAAATTAAACTTACATTAACATTTATCATTATTTTATTTTATTTAGGTAATCGAGAATAAACTAGTAAAGTTTTTGTATTTTACGTTATATTTTCAGTAATTTACGTTATTATTCATACACAGCTCCTAAGATATTATTTTCATCAATATGATACAATTTAGATATGATCTATAATGGTCAACTGTTTTGGTACTCATGATACTGTTATTTAACGTGATCTTGTTTGTATTTTTGCTGAAGTGTTATAAAAATGCAAAGAATTGTAATTTACGTTATGGTTTTAGCATAGCTCAGTGTGCCAAAAAAACAGCATTATTTCGAACGTATTATATTCTCAATAGACCAAGTTTAGGTGTACTTTGTATAAAAGTCGAAATAAAATGTGACATATTAATTTTTGCAACAATAAATCATTCGGTCTTCAATGGTTTTTTGATTGGGTTTTTAAAAGATTGACTACCATGTCAATGTCATGGGGAGGTTTTTTTGTTTACTTGATACATTTGTGACAACAACAGTTGTTTTTTAAATATACTTATATTATTTTACATATCTACATCCACTTGATACTGAAAAACTTACCTATAAATCTAGAAAACGCTGTCCAAATAAGTATTATTTTGTTATCTGTTTTGACCTTTACTCGACGCTGTAGAAAAATGACGTCATTTCATCCGGAAGTTTGTGACGTTCAATAATTAGAATTAAAAAAACAAAGTCGGACACAAGTTTTCGGGTCTCAAAGCACTGCTATTATGAAAAAAGACTGTTTTTAAGATATGTCATAACGTAAAATACTAAACGTAAATTACATTCTTCATCACGAAGCGCCATTGTGGACATGATATTCAAATAACAATTTCCGTTTTAGGTTTAATTCCTTCAAATGTGTCCTTTAATCATTCTTCTTTGTGTTAACATGTAGCTGCCTTAGTAGTTTTTTTTAAAAAAGCATAACGTAAATTACTGCCTTAAAACGACGGTTGTTTTCCAGTACCAAATTCAATTGTATCTTATTTTCCTCGTATTTTTTCCGTCCAAATTTTTATTAAAACTTTGCTGACAGTATTTTTGGCTCTTAGAACATCTTTTACAAATAATTATTAATTTAAACCTTCAATTATTTTCACCAAATCAGCATCATAACGTAAATTTCAAGTAAATTGCGACATTTCACTGAGAAAAAACTTTTTAAAGAATTTTTGTTGTTGTTGTTAGTTAAATTTTTTTCGAAAATTACGATATATATTGACGACAAAAACATGCATAATAGTGGCTTTTACGCCTGTTTGTCAAATTAACAAGACTGAGAAAATCTATGCCCCCACGGGCGACATTATTAAGTTGGCTCAAATGCTCATTCCAGCAATTCGATGCGGCTACGTTCACAATGAAATTTAGTTAAATATACTTTATTTCATTAAACAAACGTCATTTATTAAATATCCATGGCTTCTTTCGAGTTTTGATGAAAGAAACACGCCAAATAAACCTGCGACAGGACTATAGCAGCAGTGATAATATTAAGAGAGAATAGGTGGTATAGATCATGCATTTGTAGATATTACAGTATTTTTCTGTGTGTCAACTTAAAAATTTTGTCAGAATTTAAAAGAATTATATGGTGGCATATATCTGCCACCACATATCACTTAATTAAGTCGACATATTTTCGGAAATATGTCAACATGCTACATAATTAAGTCAACATAATATTGAATTAAGTCATCATAATCAGATTAGAAAAAAGAGGGAAAATGCGCTGTTTGAACAGAATGTGCCATCTACTTTTCCACTTATTTATCGTGCAAGTAGACATACTTATGAATTAAGTGGACATAATTATAAATTAAGTGGACATAATTTTCTGATTAAGTCCACATAATTTTATGATTAAGTCGATATAATTTTCTGTTTAAGTCGACATAAGTTTTTGATTATGTCGACATAATTAAGTCCACATAATCTGTCTGATTATTAAGTCGACATGCTTAGATCTACAATTTACCTTGAACGGGGGGGGGGGGGGGGGGGGGGGGGCCTTTGTTTAGAAGTTAAAATTCCAAGACCTCAAAGAGAGAATCATGGCAAAAATGAGACCCAAGCCAGCAGTATGTCGTGGCTCGTATAGAGGTTATGCCCTCTTTAATCATGTTTAATGAAAATCCATTGAGGGGTTTAGGAGGAGTTGCGGACAAGAGATGGGTACCCTTAGGTGTAACGGAAGGACGGACGGACGCAAGGAAGGACGGACAGACACCCCTATCACTATATACGCCCAAATTTTCAAGCGGGGGTGTAAAAAGGGAACTTGAAGCTATATTTTTGTATTATAGAATAATCCTATGCACACACTTTGCATCCGTCGTCATATTGCGATTAACTAGCTGCGTCTCTAATTGTAAATATCTTCATACAATATTAATTGATCAGAGTGGTGACCAATCTAATGTTATAACTAACATGCATTTAAATAGGAGGTTATTTTTCAAGTTTATATTTGTAAAGGTACACTTCCTATTTTGTGATTTTAATATTCAAATCCAACTACTGTCAGAGAGCGTCGATTATCTTTTTTAAAGATAGTACTTAATTGTTTATTCGGCGGTTGAAAAATGGCATACTGCATGGAAATTGCTCTTTATCAGGCACGTGTTCCTGTTCAGCAGCGGGATAATCACTTTCATGAACCTTGGACATTGATATATGGACCTTTTTGACCAGAAGAATTCTGATTTTGAATCTTGTACGGATGCCATGGTGGTTCAACTCCAATTTTTATAAACTTTTCATTCCTGATTTACTAAAGAGTGACCGAGCCAGGATTAAACACAAGATCAGTTATAATGAGAGCCCCAGCATTGAATTTATGAAGTAATCGTTAAATTTTAAATGATTTTGAACCCTTTAAATAAGTTATCGGACGCTTTTTAGTAAATCAAGGGTGGTAACCCAAGGCTAAAACCACCATGGCATTCGTAACAGCCTGAGAATCAAACAAAAAAACCGGCCGCCAAAATTGCCATAACACTTGTGAAAAAAATAATTGAAAATCACAATTTGGTCCGATTTTCATGAGGGTTTCTTTTAGTATAATTTTTTAATTTATGTGCAGTAACGGGAGGGGACTTCTTTTGTGTTGGGCATCCCCAACACAGGATTACTAGTTATATATGTTTTTCTCAGTTTTGTTTCCCGTAGTTTAAAGAGGTCTTATTGTGTTAAAATCTAACACCACGTATAGGTAACACGGTTACCATACAATACAAAACTTATAAGTTTCACATAATCATGCTAATTAACGGCTCATACAGGTGAAATTTAATCAGTTCCGGCAAAATAGCTTGGCAGGCTATTTTGCCAGTTACGGCAAAATAGCAACAGCCAAGAAAAAATCTTTATTTTTATGAAACGTAGCGATATAAAATATAATTTTTTAATGCGTCGCGACAAAATTTTTTTTTTCACAATTAGCATTATTATGTATGGCAGCAAGTTTTCTTCAGAATATTTTTTTCTTCTGTAGTAAGGTATGATTATGCCCCCCTGTTTAACCATTTTTGATAATTATTATTTTGGTTCAGAGTATTTAATTTATTTCATTTTCGCTTTATTTTGGAATGGTTAATGTTTTCATATCCAGGTAACCAGGGCTATTGCTACCCAAACAGATGACATCTATATCCCCCTAAAACCCAAAACAGTCAGTCGTCACACAGAAATGACAAAAATATCAACTAACAAATCCACCCAGATAGATAATAAAGTCAGAGATGTCACCATACAAACTGAATGTGTACCAAACCACAGCAAAAAAGAAAATGAAAGTTTTAAATACATGCAGAAATTTGGAGATAACTTACTGCAGAAAAAACCCTTACAAAACCATGGAACAAAAACATCAACAGCACATGAAAGTACAAAAAATAGTAAAACCTTGATCATTGGAAGCTCCATCCTGAAAGGAATCAAGACTAAGGGACTGATAAATACTGACATCTGTACAAATCGTGGTGCAGATATTATCACTTTGATCAAGGTCATAGAAGGGAAGAACTTGGCAGATTATAAATCAATTATTATCCACATTGGAGGAAATGTCTGGTTACACTTTAAACTCGATATATGAAAACTATCTGTCCTTACTGTATCTACTTCGAGCCAAATCAAATAAGGATACAGTCCTGATGGTTTCAGGTAAATTGCCTCCCCGATGGGGAACAAATGTTCAAGCATTAAATATGCTACTGAAAGACCTGTGTGATAATCTTAATCTACTGTTCATTGACCATGCTATGGAATTTCATGACACAAATGGTTATGTTAAACATGAGCTTCTTTACTCTGATGGAATACATCTATCAAAGAAAGGGACCTCAACCTTCCTTCACAATATCAATAACTATGTTCAAATTATGAGGTCACGTGTGAAATCAACATGGTACTGTTTCTACTGTGGGGAAGGTGGACACAACAAACAGACCTGTAGACATGGCCAGGCAGTACTGTGTTATTGTTGTAATAGCTATGGACATAAGGAAAAATTTTGATTCATGTTAGGAAGATGGCAAAGATGACCTAGCCATAAATTTATCCCCCCTCATAAAGTTCAATTACTCAACAGATATTATTATAAATACATCAAATAAATTTGAGACCTTAAACATGATATGCTCACAATGTGATGACTTTCCTTGCTTGTGTCATAAAAATAATAATGCTACTGACCCTGTTATAACTTACCAACAAATAAAATCATGCAAATCAATTAAGAATAATAATAAAACTGTCAAAAATAACATACTATGTAATAGGAATACAAATAAATGCTGTAATGCTCAACAGGTATCTGTGCCATCTTTTAAGCAGAACATATCACTATGTACTAACGTAACAGTATTGTACAAGTCCCCTGAGGCCAATTATATCCACAACTTCATTGTATGCATGTTTACTTGTTATATTATGATTGTATCTTGCTTACATGCTGTTTTTCATGAAACTGTTATGTTTAAAAACGATCAACTACCATTTAATGTAAATAACATAACAACACTAAATATTTATAGCTTTAACAACCACAAAGGCATCAAAATCTGTTCCCACAACATAAATAGATTGGAAAGTAAGTTTGATGAAATTAAATACAATCTTCTTTTTACTAAAAATCCACCAGAAATAATCGGTCTCTGTGAGACTTTCCTAAATGAAACAAAACTAAATGAAACATTACTAATTCCTGGATATATATTGCAAAGAAAAGATAGGCAATTAAGTGGAGGTGGTGGATGGGTTGTGTATTTTTCTGAAAACATATCATTTGTTAGAAAAACTGAACTTGAAACTAGTGATATTGAAAGTATGTGGTTTGAAGTTAAACCATCACATAAGAAATCTTTCCTGTTATGTTTCGTTTACAGACACTTACCAACATCACCAATCAGCTGGATTGATAAATTTGAAATTGAAGTATCCAGTGCAATTAACTTAAATTCTGATGTTATACTTACTGGTGATTTTAATATGGACCTTTTACCACCAAGCAAACCGACCCAAAAATGGTTAAATTTTTTAGAAACATACCACCTTTATCAATTAATTAATGAACCCAGTAGAATTACAAAAGATTCTAAAACTCTTATAGATCATATGTATGTTACAAATGTAAATATGATCCAAGAATCACATGTTGTCCAATATTCCCTAAGTGATCATTATCCGGTATGTTTAACAAGACAAGAGAAAATCCTTAATAGAAAACACACTCATACTACAATCTCCTATAGAAATTTTAAGAATTTCAGTGAAGATGAATTTCTTTATGACTTGTCAAATGCCCCTTTTCATTTTGTTGAACAACAAGATGACCCATCATTAGCTATGGAAATCTGGTACAATATTTTTAATGCAGTAATAGATAAACATGCCCCAATTTTATCTAAGCGTGTCAAGGTAGAAAGACAACCTGACTGGTACAACAGTGACATAATGCATGCAAGACAAATGAGAGACAAATGCAACAGATTAGGGTTATGGGATGAATATAAATTTTGGAGAAATAAAACAAAACAAATACTGGATGATTCTAAGAAACAATATTACAGTAAAATCATTAAAGATTCTAAAGACCCTAAAATTTTATGGAAATGTCTTCACAGTCTTAATCCATCAAACCCTTTAAAACCAAATGAACTTCTGAACGACAATGACCAAAAAATAACAGATCCAAAAGAAATAGCAGATACTTTTAATAATTTTTTTACTTCCTGTGTTCAAAACCTTAAAAATGAAACAAATACTTTAAATAAAGGTATGTGTACTAACTTCCATCAATTAAGCAACTTTGTAAAAATGAGACTCCCAATTAGCAAAACATTCTCAATTCCTCCAGTTGAAGTAAATACAATTTACAATGAAATAACAAAATTAGATGCTAACAAGTCCCCTGGAACTGATAACATTGGACCAAGAATACTTAAAATAAGTGCCCAAATAATTGCCACATCCTTAACATATATTTTTAATAGAATAATAGATACGGGTACTTATCCTAAAATTTTAAAGAATGCCAAAGTAACACCAGTTTTTAAAACTGGTGAGAGATTTTTAGCCTCAAACTATAGACCTATCTCAGTGTTGCCTACATTGACTAAGCTGATAGAAAAGCATTTATCACAGCATTTATATAAATTTTTAATAAAATTCAATCTCTTACACCCTGCCCAATCTGGTTTCAGACCAAATCATTCGTGTAAACTGCCCTTATAAACATTATTGACAAATGGCTTCAAGAAATCAATAATGGAAACATAAATCTGGCTGTTCTTTTAGATTTTCAAAAAGCATTTGATGTTGTTGATCATGAAATTTTATGTAGTAAATTGAAAATATATGGGTTTGATAAAAATAGTATTGCACTTTTCAAATCATATCTTCATGGCAGAACACAGCAAGTCCAAATTGGAAATACCAAATCAGATCAACTTCCAATAAATTTTGGTGTACCTCAGGGTTCCATACTAGGCCCTCTTTTATTCATAATATATATAAATGATCTCCCTTTATATATTAAAAATTGTCAAACTGACATGTATGCTGATGATTCCACTATACACACATCAGGTTCAAATATCAAAGAGCTACAGGTTAAAATACAACAAGATTTAAATTGTGTAGAACAATGGTGTCATGAAAATAACATGTTCATAAATTCAAATAAAACAAAATGTATGATAATTGGAACTAGACAAAAACTTTCCTCACAAGAGAATGAACTTTGCCTTACAATTTCTTCCAATAAACTACAAAATTCGACATGTGAAAAATTATTAGGAATCAAAGTAGACCAACAACTAAATTGGTCCAGTCAGGTAGACGTAGTCTGTTCCACAATTTCATCTAGAATTTATCTTCTTTCAAAAATCAAACAATATTTAAATCTTGAATTAAGAAAATTATTTTACAATGGATATATTCTACCCGTAATAGATTACTGTTGTATAATATGGGGCAGCTGTAATAATGAAGGACTAAACAGAATTTTAAAACTGCAAAAAAGAGCAGCACGACTTATTATGGATGCTGATCCATTAACACCTTCAGAACCTTTATTTAAATATCTTGGCTGGATGAAAATTGAAGAAAGAATTAAATATCACAAATGTCTACTTACTTTCAAATGCTTAAAAAATGAGGCTCCAGATTACCTCAATAAAAAATTTTCATATATTTCTGAAACGAACCCATATGCTCTTAGAAATGCCTTAAAAGGTAATCTCAATGTCCCTAAACCAAAAACTGAACAATTCAAAAAATCTTTTGTATATTCAGCCCCTTTGCTATGGAATAACTTACCACCTTCAGTGAGTGAATCTATTAGCACCAATGTATTCAAGACAAATATTAAAAACTACTTATTATATTCTTCAGACCATCAGGACAGTGTATAACTTTTCACCAATTTGTATGTTACTTTCTGTACACTTGTATATTTTCTGTATATGTAATGTTTATAATTGTCTCACAATTTGATCAATGTATGCTGTACTACATTATTTTCTTTGGTTTAATATGAGGGCCTCAGGGAAGATTAGTGTAGCTAACTGAGTTTACCCTCATAAAATAAAGTATTATTATTATTATTATTATTATTATTATCATTTATTTTTGACATATATAAAGGTAAATTTGCATTCTGTTCATTGTGACTATACCTTTTAAATTGATGGTCAATATCTTCAAGTAATTTTCAGTTTTATATTGATCAATGATTTAAGAGGGCTTAACATCTATACGAGCCACGACATACTGCTGGCTCGGGTCTCATTTCTGCCATGATTCTCTCATTGAGGTCTTGGAATTTCAACTTCTAAACTAAGACCCCCCCTTTCAAGTTAAATGGTAGATAAATATGTCGACTTAATAATCAGACAGATTATGTGGACTTAATTATGTCGACATAATCAAAAACTTATGTCGACTTAAACAGAAAATTAAGTTGACTTAATCATAAAATTATGTCGACTTAATCATAAAATTATGTCGACTTAATCAGAAAATTATGTCCACTTAATTCATAATTATGTCTACTTGCACGATAAATAAGTGGAAAAGTAGATGGCACATTCTGTTCAAACATCGCATTTTCCCTCTTTTTTCTAATCTGATAATGATGACTTAATTCAGTATTATGTTGACTTAATTATGTAGCATGTTGACATATTTCCGAAAATATGTCCACTTAATTAAGTGATATGTGGTGGCAGATATATGCCACCATAGAATTAACAAAATTTTTTTAATAATGTTTTAAAAATGTTTTTTTTAATATTAACCTTGTTATGTCACCAAAATAGCATGAAATTGAGTAATTAGTAATAAGACTGAAATCTGATTTTGCAGAGCATTTATATATATAAATTACTCCCCATTATCAGATGGTGACAGGAAATATCTTATTTATATATTTTTGATGTTGGCATGGAACTTATTTTTTGTTTAACTCTGAATTCCAGAGTGTTTCTTTAAAAAAATACAGATTGATTGATATTAAGAGAGAAATGGTTAGGCGTTTCTTATTGTTAAATATAGGACTTAATATAAAGCTGGTATAATTATTTACCTAAACAACACTTTAATCCTACAAATTTGAGATCTTAATTTTTATAATTTAATGTGGTAATTTATCTGTTAATAATATTTACAGATTTTTAAATAAAATTTAAGAAAAATGCATGTTTGTTGTAAAAATATTGAAAAAATGTCCAATTAGATGGTGCTGCTAAGAACAGTAACTCTGTTTCTACTAATTGATGTTTGTTAGTTCATTATAGCTTTTACAATAAGTTATAGTCCTAGACTAAATTGACTTTAAAGTTTAAAGAGTTTGATGTTGACTGGAATAAAAACCATCATTGTTTTAAGAGTTTTAAGAGGTAGCAACATAATATGTACTTTGTAAATACTACATAATCTGTCATGTTAGAATAATTAAATATCGTGAATTATATTTTTAATATGCATGGCTTATAGATATTATTGACAACAATTTTACACTTAAAAGTACTACTGTAGGTACTTCCAATTGAATTATTGATAAAAACTATTCATCCATGTTCATTTTAAAAGTAACTATCGTTCTTTCAATATAAATGTTCTCGAATTCTCCAATATTATTTAAATAGTGATTATGTACACAAACTTTGAATAGTTCTCGTCCTGAAATACTTCTCGATGGACATTAAGCAAACATCCAATCAATCAATGTAGTTTTGTGTTAAATTGCATTGCTTCATCTTATTTAAAAAACCAAAGAAAAAAATTCATCCTCTATTTCAATACATTTAGTCTCTGACTAGGCAGTATATTTTTATATCTTCCTGTTTCTTTTAATAAATTTGGGTCCCTGGTCCTGAATTGGTGAATAATTTTCTGGTTTCTTTGTTTGGTTGGGTTAAATAAAACTTTTCATCTTTAATGTTAATAAATGTGGTTTATTTCAGATTGAACTATTTTCTGTGATACTATTTAATATAGTTCTTTCAGGTTTTGTTTAATTTTGTGTCTTTTCAATTTTTGTCATCGCCTATTTCATCCAGATTTAAGTTGTTTTCTTTGATAATATTTTTAGCATTAGTGAACCATGATTAGGGTCCTTTCGAGTCTAATATTTTAGGGAGACTGAATGCTTCCTTCAGGAGAGACTTTATCTGCTTATTATTTAATCTTTTCAAAAATATAATATTGATTGTGTTTTAATAAATGTTTCTATGGGTAATATTCCATGTTTCTGCTTAACCTCTTAGTTTTTTGTGGACTTTTTTATGAAATTAAGTTGCATTTTTTAAATAGGATTTTATCTATAAAAGATATATCAAATAGTGTATTTTTAAGAAGCTCTATATCTTGCTCTTTAGACCTTTGAGAAAATATCTATGAAACATATCTCAGAATTATGTTTTAATATATTACAAACTAAGGATTCAAATAAGTTACAATAACTTTCATTTGCACTTTACTAAAGTTTAAAGTTTATTGCTTTGTAGCACTTTGCAATCTTTATTTTCCAGATTTTGTCTACATATTGATAGATATTCATTCCTTGAGATGAGATATCCGAAAAGTCTATATTGTTTTTTATTTCAGTTTAAATTTTTTATATAAATTAAATATTTTCCAATTTTGATAGTTTGTTTTGTAATATCAAAGTTTACGATTGGTTAACATTAATATTAACTGACATTTATAACAATACTCAGAAACAAAATTCAAAATGTTTTGTAGTACCTTACTTACTATGACTCTAAAAGGATATCCAGATCATCTGAAAAGAGCAAACTCCCTTCATAAGACTCAATCAGTTTACATTTTTATTCAAGAATATCTGACTGTAGTTCAAAAATTCTCAGCCATCTAATTTTTAGACTTTGATGAGAACTTAAAACACCTATCAAAGTCTAAAAAACCGTTGGATGGCAGAGTATTCTCATACTAATCTAACTGATGTCATTTATATAAATATTAAACAGCATGGGGCTCATGGAGTCTCCTAAACAAAACCCTTCCCAATTTGTTTGTTTGTTTGAATGGTGTTTTAATGCCACTTTCAGCAATTTTTCGGCTATATCATGGCGTCCAGTTTTTATTGGGGGAGGAAGCATGCAGGAGTACCCGGAAAGTAACCCGGAGCTGTTCCCAATTTGAAATGGTATAGAAATCATATTTAAAACCTTAAAAAAAGAATTTAATGTGCATTTAAACTTGATCTTTATAACCCTGAAAAGAGCTTTTGAAAGTTTGTATAATTTTATAAAAGACTCCATAAGGAGTCAAATGCTTTTTGGAAATAGTTTTTTATTTTTATGCAAATATTTGTAAATGACTGAATTTAAATGAATAAACTATTGGTTTTTCTGTAGTTTGCCATAAAACCAAATTATGAAATATTTTATTTATCTTACATGAAAAGTTTTTATAATCTGTTGTTCAATTAATAACTAAAACTTTTATTAAACAGCTCATCAATGAGGTTCCCCTGATTTGTGGATTAGTTTTATATAAAATTTGGATATTCAGGAAAACCTATATAACTATTGTTAAAGCACCTATTTTTATTAATTTAGAATGTTGCTGGGCTTCAGTTTTGTTCCTTTTTATATACCCTTTCTTGAAAACTGGGGGTATATAGTGATGTGGATGTCCATCCGTCTGTCCGCTACACTTTGGGACACCCATCTCTTATCATCTACATGATTGAGCTATGAAAGTTTCACAGAATTTGTCACACAATACGAATACATAGACTAGATGAAACATTTTATTTGCAACCACTGGGTTGATGCCCCTGCGGGTGGCTTTAGCCAGTAGTCACATTTCAGTGCTGACAGGAATATTATTGATTTTTTCAGGGATTTGTCTGCCATGAAATTTAAAAAAATTATTTAAATTCTAAGGTTTTTCAATTTTCAAGGTGTAGATAGCCTTAGTCGGATTTGATATAACATTTTGGAATTTTCTTGATAAAAGCTCTACATCTTATTCATTTTGATTTTAAATATTGTCTAGATTTGAGTGCCACTGATCATGCTGATGAGTCTTGATTAGATTAAAAGCATGTCTGGAGTAGTAAATTATATTCACCTTGATGATGATGATGAGGGGGTTTTTTAACGTACTACACTGATAAATTAATACCCTCAGTTGGACGGTTGTTAGTGTCAGAAGTCCATGGACCATGGTGGTTTTGTTGAAGAGAGGCGTTCAGGATACATGGTTTAAAAACTCGGATGTAACATTAGCCTAATTCAGTACCCCACATGGGTAGGAGCGTTTCCGCAGTCTGACCTATAGTCGAGGTCTTACATCTGCAGAGTGTTAACCTTGATATCTTTGGTGACATTTTATAATGCAGAGGGGATTTATGTGATTAAGGAAAATGCTGTCCTAGGGTGTAGAGAAGAAAAAGATCTATTAGGCACAACTAAAAGACAAAGTGCCTGCTGTCCTAGGGTGTAGAGAAGAAAAAGATCTATTAGGCACAACTAGAAGACAAAGTGCCTGCTGTCCTAGGGAGTAGAGAAGAAAAAGATCTATTAGGCACAACTAGAAGACAAAGTGCCTGCTGTCCTAGGGAGTAGAGAAGAAAAAGATCTATTAGGCACAACTAGAAGACAAAGTGCCTGCTGTCCTAGGGAGTAGAGAAGAAAAAGATCTATTAGGCACAACTAAAAGACAAAGTGCCTGCTGTCCTAGGGAGTAGAGAAGAAAAAGATCTATTAGGCACAACTAGAAGACAAAGTGCCTGCTGTCCTAGGGTGTAGAGAAGAAAAAGATCTATTAGGCACAACTAAAAGACAAAGTGCCTCAGACTAAGAAAGCTTAGTGGTCAGATTTGTAAGAAAAAGTTGTAATGACTATTTTGTACAGGAAATTATACAAAATTTGTTCCTACTAAATCCAATAGTATAATTTAAACAAAAATTCTGGAGTCAAAATTATTGTTGAGACCTAGATATTTTATTAGTTTCTCTTAAGATGTACAAAAAACAGGTTGAAATACAAGTCTTACTTTTGTCAGATGTTTAAAGTTAAACTCTGAATTCCAGAGCAGTTATGTTAAAAATACGGATTGATTGATATTAGGTTTTAAATTTTAGACTTATTTTAAGTTCAAAATCAGACATAACATACAAATGGTATAATTATTTACCTAAACACCATTTAATCTTACAAATTTGAGAATTACATTTTATAATTATTGCTGTAATTAGCCTGTTTAAAAATTCTACGATTTTTATATTAAATTTAAGAAAATGCATGTTTGTGCTAAACAATATGGAAGAAATTTTAATTTAGCAGGTTTTGCCAAGAACAGTAACTCTGGTACTTCTTTGCTTCATCATACAAGTAAAAATAGTTGTATACTGACTGCAGTGAAAAAAACTGAAGTGTTAAAGAGGAGCAGCTTATACTTTTAAAATGCATGTTTTAAAGCACTTTTTTCCACTTAATGTTTATTGGATTACCTGATAGAAAGTTTTTTTTCAATACCAGTCAGCAATTGGAAAATAACCACTTAAAAGCATGATGAAGATTGTGGAAAAATTTCATATGACTTCGTCAAAGAAAGTACAAAGATGATCAATGCCACTTTAAGATCAGATCACCATTTTTATAAAAATTGGTAATAAATTTCACAAGTGATTATAATTAAAAATTAAAAATTCTCTGTTATTTTTGGTAAATGTTGTAAAATTATTTCTCTAATTTTAACATAATATTTCAACCGCTTGACCGGTGTGGAAAAAATATTTCTCGTCACTAGTAAATTTTTTGTTCTCAGCAGTTGAGTGGTTAAAAATAATAACGTCACAATAAGAGCTCATGACGTCATAAACAAAACACATTCCATTTACCGCGTATTCAAGCCATGAAAGTAAAATTGGGGTTGGGAGAATTTGTACTTCGTTTCGCAAATTTACTACTTTATAAAATTAGAGAAACAGAATCTTACATTAGTACTCTTGGATTATCGGATTTCTCCAATCTCGATAGTTAAATTATGGAAATTTAACTATCTCGATTGGAGAAATCCGATAATCCACTCGTACCAATGTAAGATCCTATATGACTATTTTCAACATTAATTTATTAAAAGGCCTAAATATAAAGTTTCTAGTTTCATTAATTTAATTATATGGAAAAAAGATGAAAAAATTCATTTGTTTGTTTGAACAATGTTTTTTCAGCTGAATCAAGGCATCCAGTTTTTATCGGGGAGGAAATCAGAATGCCCAGCGTAAACCCTAGACCTTTGGTAGGAAAATTTTAATTTAAAGCAAGGCAGGCAATTCTGTGATGAAAAAACCTGATTTTTCATACCAGTTCTTTTACAACTACAAATATTAAACTCAAAGACACCCAATTTTTCTTTCTCTCATTCAAATGTATACTCTGGGACCATACTGGGAGGGTATCCAGTGCTCAGCCCACATCCATAGGTCGCGGATAGGGAAGCCACCCTCTAGTTGGGGGGGTTGTCCAGTCATAATACGGAAAGCCTGGACATGAACAGTAGTTGGTAATGTGTTTGTAGAGTGCCACATTCCTTGCACAATAAAGACCCCTTTTGTAGATTTTGAAAAAGAGAAGGCTAATTGTAGCTCCAGCAAAAGACTAAATTCTCTGCCCCAACCCAAAACTCCATACTTTTTCAGTCTCAGTCTTAATTGTGTTCACAGTGTCTAATCCAACCCTCTTTTCCGTTGATTACTTATTTGTTAACTTCTTATAATCCTGATTATAGCTGAAATAATGCTGGCATGATGTACAGCGAACAATCAATCAATAAAATGTATACTAATGGCTTGATGCTATATTTTTCTTAATTGGACTACATATATTTTTTTTATAGTTATAATTGGGCAGTTTTCTTTTATTTGTACACTACTTTGAAATTGTCCCTGCTCAAATCGTCTTAAATAGGCTTATTAACCATTACTTTTTTTATTTGCTGTATGAACTATTCAAATTGTCTATTATCTTAACATCATGGATATTCTAAATTTGTGGATGGCTACAATATTGTAACACTTACAAATACTACTGATGGTACTATTAATTGAATTTTGAACTTTCTCTCTATATATTTTCTAATAATTATTAAAGTATTTTTAAACAGTGTCAATGAAAACAAACTTCAGGAATATGTGATGAAAATTTACCAGCAATTTTTTAATATCTTAAAACATTATCTAGTCACTTTGTCTTTTGTATTTTGTAAATTAGTCTTGTGTTTATTAATGTGTTTGTTAATATGATGCACGCCTAAATCTGGCTTATCATTAATAAAGAATTTGAATTTGAATTTGAATATCTTGCCTCATTTTTTAATTCCAATAGGAACATATTTATTTAGTGTTTATGAATTTTTGTGTTCTCTACAAACCATATGGTTATTATGCCAATTGGAGATTCAAAATGACCACCACTGACTTAGGTCAAGATAGGACCTAACTACATTATTATAGGACCCATGATAAAAATATTTAATTGCCTTCTCAGAAACTGCCAAGCTGATTAGGCAATACTGTATGCACATGGTCAATTGAAAGGTCCTGTAATAAGTTTTTTACCTAAAAAATGTTCTAAGCAAAGTTAAGTTTACAAATTAATGTGCACTGCTGTAAAATTTCCTGAATAAGTTACATTCTAAGTGTTCAAGATTTATAACGAACCATTATGAAACCTTTCCTGAGTATAAGTTGGCGTTGGTCAGGGTATTTAATTTTTTGGAAGATGAACTGTCCCATTGTTAGCTCACCTGACCCAAAGTCTAAAATGGCTTCTTCTCTGAAACCAGTTAACCAATTGAATTAAAACTTACTACCAATATTGTTAGGATGGTCCTTTATAAAGTTAATGTTTTTTATGCCTATTGGAAAATCAAAATGGATGCCACCGAAGGACTTAGTTTAACATAGGACCTTATGGGAAAAAGTTTTTAAAGGTGTCTTCTCTGAAACCGGTTAATCAATGGAAACAAAAACTTACTAGCAATATTGTTAAGATGGTCCTCTATAAAGTTTGTGTTTTTTATGGCAATGGAAATTCAAAATGGCCGCTACTGCAGGACTTAGTTTAACATAGGACCTTATGGGAAAAAGTTTTTGAAGGCTTCTTCTCTGAAACCTGTTAATCAATGGAAACAAAAACTTACTAGCAATATTGTTTGGATGGTCCTCTATAAAGTTTATGTTTTTTATGGCAATTGGAAATTCAAAATGGCCGCCACCACCGCAGGACTTGGGTTAACATAGGACCCTATGGGCAAATAAAAAAAAATCTTCTCTATACAACCGGTTAACCAATGAAAGCTTTTTAGTAATATTGTTTGGATAGTCCTATTTAAAGTTTATTGAAAATTACAGGACTAACTTTAACATCAGGGAAATGCCATCTTCATTGCCTATAAAATCAGGTTGGCGATACAGGCTCTTAAGAGCCTCTGTTTTAAATACAACACCTATTGTTCTCTCTGCAGTTTATTCTATAGGAGCTTTAAATTTGTCCAGGAGAAATCAATCAGCCATTGATTAATTTTCCTACTTCAAAATTAAAACTCCTACTGATGAAAATACATGAACCTACATTAGTTGTAGGCATGAATTGTGCAATTCTGAACCAAAATAAGCTTAATTAACTGTACTATTTGATATGTGCCATTTGATGAAAAATTGTCTATAAAATGTTTTGAAGAAATCTTTAAAAAATTCACATTGCAATGTTTTCAAATAACAAGATTGAAACAGATGAAAAATGAAAAACATGTCATTAAATTTAACTAAATATCTATAGAAATATTTAATGATCTATGGTTTTGCTTTCTGTATCATAACAGGACAGGCCCACCCACTCTTGGAGAGAGCTGCTCATACTTATATTTAAAGCATAAGCATAAAAGTTTTATTCATCAGTCAGATTTAACATCAAATAGAAAATATGAGAGGGTGGACAGGGTAGTGGGAGACAGGGAGAGAGGGGGAGGGAGAAAGGAGTAGAGGGGAGGGAGAAAGGATCTGAGGGGAGGGAGAAAGGAGGTGAGGGGAGGGAGAAAGGAAAAAATAAAAAAAAGAGGGAGGCAGTACTTTTACAAATATGTTCTTTAATATGTACCTGAAAATCATTTAATAAGTGCCAATTTATTGATGTAATTTAAAAAGACTAAAATTATTTTCATAAAACTCCAGTAAAGAGACAAATTGCATCCAAATGATCAGATTTTTACTATGCTAGTATGCAGTAAGGTTTTTCCTAAAGCGTATGTCTGTCCCTTTTCTATATTGTGATCACTTGATTGACTAGGTGTCTGTCATCTGTTATCTGTCCGTTGTTAACTTTATAAACAATCTTCTCTTCTGACACCACTTAGAGTACCTAGTTTTAGCTTTGCATCCATGAGTTTGATCCATGTATGTAAAACAAATATTAATCAAAGCGCCGATTCCACTGGTAGTGTTTTATTGCATGTAATACCTAATACCGGTAGATTTTAAAACAAATGAAGTTTTGTTAATTCTTTTAAATTGAAAATTGTAACAATTTCAATAAGACGTAGCGCACGTTATTGAGGCCTCTTAACATAGCGTCATTTGCGCTTTTTTGACATTACATTAAATATTACGTTGTGCACCTTAAAAGAGGGTTTAATATCTAGATTTGTATGTCTATGTCCACAATAAATAACCATTTATTGCTCAAATTGTATTTAAATACGCACACATACGTTTTGTGCATTAATATTTTCCTTATCGAATATTTATAATATGTTCATGCAACTTTGTTTATAATAACATCGTTTAAAAAAATGTCGCGCTAACGAAACGACTAAAGAAATAGATAAACTCATGTAAATCTGACAAAAATATATGTTGTACTCTAAAAATTCATGGAAAAATTATTCAGAAAAAAACAGCATATCTAAAATGATATTATATTTTTCAGTATGAATTTAAAGTCCGGCAAATACGTCGAAAGTCTTATAAATCGGTAAAAAATTACACAAATGTGTTCGTAACAAACGTTACTAGACATGGTTGAATGTATAGCGCTTTCACAATACATGAAAACAAATTGAAAAGGGGCAAAATTTGAAATTAAGAAAAACGCATTCTTGAAAGAGTGTTTTTTTTCAATTTAACAGTTTCATACAAATAAAAAACATTAAAATACGGCATATTTATAGGTATATCCTGTTCTTCACAGTAATTCAGAGTAATGATTACATCACCATACTAGATTTTGGATACCTAACACTAATGGCAAATTTCAGGAAAACAAGGAACTAAAAGCTCTGAATGTCCAAATGGCCTGGTCTTGCTTTTCTTTTTACAATTTACAACACGATTTATGGTGGAAATCTTGGTTAAATATTTTTAGTTTCTAATTATTCAAGTATATTGGTTACCCAAAAGAGGGATATAGTTCGTTTTGATCCACAACTAAAAATACTTTCGTCATCCATTAAAGGTCTCAGAACCAAAAAATATTTACTAGTATCGGAAACTAAAAAAGACCCAACAACCTGCGGTAAATCTTAGTAACTCATAATTACACTTGTAAAAAAAATTATTTCTACACGTGGAAAGCCTGTAATGCTCACATTACTCATTACAAAAACTTTAGTTTAATCGACATGAACATGACACAAAATTTGTGGCCATCTTGAATTTAGGATCTGCGCCAAAATCTTAAAATTTATACCAGTATCAATTATGTTTGCTACTCAGATTTTCAGAGCAAGATTCATTTTAATTTCCGCCAATCAGAACATCAATGGCTCTAGTAGCCACAATGCATTTTACAATGGCAGAAAATTACCCTTATATTAGTTCTGCCTAAATTGATTTAAATAAGTGAAATAGTTTCTGAAACCAGCTATTTTTAGTGCCTCTGGAGTTCTATGTTCCAGTGTTGTGGCCATCTTGGTTTAGGATCAGTACCAAAGATTCACGATTTATAGAAAAGTAATACAGTACACTGGTTTATGTATCTGAGAGCGGGCCTAATCTGAACTATTTTTCACAAGCTCAAGTTGAAGAACATGGGTCAACACATGTTTTGGCCAATATCTCACAATGTTATAGCTACAGAAAAAAAAACCGTTACATTAAAATGATCAGCACATTCAATCTTTTTTTAATTTTAGAAGTTGTTTAACTGCCTGTAGGAGTTATGGACATTAAGTTACGATTTTTCTTTTAGAAAATTGTCAGTTTTGACAGTATAACTTGAAAAATAAAACAGCAGATTGATATAGTAAATTGCAAAAATGATCAGCCAGACAATGCAAATCACTATGTTGGTCTAAATTGTCTGAAAAATTCTGAAAGGAGTTTTTGCCCTTTAATAATGACTAGAGTGAAACTGTAAATTGCAAGACAATCATGCCTTTAAAAAACGCATTTGGTCCAAAATTGTCAGACAAATCCTTACAGGTCTTTTTACCCTTTATTAACAATTTTGTTAATAAAATATAAGTATTTGCCTTATAAATTTAGAGCTAGAGTAAAACTGTCAATTGCAAAAATAAACAGAAGGACATGGCCTACAAACAATTCAACTGTCAAAAATTTATCCAGTTACTCCTTATAGTATTATATGTAATTTACTCATAATATTTCTGGAAATTTTCAGTGTTTGCTTTGTAACTTAAACTGATAAATTTCTCAATGAATTATCCTCATACTTACCTTTAAGTTTTATAAAGGAAAACATAATTCAACAATTCAACAGTTAACAAAATCGCTAAGTTTCCAAGTCGGAAAATAAGGAAAAAAATCCTCGAACAATAATAACAGGTGTACAACTTCAATACATTTTCAATCTTTCTGTGAAATTTAGAGTTATAGACTGAAACTGTAGGAGTTAATTACACAATATATTTACTGTCTTCTGTAAATCTGCTCAAAAATGTTCCAAGGTCTGGAAAATTAGGAACATGCTGAAACACTTCCATAATAGCAGGTGCAACAAATTCAATAGATGTGCAATCGTTATGTGAAGTTTCAGAGATCTGGGTTGAAAACTATAGGAGGAGTTGATAAAAATAGATGCCCCATTTCCCCTGCCCGCCTTACTAAACCATACTATAGCCCAAGATCAGAGTGATACTCTAAACTGCAAATATGATCTGTAAGGCAAGGGCCACTCTAATTAAAAATAAATCTTTCACTTGCCCCCCCCCCCCCCCTTTTGCTATGGTCGCTGCGTGTTACTACGCAGCTACCAACAACAAAAAGGGGGAGCAAGTGAAAGATTTAACTTTAATTAGATTGGACAAGGACTACAAATAACTCGTTTGGTCCAAGATTGTCAAATGACTTCTTTTTTGGAGTTATTTCCATTGAATGACAATTTATGAAATATCAGTTTTCTCCTTTTAAATAAAAAAACTATAGCAGCAAAAGTAAAACTGTAAATAGCACAAATAATCAGGCAATTTATGTTACAGCAGCAAATAATCCCTTTTTCATTACATTTATAAGCACCATTTTTTTCAGTTTAAATTCCCTTTTAAGTCAATCAGAACTTTGAGAATTTTTATGTTGCTGTGGTAGTTAAGAAATAACTCAAAAGTCTGAAAATTGATTTGAGTTTTGTTTTGAGAAATCTAGACCTAATCATGAATTAATTTTTAACTAATCAAAATTTTACTCTAAATGAAAACCTATTAAATCCTCCTTGTAAATTAAGTGTAGAATAATGCTAATCTTACATGATAGTGAACACAGTTTACTACAAGTTTAAAAATACAAGATTTCCCTATTGTTAAAGAATTTCTTTTGTGTTTCTTTTTCAAACTACAACGAGACAGTTAACAAGAGACCATAAAAACAACGATGACTTGAAGTTATGAATACACTATAATTTTTTCTGAACATTTAGGTCTGTGTGGACTACGGGTGTTGGTGTACTAGAAATGTAAACTCTATGTGGAAAATAAGTCTGTATGGACCATAGGTCTGTGTCGACTATAGGTTGTATGGACTATAGCTTGTATGGACTAGAGATCTGTGTGGACTACAAGTTTGGGTGGACTATGGGTCTATGTGGACTACAGGTCTGGCTGTATGCTTGCTATTAGGTTTCAGTGTCATGATTTCATAAATATACTGGTCACAGTTTATGATCCTCATATTTTTTTACCAAAGGGTACGATACACCAATTAAATTCATTTGATAATGTGTCATGAGTCATGCTTTGTTTGTAGAAGTCGTTTGTATGCTTCATATCCCAAATTTATATCAGTTTTGAGTCAAAATTTAGTGATCTTTTCTATTGCTATAGGGTTTTAAAGAGGGAGAAGTGTAAAGAGGGGAGGGAGAAAGGAGCCGAGGGGAGGGAGAAAAGAGTAGAGGGGAGGGAGAAAAGAGTAGAGGGGAGGGAGAAAGGAGCCGAGGGGAGGGAAAAAGGAGCTAAGGGGAGGGAGAAAGGAGCTGTGGGGAGGGAGAAAGGAGAAAGGTACCCCCCTGTCCACCCCCTCAAATATAAGCTTTCTAGAGCTTTTAGCTGACTATACACTAGACAGCATGGAGGATAAGGGCCATGTGAACAGTTCTGGTATCAAGTAAATTTCTTTGGAAATGTGTTTGTTTTTAATGGAAAACCCATTTATATGTTTTGTTTTAATGAAAACATATGACTGCCATCAAGATATGGAATTTGTAAGGGATACAGCAAAAAAATATATATGCTTACACTTTAGATCAGATAAAATATAATTTTTTTTCACAAGTCATTGACATTAATTGCTGCTATAACAACTTGCTCTTACTTTGAGTGTCACCATGAGTAAGTATAGGCGTATATAATTTCATAAGGGTGTTATAATTTTTCTACATCAAAATTAATCAATGAATGATTGACTTTTCTCTGTCAGATTTAAAGTACCTATTGAGTAAATTCCACTGAGAACAATAGGTATTGTATTCAAACAATGGGACAGTTCATATTCAAAAAATTTAAATAGCCTGACCAACACCAACTTAAATGCAGGAAAGGTTTTATGTAGTGGTTGCTGGATTTACAGTTGTTTTTCTCAGAGTTGTATTGGAATGATAAACAAGATAAAAAACCAAAAGACTTAAATGAGCACAACTTATTCTATTTAATTGATAACAGAAATCTAAGCCCCACCCCCTCCCCCCACTCTCCCTTTGAAATTTATTCAATATATCTTCATGTATTGTTCCTTTAAGTAAGAAAGCTGGTAGGAATATTAACAAGTGTAAGTAATGAAACAGTTCTAAAGTGTTTCATGGTTCAACACAGACAAAAATCATTCTTGACATCGATTCTCTAATACCCAACTGAAGCAAAAAAATATAAATATATTTAGTATATGAATATTGGATATACATGTTTTTTACCAAAAACCTAAGATTACTTAAAATATATATTATTCAATAAATTTATTTTGTTTCCCAAATGTGCATAAATTACTTACATTAAGGTTAATAAGAATCTGCCCTACACCTTATCATAGTCTTGCCCTTGCAGTGTAATTTGGGATTGGATATAATGGGTAGTATCTTTTCCATGGAGAACAACCTTTGGAAAAATTAGGTATGGCAATCCTCCATGCTTAAACGGTGTGTTCAGGTTTCTCTAACATTTGTTATTACTTAAAACAACATCAAATTAAGTTTGGGGATTATGTGGCATCTGAAGGATTGTCAGGTTGATATTTACCAGTTTAATAAACTTTCATTAGTTTTAAAATTTGTGTCTAAGCTCATTATTTTGCATTTGTTTTACATTAAGGACCTTTCCCTTTGAAAGACACTTAATCCCCTGGTTATTGTTTTAATAGAAATGAAAATGTTGGAGAAACATAAATAAATCACAAAAACAGCCTGTGATGAACCCTGGTGTTTACCCTGTGCCCCTGATTTTTATGAAACTGAATTTCTGCAATGTCTTATTAAAGACTAGAAGGTAGCAGGAGATGATTTTATTTTTAAAAATATAAATTTTCCCCACATGTGCAGCAATATTCCAGCTTCTCCTTCATAGATGGTGTTATATACGTATGGACCTATTGTTTTGACATTGCAAATAAATGAAGTGTATTGTTCATTAGGGCTATGAACTTTAAATAACATCCATTGATGTCTAATGACAAATCTAATTGAAATTTGTTATCAAGAAAACGTGCAAGTGGAAAAAAAATTTTGCTGCACAAACATTTAAATAGATACAGTGTACAATCATATCTTTATAAATATGAAAATTATTGGTGTATTTCTTAATACTGGAGAACATTGACCAATGAAAGTCTTCTAGTCTTTAGTGAAATGAGCTTCTTGGAAAAATTGTTTTAAAGTGTTTCAGGTCAGCTTCAATATGTAAAATGTGAATTGTTCATAAAAAGTATTAATCTGTATTTTTGAGAATAAGAAGTTTTTTTTACAGAATAAATAAAATGTACATATTTGTAAAAAAATATGCCCAGAAATAAAATTTAGCAGCCAGGATGAATTGACCAGAATAAACACTTTTTAGCAGGTGCCACATAAAGAGATATATTTTAATATGAAAGGATTGTCTCTCTTGTTTATCTTGAAATGGGAAGTAAATTGAAATTAGTAGTTATATATTGTTAAATAAAATGCAGTGAATGTTATAGGTGAATTCAGTTTCTGACATATTTTTAGGTGGTGAAAAGCAGAGAGTTGCCATAGCCAGAACAATCCTAAAGGGTTCTCCAATCATTGTCTATGATGAAGCTACGTCATCTCTTGACATCACTACTGAACAGGTATCAGATTAAAAATTCTAGTTTTTTTAAACTCCCATCAAAGTCTAAAAACGCTTTTGACAGCAGAGGATTCTCTGATTGCACTTTAAGTTTGGTACAATTGCATAAATAAATTGAACAAACAAATGCATATACCAGAATATGTTTACCAATTTATAGTTTTTATTTGTTTCTAATGCCATAAATTTTGCAATTATCCACAAAAAAGACAGCATTTTTGCATGAAGTATAATTTTTTGGTCTACATTAAATTCTACCATCTTGCCCATTTTAAAAGAAGAGCAATATGATTTTTTCAAAAATGGAATAATAGTATTGTCTGCATAGCATATATATAGTCAACACACAACAATGCATAGCAGAGAGGACACGAAGATGATCCACTCCATCTATATCAGAGTCGACACATGGAGATCACTCCATCATCTTGGGAAGTCTGTTGTTTCTGTTGTATGCATAGCAGGGAAGACAGAATAGAGATCACTCCACCATCTTGTGAAGTCTGTTGTCTTCACATAAGTCAACACAGAGGAATCACTCCATCATCTTGTGAAGTCTGTTGTCTGCCTGGAAGAGTCGACATATAGAAATCACTCCAACATTTTGTAAAGTCTGTTGTCTGAATAGCAGAGTGGACACATAGGAATCACTCCATCATCTTGTGAAGTCTTGTCTGCATATCAGAGTGGACACATAGGGATCACTCCATCATCTTGTGAGGTCTGTTGTCTGCATTGCAGAGTGGGCACATAGATATCACTCCATCATCTTGTGAAGTCTGTTGTCTTCTGTTGTATGCATAGCAGAGTGGACACATAGGGTTCACTCCATTATCTTGTGAAGTCTGTTGTCTGCAAAGCAGAGCGGACACATAGGGATCACTCAATCATGTTGTGATGTCTCTTGTCTGCATAGCAGAGTCGACACATAGAGATCACTCCATCATCTTGTGAAGTCTGTTATCTGCATAGTTGAATGGACACATAGAGATCACTCCATCATCTTGTGAAGTCTGTTGTCTTCTGTTGTATGCATAACAGAGTTGACACATAGAGATCACTCCATCATCTTGTGAAGTCTGTTGTCTTCTGTTGTATGCATAACAGAGTTGACACATAGAGATCACTCCATCATCTTGTGAAGTCTGTTGTCTGCCTGGAAGAGTCGACACATAGAAATCTCTCCATCATCTTGTGAAGTCTGTTGTCTGAATAGCAGAGTCGACACATAGGAATCACTCCATCATCTTGTGAAGTCTGTTATCTGCATATCAGAGTGGACACATAGGGATCACTCCATCATCTTGAGAAGTCTGTTGTCTGCATTGCAGAGTTGGCACATGGATATCACTCCATCATCTTGTGAAGTCTGTTGTCTTCTGTTGTATGCATAGCAGAGTGGACAAATAGGGATCATTCCATTATCTTGTGAAGTCTGTTATCTGCATATCAGAGTCGACACATAGAGATCACTCAATCATCATCTTGTGAGGTCTGTTGTTTGCATATCAGAGTTGACACATGGAGATCACTCCAACATCTTGTGAAGTCTGTTACCTGCATATCAGAGTGGACACATAGGGATCACTCCATCATCTTGGGAAGTCTGTTGTCTGCATTGCAGAGTTGGCACATGGATATCACTCCATCATCTTGTGAAGTCTGTTGTCTTCTGTTGTATGCATAGCAGAGTGGACACATAGGGATCATTCCATTATCTTGTGAAGTCTGTTATCTGCATATCAGAGTCGACACATAGAGATCACTCAATCATCATCTTGTGAGGTCTGTTGTTTGCATATCAGAGTTGACACATGGAGATCACTCCAACATCTTGTGAAGTCTGTTGTCTGCATAGCAGGGCGGACACATATGAATCAATCCCTCATCTTGTGAAGTATGTTGTCTGAATAGTTGAGTGGACACATAGAGATCACTCCATCATCTTGTGAAGTCTGTTGTCTGCATATCAGAGTTGACACATAGAGATCACTCCATCATCTTGTGAAGTCTGTTGTCTGCCTGGAAGAGTCGACACATAGAAATTACTCCATCATCTTGTGAAGAATGTTGTCTTCTATGCATAGCAGAGTGGACACATAGGGATCACTCCATCATCTTTTGATGTCTGTTGTCTTCTGTTGTCTGCATAGCATAGTCAACACACAGGAATCACTCTATCATCTTGTGAAGTCTGTTGTCTGCCTGGAAGAGTCGACACAAAGAAATCACTCCATCAGTTTGTGAAGTCTGTTTGTCTGCGTAGCAGAGTGGACACATAGGAATAAATCCATCATCTTGTGAAGTCTGTTGTCTGCCTAGCAGAGTGAACACATAGAGATCACTGCAACATCTTGTGAAGTCTGTGGTCTTCCTGTTTTCTGCATAGCAGAGTCGGCACATAGAGATCACTTCATCATCTTGTGAAGTCTGTTGTCTTCTGTTGTATGCATAACAGAGTTGACACATACAAATAACAAATATATACTCTGCTATGCCGACAACAGTCTTCACAAGATGATAGAGTGATCTTTGGGTCGATTCTTCCAGATTCTTCCAGAGATCACTCCGTCATCTTGTGAAGTCTGTTGTCTGCATAGCATATTCGATACATAGGAATCACTCCATCATCTTTTGAAGTCTGATGTCTGCATAACAGAGTCGGCACATGGAGATCACTCCATCATCTTGTTAAGTCTGTTGTCTGCCTGGAAGAATCGACTCAAAGATCACTCCATCATCTTTTGAAGTCTGATGTCTGCATAACAGAGTCGACACATGGAGATCACTCCATCATCTTGTGAAGTCTGTTGTCTGCATAAAAGAGTGACACATGGAGATCAATCCAACATCTTGTGAAGTCTGATGTCTGCATAACATAGTCGACACATGGAGATCAATCCAACATCTTGTGAAGTCTGTTGTCTGCATAACAGAGTCGACACATGGAGATCACTCCATCATCTTGTGAAGTCTGTTGTCTGCATATCAGAGTTGACACATAGAGATCACTCCATCATCTTGTGAAGTCTGTTGTCTGCATAACAGAGTCGACACATGGAGATCACTCCATCATCCTGGGAAGTCTGTTGTCTGCATAACAGAGTCGACACATGGAGATCACTCCAACATCTTGTGAAGTACTAGTATGTTGTCTGCATAACAGAGTCGACACATGGAGATCACTCCAACATCTTGTGAAGTCTGATGTCTGCCTGGAAGAATCGACTCAAAGATCACTCCAACATCTTGTGAAGTCTGATGTCTGCCTGGAAGAATCGACTCAAAGATCACTCCAACATCTTGTGAAGTCTGTTGTCTGCATAGCATATTCGATACATAGGAATCACTCCATCATCTTTTGAAGTCTGATGTCTGCATAACAGAGTCGACACATGGAGATCACTCCAACATCTTGTGAAGTACTAGTATGTTGTCTGCATAACAGAGTCGACACATGGAGATCACTCCAACATCTTGTGAAGTCTGATGTCTGCCTGGAAGAATCGACTCAAAGATCACTCCAACATCTTGTGAAGTCTGATGTCTGCCTGGAAGAATCGACTCAAAGATCACTCCAACATCTTGTGAAGTCTGTTGTCTGCATAGCATATTCGATACATAGGAATCACTCCATCATCTTTTGAAGTCTGATGTCTGCATAACAGAGTCGACACATGGAGATCACTTCCAGATTCTTCCAGAGATCACTTCCAGATTCTTCCAGAGATCACTCCATCATCTTGTGAAGTCTGTTGTCTGCATAGCATATTCGATACATAGGAATCACTACATCATCTTTTGAAGTCTGATGTCGGCATAACAGAGTCGACACATGGAGATCACTCCATCATCTTGTTAAGTCTGTTGTCTGCCTGGAAGAATCGACTCAAAGATCACTCCATCATCTTTTGAAGTCTGATGTCTGCATAACAGAGTCGACACATGGAGATCACTCCATCATCTTGTGAAGTCTGTTGTCTGCATAACACAGTCGACACATGGAGATCAATCCAAGATCTTGTGAAGTCTGATGTCTGCATAACAGAGTCGACACATGGAGATCAATCCAACATCTTGTGAAGTCTGTTGTCTGCATAACAGAGTCGACACATGGAGATCACTCCATCATCTTGTGAAGTCTGTTGTCTGTATATCAGAGTTGACACATAGAGATCACTCCATCATCTTGTGAAGTCTGTTGCTGCATAACAGAGTCGATAAATGGAGATCACTCCATCATCTTGTGAAGTCTGTTGTCTGCATAACAGAGTTGACACATAGAGATCACTCCATCATCTTGTGAAGTCTGTTGTCTGCATAACAGAGTTGACACAGAGAGATCACTCCATCATCTTGTGAAGTATGTTGTCTGCATAACATAGTCGACACATAGAGATCACTCCAACATCTTGTGAAGTCTGTTGTCTGCATAGCATATTCGATACATAGGAATCACTCCATCATCTTTTGAAGTCTGATGTCTGCATAACAGAGTCGACACATGGAGATCACTTCCAGATTCTTCCAGAGATCACTCCATCATCTTGTGAAGTCTGTTGTCTGCATAGCATATATTTGATACATAGGAATCACTCCATCATCTTTTGAAGTCTGATGTCGGCATAACAGAGTCGACACATGGAGATCACTCCATCATCTTGTTAAGTCTGTTGTCTGCATAACACAGTCGACACATGGAGATCAATCCAAGATCTTGTGAAGTCTGATGTCTGCATAACAGAGTCGACACATGGAGATCAATCCAACATCTTGTGAAGTCTGTTGTCTGCATAACAGAGTCGACACATGGAGATCACTCCATCATCTTGTGAAGTCTGTTGTCTGTATATCAGAGTTGACACATAGAGATCACTCCATCATCTTGTGAAGTCTGTTGCTGCATAACAGAGTCGATAAATGGAGATCACTCCATCATCTTGTGAAGTCTGTTGTCTGCATAACAGAGTTGACACATAGAGATCACTCCATCATCTTGTGAAGTCTGTTGTCTGCATAACAGAGTTGACACAGAGAGATCACTCCATCATCTTGTGAAGTCTGTTGTCTGCATAACATAGTCGACACATAGAGATCACTCCAACATCTTGTGAAGTACTAGTATGTTGTCTGCATAACAGAGTCGACACATAGAGATCACTCCATCATCTTGTCAAGTCTGTTGTCTGCATAACAGAGTTGACACATAGAGATCACTCCATCATCTTGTGAAGTCTGTTGTCTGCCTGGAAGAATCGACTCAAAGATCACTCCAACATCTTGTGAAGTCTGATGTCTGCCTGGAAGAATCGACTCAAAGATCACTCCAACATCTTGTGAAGTCTGTTGTCTGCATAACAGAGTTGACACATAGAGATCACTCCAACATCTTGTGAAGTCTGTTGTCTGCATAACAGAGTTGACACATGGAGATCACTCCATCATCTTGTGAAGTCTGTTGTCTGCCTGGAAGAATCGACTCAAAGATCACTCCATCATCTTGTAAAGTCTGTTGTCTGCCTGGAAGAATCGACTTAAAGATCACTCCATCATGTTGTGAAGTCCGTTGTCTGCATAGCAGAGTATACATTTGTTATTTGTTTTCTCGGAAACTATAAACCAAATGGATAGTTAACCTTGGAGTATTATAGTATATTATGGTCTTAAAAAGTATCCTTAATATATGGTGATTTGAATTCAAATGGACACCAAGAAAACTCATCATTGTAACCACGTTTTCAATGAAAAACCTTGTTATTAGATTGGGTATGGTAGGGCGGTGTCAAACAGATGGTTTCCACTTAATAACTTCAGTTTGAATAAATAAATCTTGCTGATTCTTTGGATATAGCAAGCTGGCATGAAGATCTGGCTTGGGCTTTGATTTGTGGCCAGTTCTGGCAAGGTCAGGTCACTTACTAAAAATAACAGTTTTTGGTAATTAACTTTTGTATACAGTAAACACATCTTGCTGAAACTTTGGATATAGTAAGCGTGCATGAAGACCTTGCTTGGTATTGTATTTGGAGCCAGTCAGATCAAGATAACGGTCACTTACTAAAAATATAAAAACAGTTTCCAGTCAATAATTTCAGTTCAGATAAACTAATATTGCTGAAACTTTGGATATAGTAAGCTTGCGTGAAGACCTTGCTTGGGATTGGATTTGGAGCCATCTGGTCAAGGTCAAGATCACTGTTACTAAAAATCGAAAAACACTTTTCGCTCATTTACCAAACTTCTGCTTTTTAGTCTACTAATAACATTTATTGATTAATTGTTGAAAACTGATTTTTTTCAGAATGGCCATGTGTCTTGTTACTCTATGAAATAAACAAAATTTGTTCCAAAATTGCTAGTCGAAATAAAATCTCATTTTAAAAGGGTTAAAAAAATTCCTTATTTCTTCCTAATTACAATTTCAAGGTTCCCAGTATGGATAGTTTTTTTGTTTTGTTTTTTGACGAAATTTTTCCTCTTTAATAAAAATGTTTAGCCTAATATTCAATATAATGAAATAGTAAACAAAATTAAATGGAGATGTAAATACATACAGTATTGATGTACTTATGTGACTGCATTGTTGTTAATGTTCAGAATTATACTGACCATTGTTATTAGTATTTTTAACTTATTCTAGGTTAATGCAATAATCATTTTTGTGTAATTTTCAATTCAGCAGCTAGAATAAATACTAGAATCACATGTTAATATTGTTTATTTAAATTTTACATTTCAGAATATCTTAAAAACTCTTAGAACTATTACAAAAGGACATACAACAATTGTGATAGCTCACAGACTTTCAACTGTTGTTGATGCTGACCAAATATGTGTATTAGACAAAGGAATTGTAGTAGAAAAGGGAACACATTATGAACTGCTGTCAAACCCAACCAGTTTGTACTCTGACCTTTGGACTAAATATAATCAAGAAACTACTTCAGAAGATTTTAACAGTAATGAGACACTGACTGAGAATAAAAGTGATAAGGAAACCTCTGCTGATGGTGTTATCAAAATTGATGCACCCAAGTCCTGATCCATCTGGAATTTGGTAAATGTGTAGGTTAATTGTTGTAAGAACAGCAATATTGTAAAAATCTAGTGTTAATATTTATTTATAATGTAAAGAAATTGCAGAGAATTTTTAAACTTATACCCAGGATTTGTGAATGTGTAGATTTTCAAAATATAGAATACTACTTGGATGCATGAATATAATTTTTAGTTTGAATTTAACAAGTATTGAATACCCAGTAATAAATCTCATTATTAATTAACTACTATTGTATCCACTTAGCAGTAAAACTGTCCATAGGATATATTTTTACGAACTAGTCCTATACAGATTCATCATGTCATCACTGATGGTATGGGTTGGTCTCACTGCATGCAGGGTGTTGTTGACCCTAACTTAAATTGGAAAGTGACTGGTTATATTCTTTTAAATTTTCAAGTTTTTGTTGATTATATTCTGCATAAGATGTATTTTCAATTAGTTTCTGGTTTATTTGTACAATCATTGTTTTTGTTTTCTTTACATTCACAGTTAGTTGCCATTTAATGCAGTATTCAGACAAGTTGTTTAAACTTTTTTGAATACCTCCTTTTTCCTCAGATATCAAAATTAGGTCATCTTCAAATTGAAGACATCCAAGTTTACTTCCTATGAGTAAGACTGGAGAGCAACCAGCTACAGTAAATATATCACTTAAGTCATTTATAAAAATTATTAAAAATAATAGGACTAGTACTGTCTCCTTGTCTAACTCCTTTGTTAAGTATAAAAAGTCTAGGTATAAAATTGTTATGGTTAAAAGCACACATTGTCTCTTAAAATGGGCTTTCTAATATTTTTTGAAAATATTTCCCTATTTTATAATTAATAAGTTTATATAATAGGCAATCTCTGCAAATGGAGTAAAATGCCTTTTGAAAGTCTACAAAGCACACATAAGGTCTCTTTTTATTTTTTATGAAGATATTTATTTATTAAAGATTTTAATATTGATACATGTACTGTCTGAAATTCGATTATTAGGTCTGAATTCAAATTGTGTTTTATTATACATTTTTTCCATAAGGTTAGTTAATCTTACGTATGTACTTAAAGATTAACTAACCTTATTCAAAACATTACCTTTGAGAGTCAATTCATAAGAGAGATTCCTCTATAATTGTACATATCATGTCTATTTCCTGGTTTATGTATAGAAATTATATATGAATTTCTCGATGATATGGATCATAACATGACTTCAAAACCACATTATAAAGCTTAGTATATGCTTGAACAGTGATCTGACTGCTCAATTTTATAAACTCATATACTGTTCTGTCTTTTCAATCACCGTGGGGCTTCGGTGTCCTAGTGGTTAAGGTAGTTAGTCTACTATTGATCACGTGGTCTGTCAACAGAGATTGTGGGTTCGAGTCAGACTGCGGGCAGGGTGTACTCGACTCCAGTGAATACTGGACGCCTTGAAATAGCTGAAAAATTGTTAAACATCAAACAAACAAAATATATTCATCCGCAACGTTATCTATTGTATTTTCATTCTTCATATCTTTTGAAATTTTCCAATAGTTTACCTATTTGTGAACAAACGAGTTTTCTAGTTTATCAATTATGTTTTTTCTATCTTCATTTTTATTATTTTTAACTGGTCTTTTAAATGTTCTAAATATTTTATTCAGACATTTTTGGTCAAATGGATATGCTTTTAATTTTGATCCTTCTTATTGATGCAGTGTTTTTCACAAAATATTGTAAGTGCAAAATATCCTACCGCAGGTCGGGGGTTTCTTCGGGTACTCCGGCTTCCTATCCAAAATAAAACTGGACGCCATTATATAGCTGAAAAATTGCAGAATGATGCGTTTCACACCATCAAACAAACAAACAAACAGTAAGTGCAAAATACATCGTAAGTGCTGATGTCGCAATTGATTTTCCTTTGATCTTCTAACACTTGTGATGGATTTTACACTTACGATATTTTGTTAAATTGACTGCTGAATGTTTCATTTCACCCATTGAATAATCGGGCCATTTTTTTCTTCTTTTGTTAGCTTGTTTCTTATTCTTTTTTGATCTTTTATTGTTTGATTTTAAAACACATGACTTTTCTGAGATATCCGTTAATATATGTGTAAGTTTATTTGTTGTCCCATCAACACCTGCCTGATTTTCACAAATATCTTCAGTGTCAAATTATAATATGCATCTGATTATCTCTCTTTCAGGAAGATTATTTGTTAATTTCAACTTAGACTTCTCTTCATCCCACTCAAAGGACATAGTGTCTGACCATTCTTTAAAATGATCAGCATCCTGTATATTATCTTTACATTTTAAAAAATACTTCTAGTTTGGAATGATCTTATAAATAGTTAAATTGACAGGTCTTTACAAATTGAACCGAGGAAAGAAGACCCCCTAGCTATACTATAGTCTATTGCAATAGAACTATTTTTTGACATAAATGTAAAATTTCCCAATAAATCTACTGTAAATCTGCCAGTTAACGTACGTCACCTAGATGACAAACTATTATCTTGTTGGTAATAATTCTTCTTTGACAAACTGATTTTTAAAATATTTCTGTTATCGTTTGCTATAAAATCCAGATTTTGACCGATTTAACAGTAATCATCAATGTAATTTGAATTCTGTGGAGGTATATACACTGCACACACGTAAATATCTTTCTGTAAACCAAAAAGTGTTTATGTGATTTAATCCACAGTCTATTCCCAGAGTCGGTTCCTTGAACAACATATGATATTCCATCATTTATTTACTTATGTATAATAAATAATTAATAATAATTTCACCAATGTGCCCTGTTGACCCTCTAATTGTCTTTCGACATTTACTAAATTGATAAAAACCTTCAGTTTTATATTCTTCACATTCACTTTCCAACTTTCTAATAAAATATTTATATCACTTTGTACTAAAATATCCATCTTTTGTCACCTTAGTCATATATATATTCCGGCAGATATACTTAGTTTATCAATATATCCTTTCATTATATATTTGAAAGATTCTAATACCAAATATTTATTAACGTCTACAAATTAAGCCCAAAACTGTTAGAAATTAGATTTCAATACTGTCAAATTGTGTTTACCCTCGGCTGGATTCGAACTCGCACCATTGTGACACTGTGGCACGCATTTGCCTTCATTATGTCAGCGCTCTAGACCACTCGGCCAAATTCGCTATAAAAATACAGCTTCATTAACTGAGGTGAATCGGACAGATAGACAGTACATGTATCAATGTATACTAACGTGTGCCACAACAGTGGTAGGATATTTTTAATAGCCTAGCGTTTTTGACGTCCACATCTTTACCGTATAAGGTAGAAAATCAGAATTAAGATTATTACTGTTCGAAGTTCGAGTCTGGTGTTGTAACCATGTGGTTCTGCTACTAAATTTGGTGCGATATCTAGAAGATAATCTGAAACTTTCCTTCTAACCAAAAGTAAGTCTGAGCCATCTTCAGTTTTTCCCACCCAGAGGCTGTCAGTTTTGTGCCCCCCCCCCCCCCCCGTTTCAATTCTATCAACTTATGTTAATACGAGAGTCTTTATTTACACTGAATATATTCGATATGGTTTTGCCACATGCCGTTGTCAGAGTTTATGATTATATACATGTTGCAATAAGTGTTGATACATCACACATATACTAGTATATTTGCCTTTCTGGAGTCATAGTCTCAGTTTTTTTGTGGGTTGTTAAAATAAAACCAGCCATTTTTGTGAAGTCAAGTCGGGTCAAGTAAATTTTATTTAAAGTCGGTACATATATAGCAACAAACAAAAGCTAGAGCTTTTAAAACCGACAGAAAAACAACTAACGGACATAATAAACATACATACAATACAATACATAAAACTGACACGAACATAGGTTAAAGACATGCATTCTAAGTAAAAATATATGTAATCAAAACACATTAGATTGCTGACCATGCAGGCAACACATGTTAAAAGTGGTGGATCAAGAAAGTTAAGTTAAAGAACATAATACAGCTAGCACTAATGCAGGCTAAAAACTAAGCTTAAAGTTACGCAGTGATAAAGAAAGCACTATGCAGACGGAAACTAAGCTTAAAGGTACAAGCAATAAAAGAAATCATTGCCACAGACATGACATAAAGCAGTTTATAATTAAAACATTATAAGCACACACCGACTGACATTCTAAATAAATATACATTACTAAATATGAAGGTAGCATAAACTAAAGGTGAAGAGAGGACAATACATAAAACAGTAAAAACGATTAGCACTTATACAACCTGAAACTTAAGCGCAGAGAGCCATGCATGTCAGCTAATGTCTATAGGGTATGCTGCAGTGTATTTACCTGCAGAAAGCACAAGAACATCCCTCCACTTCCCATTTACTTATTGACGTTTTTTTTAAATTGGTTAAAACCCATTTCCTCCCTAAAATTATTTGGCAGATCTTTCCTCAGTTTTGCTGCAGCATATCTTGTAGAGTGTAAAACATACTTTGTTGTATTAACCCTTGACATATTCATCATATTTTTGTATCTAAAACAGAAATTATTGTCTTCTTTGTTAATAAATCGTGTAGATATACAGGTGTTTATTTATGCTCTTATTTACTTCGATAGCTATTAAACGTAGTGTATACTGAGTTTTAATGATGGCATCTTAAACTTCTCAAGCAACTGAACTTATGTACTCGAACGATTATTATATATATGAACCTCAAAACCCTGTCCTGATTTTTAAAAATTGTTTAGCGTTTCCTTCCCCACAAAAATGACAAACCAAAGGACAATAATTAAAGTTTGATAATATAAAAGAGTAATAAATTGTCAATTTCCCCGACTTACTTATAGCCTATTTCCCATTCGCTTGAGTGCATTGAGTTATTGTGATGTTTTTTTTTACAAATATTTGAGATATAGCTGTTGAAATTTAATCTAAAGTCAAAAGTAACACCAAGCAAATTTACTTCATCTTCAAATATTATATTATTTATTAAAAGTAATGTTCAGATCATGCGGTTATTTGAAAACCCTTTAATTAAAACAATACTCTCATTTTCCCGAGTTCTTACAAAATCACCTAAGTCTTTGCTGCTATATGATATAGTGTTGTCATCAGCGTAGTTATACATGTTACTTTTATTGACAAAATGAAAGATGTCGTTAATAAAAAGACCCGAAAATAACCGGGCCAAGTATTGATCCTTGGGACGCATTTGTAAATATCCAAAAAAAGGAGCTATATAAAGATCTACTTTTGACACACTGCTTCCTATTACTCAAATTGCTTTTTAGTAAAATAAGGGCACTTTCTGATAATCCATAATTTTAAAGTTTCAATAGGAGCAGCTCGTGTGGTAAACAGTCAAATGCCTTTGACAAATCCATCAGTATAGCAGCAACTAACATATTTTCATCTAGTGACTGACGCCAGTCTTCAACAATTTTAACTAAATTGTCCTGACAGCTATAACCTGTTCTAAATGCAGACAGGAATACATTAAATTTGTTATAAAAAAAATTACAATTTGATTATCTATTGCCCGTTCGAAAAATTAGATAGTGGACAGTACACTTACTGGTCTATAAAATTGTCATTTTCCATGGTACTATTCTTGTGTATGGGTACCATCCTAAGTCTATCAGGAAAAATATAGATGTCTTAAAAGATTTGTTGATAAGTGGTGAAATTGGGCTTATAACTGGGCTTGCAATTTTCAAAATTTTTGGTGACATTTCATCTATACCTGTGGCCTTTGTGTATTTATATTCTTTATTTATTTTAGACCAGGTATGTAGTTTATGGAGGTCACCGCTCAGTCACAAGGGTTATGGTCATAAATACATATCCAAGTTAACGGATAGATTACAAGTTATCCTTGATCAAATATGTGTACTAACAGGACCAAAGTGTTAACAAGAACAAACAAAGGAAAACCATTAACTCAATATATGGCCGGGCACTATGTATATCTGAATAAGGAACCTGTGGGTCAAGGACAAAGTCAACTGTCCGCACACATGTGAAATGTAAAAATTGGCACACTTCTTGTTCATGGGTTCTTTTACCATGGAATATAACATTTTGTCGCAAATGTCAATAAATCAGGCAAAAAATATCAGTATCTGTTGTGCCCACCATTTACTCTTCTTAGCATGGAGTCAATTAAACGTTGAATACGAACACGCGGTATCCTTTGCCACTCATACTGGTGCCTGCTCTAATTTTTGCAGATTTTGCGGCGGTGGTTGTCGTTGGCGCGCGCGCCAATCCAATTCATCCCACAGATGTTCAACTGAGATCGTGATGGCCAACGGATCACATTGACATTCTGTTGCTCTAAAAAATCTACTGCTGTATGTGGTCGGGCATTGTTGCGTTGAAAAATATCTCTTTGAATGTCAATTACGGGCAATAAATGCGGCCGTATATTAATTTCGCCTCTATACTTAACAGCGTCAAGATTGCCTTGGATATGTATCAGCTGTGCTTTCCGGACATAAGAGATAGCGGCCCACATCATAACACTGCCTCCGCAAAAATTGTCTCTTTCCACAACACAGTTTTGTGCAAAAAGTTCATTTCGGCACCTGTACACTCGTATGCGACCATCTCGCTTTCCAAGCTGAAAAAGTGACTCATCGCTGAAATACACTCTTCTCCATTTCTGTAAATTCCATTCACAAACGGTAGTACACCGTCTAACCCTTGCTCGGCAGTGTTGGCGTCTCAGTGTTGCTCCGACGTAAGCTCTTTTTGCCCGAAATCCATGACAGCGTAACCGATTACGTACTGTCTGTGGTGATATACGGCGCAACCCATGGCCAGGGACGTTTACAGCTGTTTCTGTTGCAGCAATAGTCCTGTTCCGTATATAGAATATTCTAATTTAACGACCCTGCGCCCGAGTTGTAACACGCGGACGCCCTGATCGTAGTCGGTCTGTCGTAGTACCAAGCTGCTGGTACCGTCTCCAAATGCGTGAAATTGTACTACGATGAACATTGTACGTTCTGGCAACAGCATTCCGTGATTCCCCGCACTCGATTCGACCGATAGCGATATTTCGGGTAGCAGCATCTAACCTTGGCATAGCGTCACCTCATCAAAATTTTATTTTACTAATGCAGTCAAGAAAAAGAAATATCGGCGTTTTATACCTATAATTTGCACGTGAAATACGACCTGTTTTTAGCAATGCGTAATTCATAGTGTGTTCCAGATCTCGACCACAATCGTTTACGGGTGGATGAACTTAAATGCTTTCACCTGGAAACCTTTAATTAAGGTGTAATTATGATGTTGTGTATATATATTTGAATATTTCCAGGATATTTGTCCGCAAAAAAAAATGATTTGAAAAATATTATCCGATATTGCGTTTTATTGAGCGAATATATTTACAAATTGTTACTGTCAAAGAAATTGGAGTTGCGTCCATTACATCACACAATTTTAAATTGTTGCATCATTTCTAAATTCTTTAAAACACTGATCTATCAGCAAAAATGGAATTCTATACCTACAGCTGATCAATTAATTTTCCATAGATGTAGATTGATTTGGAAAATGTACAGGTCTTAAAACTACTTGAATAAAGAGCTGAAATGGTGTTCTGTTGCCTTCTGTAGAAATGACAGGGTGATTATATTTGAATACAAGCATTTCCGCGAACATGTTAATACTAGTAGAAAAACATAATGCGAATCCATAAATGTTTTCTGCGTGTAATATCCAAAATAAATGATTTTTCCATAAAATCGAAAAGATCGTAGTATTCATTGAATCCCACAAGTCCAACCTTAACCTCTCTATATTCTTTGGTTATGGCATTTCTTTCCCCTTCTAGCACTTCCATGCTCACATCCTCTATAACCCTCCATAAAAGTGCAAACATCCAAGTGTTAACTTCCACAATCCACACGCACTCAAATACCAAACTGTTTTGTGGCAGCAATAAGTAATCAAAAACAGCAGGTAAGTTTTGTTATTTAGGCTTGCATTTAAAAAGTTATCAATCGACTGTAGCCATCAATGGCTCCTTGAATTACGAATCCCCATATGAAACGCCACAATCCACACGCACTCAAATACCAAACTGTTTTGTGGCAGCAATAAGTAATCAAAAACAGCAGGTAAGTTTTGTTATTTAGGCTTGCATTTAAAAAGTTATCAATCGACTGTAGCCATCAATGGCTCCTTGAATTACGAATCCCCATATGAAACGAAAACATAAAATATATTGCTTACCCACCGCCAAAAAGGAACAACAGACAAAACAATGAAACACTTGAATCATCAGCAAATATACAGTGACCCAGTCGTTTGGAGAGGAAGTACGCCGGTAAATAACTGTTCCTCGGGTAAAGGTTAAAAATGTTCAATAAACTAGCTGTTGAAGTGGAACGAAGCATTCACCATGATCTATTTCTTACCACTTGACACTTGTCGCTCATTAGTTAAAATAAATAATTTAAAGTTCTTATTCGATATTTTATTCGATGAGAAATGCTTATCTAAGTCTCGGAGGACAATTTGCAATAAAATAGCTGGAATTAAACCGGCACATAACAAATGTTCCCCCTATAGTTGGTGATATATTTAAAATTTGATGATACTGACCGAGCAAAAAGTCTAAACGATTACTTTGCCCTGCAGACAAAAGTAGATGAAACACAAGCTACACTTCCAGACCAATCAGGTCATCAAAAACCCCTAAGAAAATATTGTTTTAGGTGAAAGTGAAGTCAAGCTTTCTATTTTAAATATTAACTAAGCCTCGATTGGTCCATTTTAAAATATCATTTGTTAACCAAACGGTCGCGTTGTATTTGTCTTCCTCCCGAACGAACATCCTCACAAGTTAGGGCTTTTGAGTCATGTCCAGGAAATTCGTAGACACATATGAACACAGAAACCCTGACTTGTGAGGATGCCGAACGAATGGACGAGGGCAAATGAAGCACCGGTGATCGAAAGTGGTTCACCGACTGAAGTAAAAAATATAGATCTATCTCTTTGTTGTATCTAAATGTATGGAGAGATGTACCTATAAACAGTTTGTTTTACTACAAAACAGTATAATTACACCCAGTCAGTCGGGATATTCTGTTAGAACTGGACAAGGACAAATTTTACATACAAGGCTTCGTATGCACAGTAGTTCCCTAAATGAGCATTTGTTTCTGCAAAGCCTTGTAGATTCTTCGAACTTTATATGTGGTCATGTTAAATCAAGCCATCATTTTCTTTTATAAGAATCAGCTTCGTTATAGTACTCCAGATATAGAACGAATAATCATACCCACTAACTTCGGATTATAACGGCAGTAAAATTCGGTCTACCTTAGATAGTTAATTTAATACAACCGGTCGATGTTAATTTATTATTCACTTTCGTGCTAACGATGGATAAAGGAGAAAATATTTCGAAGTATCCTTAGTTACCATAAATGAACAGAATTTTGCTACAAGAATGTCAATCATTTAACGTGAGTAAAAAAAAAGATAATATATGATGCTCGACTGCAAAAATGCTTGGGTGATATCAAAATTTCATGTAATGATAAAATTTTTTGGTATTCTATTTCCGGAAGTTAATAATGCAGGGAGACCATTTTTATCCTGGTACTATGTCTTTCGGTCATATCTCTATCGACTAGCGTAGCTTTGAAAAATCGGAAACCAGAATAAAAAGCTATTTTGTGTATAAAATTCCGGAGTATGTCGACATTTGTTACATTCAATAAATAAATGTTATGTCAATAATTTAATTGTACCACTTTGATATTAGTTTTAATTCAAGTATATTTATGATTCAATATATGAGAAAAGATTACATGTGCGCAAATTTAGAAATCGCCAATTCAAACTAGCTTCAACCTAAGGACTTAGCTTTAAATAGAACATTATGGGGGAAAAGTTCAAATGCCTTCTTTTTTTAAATTTCAATGCTTTCTAAGCGAATATTCATTAGACAGTCCTTAGAAAGTGTGTTTTTAGTTCGATTGAAAATGTTAGATGCCTGCTACGCATGCTAGTATGATATAAAAAAAACATATTGTGATTAAATCTGGTCCTCTACACGTACAATTTTTTAATTCAATCTAATATTGAGATTATCCTCTCTTTCAGTTGCCATATTGTCAAGATGATCTGTAGTTTGCATTGAATCAAACATAAACAGAAAAACAAATATTTAAAGGTTCGAAACGTTTGATTATAATACAGCTTCTAAGTCACGAAATAAAAGGTACAGCAAATGACACTATTGGGTCTAAAGTACACGCTGTTCATGTATAACTTAAACAAAATATTGACTTAAAGCTTTGCCGCATTACAACATCATATATTATAATTGCAAAGAAAATGAACAATAACATCTGAAACATAGATATAAACATTCTTTAAAATGCATTCCGTAAAATTATTATCAAATCATTCGACAAACGCGTGCAGAATGCAGAATAAATCGGCGGCGAACTGATGCTTTGCATCAAACGTTTTCTTGTTTTTGTATGGGCCATATTTTCTAACATTAGATGAAAATATGAATGTCTTTAGGCCACGCGGACTTAATTACTTGTTCGTCGGACCGCCCGCACGTAAAATTATTTCAGAAAGAAAAAAAATAAATTTCTTCCGCCCGCATTAACCGAAAACCCGCACGCGTCCAGAACCGGAAAGTGTCTTTAAAAAAATAATCTCCGCGTTTTACGATTTTTATCCAAGTGCTCCGAGATTCATTCACAACTTAGAAGGTTAAAATACAGTTTCAGTACCCTATAAAATCAAAACCGAAAGTAAAATGAAGAAAACAATGACAGAAAACAAGTATGTGGTTGTCGCAGCAGTTGCCACCCAGTTTAAAGTACTGCTACAAAATACAGCATAAGAATGTCAAATGGACGACACTTTTTGCGACCTATTTACATGCATACAAGGGAAGCCTTCAACGCACGCTAATGTTTCTAACCTTAATTATGATAACATTATAAGAATCAAAATTAAGGACAATCCCAAGCTTTTGTGTAGGGAAAATTATGGCATAATAGTTACACCATCCATAAAAATACAGTCCTATTGGTTTTTTATAAATATTTACAAATTGTTGTTTTTTATATGTGCTATTTTTACTGTTTGTTATTGTTAATGAAGACAGGTAATCTTTTATTAATTCTTTTTAATCATCTTGAAATTATGCCTTGCCAAAAAGATTTGAAGACATAACTGAATAGTGGTATGGGCTGTCTGTTGGTTCGTCTGTACCTATTGATAGAAAGCAGCATCTTGTCAGAAGAGAAAAAACAATTCAAGACATTCTTTTCTGATATATAATTTATTAATCAATTGGTTAAGTCATAAAACACTGAGAACAAGCACTTGTTTTATATCAAATACAATTTTTTAAAATTTCAGTTATTTTCTTCAAAATTAAAAAAAATCACTCGCTCGCATCAGTTTAACCATGTAAACCTGAAAAAATCTCTTTAAAAAATTAAAAACATGTCGCTCGCCTTAAAAAAAATCATTCGCTCCACAAAATCAGAATTTCAACAAAAAAAAATTAATAAAAAAAATTTCGCTCGCTCGCTCGCTCCTTATTTTCAAAGTTAAAGTCCGAAGAACAAGAAATTAATTCTGTGTGGCCTTACTCTTGTTTAAAGCAAACGCGCTTTTGTTAACCGCATTCCACAAATCCATCATTTCACATTAATTGTTTCTTTTATTGATTCTACTTCTTTTTGTGTGCTTATACATTATTAGTTTGTTCTACTGGAAGTATGAGATTTAATTATGTGTTTGAAATTGGTAGGTAAGAATTTGTGCATTTGTCATCCTTCAAAATTTTATTAGGTTATTGTTTTTTAACTGAATTAAATTTTATCAAAATATTTGTATTTTTCTTTATGATGGAGGGGGGGGGGAAGAGAGATATTCATTCAGTACTGAAGTCGGTATTGGTATTATTTTCCCGGAAACAGCGTTTTGCGGCTTGTATTGTTTATTACAAGATTGTCTTCTGTTATCTGCCTCGTGCACTGATTTCGTGCGAAATAAACAAAGGACCATTTTTGTTTCTTTGTAAAATCATCAAATTTAAGTCTCGCCTTATGTCATGCTCTCATGAATATGTGGCTCATGTTTATTTACTGAATGATTGCATTAAATTAAGAGTTTTCTTGCATTTTATGCCGAAATTTTGACAAGATTTGTCATATGGTGATCTTGAAATTGTCTGCAATATAAATTTTCCTGGTTTGCTTTTTCTTTAACAATTTTGGATAACTGTAACGGTCCCGGGAAATATGTACAACCTGCTGGCCGCTCACCAGGTGAGAGACCGACGTTATCCGATTGCCAAGTTAATTTCGAAAAAGCTACCTGCTACAACACTGATAAGAACTCGTGTTATTGTATACACAGAATCATCATAATTAACCCGGCCATCATCCTCAAAAGTCAGGGTTTCGTGGACACAGAAACCCTGACTTGTGAGGATGCCCAGCCATATTAACTTGTGGGTTTTATCTAGTAACAAGCTTGCAAACCAAATAAGCTAAATAGGTACTTCGACAGCTCAGTTGATCCATGCGAATTGATATTGACCCGCCTGCTAGAACGCAGATAAGCACTACAGTTACAAAATGAATGGTTCTACGAGTGATGATTTTTGTCTTTTCGCTAGTGGAGCTCAGCGGTACTAAAATTCCATCACGAGGGAAAGATCACACGGGGCTTTCACAAAAGCACATGAAAGTCATAGCAATGATTTTTGTTTCAGACGTTTTATTTGGATGACGAAACGAGTACGCGCGAGATCTGTACCAAAAAACCGCGTCATTTACGGAAGGAAGAAGGGTCCATCTCACGCTAGTAAAGCGATATGCACAAACCGTTAAAGGGAAATACTGCAAACTAGCGATAAGAAACTATTATCTCATCAATCAGAACGCACTGGCAGCCACATTGAATTTGCAATCGGCTCAAAAATCTTTAAAATAATATTACAATCATCAATGCTTCATATCTGTATAATTTAGTTTCATTATGTGGAACATTTTGGAGCAGAGGCTGTTTGTACGTTTTGGATCAGCCTAAAAACCTTTTCTTTGAAGCGGGCCATCTAAGGTACATTTCTGCATGTCTTATCAATCGGATCGAGTTGGATAGAAGATTTTTGAAATCCAGTCAATCAGAACATCCCTGACAGCTATGTTGAATTTCCAATTGGCTCGAAAACTCTAAATAATAAGATAACTATCCAAGCTTCCTTTCTGCATAATTTTCATTGTGCGATATTGCACGTGTTTTCCCAAACGGAAATTTTGCATTGTCATAAAAATTGCAAATTTGGTAGAGAACCACCTAAAGTACATTTCGGCAATATTTTAAATCAATCTACCAAGCGGTTCGTAGAAAGATTTGTTAAATTCAGCCATTTAGAACCCACTAATGGTCCTGGCAGCTAGGTTAAATTTTCAACAGGCTCGAAAACTAAAATAAGATACCTGTATAGCTTCATTTCTCCATAATTTGGTTAAATTATGCAGATCTGTTTTAAATTAGCTGTTAATCATATTTTCCCATAGGGTCTTGTTAAACTGTGTTCCACGGTGGCGACCACCGTGCATTTTGAATTGTCATAAAACTTAAACTTTGTAGAGGACCATACAATGTACATTTTTGCAACATTTCAAATTAATCTGCCAAGTTTGTGCGCTTTTTATTAATTAGCCACTAACAACACAATGTGGAATACTTGGTCAGCACCAAAAACTCAAACTTTGTAAAGAACCAACCAATAAACATTCCTGCCAAGTTTGGTTTCCATTAGTTAAGTGGTTCTGGAGAAGAATTTTGAAATACGAAAAGTGTACAGCCAAATCCGCCGCTGACGACAGACGTTAAGTGATGAGAATAGTTCACTGCACGTGAACCTTTCACTCGAGCTGTAGTTTTTAGGAAAATATCATTAAATAAATGGCATTTAAGGGCAACAACTCATTGAATGACAAATTTGGACAAAGTGATTTGTAGACATTCTTTTGCTGATCATTTTATCAATTTACAATATCAATCTATTTTTTTATTTTGAGATATTGATCAAAAACGTGTGTTGACACTTTTATTCTATTTTTAGTAACAGCAGCCGTCTTTGCCAGTTCTTCAACACCCATGATACAAATTTTAAACTCGAGTACCCTAAGGATGATTGTGGCTAAAATAAATAAAATTGGCCCAGCGGTTTCAGAGACGATTTTGAAAACGTTAACAACGGGTGCCAAGTGATTACAAAAGCTCACATGTCGAGCTAAAAAGGCAAAAGGCTGGACGCCCTTACAAGTTAAGAAGGTGGTAGCAATGGTCATGTGTGTCCATATAATGTGGATGAATAACCGATATATTAATTTAAAATTAGGTTCCCTAAAGATGACTATGGGAAAGTTAGGAAAAACTTATCCAAAAAGAGGCGATTTAAAAAAAAAACCAAAACAATAACAATAATGAGCTAACAATAATGTACTAAATGTTAACAACTCCTTTAAGCCGTTGTCCGACAATTTTGATAAATTATAGCAGATCTTTACATTTTAGGCAATTTTTTTATGTCAGACTTTCTCTTCAAGATGCAAACAATGGCCCTATGTTCTATATTTTAAGCAGTGTTGTACATGCTGGTTGGTCAGTCAGCAATGAAACCTCTAAATTTACTGTGACAAACACCCGATGGATGATTGAAGTGTACCTAGGTGGTTTCAGTAATTTTAAGTTGATGATTATGATAATTGACACTAAGTGATGTTTCATGGATCTCTCCCTGTTAGCTTAGCTTGGTCCATGTAGGGTTAAATGTTTGCCTTATAATAAATAGTCCCTGTTTAGTACTATTAGGTATTTGAACAGTATATGTACTCAGCCTATGGATCAATCGCATGTATATAAGATTTGACCAAATCTCAACTATTTTATTTTACAATATAGTGCTTCAAACATTGCAAGTAATTTGCAACTGGTGAGCCTGACTCACAAGACTTACGGATGACAAGGAAGAATAATTGTATGTACCTGTTGGACAACACAGATAGTAGAGTGAAATATACCATAGATTAATACATGTATCACCAAAAACACACTGATTTTGTACAGATGTCTTTTATTAAAATAAATTGTTCAGTAATTTCCAAGAAACTGGCCTGCAATGGTTTTGAATATTGAAACCATGACTCAGTTGTGTTTTAGTTTAACAGTGTTTTATGTTTATATTATGTTTTGCATTAGTTTCAAAATTGAAGTAAAAAACTTACTCTACTGTAAATCATCATATGGTTTACTAATATTTGAAAAACTCATGGATGTGTATTACGTTCCATCAGATATTGAAGTAGTAGATATTGATAGCAGTTGGGATAATAAAAAACTCTGAATTACTAATACATTCAAATCCAGTCTAGGAAAATGGTGTTTCAAAATATGTAATAATTATCAAAAATGGCTTACAACAGAATATTATTTAAAATTTTCTTGCTAATTAAATGATGGTTAGAAAATTGTTCAGTTTTAAATTTTATAGTGATGTACAATAAAGGGCATTATTAAAATATACTATGATCTTTTAGTTGTCTGCAAATCTGTCTTTAAAACACACTATACTTTCACTTCACCAACATGCTTCTAAATATGTACAATATTATTCATTCATATATTGAATTTATATTTGAATGCTTCATTTGAGATAAAACTCAGAAATAATTTAATTTGTCATATCCTTGCTGTCTTTTATTCAAATCCCATCCAATGCAGTTCAATCATCATGATCTGAAAAAGAACACACAAAGAGTCAAAAGTTAGGGTAAAAATAATACAATGTCATAATTCGTATCCAAATTTCAGCCTACACGTATCTTGACAGAACAACAATTATAAATGGCTGCATATTGAAAGGACCTCCAACAAAATTTTATTTTATTTTAGCTCATACTCTCAGCCAAAATCAATAAATATCATTTTATGCCCATCTGAAAATAAGGACACTTCATTTATGCACTGATAAGAAGTACTTTATCAAAATGCAACTATGCACAACTACAATAGAAAGATTTTGATTATAAATCTAACAAATTAAACACATCTATCAATATCAACAATCTACCAAAATTTCAAGAAAACTGATAAAAAGATTTTTTAAGTTGGGTGTTTGAAAATAAAAAAATCTGCCTTTTGTTCAAGCCCTTTATCTCTTTAACAAAATATTTAAATTTTACAAAAAAGCAAAAGGACATTCACATCTTTCTAATAAACAATTCCCCAAAATTTCAATAAAAATCATGATGTCATTTTCAGTTCAAGCTTGAAAACTAAAAAAATTCCCCTTTTATCCAGAACCAATAACCTATAGTGAAAAATAAATATTTACCAAAAAGTATACAGACCAATAGGATAACAAAATTAAAAAAAACAGTGTGCAGTTTGAAGAAACTGTGTTAAGGCATTGGCATTCTCAAGATACAGTTGGACATTTGAACGGGGGACAGACAAACATTTAGTACACTATAATATGTCAAGTCAAAAACTGGCATATAAATAGGATTTATAATGGCAGCCATGTTAAAAATCTGCTCATTATAATGGAAAGAATCTTTGTAAATAACCTTCTATACTTCAATCCAGCAAATTTACAATCCATTTGACCATATGTTATTTCACATATATATTTTTTTTAATTTCAGGCACATGTAATAATTGGTTTCTATGGCTTACATCCAGTCCAATGGAGATGATGAATCTTTGTAGAGGAACTCATACATAGATCATTTGCACAATACATTGTATAACAATAATCTTTAGCTTGTACGTTTGGAAGTTTTTTCAACAATACTTGTTACACAGGCATTTGGATGCTGAGGAATAAGGGACAATAATATTAATATGTTGCTTCTTAATTATTTATGCTTTGCTTATAAAAAACATTTTTTTTTCATATCATAAATGCTCGTGGTTGAAACAACCTTTTTAAAATCCTCCAGGTTAACATCTTATACTCCTCTCCAATATACTAGAGGCTCCAAGGAGCATTTAATCGCTCATCTGGAACACAAATGACTTCAACGACATGTATTTTTAAATTTTAAATATTGTAGAGATTAATGTGCTTATCAATTTGAGGTAAGTTTTTCTCTATAGCTATTATAGCTTTTGAGATATTGACAAAAAACGTGTGATGACTTCTATGGTCTATTTTTAGTAACAGCAGCCATCTTTGTTGATCCCTGGTTACAAATTTGATTGATTGATTGGATGTCTGCTTTACGTCCAGCAAGCAGTATTTCATCTATATTTAGGACAGGAACAAGTTAACAATAAATCAACGGAAAATGGGGTTGGGATGGGTCACAGGGAATACAGTTTTAACTGTCACTGGAAAAGTATGGAGTTTTGGATAGGGGCGGAAAATTTAGCCTTTTGTAGCGGCGTCAATGAGCCTACTCTTTTTCGAAATCTACAAAAGGGGTCTTTATCGTGCAAGGAGCGTGGCACTCTCCAAACATGTTACCCACTACGGTCCGCTGTCAGGCTTTCTGTTTTACCTGACAACCCCCCAAAAGAGAGGGTCTTCCCTATCCGCCAGCCGGGGACGCGCTGGGCTGCTCTGTGGGTCGAGCACTGGTAACCCTCCCAGCATGGTCCCAAGGTACAAATTTGAAAGTAGGAACCCTAAGGATTATTTTGGCAAAGTTTGAAAAAATAATATTGGCTCAGTGGCTTTGGAAAAGATTTTTGAAAAAGTTTACAACAGACCTCAAGTGATGGCATAAGCTCACATGGACCTTTGGTACAGGTGAGCTAAAAACTGGTAGCCATTATATTAGTGAAAAATTGCCTAGATGGCAAAAAACTTCACAAACAAAATAAAAAAATAATTAATTCTGTGCAGCAGTTCTTAAGTGAACAATTTACTGACAACTGACGACAAGTGGTGGCAAAGCTGACACATATGGCAACTAGATCAAAATGTAGAACAGAGAGAATAATATGAATGTCAAAATATCATTGGGATCTCACATCAATGCTACTTAAAGATGCTAGTTTTGTCATTTTTTCTTGCATGTTTAATAAGGAATTGTGGGTATAAAGACCGTGAAAATGTAATCCTCGTCCCTTTTTATTATTGATAATTTGTAAAAAAGATATCAAATATGGTATATTAAACCAACTGCTCCCAGGAGCCTGTAATCACTACTAGAAGAAAAGTTTCACAAAGAGGAGATGACTTTAACACTGCCAGAGAAACATATACAGACCAAAACAAGAACTGAAATTTAAAATATTTCTTTCCCTCAATTTCCATACCTACCAACCAAATTTTTGACACCTACTACTGTCATGTACCATGCAGGATAACTGACTTGATCCAAAAGTTTAATATAATAACTGGACCATGATATTGAGGTCAAGTAGAGGTGACACCTACCAAATAACTGTCAAATACTATATAACAGCAACCTACCCAGCATATACCAAATATTATCATTCTACTATGCACTGTTACTGAGCCTTCTAGACCACAAAAATGAGGTCAAAGTCAGGTGACACCTACCAGACTGTCAAGCACTGTTTATAAGCAACCCATAAACCAGTTTACTTTTTTCCTGATCTATGATCAATGATAATACCAAAGAAAGATAATGATAGTTACATTATGTGTCAACAATGCTAATATGGGTGTGATCAAAACATCAAAATATAATGATTTTAAATTCTGCAAACAAATGTATACAACAGATCAGCTTGCTCCTTTATCACACTCTTTGTCTGCTACCGGAACTTTAAATATAACATAATCATAATTTTTAAAGCTATTGTATGTTAGATGCTCTTTTCAAACATGCAGTATATATTAAACAAAAACAAATACTTTATGCATATAAAATAAAGATATGTGTAAAATAAAAAGATTTCCCACCTTGATCTTGATCGAGACCTGTGTTTATGACCGGACTTCTTACCACTAGGATCTTCTTTCCTTCGCCTACTTGAACGAGATTCCTCGGATGTACTCCTTCCACTTTTCTCAGATTTTCTATGTTTGCTATGACTGTCAGTATCATCTACAGAATATGACCTTGACCTTTTTCTCTTTTTAGACTTACTCTCTCTTCGCCTCAATGGTTTTGATCTTTCTCGATCTTTTGCTCTATCACTGTCTCTTTCCCTACTATAACTACGCTCTCTAAGCTTTCGTCTTTCATTTTCTCGTAATTTGTATTCATCCTCATTGGCATAGCTACTATGGCGTCTGCGATGATCACTGTCATGTGATCTGTGATGGTTATGGTCACTTGACTTAAACTGATCCTTTTCCCTACTATAACTATGACTTCTACGTCGTTTCCTACCTTTATCCCTATCCCTACTGTGAGACCTTCCCCCCTCCCTACTTTGGGTCCGTGATTCTGTATCCCTTTTCTTTAATTTTGTATCGTTGTATTCCTCACTATATTCTTTGCTACGTCTATGGATATTTCCAACTCTGCTTGAAACATGTTCTATTTGCCTATCCTTTATCTTTGAAGTCTTTTTCATTTTGACTGGAGAACTACTTTCAGATTCAGATTCTGAACTTGAAGAACTTGAGCTAGAACTGGATGAACTGTCAGAACTTGATGAATCAGAGGAACTTGAACTTGTAGTTCCAGACCCTGAGCTTTCCCCAATGACCCCACCCTTTGGTTTCAATTCCTTCCCCATTTTTTTGCCTGTAGATTTCTCCACCGATCTTTTGGATTTGCTATAATTTGCTGGAGACTCATTCTCCTCTCTTTTAACATCTAATCCGGGAATTTCACTATAATTGCTTTCAAAAGGATTACTACTTTTTTCAGAAATAGGATTCTTTAAATATGCTGGTGTTTCAGGCTCTAAAACAGAAAAAAAGATAAATTATTCATAAATAATAGATTAATAAGAGTGCCTGATAAATAAGAAATGAAATGAATTTTTCTCATTTTTTATTAATAAATGAGACAACAATTAAACTAGAGGTTCTTTAGAGCACGTAATCTCTCACATGGAAAACTTAAAGCTATCTTGACAAGATGAGCATGTCAGATATAAAACATTGCCAGACTCGTATGTGAAGCTTGTTTTTCGAATAGTATTAGTACAGTTTTTTGTTTACAGTTTCTCTCAAAATTTTTAGGTCAAACCACCCCACACAACATTATGAAAACTATCAACAACTTTCTGAAATTTGAAGCTAAAATCAAGGAAATTTACACTTTCAATCTTGCTTTAGGGATTTTATTTTTACATAAAAGCCATTAAAGTTAGGCTAGAAGAACCAACAACCAAGATCTACTAGAATGATAAAAAAAATTGTCAAAACTAAGTGTTGTGGTGGCAGCCATTTTAAATTTCCAATCAGAATAAAAAATATCCACTTTTTTGAGGATCATTGAATAAACATGCACATATGATGTGGCTTCAATCAGCTTAGTAGTTTCTGAGAAGGCATTACAATATATTTCCAAAAGGGTCTATAAGCTATTTTTAATTTCAGATTAAAGTAACTTAAAACTTAACAGAAGACTATTTCATGAATACTGGTGACAAGTTTAATTTCAATTGGCCAACAGTTTCAGAAATGAAGCATTTTAAAACTTATTACTATTTAGTGGCAATTGTTAAATTGAGACCTATGGTAGCCATTTTGAACTCTAGATTGGAATTTTTTTATTAAATCGAAGAATGTGTCCATGGGACACAGATGCCCCCGCTAAATGAAGTCCCAAACAGAAAGTAGTTGTCAGACAGGTCTGAAAGTGACGTCGTTTAGGATTTACAACTTTTGATACTGAACCACTCTGCCAAATTTCTAATTTTTCTCATGTATGGTTTCTTTGACAAGCTTGACGGAAATTCGTATTGACTAACCCAAAATGTAGTCACGGGGCATAAAAGACTTGATTGAGCACCATCCAATGAATTCTGGTACAGTGGCAGATTTTTGAATTTCAAATTAGAATAAACAAGTGTGGACACAGAAAAATGTCTCGCCTGCATTCCGCATCAGTAACGAAAATAATTTTGTCATAAGCATTACGTAAATAGCATTAAATATCAGCAGCGGCCTGTATACAAAATATTGTCACCATACCATGCATAGTTACAGGGGAACAGCCGTAACCCAAAAACTTTAACGTAGTCGCTGGACCGTGAAATTGAGGTCAAGGTCAGGTGGAAACTAATAGACAGTCATGTACTATTCATCAGCAATCTATATACCAAATATTGTCATCCTACCATGCATAGTTACAGAGAAACTGCTGTAACCCAAAAACTTTAATGTAGTCGCTGGACCGTGAAATTGAGGTCAAGGTCAAGTGACACCTACCAGACAGTCATGTACTAGTCATTAGCAACCTATATACCAAATATTGTCATCCTACCATGCGTGGTAACAGAGTAACTGCCGTAACCCAAAAACTTTAACGTAGTCACTGGACCGTGAAATTGAGGTCAAGGTTAGGTGACACCTACCAGACAGTCATGTACTAGTCATCAGCAACCTATATACCAAATATTGTCATCCTACCATGCGTGGTTACAGAGGAACTGTCGTAACCCAAAAACTTTAACGTAGTTGCTGGACCGTGAAATTGAGGTCAAGGTTAGGTGACACCTACCAGACAGTCATGTACTAGTCATCAGCAACCTATACACCAAATATTGTCATCCTACCATGCATAGTTACAGAGGAACTGTCGTAACCCAAAAACTTTAACGTAGTCGCTGAACCATGAAATTGAGGTCAAGGTCAGGTGACACCTACCAGACAGTCATGTACTAGTCATCAGCAACCTATACACCAAATATTGTCATCCTACCATGCGTAGTTACAGAGGAACTGTCGTAACCCAAAAACTTGAACGTAGTCGCTGGACCGTGAAATTGAGGTCAAGGTCAGGTGACACCTACCAGACAGCCATGTACTAATCATCAGCAACCTATACACCAAATATTGTCATCCTACCATGCGTAGTTACAGAGGAACTGTCGTAACCCAAAAACTTTAACGTAGTCGCTGGACCGTGAAATTGAGGTCAAGGTCAGGTGACAGGGGACTGACTGGCAAGTACTCATCATAAGCTACCTCTGGACCAAATTTGATGGACCTAGGGCTTGGGCTTACAAATATATGAAGCAAGATGTCAAGTGTTTACGCCGCCGCCGGATTCCCATACATATGTCTCGCCTCCAGCGACTTTCGTCACAGGCGAGACAAAAACACCAACTTTTGAGAGGACAATTCAATGAATACCGGTAACAAGTTTTGTTTCAACTGGATATCAGAAGATAAACTTCGTCCTGATTTGGCTGCAATTTGGATTCTAAGATAAGCATTGAAAACACTAACTTATTTTATTTTTATTTCAATGGGTTTACGGTTTACATTTTGCCTTAGGCTTCTATGTTAAAATAATCTTATGGGGGTTGTCATTTTGGTTTTCTGATTAGAACTAAAGGCTCTCAATGCTCACCTGACTAAACAAGAAGAAATATGACTTTTCTTGCAAAGTTTGATCTTAAATGCTTAAATGAGACAGTTTCTGAGAAGATGCTTCTTTTATCTATGTTGCAAAGTTGAATTTCTAATCAGCAGCACAAATTTAAATAAGATAATTATCCCTGCAACAATTCTGCATGACTCAGTTTTAATGTGTATGACAGTTTCTCAAATTTTGGATTTAGAATCTGCACAAAAACTCCTATGTAAAACTATGTTCTATAGATTTGGCCATGTTGGATTTTGAAGCAGCCCTAAAAATTGCAACATTTTCAATCGAATGAGAATTCATCATGCATGCAGGGGCTATGGCTACTAACTTTGCTTATAACCATATAATCTAAACCGCTGCACATAATGCAGTCAAAATAGTGCTAGACCACTGCACATAATGCAGGCAAATTGGTGCTAGACAGCTGGACATAGTGCAGGAGAATTGGTGCCACAGTGTCAAAACGGTGTGAGTTCGAATCCCGCTGATGGTAAGCAAAATATTTGACAGAATTAAAAATCTAATTCTAACAGTATTGGGCTTAATTTGTAGACATATATTAAATTTGGTGTTAACCCTGTATTTCTGATGCTTCAGAAATCTGCAGGATATATATATATATTATACGGTTGTCGCAATGCTTAGTCGTTTGTATTTAATTTACTGACTGTGACTGTATGACAAGTAAATTTGTGCTCCTACATAATATATACAAAAATGCTGTCAGAATTAGATTACTGTCAGATTAATATGTACTAATTACGCAAATTTCATCATCACATGTTAGTACACTTGTACTATGTCTATGTCTACGATTCACCTCGGTCCATGAAGCTATATTTTTATGTAGCGGATTTGGCGAGAGGTCTAGACATAATGCAGGCAAATTGGTGCAACAGTGTCACAATGTTGCAAGTTCAAATCCTGCTGATGGTAAGCAAAAAATTTCACAGTATTAAAAATCTAATTCTAACAGAGCTGGGCTAAATTTGTAGAAATATATTATACAATTCACCTTGGTCACTGAAGCAATATTTTTATACAGCAGATTTGGCTGAGGGGTCTAGACTGCTGAAAATAATAATGGCATACATTGTATTTTATATATAATTTTATATATGACTTCGATTATTAAACTAGAGGCTTCCAGGAGCCTGTATCGCTCACCTGAACCTGAAACCAAACAACCCTTTTTTATCCAGCTTTTCGTTGCTATAAGGAATTGCCCAACACTCCTGCAAAAATCATTAATTTTGACCTTTTGAGGGAAATAACTCCTATATGGAGGAGCTTTTGATGCTTAGAGGGAGAAGGGAGGTTCAGTTCAAATTTTCTGTACCTGTTGTACTTTTTTAACTATCAGTCGAAAACTCTCCCACCCCCCCCCCCCCCCCCCCGCCTTTTTTTCATTTTTTCTATTTTAAGCCAACATAGCTATGTAGGTAGTCAGGTGTCATGACTTGCAAAATTTTGGTAGAGGACGTCCTAAAGATGATGTGTGCAATGTTTCAAAGCAGTCCTTTCATTGGTTAAAGAGGAGAAGATTTTTTAAAATCAAGTAAAATTGACTAAAAAAATGTTCAAGGAGAATAATTCCTAAATGGTTCATCAAACAATCTTGACCCTAAAGTCATTTTTGTAGCCCTCATAGAGCAGAACAATTAAGCAATGCTAACTTTTTCTCTAGTTCTAATGATTTTTAAGATTTTGAGGCAAAAATGTCAAAAATAATCAATTTGGACAATTAAAGGGTAATAACTCCTATAAGGAGTCATCATACAACTTCAACCCAATGGAGTGTTTTGTAGAGCTTTTGATGCAGATGAAGGCATGTCTCTTCGGTTTTCCTGTATCTGTTACACTTTTTTAAATATAAGCCAAAAACTGTATTTTTACCCCCCCCCCTTCCGTCCTATTTTTAGCCATGGTGGCCATGTTGGTTAATCTGCAGCCATGGTTGGTACAAACTTGGTTGAGGACATTTGGCGGATGATGTGTACAAAGTTTCAAAGCAGTACTTTCAGTTGTTTCAGAGGAGAAGATTTTAAACAATCAATTAAAACCGATTAAAAAATACAGTTCAAGGGGAATAACTCTTAAACGGTTAATCAAGACAATCTTGACCCTTAAGTCATTTTTGTAGCCCTCATAGAACAGAACAATTAAGCAATGCTAACTTTTTCTCTAGTTCTAATAATTTTCAAGATTATGAGGCAAAAATGGCAAAAATCATCAATTTTGACAATTAAAGGACAATAACTCCTATAAGGAGTCATCATACAACTTTGACCCAATGGAGTGTTTTGTAGAGCTTTAGATGCTGAAGAAGGAAGGTCTGTTCAGTTTTCCTGTATCTGTTATACTTTTTGAACTATAAGCAAAAAACTGTATTTTGACCCCCCTGTTCTATTTTTAGCTATGGTGGCCATGTTGGTTGGTCTCAGGCCATGATTTGGGCAAACTTGGTAGAGGACATTTTACTGATGATGTGTGTAAAGTTTCAAAGCAATCCATTCAGTGGTTTTGGAGGAGAAGATTTTTTAAGAAAAGTTAACGACGACAAAGACGGATGCCAAGTGATGGCAATAGCTCACATGACCCTTGGGGTCAGGTGAGCTACTAAAATGTGTCTCCATACATAGAAATGTGTGTTGTTGTCCTTAAGACATGCAACGGAAATTACTTTTGACATAAACTATTTAAATCTGTATGAGTTTAGGACCTCGCCTTGTTTATTACCTGTAATTAGTAGATGAAGAAACAAACATTTGGGTTGTTATTGAAACACAATGCTGGCTACAATTCACCATCTATGGATTTGGTAGTATAGTTATATATAGACATCAAGTCTTTGTGATTTGAAATGGCCTACCTATTTCATCATCTTCATAAATGGCCTGGTTTTTCATCTTTTCCTCAAACTCTCTTTTCTTGCGTCTGATATTTTCTGCTAATTCTAGATCAGAATCACCATCCTCATCACTTTCCTCTGCATTTTCATCTTCATTATTGCTTTCACTATCTGTACCATAACCAAGTCCTACAAGGGAACCAAAAAACCACTGAATAAAGGCCACTCCATGAAAAATTGCAACATCTTCTATATTCTAATTTACCAAATATTTAAAAAGAAAATCAATCCTGCAGAAAGATTTATCCAGATCACGAAATGATGGCAAACTTGGAAGTCTGATCAGCAAAAAGTGAATAAATTTTAGGTGGTCTCTACAAACACTGCACAAGACCTTCTGAGTGCACTAAATGCCCAGCACTAAGGAGCATAAAGAAGCATATACATGTTTCAAGTCAGCACATAGTGTATTATTAATACAGATCAATACAAGATAAGTGCTGAATTTTTTTTCACTCTATATTTCTTTCATTTTTTTTAAACACTATTCACTACCACTTATAATGAATCAATATATAGGTCATTGTGAATGGGTACAGAACAAATTATACCTGTATGAACAGTTTGTGTTAATGTATTCAAATTTTTGTAATTATAAATTAAAATTATTGCTTATAAATAAATACTCAATAAAATTCCTTTAATTATAAATTAAACAGTGATAAAAATAAAATTTAAGTCAACCATTATACATTTCAATTCAATTTTTAACAAGAAAATGTGTATCGGCGACACTGATGTCATGCTTGGCACATGATAAATGCCCCACTTTTCTAAGTTAACTAAAGTGTAAATATATGGCAGTCCTACATAATTTTACCAGTAAAGTTATATTTGGGCAGTAAAAAAAACCCCTAAAAATCTTGTGCAATTATGTTTAATATGACAGTCTTTAGGTAAATTCATTAAGTTACTGTTGTTTTTACAGCTTTGAAAAATTCAACCATTTTTTATAATTTACCTCTTCACCCTTAACATCAAAAAGCAAGGCAGAACACCAAATGTATTTGTTGTCATTTGGTGTGAAGACCTCTTGAGCATTAGTGGTATAATAACATTTTTATTACCGAAATGTCCTATGTACCTTGATAAATTGAGTAAACTGGATTTCATTGATATCATTCTATTGGTTGTTTGAATCACTAGATTACCTTTTAACATTACTAAAAACTTTTCAAGTTAATATAGTCAACATATTCTTATCAAGTCTTGTCAAGAAATAAATTTAAAATGATACTTGAAATGCATCCTATGCTCTTAAGACACCATACTACACTTCTGGTCTATAATAGGTTTTGACTATTTTTGCTTCCTCACTACTTGGTATTAATAATTATGCTGATACTAAATTTCTGTCGATATTTTAAATATTGCACACTACATTTTGTACCCTTTGAGCTTAATACTGTTTCATTATCTTTACCTGCAAGTTTGTTTTACTTCTAACAATGGGGTCAAAGATGATACAAAATTTAGGTGTCTTCCTGATTGTCTAACATTTAATAATTACATGTAAAAAATGTAACAAATTTGTTGGACAATGTGGAATTTAAAATTCTGGACAATCAAGAATTGTTTTTACAATTATTTTAATGCATTATCAAATTTAGTATTTAACCATGTGATGCATTTAGTTTAAATACATTTTATTTGCTCAAATATGAAAATATATTAAAACACATGTTAGACAAACAAGTCTTCTCCAAATATACAATGTGTTACAAAAGAAAATTCATGGAGGATGCATACAATTTCATACAAATTATAGTATTTATTTGTAAGATATATGTAAAATATCTGGAGACAGAGTGAAAGTAAAGAAAAAAATTATCACAATTATTAGAATATTTAAAGAATAAGGTTACTGTAAACCAATTAATATTCGCGGAAGCAAACTTTCGCGGTTTGTATTCAATGGACTGATTCGCGTATACAAACTTTCTCGAAATTGATATCATTAAAAATAAATATTGGCGGATCTTCTGATCCTTGTATAGAAAATGGGCACAAAAGAAATAATAAATATTTGAGTTGTCGTTCTGTTGACTTCTGTTTTATAATTTGTCGATCGATTTTTATTGCTGACTGATTCACGTGAACATGAACTCAAGTACATGTACTTTAGTTGAGTTTACTGAATATATTTAATTTGTGAAAACGGTAATAAAAACAAATGATCTAAACATGTGTTTACATTATCAACACATTGAATAGAATAATTTTGAAGTCGACAATTTTAATGAACTGTTTTCCCTTTATGGCCTTGTCATGCCTGCAGGTGAACATAGTTGTTATTTACCAAAATGAATGTTGTTTCCATAACGGCTAATAAGTCGTTTGATCTTTTGACACCTGACATAATTAAATAATTAGTTCGTTCTTTTTAGTGCAATACAGATGTCAATAACAGGACTCGTAAAAGACAAATAATCAGATTTCGATGGAAACCTAAGAAAGAAAACTGTTTTATCAACCGGAAGTTGTAATTGAGAAATCATAGTTTAGTAATTCTAAATAAGGTTTTTCACATAAATTTGGTATTTAACGCGACGTTGTAGTGCCACCATTCCCCATCATTCATTTTCCAAAACCTTTTCGCGGATATAAACTTTCACGTTTGTTACGAAATCCGCGAAAGTTTGTATCACGCGAAATTTTATTGGTTTACAGTAATGTGATGATTCAAAAACCCTGTGTGTAATGTTGTATTAAGCAATATTGAATCTTTCTGACCCTTTGATATACTCAAATACATGTTTAAAAACTTGTTTGTTCTGTTTGGTGGTTAGTAACGGGTTGCCAGATGTCAAAAGTTCTAGATTTACTGGACAGTAATTTAGCAGCCAGGCAAGGTCAAACAATCTGTCTCCAATGTTAGTATATTTAGAACAGGCAAAGAAATAATGAAACAAATCTTCAATATTAGATCCACAAAGACAGGATAGATCAGAAAAAATATTAACTCTGTAAACATCATAGTTTTAAAAAAAAAGATAGCATCTTTTAGGGTTAGGACAATACTGAATTTGTGCTGTCCTTATTCATAATGCTTTGGAACTTTTCTACATGGATTCATTGGTTAAGATTTAAAAATATGTCTGTTAATAAATCATTTGTTTCATGTTCTTTTGTTATTAATTTGGTTTATTTTTCAGCAAAACATGAGCATCTGTATTGTTAACATAACAATTTCTATTCACTATTTTGGATACAATGTTTCACATTTGTCTTGGAATAGCCTGAGTAATGCAGAGAAGGAAATCATCACCCTATCTGAAATTTGCTGCTGTCTAAACAAAACAGCAATTAAATGTTACTGCTCAAAGCTAGGCTTGCAACACCAATCCATAAAAATTAATAAATGAAAGAAAGATAAACAAAGTCAAGAAAATAATAATCAGCTCTACAGGTACCAGAGTAAATTATTTTCACTTGACAGATGACAATATGTTTTCAAAAAACATGATTTTTAAGAGCTAAACATTGTTTCTTCACAAAATCTAGTTTTTGTTGACATTGCAGTCCTTAGTGCTGACTTGAAACATGTATATGAATCTTTGTCCTCTGATTCTAAGATCATTTCTTCTTCTTCATTAGATACCATACAGCAACAAAAAACACAATTTTTTCCTCATTTTTTTATAGTTTCTATTTTTACAAAATTCTTAATACAAACTTTTTTCAAGTTATAAGAGAAATAAGAATATAGGAAAGATGGCTAATGAATGAGCCAACGGACTGAAAATCTTTTATGTCCCCATTCAATGGCGTAAAAAAGCATAACTAGAGGCTCCCAGGAGCCTGTATCGCTCACCTGAACCTGAAACCAAACAACCCTTTTTTACCCAGCTTTTCGTTGCTATAAGGAATTGCCCAACTATCAGTCGAAAACTCTCTCGACTCCCCCCCCCCCCCCTTTTTTTCATTTTTTCTATTTTAAGCCAACGTAGCTATGTAGGTAGTCAGGTGTCATGATTTGCAAAATTTTGGTAGAGGACGTTCCTAAAGATGATGTGTGCAATGTTTCAAAGCAGTCCTTTCATTGGTTAAAGAGGAGAAGATTTTTTAAAATCAAGTAAAATTGATCAAAAAAATGTTCAAGGAGAATAATTCCTAAACGGTTCATCAGACAATCTTGACCCTAAAGTCATTTTTGTAGCCCTCATAGAGCAGAACAATTAAGCAATGCTAACTTTTTCTCCAGTTCTAATAATTTTTAAGATTTTGAGGCAAAAATGTCAAAAATAATCAATTTGGACAATTAAAGGGCAATAACTCCTATAAGGAGTCATCATACAACTTCAACCCAATGGAGTGTTTCGTAGAGCTTTTGATGCAGATGAAGGCAGGTCTCTTCGGTTTTCCTGTATCTGTTACACTTTTTTAAATACAAGCCAAAAACTGTATTTTACCCCCCCCCCCTTTCCGTCCTATTTTTTAGCCATGGTGGCCATGTTGGTTAATCTGCAGCCATGGTTGGTACAAACCTGGTTGAGGACATTTGACGGATGATGTGTACAAAGTTTCAAAGCAGTACTTTCAGTTGTTTCAGAGGAGAAGATTTTAAAAAATCTATTAAAACCGATTAAAAAAAACAGTTCAAGGGGAATAACTCTTAAACGGTTCATCAGACAATCTTGACCCTAGAGTAATTTTTGTAGCCCTCATAGAGCAGAACAATTAAGCAATGATAACTTTTTCTCTAGTTCTAATAATTTTCAAGATTTTAAGGCAAAAATGGCAAAAATCATCAATTTTGACAATTAAAGGGCAATAACTCCTACAAGGACTCATCATGCAACTTTGACCCAATGGAGTGTTTTGTAGAGCTTTAGATGCTGAAGAAGGAAGGTCTCTTCGGTTTTCCTGTATCTGTTATACTTTTTGAACTATAAGCAAAAAACTGTATTTTGACCCCCCTGTTCTATTTTTAGCCATGGCGGCCATGTTGGTTGGTCTGAGGCCATGATTTGGGCAAACTTGGTAGAGGACATTTTACTGATGATGTGTTCAAAGTTCCAAAGCAATCCCTTCAGTGGTTTTGGAGGAGAAGATTTTTTAAGAAAGTTAACGACGACGACGACGACGACGACGACGACGACGACGACGACGACGGACGACGACGGACGCCAAGTGATGGCAATAGCTCACATGACCCTTCGGGTCAGGTGAGCTAAAAAAGAGTATAGGATATTGTTTTAAGGCATGTTTGTATCGACCAATTTTAAGCATTAAAAAGAGTATATGATATTTTTATCAACCAATTTTAAGGGTTCTCCTTTGCACTAATTCTACAAAATATTTTTATTAATATTTCAGCCAATAAGAAAATAATTTTCCTCATTATGAACATGGAGATATTCTATTAGTATAAATAAGAAATCTCTGATGCCTCACCATATGGTATTTTGACCCCCTATGTCTTTATTAATTTTTGTTATGCACAACTTTATGACAAACTGAAGGGGGATGTTCAATTTCAAATGTAACCGTTTTTTTTCAAATCACAGAAATTATGATAAAACAGTGTGTTCAATTTTATGGTTCTATGACTGATGGTTTTATTTAATTTTCCCCTTGTGGTGTTCACAATACTATGGCATTATAACATAAACCCTTGAGATTGTGGGTAACAGATGGTACAATGTCCCATTGAATGTTTTAAATACAATAAATTAGGTTATTTCAGTTGTATTTTTATTTGCTTCATTTGGCGCCTATAATGAATGTACCAAACACATTAAAATAAAGCAAGCACTAAAACTGTGAATGCCAGAATACAAAAGTGTAGAAATCTTGAAATGTGTGAACAATAAGGTATCAAAGTATTTCTTTCTGAAAACATGAAAACGACCTGAGTAAGTTTTCAGTTTTTTGTAATGAGTAGTGTAGAATGTTTTCATCAGAAAAAAAAGCAAAAGATAAAGTAATCAGAATTTTTTTAATTAATTCATTTACGTTCTGGAAACCAGTATAAGTGACACACAGATTCTAGGGATCTATAAATTAACACTTGTCATTTGAAGTTAATTCTGAAGTAATAAAGTGTAGAATTAGGCTCAGCTTGGTTTATACTAGAGGCTCACAGGAGCCTGTATCCCTCACCTGAACCTGACAATTCTTCCTTTTTTATCTAGCTTTTCTTTCCTATTGGGAATTGTCCAACACTTCTCCAACAAGCATTAATTTTGACGTATTAAGGGGATTAATTCCTATAAGGCCACACAAAAAATATGTGTGTTTCCGGTTACCCTACCCTACCTATTTTTTTAAACTGACTTTGAGTTTTTAATGCAGGTTACTTCGAACAGGAAAACTCCCGGTATTGTTCCAGGTTTTAGTTCTATTTTCCCAACATGGCGGCTCAATGTTAACATATGAACGCTTGTAATGAAATTGAGAACGCTTGTAACGAAATTGATAGATCATTAAATTACTGTATACTTTTAAAGCTTTATAGTAAATTCTTGAAACTTACAAGCTTTACACCTACAAAGCTACAAAAGATGAAGGTCAAAAGTTAATTACTATAATTTAACCAACACGAAAAAAAAAAAAAAAAAATTGACCTACCTACCTATTTTATAATTCTATGTAACAACACATATTTTTTTGTTTGGCCTAAAGAGTTGTCCCACTCATATGCACCAGTAATCATTTTTGCAGATCTTAAAGAGCAGAATTATTTTGAATTAAAAAGACTTCTCTAGCTCTTACAGTTTTCAAGATATTGAGGGAAAGTGACAAAAATCTACAATTTTGACAAATTAGGGGAAATAACTCCTGTAAAGCATCGTCACACTTCACTTGAGAATCTTGTCAAGTTGTTGATGCTGAGAATGGAGACACACTTCAGATTTCCTGTATCTGTTGTTCTTTTTAAACTATAAGCCAAAAACTATCTTGACCTCCCACCCCCACACACACCAATATTAATCCAATAGCCATGCTGGTAGTCAGTTGTCATGATTTGCACAATTTTGGTAGAGAACATCCTAAAGATGATGTGTGCAAATTTTCAATTTCTCCTAAAGCGTTCATCAGACATTCTTGACCTTGAAGTCATTTTTGTAGCTGAACAATTTAACACAGCGAACTTTGTCTCTAGTTCTAATAATTTTATCAATTTTGATAATTAAAGGGCAATAACTCCTACGAGTTGTCATACAACTTTGACTCAATGGAGAGTTTTGTAGAGCTTTTGATGCTGAAGAAAAAATGTCTCTTCGATTTTCCTGTATCTGTTATAATTTTTGAACTGTAAGGCAAAAAATGAATTTTGAACACCCCCCCCCCCCCAATTCTATTTTAGCTAAGACAGCCATGTTGGTTGGTCTGTGGCCATGATTTTTGCAAACTTGGTAGAGAACATTTTATTGATGATATATGAAAAGTTTTAAAACAATCCCTTCAGTTGTTTTGTAGGAGAAGATTTTTAAAGAAAAGTTAACGACGATGACAGACACCAAGTGATGGCAATAGCACACATTTGGTTCAGGTAAGCTAAAAAGGCACTGAATACATCTAAGAACAATAAATGTTAAAAATTAATTATAAGTCTTTTACAGTATCATTTTTCTTTTCGAAGTGTTTTATCTTTAGATGTTATGATTGAAAAAAAATCAAATAAACAAAATAAAAAGGAAACAAAAAGATAGTAACACATCATTATTAACGACAAAATGACAAGTAATTCTAATAATAATCTTCTTCAGACACTTGGAACCATATTTAAACATGCAATAAAATATTTTCCTTTTTCGTTATTACACCAATTTATTTCTATCTTTCTTTAATTGAAACAACACACTGCAATATTTGTTCTCAGTTTCGACCTCCAAAGCTACTTGGTTTTTTTTGCCTACAAGATGTCATGTTGCATACAACATTTGTTGTTCTCTTTATTTAATAACAATGTTTTAGGTCGTAAATATTTTTTCATTTTTTATATAAATACTCTGTGTATCATGAATTTAATACAGGATCTATGATTTTGCAGAAAAAAAAAGAAAAACACCAACAATAGAAATTCTTTGATTATCTATATGTGCAAAATTGTATTCTGAATTTTCATATTAGAATTAAAATAATACATGTCTAATCATATTTTAATGATTTCTTTGATATGGGTAGGCACTATATTCAAAATATATTACAACTCACTAATACACTTAGCAAAATATTCACGAATATTTTACTTCACACATTTCATTTCCCTATTTGTCCTTTGTATTTTGTTCTCAGCAATATTTATATGTACATGTATGTTCAAGAGCTCCAGGCGGTATACATTTAATTTATAATTGATGAGTTTAATAGTGATTAATCATGTTTTGTTGGTATTAAAGCTTTAAAAACATTTCTTTTGTAAAATATCCCAAAGTCAAAATATTTTGAGCCCATAACATGGAATACTGCACTTATAAACCAACTTTAACCAGGAAGTTCGATTTCTGATTCTTCCCCTTCATTCAAACTTCAGTACTTAAATGTTTCATGCAAAAACATATATTTTGCCTATTTGCAGCATAATAAGGGGCCATAACGGACAAATAATTCAAATTCAATACATGTACAATGATCCCCAAAAAATTTTTACATTTAAAAGCTTTCTCAAATTATTACGAGGAATCCAAGTTTCTTCATACATACAGGACTAAATTTATATACACTAGATTCCTATTGACTTGACTTATTTCTTCAATCTAGCTAACCTAAGAACTATTCCAGTTTTTACAGAAAATTTTAGATTATTTTGTAAAACCCTGAACGGTTTCAGAAGTTTTGTTTGAAATATATTGACTGCATTTTCTGGAGTAACCTTAGTAATAATGGTACAGAGGCTTAAAATTGTAATGGTACTTACCTAGACCTGTGATTGATGCTAAAGCAGTGGACTTGGCAAGCTGCTTAGCTGGAGCTTTTATAATTATATAGAAAATAATTAGTCTCCAAAATGAAAATGAAAGTAGAAATTCCCCTGAAAATCAAGAAATCTCTCTTCTTTCCTTCAAAAAGGCTGTAATACAAATCTATATTAATACATGTTACTCGGCAGCATTAAATATAACTCGGTTTTCATTCTATTTCTAAACATATTGAATAGAACCTGTTAAAAAATTTACATACTGAATTAACATACTGATAATAAATCTTGATAATACTGCCATCAGAGCACAAAAGCTTTTCTCGTTGTTTAATAGAACTTTAAAGGTGAGATAATATTGACAACCGATAAGACAAACTGTTACTTAAAAACAAACCTGTTTTTGGTAAAAAATGAATACCTCTTTATCAGTAAATTGTTGCTGGGATCTAGCTTTGATAAAATGAAATGCCTATCTCATAAACTGTCATACAGAGACAACAATTACTTCTACTTACTACTCAAATCTAATTACTCAATTTCTCAACAATTATTTACTTCAAAAAGATAATGACCATCACAATTGACATGGTTACCTTTAGAAGCTTTAGATTTTGCTTTGTTGTATACTTCTTTGGCTATGTCCATAATCTCACTGTTAGTGACATCAAGCAGGACCTCTGTTAATGTTTTTTTTACTCTGACCATCTGAAATGATTCAAAACATTACTTCTCTTTGCAGTTAGGAGTGTAATTACACATCATAGTATTCTAACCATTGATATTATTGTCAAGTTTCAGTTCACTTTCAGGTGGGTTGGATGTGAATTATACGTAGTTCGGGACTCGGTAGTTTTTTTTTTACCTGTTGATTATTGTCACTGGAGGTCACCATTTTGTTGTATTGTGTAGTATTTTGGTACTATTATGACAATGAGTTTACAAATTGGTTTGGTTTCTAAAAGTGTGAGAATTTGTTTCAATAATGATCAAAATAGAGGATATTTCAATGTACAGTAGTCCCCCTCTTATAAGACCACCCCATCTAAGTCATGAAAGTGGTCTTATAATGGGGGTGGTCTTTCTTGAGGGGATACAATTTATACAGGTTTATAGAGTTTGGTCGGTTGATTAACAGCAAAAGCTGCGAAGTGATCAAGAATCACACAAAATAAGTATTTGTATTTTATTATTCAGTATAAATAAAAATAAAAAGAATTCATGCAGTTTTTATCTGTTCAAAATGTGTAATAGTAATATAACAATTCCATATCTTCTTAACAGTGAATGTTTCTGTTCCTGTTTCATCTGCATTATCGTTGTTTTTATCACTGTTATTGTCTGCGCAGGTTCCACTTCGTAGTTTATTAAGGTTCCGTCTAATTTCGAAAAATCCAGGTTTTTCTCTTTTTCCAGTTTCCCGACCCAAGTTTCTGACATCGTTTGTAGTAAATTTTGATTTATGATATGTTGGTACATTGAACTATTATCTCCTTGTTGAATATTTCAGTCTTCTTTGTAATAAACCAGATTTCCGTAATGCCGAAATTAAACTGATCTACAATATCCTACTTGTTTTCCCTTTTAATCCAGCTTAAACAACTTTCTTTTACGCGATTTCGACATTTTGTTTACCGGTTGTTGAACTGTTTCCGAACTGGTTTACGATAATAAAACCAAATCTCATTCTTTTCGAGACTTCCAAAAGAAACATCCGGTCTTTGAAAATGGTCGTTCGTGAGGGGAATTTATGTTGTTGTGTCAAAAAAAACGTGGTCGCTGGTCGTGTTTGAGGAGTGGTCGTTCGCGAGAGGCAATTTTACGTTGGAAACACTTAATGCATCAGGGTTTTGGCGGGATAAAGCAGGTGGTCGCTGGCGAAGGGATCGTATAAGAGGGGGATTACTGTACTATATATTATTTTATTTAGTGCAAGAAAAAATTAAACTATAAACATAAATGGTATTTAAAGAGAGAATAAATTACATATTAAAGTTAAAACTTTTTAAAAAGATAAAATTTGACTTGGATGTCTTCATCACGGGACTTTTTGTTAAAACTTGTATGTGCGGATTTTCCATGCATATAAGAATTTAACTACAAATTTCTGGTCCAGTACAAGAAATGGAAGTGGACAATACATTAATGTGGACCATATGCAGCTTTTTACAGTACTTAAAAAGGGCATAATGGCAGATGATTGCATATGGTATATGTATCAAATCAAATTTAACACTACCATTTCCATTTGTTTTTCTTCCTCAGATTTGAAGTCGTCTGGTGATGGGGTTCGTTTCTTTGTAGGACTAGGTTCTTTTGACTGACTTCTACTTGGAGACCTTGACCTGTCACTCTGTTCATCATCAGAATCCTAAAACAAAATCATACACTATACAAACATTTTCTGCCAATGTTTAAGAATACACTTATGATATAGTGGGAATTTTTCAGGCTAAAATTTATTTGAGGTATGATGCTGTAATTTCCAACTACACAAAGTGTGAACAGAAAAATGTCTCAGATGCATTCCACATCAGCAACGAAAAAAATCGCAAAAGTCTGAAATAGCTGGCAAATCCAAGTGCCTTTACAATTTGTTGGAAGAAATATTTAGGTCTGTGTAAAAAAATGTAGAGTTGATTACACAAAAAGGTACCGTCTTCTGCAAATGTCTGAAAAATGACTAAGTTCCCATGTCTGAAAATTAGGAAAAAAATCCTGGAACAATTTTATAATAGCAGGTGCACAACTTCAATACATGTGCAATCTTTCTGTAAAGTGTCAGAGGTCTGGGTTAAAAACTGAAGGAGAAGTTGATCACACAATATAGGTACCATCAATCGGACATGTTTAGGAGTGTTACATATATGGGCAGTTTAAAAAAAATGAATGTCTAGTTGTGGGGAACATGTCTGCAAAAAATCTTGCTTGAAGATATCTCAGAAAATAAAAAAGTTATGCCAAAATTGTCAGGAGTGCAACTCTTTTTTGTGACACCAAATTGTCAAATCTAGCAATATGTGCATAATTCTTTTCTTATTACAAAAATTCATGTGTTAACTTATTGAAAGATATCAAGATATTTTATCTGTTTCAACCTGGGGTGTCAGGAGTGCAACAAAATCAGGCTAAACATAGTACTTTTTCTACAACCTATAATTTTCCAATGGTTTAACTCTATCATGAAATATTATTTCTCCAGGGATGACATAATTACAATTTAATAATTTTGCTGCCATATGCAAAAATACATACTACTTTTGTCTAATAAAAATTTTAAGAGGTAGATAACAAAAGAATGTCTCAAAAATTTTTAAATATTTTTTTTTTGAAAAAGTACAATTGCATATTGTTCAAAATCTTGCACAGGAAGTCATGAGTACTTGTTACATTGTTTTAGAAAACAGCAACAAGTTATATGAAACATAACATTGTTAAACTGAAGTAAAATGTATAAATGTTAAAGTTGTTTTATATTTCAAAATTTGTTTAATAAAATATTATAAAAAGTTTTTCATTAATTTCTTTTTTGATTTATGAAGTTCAATGTATGCACATTTGGAAATTATGAACAAAAACTTGATATGCTCATGTTTAAATTTGACATTTTTTCACATCGTGGGGTCATTTTTTTTAAACAGCCCATATACCAAATATTGTCATCCTACCATGAATGTAGGGATGAAACAATACTCCGAAGTACAGAAAATCCACAGTATTTTGGTGAATTTCGGTGTACGGTACAAAATTGTCAATTTTCGATTCGGTATGTGTTCGGGACCGAACATCACTATTTTAGCCTTTTCCGTCTGAAATCTTCAATGCGGAAATACAAAAATCTGCCATAGCTATGGCTGAGGAAAACGTGATTGTGGATGGTAGTGCCGTGATTAAATTAAAAGTTCCGCAGGCAATCTATAGATCTCAATATGAATACGTTTCACAAAAATCAATGAATATGTATATAACGATCGAATTATCGTATCGTATCTAATAGTATCATTGAGAAATTCTATGATATGTACCGTATCGTTGAGTAACTGTATCATTTCACCCCTACATGAATGGTTACCAAGGAACTGAATAAATCGAATAACTCGAACAAAATCACTTGACCGTGAGATTGAGGTTTAGATCAGGTGACGAGTGAGGGACAGACATGTACATTTCATCAGCAACATTTATACCAAACATTGTGATCCTACCATGTATGGTTACTGATGACTTAATCCAATAACTTTAACGTAGTCACTGGACTGCAAATTGAGGTCAAGGTCAGGTGACACCTACCAAACTGACAACTAGACCAAATTTGATTGAAATATGGCTTAAAGTAACAAAACTATAAAGCTAAAAGTTGTTATTATGCTGCCCCCAACAGAAATACAAATTTACAAGTATGTCTCATTTTCAGCGACTTTCATCACAGGCGATACAAAAATAATGTTTTGGTTTGAAGTTGTATTCACAGTTGAATTTTTTTTACAAGTACTAGTCACAGGATTAAACAGAACAGTGTTAATATGTGCAATAAAGTTAATACACCTGTAACCGATACTAACAAATCGACTTTTCTTTGGCAGTGTAGGTTCAGAATCATGTTCTTCTTTATTAGCCGCCTTTGCTGCCTTTTCTCTTTCCTCCCTTTGCTGCTCCAATTCTTTCTGTTCTTGTTCATATTTCTCCCTCTGAAGCTTTTTCTGCTTTTCATTTTCCATCTTTTCAAGTCCCTCCCTTATCCATGCAGGTAAAATTTTCCTTTTAGCAGCATCTAAAATTGAATATGTACCATACTTGTAAAAGATTTTGTAAGATCAGCTTTAAACAGATCAGCAGTTTTACACAACTATCAACAAAGTGGCTCAAGTGAGATGCAACCATATGAATGCAATACTTACTAACATTTATACATGTATAAAACAGGCAAGTCCTATGCACTTTTACATATATTGACCATTAAAAACCTTATTCTTTTATACACATATAAAGCAAATGGCAAATGCTTCTAAATATTTCTGGAGAATATAAACAATGATGTATCAAGATATATACCTATACAAAATAAACAGTTGCACCAAGAGCACATGATATACCTTCTCAGGATGCATACCAGTAATTGTCTGCATTGAAGAGGCATAATTTGTCAAAATGGCCATATTCATAACCAAAATAGAAGGAATTTTATAATTATTTCATATCCTTTTTTTAAAATTAGCGAAAAATCTGGAATTTACTAAAGGGTATACAGACCATGAGGCTAACATAGTAAACAATGGAATGCAGTACAAAGAAAATATGTGAAAGCATTCTCATGATACAGTAAGACAAGTGGATGACAGAAAGATGGACATTTGAATACCATAATATGTTTGTCATAGACTAGCATATAAAAACTATAGCACTTATGAAAACAAACCAATGCCCGAGTCATCAGATGCATTGCTATCATCATTATGTCTTAATCTTTCTCTATCTCGTCTGTTTCGTGGCTCTCTACGATGATGTTGGAAAGGTGGCCCTTGTTCTTCATTCCAATAATGGTTACTGTATTCACTTTGGTCACCTACACCCTATTGAAATTTTTTTTTAGAAATTAAAGAAGGAAAATTTATATTAAAAACACCTTGTTAGAACATCTGAATATTCTAAGATCTCTTTAGCCAGGTTTCTGTCGTTTGCTTCCAATTTTTATTTTACACTCATTTACATTGATGATTAATGTAAATATCTTGCAATGAAGATGTTGAAGTGTTAAAATACCAAAGAACCAGTTCAATGATATAAGTACAGTGGATTCCGCTTATTTGCATGACACATTTGTCAGAGAAAATTACCCAATAAAGCAGACGACCCTTTAAAGCAAAAGACGAGAAATTAAGCTGAATGATCATTGAAGTGGAAATGAACGATCTGTCTACCATTTAATAATAATAAGTCTTTTCATATTTATATTATGTGTATGTTATTTATTTTATGTTATTTTTAATTAAAAATAAAAATTTCCATGTGTTTTTATTTGTTTGTGTTTCTTTGCGTAATGAAGACTTAATTGTAAAACCACGTGTTGATAGAAAATGGACTCAACCTCATTTACATATTTCTAATCATGTTCAGTTTCGTACCTTTTTTGTGTCATGTCCATTGTTAAATATTTCCAGGTGTATTATCCTTTCAAACATTGTTAGATGTTTAAGCCTGAAGTTCTTTTTGTTTTTATTCAAAATTATCGATGTAAAAGTGTACGAATTTATTTAGCTCTTCAAATTGAAGGAATGAAATTGAATTGAGAGGCTCCTTAGGGACAACTGTTTACGATCTCATTACTGTAACTACCCAGCGATAGCCCTAATTATCTACACCTGGGGGCAATTAAAGTGAATCAACACATTTAATTAAGAAGCCAACAACAATCACAGGTGGGAACACTTGTCAATCAATTTGAATCAACAGGTAAGGCTCAATACACGTGATTACGTAGGTAAACAATATGGCGCGTAAAACAAAAACAAACACACAATTTTTTTCCCCTGAATTTTGGCAAGTCAATAAAGCCAAATCGTTGTAAAAAGCAATGCAATTAAGTGAAAAATTTAACATTGTTTGAATTGGAAATGGTTTGGTGCAGAAAAATTCAACCCAATAAAGCAAATAACCTAATAAAGCGTAAGTCGATTAAGTGGAATCCACTGTATCAGCAATTATGGCAGGTTTATTCTCAATTCTATCTTAATGCTGAAGTATGTAAACAGATGCTGACATTACTAATCCAGGGCTTGCTCTGGGTTATAATTGGTGCCAAAAAAAATCGCCAACTGCAATTTTCTGTCTCCAATTTCCAACATCTGGTGCCAAAGTAAACATCTTTTTTTTTCATGCCAATATATTATTGTACATGTGTATTGATATATGTACAGTACCTCTATTGCCATTTACGGTCACTGACACACAGTCTGATAAGTTTTCTTCTAAAAGAAAGTTTCAGTCGATTGGACATGATAGTATTAAGACTAGACATGAGCAGCACAAGACATTTTATAAATAATTCCTACTTCTGACTGGTGGAGGTTATAAATATTAAATTTCACATGCTAGAAATAGGTAAGTTGAAAAACAAAAGGATACAAGACAGTAAATTTCATGCTGCATTAATATCAATTTTGAATGCCAATGCTTAATTCAATGCAATTCACTACCAAAAAAAGTGGTCATTTTATTTTAGAGTGTTGCACTGCATCTCCATTGAAATATTGAATTCCATTTAAAATCGCACTAAAGGTATAATATTTTTTAACTGTTTATTTTAAAACATAATTAACCTCAAAATTTCTACAAACAGATTGTTCTAAATGTGTTTTTATTAAAGTTATTTTTTGCAATACAAATATAAAGTCTCACAGGTGCATTTGTGCATTTTGAAATTTCCAGTTTTTGCAATTTACATTTACTTGGTTAAATAAGATCAAAGAAATTACATATCAGGACGGGGAATACTATGCTTTTGACACCTGCTGTGGTAACAAATTTACGCCATAAAATATTTGTAAATTGTGTACAACTTTAACCCTTATGAGAGTGATCTAGAAGAACCCCTTTGACTGATTTAAGGTCATATTTCCGGTCATTTCATTCAGTTTGGAATTGATATAGTGGCGCCAATTGAAATAAAAAATCACAAATGGCAACAATGAACATTGGCGAAGCCCAGTGCAACCCCTGATTATCAAATCAAGTGCAGACTTAGAAAAATGTCTTGCTTGCATTCTGCATCAGTAATGTTAAAAAATTTGTCATGTACTTTCAGCAACCTATAAACAATATTTTCATCATACCATGCTAGGTTACAGAAGAACTGCTCTTATGCAAAACCTAACTTGTAGTCACTGAACCATGAAATTGAGGTCAAAAGGTCAAGTGACACCTACCAGACAGTCATGTACAAATCATAGTCTAACATTTACACATATGCAGCAATAACACTCATGAAAGTCATCTGACAATTTTTGTCAAAATATATATTTAAATAAAATGGACTGTTTATGTATATTTTAATGTAAATATTTTTAAAATAAAAAAAAAATAATTACTAAATATATAAATGAAAATGAGTTGTTGTAATCTATAAACATCTTAAAAAGTTTGAATAATATAGAATATATTGTCAGTAATACATGTACACAGATAAAAATTGCATATTATTTTCCTTAATTTTTAATCACTAAAGATAATATGATATACATGAAATAAACCAATTGATGGCCTCTTCATATCAATTTCTGTATTAGATGTTTATCTCCCAAGTTGGGGTTTTGAAAATAAACCCACAGATGTAAATAGAGATATTAATCTTTCATCTGGACAAGCCATTGTTAATCATTTATGTAATACATGTTTATAGATAAAAATTTCATTATTTTCTTGAATTTTTAATAATTAAAGATAATACACTTCATAAACCCATTGATGGCCTCTTCATATCCATATTTTTTTCAAAAATGAACCCAAAGATTTAAATGGGCATATTAATCTTTCATCTAGCCAAGTCATTATAAATCATTCATGTAAATTTTGTGGCATACATGGTACTAACTCGGCTCTACTTTAACATAACTATCAGTCTAACGAACCTGGTCGTAGAATTCTCCGCCATGATTGTAATCAAACTGTTCACTATAGCTACCATGACTGTAATCAAAAGCACCTTCAGCCTATATAGAAAGTATGAATTAATTAACTTTTGTTTTTACACACAAACACGATGTTCTCCCCCCCCCCCCCTTCCCCATAATTATAAAATTTTTAAATCAAATATCTCCCACAAAATTTGGAGGATAAAAATTACTTGGTACATGTAATATGCACAACTATATATGGTGTACTTGCTACATACCAAATTTAATAAAATTTGGTGCAGTACATGTATTTGCAGAGGAGTTTGAGCAGAAACCATGATTTATAAGAAATTTTTTGAATACGCCCACAAAATTTTGAGGATCAGAATTTCCTTATAATATGTACAACTACATATATTGTACTTGTTACATACCAACTTTCATAAAATTTGGTAAAGTATTTTGAGGGGAGTTGAGCAGAATAACTTTGTGATTGACAACTGGACGGAGAGGACAAAAACAATATGTCTCCCAACCAAGTGGAGGTAGACATTATTATTCTTGATCTTGAAACTGTACTGGTAAATGTTTTGCATTTTCATTGTATTACTTTATACATCAACTCAATATTTACAGTAAACAGAGCTGAAAGTAATATCCATTTACTATCTGTATGCACTATATAACATAAAATGTGCGTAAATGTTTTACTTTAAAATTGGTGAGGAATATTTCAGTCATAAAAAAGACTTAAAAGACATTGTAAACTAACCAATCAGCTTTTTTAAGGGCTTTTCCAGGAAAAAATGTACAGGGGGGTCGGAACGCAGGTTTTTTTTTCCTTGGTAGGGGTGGTTGAGGGTATTTCTATTTTGGTCGGTGTAGGTATGTTCTCATTAAAATAATCACGGTTGTCGGTGTTTTTCTACATGTATTTCTATTTCGCCAAATGCCGTGAATTCGGGGACGTCTGTGATTTTTGACTGACGATTTTGTTGGAATAAATTCAAGGGGAATAACCAATCATCATAAACTTTTGAACAGTTTACGCCTAAAGTTCCAAAAGGGACTGGTTGCCGATTTTCTATATTGCTCTGCTCTCTCAATAACCAGATGTTGTAAAAGTCCAATATACTGAAAATGCAACCACATGGCAGATGAAGCAAAAATGAACATTGAAGAATTTGAGTGTTGACAACGTTTGCCGTTGGTTGAATACCAACAGCCTATCCCAGTATTCAGATAAATTTAAGGGTAACTTTATTATTGTATATTTAATCTTATCTGTGGTTTTAGGATTTGAATATAATCAAATAATCATATTGATATATCAATTTTATATTATAGGTGGGGGAGGGGGGAGAGGGTACTTTCCATAAAAACATTTTCTAGGTTGTGCCTCTAAAAAAATTAAAATTTTAGTGGTGGTGCCCCATTTTTGAGCCAAGTTCCAACCCCCCTCTACATTTTTTCCTAGAAAAGCCCTAAGGTAAAAAAGCAGCAAGTACAATTTTCATACCTTTAACTTGACCGTATCAGAAAAGACCCATGGGCACAAAACAATGTGATTTTCTAAATTACCTTATTTTCTCCACCATGATGCTGTAAACCCCAACCTGGTGCATTCCACTGCATATTCCAATTCCATCCAGTTGGTGGACCTTGAAAACCTGAAAAATTATTTTTTTAAATGTTTGTCTAGGTACCTATTTCCATTTTCATCCTTAAGTATTACAGGAAAAATGCAATGAAAAGTCACATTTTTTTTATTTGTGGTGTGATATTCTTATATAGTAAAACCTTCCTGAATATATCAAAATGCTGAAAACATTTTAGTCACAAAATTTGAAATTTATTTAGAGTGACGTGTTCCATAGTTGAAGCAATTTCAGAAAAGAAGCATTTTTAACCTTTCACAGAAAAAGCCTTTTAAACTTTTTTTTTCCTAGGGACCTACATTAAACTACTGTCCAGTTATTGTGGCCATTTTGAATTTCTGATTATCAAAAAAAACCATAAACCTTATCCATGACCATATAATAAATACTGATAAGTTTCTTTCAATTGGTTAAGCAGTTTCAGAGAAGAAGCCTTTTCAAACTATATATTTTCCATAGGAACCCAAGTTAAAAATAAGTAAATGTTTACAGATGTCGAGACATTGCTGCAACTGAAGATGATGTTTAAGACAATGATGACAGACACAACATGAAGACAGTAGCTCACCTGACTGGGTCAGATGAGCTAAAATAAAACTAAAGGGAACCAGTTCAAGAAATCAGTGTTGTTTGAGCCTTGGACATTGAGCTACTAAGTTTGATTGTACATGTAGCTAAAATAGAGTATACTGGTTACATGATATTAAGCAACCAGTCAATCCATTTATTTTGTGCATTGACATTACAGCAAAACAAAAATATACATCAAGACATGACATATTTTACTTTGTATAGAGGGATGTATGGAAATCAAACAATAAGGTGTTACTGCAGGAATTAAAGAAACAAAATAAAACATTTACAATCCAACACCAAACCAAGATACATACTGTATGTAACTCCTCCTGTATACATACTATTGCTATTAGAATCCTTCGAGTTCTCCTCTTCATTTACCACCTCCATATCATCCCCTTGTATGGGCATGGGAGGTGGGGGAGGAGGAGGTCTTCCAAGATCTACACCATTTCCAATTCCCTCAATGCTTGGTTGACTATGGTCAGCTATTTCCTTGTGTTGTATCCATTGCTTGGCTAGTTCTGCCCAGTCAACTAAAACATAACAGTGGACAAGATACTAGTATTGATAGTTTTTTTTGGACAATGGGAAGTCAGGAGTAAGATGAATATACAATTAAATTGTAATTACTGGTAACTAATTCTGGAGATTTAGTTATTTTCCTTAGTTCATGCATGTGTACTTCATTAATAATAGATAAATGTAAAGTACATGTATATAATTATAATAATATTCGCATATTTGGAATTATGTTTATTTGATTTATGGGATAAAATTTTGTACATAAAATTAACAAAATATTCATATGTCAGATAATTCTTGTTATCAAAAATACACAAGAAACATGGAATTGAGATTACCTAAAGCAAATTACTTTTTTAATGCAATTTTAAAGAAAATCAGGAATAAACACCGTTTTCAATAGACTTATCCGAAAATCAACAAGACCAACTCCATTACAACAATCTTCAGACTTTTATTTGTTTGTGAGTGAATCATACATGTATATTTCTTATTTTCTTGAAATTACAACATATTGCTCTAATAGGAGTAATTAATTGCCAGACTATTATAGTTTTCTATTAATGGAAAAAAACAGCTATATGAATTTTGGACAAAAATTTACATGCCATGTCCTTCCAACTGCTAAGCAAAAACTGAAAATTTCTTCTAAAATCATCAATAACTCCTTTACAGTCATTGACAATTTTGGACCAACTGCCTTGTCTTGCTAATCCATTTAATTTAAATTTCCACACTAGCTATATGTACATGGAATAAACTGAAAATTACAACAAGACCTCATTCTAGGACAATACCTCCTAAAAGGAGTGGTTGAATAATTTTATTATTTGTAGGCCTTGTCTTGCTGTTTATCTTTGCAGACGATTTTGCTGGTTATTAAACTAATTTAAATTTTTGCAAAATGTTGTACTAGTTACGGGACAATAACTCCTACCCACTCACAATATGGGCTTATTGAGACAATTTGTATCGCTTGATGAGCTGATTAATTTGAGCCAAGGTTTTTTCTTTAAAAATATTTTCTGTCTTAAAGTGAAATGTTGAACTTCAACCACATAAATTTTTATAATTTTTAATAGTCATGTCTTGTTTGCATTTTAAAATTTACATTTGTGTTTAGTATATTTGGTATAGGCAGGTAATGTAAAGCATGCAGTGAAGATGAATTAAACATCACCAAAGATACTAAATTTATAAAATTTACTATGCTATATATCTAGTGAGGAAAAGTTCATTTATCTTAATGTTATACACATGGGCATTCAGTCTTTATTGGGGAGTAACAGGTGACAACACCTAAAAACTATGAAAACTGGAAACCAATGTCAATTAAGGATAATTCGAGCACAATTGCCCAAATTTTGGATGGAACTCACAGCCACAGTGATTAAAGCCAGAGATTTGCAACAGATGGCTAACAACCTAGATCACTGAGGCCAATGAAATGCAAGCCAAACTACAAGTACAAAGTCATTTAAATCCTTAAATTACAATTAAATTTGATGCAAATTCCTATGTCTAGAAAAATGAAACAAAGATTAATTCTCAAACAATTTCATGATATCAGGTACACAACTTCAATACATTTGTTATCTTTAAGTGAAGTTTCAAGAATAATACAAGTCTTCAATACCAGGCGCACAACTTTCCCAAATATTTGAAAGGGAAATTGAGCAATTTTTACCTGTTCATAGGGAGACAGACAGAAGGACTTCATAAAACTGCTTGTGATGTTTATTCATATTTATCTCTTTGATATATGTACATGGTAAGTTGATATAAGTTATCATATGCAATAAATACAATATTTGATATAATTTATATTTTCAAAGGGCATAATTCCCATAAATATAATCAGCTGAGTTCTTTTTTTTTAAACTCGTCCAAGATATTGCTTGCATACATTATAAACTCAGTCTTTGCAAAATTAGTTAGTTTTGTCACATGATATTTGCAAACTTACTTTGTCCATGAGGTATGCCTTGATAGGCTGACTGCTGCATCATGGGATTCATCCCACCTGGCCATGGATTGGCCCACATTCATGGGTATCTTAATGTATATCTGGGAAAAAATCATATAGAACAAGTTAATTTAGGCCACATTTATGTCTTCTGACAAGCAAGTTATGACAGTTACAACTCAGCAACATAACAAAAAGGGGGAGAAAGTGAAAGATTTAATTTTAATTAGATTGCATCATTCCAGTTTCCTTCATTCAGTCTCGATTTAAAACAGTTAACAGACTCTGCTGACACAGTTGCTTTTGAAAGATGCATGGTTCCACCGGTCAACTATTCTCATTGAAAAGCTGCAACTTGCGGTAGTTGTAATACATCTCTTTTTGGCTAGTTTTAATGAGTGACCTCTAATTTCATGGTTTGATACGGAAAACATATTTTCCCATTAAATATTGTCAATATTGTGAAGTGCGTTGAAAACTGGAAATTGAATCACGTCATATCTGTTTCACCATAGTTCTATAACCAGGGGTCACCACACTCTAAAAAAGTAGGGAGAAGTGACTTCTCCCTGGCAGCCAAACAGGGAGAAGTTATGCCCTGATAGGGAGACTTCAGGAGACACTAGGGAGAAGTCAAATTAATTTTGCAGTAGTTACATACATTTTTCATTATTTACATCAATTTTCAGGATTATTTCTCTTGTGTTTTAAAACCATAACACACTTAGATTCAGTTTTTTTTTCTTTCTTTTTCATTATTATTCATGGTATGCAATATCAAACAACACATAACCTTTATCATTAATCAAAAAAAAAAACACCATACATAGGGACTATTTTTCTATCTACTTCAGTACTTGTAGCCATACAAGGTATTCAAAAATAAAAATAGATCAACAAAAATATGTGTATATGTGTAGACATAAACTTCATTCATGAGTTTTTGTATCATAATATTTTTAAAGTTCAGTTTGTTATGAACATGCCATGTTTATCTGGTTATCTGAGCAAATTTCCAAAGAAGATAGATAAAATAAATAATATAAAAAATAACATTAAACCCAGAAATAATTCTTCTGTTCAGCACACTTCCACTTGGACAAAGTTGTGCTGATCCAAATTGCTTCATGGGGCACCCATCTACAGAACTTATCATGATGTCAATAAGTACTATACATCTTTATTCTTTCAAGTGGAGCTCATATACTTATCAAAGAAAATTGTTTAAGTACTACTCTTTGAAAGAACTGAAGTTTGAAACCAGTTAAAAGTGGTTGTTTATCAAAAAAATTACGATTTTTCATTATGGGCCATTGTACATTACTTTTCTTCGTTGTTCACCTCCAGTAATTAGTCACATCCGGTAAATAAAAAAATGGCGCGTAACACATTTGAAAGACGTAAATCGTTTGAAAATATGTTAAATACGCATATTGTTTGCCGTTTTTTATTGGAATTACACATTTACTGATAAATTGGTAGTCTGGGTGAAGTATTTGGACCAGATTTACAAGTATCTTATGTGAACCATCGGGCGACTTGAGGGAAACGATAGGGCGACTTCGACTTCGCTTTTGAGGCGCCTTAGGGCGATTTCAGGTCCTAGTAGGGTGACTTTGTCGCCCACTTCGCCCAGTGTGGTGAGCCCTGTATAACATAAAAACACCCCTTTTCATTTTTATATTGATCATTTTCATAGGTCTTTTACATTTATTATTATTATTTGAAATTGAGGTTTTATCTGTCAGTTGAATTTTTCAAAATGTTTTCAGAAGTTCTGTATATTTTAAGATGTGAAATATAATAAAACTAACATAAACGGAAAGACTATACCTGTTTTCAGTAAATTAAACTATGTTCATTAAGTAATACATGTTTGAAATATTGAGGCGAAATTTTACCTGGAGCTGACATTTTGAATTTAAGTTAACGAGAAATCATAATTGTGGAATTAAGTTATATGTAAGTGCAAAACTGTTACAATTTGTCGTAATTGTAACAAATAAAAATTTGTTTAGTCCAAAACAAAGCCATACTATAGATTTAAATGGCGTCAGCCATTCTTCTTCTTTCTGTTTCAGCACTCCATCAATACTGATGATTACGTGCCAGGCGATGTTACTTGCCGACGCATGCGTGGGTACTTTTTACAATAAATAAAGTAAAAAAAGTCAAATGAGTACAAATTAATAAGCAAGTGGGTTTTTGTTTCTTTTTCCTTTTCCATATTTTACTTTTTTTGTTTTCTTTTATACTATACATATATAGGGATAAAACTATTTACAAAAGGCTGTTTAGATGTGAAGGTGTTGCTGAAGAACAGGTATTGTAACCTGTTCTTTAAAGCTGTCTAAGGTTGTACACTGCACTGCAAAGGCAGGCAGGAGGTTCCACTGTATAATTGTTCTTGGGAAGAAAGAGTATTTATAGGAATCTTTGTTGGTGAGTATATGTCTAAAGGATAAATTATGTGTCAACTGTCTGGTTCGTGGATCTGAGGGTATGAGTAAGTTTGTAGGGTAAATAGCAACAAGATGGTGTATGACTTTATAGAAGAAGATGATGCGTGTTCTTGTGCGCCTTCATAGTAATGGGAGTGTAGGGGTATCTCGAACATTGTGCGCATTCATAGTAATGGGAGTGTAGGGGTATCTCGAACAAAGCTTCGAACAGGACTTTAATCATCCTAGGTATACTAAGGTAAGATATAGACATTTTTCTTTTAGTTAAGATTAGTTTGCATGGGTGCCCAAATTTTTTTATATCAAACTTAACTTAAACATTCCGGACGATGTTCTTGTGGAATGTCGGTCAAAAGCACATCAGTGCTTATGTTTTCTTGTTGTGTAATGACTCTTAATAAAAGTTATTTATTTATTTATTTGCCCACGGGAAAATGCGTTTACAGATGAAATCCTGCAGTCAAGTGAAAAGTTTGAATGGTTAAGAAGTCAAAATCACAGGGGCTCGTAAAAATTGATTTACTTGCACTTTCGATTGATACTGGGTCGGTAAATCAATCGAAAGTGCAAGTAAATCAATTAACCGACCCAGTATCAATCGAAAGTGCAAGTAAATCAATTTTTACGAGCCCCTGTGGTCAAAATATTATCGTGAATAACTATAACTTATACGAGACCTTGCAAGTTGTTGTGTGCATAAACAATTTTATGTGTATAATCAAAACGTTTACATTTAAATAAAAAAAATCACTGAAGTAGATTCGATTTCTGTGATGGTAGTATAATTCAACACTAAATTCACTGTTCAACAAAAAACTGAATGTCGCATGCAAGACAATCCGCCATAAATGTAGCTAAATACAATCCATAGAGGGCGTTGCAAGCAATCGGCTTTGGGAGACCCTAATCTGCGGAAGGGTGGAAAAACCGGAAGGGTTTTTTGGTATATTTTTGCCTATAACTTTCGAACGGATAAACATATCGATGTAATTTAAACGGATTCTAAAAGATAATAACAATTTCTACATATTAAATATAAAACATTTTAAATTATCTTGATTTAAATTATTTAAAACTTGACCGGAAGGGTTTTTTCTCTACAAAAATTGAATACGATTTTTCAACTTTGGACTCAATTTGTAAAAACATACAAAAATCCGGTCAAAATTGGTTAATATATTCCTCTAGTAAATTTTATAGCAAATCTATTGATATATAACTCAATTTTATTCATGAAAGGGAAAGTTGTCAAAAGTTGACCGGAAGGGTGGTCCGTTGGAGTATTGCGTACAGTGAAATTTTAACTTTGGACTTAATTTTTTTAAATCATACAATACTCCGATCAAAATTGGTTAATATATTCCTCTAGTAAATTTTGTAGCAAATCCATAGATATATAACTCAATATTATTTATGAAAGGGAAAGTTGTCAAAAGTTGACCGGAAGGGTGGTCCGTTGGAGTCTTGTCTGTAGTGAAATTTCAAATTTGGACTCAATTTGTAAAAACATCCAATACCCCGGTCTAAATTAGTTATTAGATTCCCCTAGCAAATTTTATAGCAAATCTATTGATATATAACTAAATTTTATTCATGAAAAGAAAAATTGTCAAAAGTTGACCGGAAGGGTGGTCCGTTGGAGTATTGCGTAGGCGATTGTTATGTTTCTCCCGTTGTTATATTTGAGGAATCTCCTTTAAACCTTTATTAATTCATGAGAGAAAACATGCTTAATGGCACGAGAGTTTGTTTACTTTGCTTAAATTAAAAAATACCTAGGCTTGACAAAAAGAAAATTCATTTCGTTCTTGTTTCCCAAATTGTCCAATTCAATTATGTTTTGTTGGAATCATTTAAAAGAAGACTTCAAATTTTGGCTGAAAGGACGAGTGGTGTCCGACAACATAAAAGTGTTCATTGACCATTTAGATAAAATGCTTCACTCCGAGAGCGAAGAAGAATTTTCTAATTTAAGGATTAAATATACTTCAAGGTGCCCCCCCCCCCCCGAAGTTTTAGAACATTATGACAAACAAATATCCCAGGCTATAATTAATCACTCAGGTTGATGGCTTATTGAAAAATATCCGGGCATGTATGATCCTTATTCGGAAATAACAAATAATCTTTAAGAAAGTATGAAATGCTGTTTTAAAAAGAGAAAACGATTGGAAAGAACTTCCTGTATATCTTTTAGCCTTAGGACTTTATTACATACAAAATCTTTAAAATTTTGAAATATTAAGAGGCCGGTCTGGAGTTGGTAACTATCACTTGAAAAAAAAAAGAGTTTAACAGGGCTTTTATCGAACCATCTGATTGTATTTTCCCTAAAAAAAAATAGTTTGTCCGGACGAAATCATTGAATATATCAAAAGTGAGAAGCCTGTGTCATCAAAAGGAGAAGTTGACTATTAATTAGTTATGACGAAATTAACGAAACAACAGTAAGCCAACAGGTAATTAACAAATTGCCAGATGACACGGTATTTGACGAGGCTAATCAACACTGTAATCAACCTGTAATTCAATTTCCTGCCTTTGATGTGAATTGAAGTAGTTCGTTTTATTATTGACAATAATTAAATGACTTTTAGTTCCTCAATAAGGGGCATTTATTGTCCACGGTAGAAAGGGAAAATATTGTGTTACACTATTTCCGAAAGTAACATGTCGGTGCGAATCCACTACTACATATGTTACCACATTTTGGCGGCAAAGATGAGCATAGGATTAGAACCAGTATAAAAAACTAAGTTATTAATTTAAGGGCATTGTGCCACCATACATTGTTTAAAAAGTGTTAAAAGAAAATTGATAACAAATCCTGTAGGAAACATCCAAGATTTAATGATAACGAAATTGAATTCAAACCAGCTCCAGATTCGGCCTGTTCGTTAAACACTCCTCTCAAAATTGAGGTTAAAATCAAAACACCCTCAACAGTAGAAAGCTCGAAATCTTTAAAAACTCAAAAATCAAAACTCGTTATCCACCGTAAATCGAACAGACAAATAAATTTAAGTTTAATAAAAGAAGAAACAGCATGTAATAATGTACGTAGAGCTCCAAAATATGTTTCAAGAAACAAAGATGCCGTTGAACAAAATAAAAACCTGCCCGTAAAAAATAGAAGATATTTTGTAGAGAAAACTAACTGTATTAATGAAATTATTTCGGATTTGTCAGATTCTACAACATTAACTTGGGTGGGAATTTGTAAACAACATCATAAACAATCAATATTAACTAACGAACATTTATGTTCAGACATAATCATAACTGCTAAAATTTACTTAAATCCCAGTACCCAGAAATAAACGGGTTTTAAAATACCACATTAGCACCAGTTAAAATTTAGGACAGGTGGGTAACAAACTGATGTGGTTTTAAATTTCAAAAATCACCATCATGTCAAATTCACCATCACGGTCGAGTCGAGATCATTGGGTTTTGTCAATGCAAAATTCTAAAAATGAAATTTATATTTTGGACAGTTTATCATTAAAAATTACCACATGTGTGGAATATCAGTTAGATCAAATTTACGGCAAAGAGCAGAATCAACTTGCTAAAATGCGTGAAACGCAGAGGCACAACGGAAACGTTGATTGCGGTCTGTTTGCAATTGCAAGTGCCTTGAAATAAATAAATTAATTAATTAATTAATTAAATAAATAAATAAATAAAATAAATAAATAAATAAATAAATAAATAAATAAATAAATAAATAAATAAATAAATAAATAAATAAATAAATAAATAAATAAATAAATAAATAAATAAATAAATAAATAAATAAATAAATAAATAAATAAATAAATAAATAAATAAATAAATAAATAAATAATAAATAAATAAATAAATAAATAAATAAATAAATAAATAAATAAATAAATAAATGAATGAATGAATGAATGAATGAATGAATGAATGAATGAATGAATGAATAAATAAATAGTTTTTGAATTTCTATTCAAAACAAGCATAGCGGGGAAATCTGTAGCATTATGCAAGAAATATAATAATTTGTTGCACAATGATTCCACTGCCTGATGAGATCTGTTGAGGGATCGAAATGATTGTTGTAATGTTAGACATTAAAACATTATTTCAAAGTAGAATACATTTCAACATTTCATATTTTGCAAAATTTCGTTTCATATATAATATATTGAATTATATATCTTTGTAATTCAATATTTTGAAGCTGTTGACAATTAATGGCTTATTAATTAATAGCTGACATGTGAATTCAAAACATCGTGGAAAAGAAATTCCAACAAATGTGTCGTATGGCTGATTTTTTCACAGAACATGCATCCAATCCGGTTAACTTTTGACAACTTTCCCTTTCATGAATAAAATTAAATTATATATCAATGGATTTGTTATAAAATTTACTAGAGCAATATATTACGCAATTTTGACCGGAATATTGCATGTTTTTACAAGTTAAGTCCAAATTTGAAATTTCACTGTGCGCAATACTCCAACGGACCACCCTTCCGGTCAACTTTTGACAACTTTTCTTTTCATGAATAAAATTGAGTTATATATCAATGGATTTGCTATAAAGTTTACTAGAGGAATATATTTACCAATTTTGACCGGAGTATTGCATGTTTTAACAAATTGAGTCCAAAGTTGAAAAATCGTATTCAATTTTTGTAGAGAAAAAATCCTTCCGGTCAATTTTTTAATGATTTAAATCAATATAATTTAAATTATTTTATATTTATTATGTAGAAATTGTTATTATCTTTTAGAATCCGTTTAAATTACGTCGATATGTTTATCCGTTCGAAAGTTATAGGCAAAAATATACCAAAAAACCCTTCCGCAGATTAGGGTCTCCCATCGGCTTTGTCTAAAAACAGGACGGAGAATAACAGGACGGAAAATTTTCCACACATCAATGGTCATAACTTTTAAAGTAATACAGATATTGACAAACTTAAAATTGATTATTGAAGAAGAAAATAAGCTTTAAAATTATATTAAGCTTTTAAAATAATAATGAGTTTAAAAACAAATATTCTTGACAGGACCGGATTTTGTTACACAAAAAGCGACACAAAATTCATTGGGTAACCATATTTGATGACAAATATTTTACATAAAAGCTATTGTCTGTCAAGAAATGTTCATATATTACTCAAGCTCACATTATACAGATACTAAAAATATAAAGTTTGATAGATTTTGATTAAGGTGAAATACAAAATTCTGACAGGACGGGATTTCGTTCTGAAAGATATATACTGACTTCTTTTTCTAGATTTCTATAATTAAAGCCTTATATCTTTTTAATAATATATGTTTATCAAAAATTTTTACTTTCTATTTAAGATGAAATCAAGAAGCTCATAAAAATATAAAGTTATAGAATATAAAATGTGAGACTGGAAGGCCATCCTCCCTTTGCTACCATCAAAGTCTGGGCGTTCTATTTTTCCCAACCCGTTTGGCGAAGGGTTGAAGCTAACATACAGAAAGCGAGGACCACTGTACAAGTACATCAGGTCACTCAATGCTTTGTCCTTTTTACCAGCCACAGACATCCAGTCAGCTATTGAACAACTGCCAAGAGAGAGAGCTACGTCGACTGAGCTTGAACAACTGGTATCTTATGTTGACAACCAATGGATAAGCAACCCAGAATGGTTACTGCTCAACTGGACTGTGTATTTACCAGACTAGTGCTCGTAGAAATAATGATGCAGAAAGTAACTTCGAAGCTTCTTCATAATTTCAAATATTGTAAATAAAGTAAATATTGGACTAATCATAATCATTTTACGATAATAAATTGAGAAAATATATTGTATAATATAAATTATAATTAAATATTGTAAAGCGAAACTATAATTTTTGTTTAATTGATCTTTTTATGATGCACACCAGATATGAATGCGTTGGCAAAGCCAAAGTTGCTTTCTATGTCCTAGTTCCAGCACGTAAAAGAGAGACAGACTTTATTATCTTTGACTCAAAAACTCGTTTCGGAGCAAAAAATGTCTGAAAGAACAATGTATAAAGAACTCTATGGTAGACAACATGAAGTCTGGAATGTTTTACTACAACAAGCAAGATAAAAATAAAACATCGTGGTATTTATACTCTTTGTATTTCCACAATCAAATTAGAATTTAATCTTTCACAAGCTCCCCCTTTTGTTATTGTCCCTTCACAGCGACAATAACAAAAAGTGGGAGCTTGTGAAATATTTAATTTTAACTAGATTGGTATTTCCATATATGCAAATACAAACAGGATTATTAAAGGACATTAGCAGATTTTAAAATGAAAACATGCATCACCTGAATAAGGCACACATACCCCCAACATTCAACATTAACATTGGTAGTCAATTGACATAGGACTAAGTCAGTCAAAACGAGACGCATAATGTTTTACTATCGATACCATTTCTTTTGTAATCGAGGGTTCTCTGGCCTAATATAGACTCCAGATTAAGGATTCGCAATGTTTCATACTCCTAAAAATATAAATAACATATTCAAACAACCAGTCATAACAAAGTCACTTGTACATAAAACACAAATACAAACGAATGAAAGTTACTATTGGTCAATCTGGCAAGTGCCAATAAAATAACAATAATATTACAAATAGAATATTTTTGTATAAAACTGTTTTAATTAATATAAATGTAGTTGTACATCTCTTGACTCTCACATTATACAACACATTCAGAGCCCCAGTAATCACAACTACACTACAATTAATAGAACGTATTGATATTTTAGTGAATACTGCATACCCTGTATGTGGTACAAAGGGCCACTAAATGTTGGCGTTAAGGCGTTCTAACAAAATTTCCAGTGGGCGTTCATGTTACAATTGGAATATTTATATCGGCTTGCTTTTCTATCGCGATACTTAATTGTTAAAAGCATCGCGTTACTTGTTTAAAGCATCGCGATACTTGCGATACTTTTGAAAAGTTAGCCGATGATTATTATTTCATGTATGTTTTTCATCGGCTTGATTTACAAAAGTATCGCGATACTTTTAATATGTATCGCGATAAGTGTAGTTCATTTATGGGACAAAGTAATCTGGTGTGCACGTTCTGTCAAAACTAAAATTGCATAGCGCGTATCCGGGTGTCGGATAGGGGAGACCCTCTCGTCGGGGGGTTCTCAGGTCATAATACGGAAAGCCTGGCCGAGGACCGTAGTGGGTAACGTGTTTGGAGAGTGCCACGCTCCTTGCACGACCCCATTTGTAGATTTCGAAAAAAGAAAAAAGGATTAGGCTCACTGTAGACGCTACAAAGGGCTAAATTCTACGCCCTACCCAAAACTCCATACTTTTTTCAGTGGCAGTCTAAATTTTGTTCCCTGTGTCCCATCCCACCCCCATTTTACGTTGATTAATTGTTTGTTAACTTGTTCTCGTCCCGAATATAGCTGAAATACTGCCCGCTGGACCTTAACGCAAACATAAAATCAATCAATCAAAACTAAAATTAGAACTTATCAATAGTATGACAATTGGATTCTAAACCTAAACTGATGCTGCCACCAATATTGTGTGTGCAGACGAAAAAGCTTTATTAATAGCGTCATCTTCGCATGCTTCGTCGTATACTGGGGACCATCACATCAGATGAAGATTATCAGATGTATGTGTATCATAATTTGCCTTATTGTTGACTAATTCAATATAAATGAAAACTCTCTTGTCCTGGTGCTAGAGATCCATTACCAACAATGTCCATTGACAGAGAGTTAAAAAGACAATTTCCGTTACCAATAACCTGGATCGTTTTTTGTCTTTAACATACATTTTATGTACATTAAGAATTTGTATTCTGTCACAGTTATTTGTGCTGAATACACAAGATTTGTCTCTTGCATAACTTGAGTCGGTGGTTCTGTCTTCCCACTCTCGTAAAATGTGCGAGAAATTAGCTAGTGCTTATTATTTCTTGAAATTATTATATATATATATATATGGGGGCCCACTCATACATATATTTTTTAATAATTTACTAATTTGTCATGACTTATTTAGGAATACATTTTTTTAATTAAGCTTCCTTGTCGTAGGTAAATAATACAATACATGTACAATAAACAACAACAACAAAAATTACTCAGGCTGTTAACACAATTTTTTTTTTAATTTCTTTTTATCATAATTAAAACAAATAATCTTTTTTTCTGTCTTGACGGTGAAAAAAATGCTTCTTGTCGGTTATTATACCTTCTTGTCGGTAAATAGTGGGAAACCATTTTTCAGGACAATACGGGAAATTTCAGGACATTAGTGTTACCCTAAGTTTGGCATTCTGTAAAACCTGGTTTAACTTTTGATCGGGTTCGGGTGCAAGTCAGTTCGGCACCTGGTACTAGTCAATTCGGCACCTCGGAAGAGACAACTCGGCATCAAATTCGGCACCTGTTATATTATTTACTTCTAACAATCAGAGACATATAAACACAAGAGATTTGATAAGTGAGAATTTGAGAAAAATGGAAATAATAAAAAGGAGATATCATCACAATAATAATAATAATAATAATAATAACAAATTTTGACAACGAAGCCTTCATTTCTGAACTAAACCAAGTAGATTTCTGTATCCCCGAATCATCTGATGTAAATGAGGCATATGACGGTTTAAATAATAAATTTATGAATATATATAACAAACATGTCCCCTTATAAAACAGAAATGATGTAAGAAAACCTGTCCCTTTTATGAACAAAGAGTAAGGAAATCAATATATAAGAAAAGAATGCTGCATAATGTATATAAGAAACATAGAGACTTAAAATCATGGGAAAATTATAGAATACTAAGGAATCTAGTCAATAAAATCAAAAAGCAATCTGTTAAAAATTATTTTATGGAAAGATGCGTAGGCGGACCAAAAAGTAAAGACTTCTGGCCCACAATTAAACCCTTTCTTACCAACAAAGGCTGTAAGTTTGTACAAAATATAACTCTAAATGAAAATGATCAAATCATGACTAACCAGAAAGATATCAGTGATGTTTTTAACAATTTTTTCACAAATGTGGCCAAAGATATAGGAAAGGATTCAATCCCCATAGATAGTAGTCACCCCAGAGTATCAGTAATAAAACAAATCTCAAATAATGCAGAATCTGGCAAATTAATCTTTGAACCAATCACAGAGGAATTTGTAGAAAAACAAATAAAAAATATAAGTATCAAAAAGGCAATAGGTATTGATGAAATATCACCAAAAATTTTGAAAATTGCAAGCCCAGTTATTAAGATGCCAATCTCACAACTTATAAATAAATCTTTTAAGACATCTACTTTTCCTGATAAACTTAAAATCACTCAGGTGGTACCCATACATAAGAAGAATAGTACTACGGAAAAGGGTAATTTCAGACCAGTCAGTCTACTGCCCACTATCTCAAAATTTTTCGAACGGGCAATAGATAATCAAATTGTAATTTTTTTTATAACAAATTTAATGTATTCCTGTCTGCATTTAGATCAGGTTATAGCTGTCAGGACAATTTAGTTAAAATTGTTGAAGACTGGCGTCAGTCACTAGATGAAAATAAGTTAGTTGCTGCTATATACTGATGGATTTGTCAAAAGCATTTGACTGTTTACCACACGAGCTGCTCCTATTGAAACTTGAAAATTATGGTTTATCAGAAAGTGACCTTCTTTTACTAAAAAGCTATTTGAGTAATAGGAAGCAGTGTGTCAAAATTGGATTTGTGTATAGCTCCTTTTTGGATATTTACATAGGCGTCCCCCAAGGATCAATACTTGGCCCTGTTCTTTTCAATGTCTTTATTAACGACATCTTTCATTTTGTCAATAAAAGTAACTTGTACAACTACGCTGATGACAACACTATATCGCAGCAATGACTTAGGTGATCTTGTAATAACTCTGGAAAATGAGAGTTATATTTTAATTAAATGGTTCTCAGATAACCATATGCAAGCAAACCCAGATCAATTCCAGGCAATATCAATTGGTAAAAAAGCACATGGTCTAAATATTACTTTTAATCTAAATGGAAACAACATAATGTGTGAAGACAAAGTAAAATTACTTGGTGTTACTTTAGATTTCAGATTAAATTTCAACAGTCATATTTCTAATATTTGTAAAAAAGCATCACAACAGCTCAATGCACTCAAGCGAATTGGAAATCAGCTAAGTAAATTGGGGAAATTGACAATTTATTACTCTTTTATATTATCTAACTTAAATTATTGTCCTTTAGTGTGGCATTTTTGTGGGGAAGGAAACACTCAAAAATTTGAAAAAATTCAGAAAAGGTCTTTAAGGTTCATTTATAATGATCGCTTGAGTACATATGATCAGTTGCTTGAGAAGTCTAAAATGCCATCATTAAAACTTAGTAGACTACGTTTAATAGCTATTGAAGTTTATAAGATTATAAATAAACAAACGCCTGTATATTTACATGACTTAATAACAAAGAAAGACAATACTTACTGTTTTAGATACAAAAATTTGATGACTGTACCAAGGGTAAATACAACAAGGTATGGGTTACACTCTATGAGGTATGCTGCAACAAAACTGTGGAATGATTTGCCAAATAATTTTAGGGAGGAAATGGGTTCAAACCAGTTTAAAACATTAATAAATAAATGGGAAGTGGAAGGGTGTTCTTGTGCTTTCTACAGGTAAATGCACTGCAGCATACCGTATAGACATAGCCGACATGCAAGCTTAATGCTATATTAGTGCTAATCGTTTAATGTATTGTTCTCTCTCCACCTTTAGTTATGCCACCTTCAAATTTAGCAATATATATTTACAATATATCTAGAGTGTCAGTCTGTATGTGCTTTTAATGTTTTATTTATATACTGCTTCTCTGTATATCATATACCTGTAATGTCTGTGCCAATGCTTTCTTTTATTGCTTTGTACTTTTAAGCTTAGTTTTAATCTGCATAGTGCTTACTTTTATTGCTTTGTATAACTTTAAGCTTGGTTTTAGTCTGCATAGATTGCTTTGTAACCTTTAGCTTAGTTTTTAGCCTGCTTTAGTGCTAGCTGCTTTATGTTCTCATACATAACTTTCTTGCTCCACCTTTTTAACATGCGCTGCTTACATGAACAGCAATTGTCTTATGTGTTTTGATAGTTTTTATTTAACTATAATGCATGTCTTGTACCTATGTCTGTGTCAGTCTATGTCTCTGTATTGTACTGTATGTTTATCATGTAACCTGTGTCAGCTTATGTATTGTATTGTACTGTTTGCTTATTATGTCTGTTACATGTAGTTGTTATTTATGTCGGTTTTAGTCTACAGAGCTTATGAATAAAATTTACTTGACTTGACTTGAATAATTATTACCCCTATGAAAACATTTTTTGTGTTTCCAGATGCACCTACTTTCGATACAAAAATAAATGACGTAGACTTATCTTTGATTACAAATTGGAGTTCCTTTCTTCAGATTCATATATAATTTTATAATGTTATATGTGACATGCTAATGTTATTATTTATTAAATATCTTGATTACTTGATAACTTTTTCTTATATTGTTAAATTTGCTTGATTTTTTAATGGATATGAAACAAACATTGTTGTCAGTAAAAAAATTTTTATTTAAGAATAGTTAATATAAATACTGGTGCCGATTTGACCATACCAGGTACCGATATGATCTGTTGCCGATTTGACCAAGTGCCGATGTGACTGGTATTCGAGTTCGGCTTACCTAAAATAGCGATTATCCTAGCGGTCAAAAAATGGTAGCATTAACACATACCGTTAAAGCTTGTGAAAAATGCATTACTGTTCTCAACCTATTTCAAAAACGGCAAAAATTAATGCTCCCTTTAGCATTACATAGAAGTCACAACCTTACGAAACGTGACAGGTTAGCTCCAATATATTTATTCTGATGCTCAAACTCGGTAAAGTTATCTCCACTGCAACCACAGTGTTATGTACATGTAGAAATAGATTTAACTGGAAATCGATTTCTACATGTCCCTGTGCTGCGGCTATTCTCCTGTATTTGACTCATTTTAAACCAGAAAAATTGAAAAATATGCGGATCTAATACAGTTTTGAAATTTATGATGTCTAAACATTGCACTGAAAGCGGTCTACCTATTTACCGTCAAGAACCGATCAGAAGTTTAATTACCGACAACATGGACAAGAAAAAAAGATTATTATGAAAAGAAAAAGAAAAGAAATTTTTTTGTGTTATTTATTGTAATTTTGTTGTCGTTGTTTTGTTGTACATGTAGTGTAGTATTTACCTACAACAAGAAAGTTTTAATAAGAAATTGTATTTCTTACTAAATCATAATAAATTAATAAACTATTAAAAAATATACTCATATATCATACATGCCAATGCTCCAGAAATTTTGACTCCTGTCCGGGCTACCGGGAAGGTCGTTACAATCTCCTGGTTTCTTCTTTTTTCAAGAAAAAAAGTCTAAATTATTTTTTTAATTGTGTTAAAATAGCTTTTTCTTTTTCAAGAAAAAACAAAAAAAAAGCGTATGTCAGCTAAAAAAAAACGTAATAAGTAAACATTTGCACTTTGGAAACCCTTCAAATTACATAACTATATTCTATAATCGTTTATGGAGCCTTCCTTGGTCCCCCACCAGGGCTTTTGCCATGCACGCACTTGGACCTTGAGCAGTCCCCAGTCCCCTTGCAGAAACCATCAGTGATTCTACCACAAATATGTTGGCAAGTTTGATATTTAATAATTTCAAACAATTATAGGCACCAGCTTATTATTGATAATTGGGATGATTAATTGAATGCACATGTCGGTAATAACGTGCATGATCCTCTAATCCATTGATTGTTTTAAAAATAGTATTCACTATCATAATTGACATGCACCTTGTGATAACTGTTTCTTTTAAAGGACGATTAAATGTTTATTGTAAAACAACAAACTGCAATAAAAACCAGTTGAAAATGAAAATATAACCTTTAAAGATTGTTTATGTTGTTGTGAGAAGAAAAAAAGTATAAAATTTCATTTTTATTTTTTCAATTTTGTTAAATTGTTCAAGTAGTTTTATGGCATTGCTAAAATTCTGGAGTCATCAGATGGTGAACTTAAAATTTAAATGGCTAAGAGTTCTACATAAATAATTTTCCTCATAATTTCAACAAATTGTATTTACCTTTCTTGTCGATAAAAATGCTTCTTGTCGGTAAATAATAGTACACTACATGTACAACAAAATTACACAATAAATCACACAAAAAAAATTATTTCTTTTCATAATGATTACAACAAATACTCTTTCTTTCTTGCAGTGAAAAACTGTTTCTTGTCTGTAAAAAAATGCCTTGTCAGTATACCTTCTTGTCGGTTCTGGTCAGTAAATAGGGAGACCCCAATGAAAGTGAAAGAATGCACCTATCATCTTACTGTTACAGAACATATATCAGGCCTATGGCCTTTTATATTGTTTGTAGGAGATTGTTTTATTCATATTTTTTCTTTTTGAAAACAAAGTGAATACTTTAATGTCTAAAAGCACAGAATAAACTCTTTAATGTATGAATAGATCTAAAATTTTTAAAATATGTGATGATTAAATTGTAGGTCTTTTTTAACTTAAAAAATGTTCACAATAACTAATATATCTATTTAGTTTAACATGTTTAATGGACTGAAAGCTTTTTAAAATTGCAGAAAAAATTAATGGATATGCAGAGAAAATTTATAAACTATTAGATTATAAGAGTTGGTGTGAAAATTAGCAGAAGGTACATTTCGTTATGGAACATGGGCAGTTAGTAAGATACATGTAAAACCATTCCTAAGGGAACAGATTCTTAGTGATGTGGAACATTTACAGATGCATATTAAAGAAATCAAGAATTATGCTTTTTAGCTCACCTGGACTGAAGGTTCATGTGAGCTTTTGCCATAACTTGGCTTCCATTGTCTGTCATAAACTTTTTAAAAAATCTTCTCCTCTGAAACCACTGGCCCAATTTTTTTCAAACTTGGCAACAATCATTCTTAGGGTTCCAAGTTCAAATTTGTTGCTGTGACTAAAAACAGAACATGGGTGTCCGGCATGTTTTTGATCAATATCTCAAAAATTATAATAGCTATAGAGAAAACCGTTACTTCAGATTAATCAGCACATTAAACAGTTGCCATTAGTGTAGAGTTGTGTAATGGTTTCTTGTAGGAGTTATTGCCCTTTAATGATGATTTTTGACAAAATTTTCAGTATTTACAATATAACTTGAAAACTATAAGAGTTCAAGTAAAACTCTTAATAGCAATTGCAAAAATGATCAGCAACACAAGCCCTCCAATTCACTTTATTGGTCTGAAATTGTCAGATGACTCCTTATATGAGTTATTGTCCTTAAATGACATTTTTTATGAAATTTTCTGTTTTTTGTGACCTTTATCTTAAAAACTATAACAGCTAGAGTGAAATTGTAAATAGCAAAAATGATCAGCAACACAATCAATACAATTCACTTTACTGGTCTGAAATTGTCAGATGACTCCTTGTAGGAGTTATTGCCCTTTAATGGCAAATTTTTATGATTTTTTCATTTTTGTCCTGTAACCTAAAAACTAAAGCTAGAGTGAAACTGTAAGTTGCAGAAATGATCAGCAATACAAGTTCTACAATTATCTTAATTGGTCTGAAATTGTAAGATGACTACTTATAGGAGTTATTGCCCTGTAATACAATTTTTGGTTAAATTTGTAGTTTTTATCCTGTAAATTAAAGGCCAAAACACCTAGATTGAAGCTGTAAATTGCAAAATGATAAGCAAAGCAAGGCCTACAAATCATTGCTAAGTCCAAAATTGTTAGATGACTCTTAATATACATTGTTACCCTTTAATCACGCATTTGGAGAAAATAATAAGTTTTTGTGTTATATATATATTACAATCTGTAACACCTACAGTAAAACTGTAAATTACTAAATTAACCTTCAGGACAAGGCCTACAAATCATTTAATTTTTCATAAATGGTGTGAGGTCACTTTATAGGAATTAATGTACTTAAACAAAATTTTGAAGAAATGTTTTAGGTTTTGCCAAGTAACTTAAAAGCTATAACAATTAGACTGAAACTGTAAATTGCAAAAATTTAAATATAGTTGAAGTCATTTGTGTTCCAGGTGAGTGATTATAGGCTCCTAGGAGCTTCTAGTTTTATGCAAGCTGTAAATAACTCAAAATTGTTTTTGAACAAGAAAACAGCTTTCAGTAAACAAATGTTAAAAAACAAATTTGAAAAACCTCTTAATTCTTTGAATCATATTCAATAAACAAAAATGTTATGTTGTGTTCAATTTACACTACAGGTACATGAAAGAAAGGATCAACTATTATAGTTTTCACTACTTTTAAAGAACTACTTTCCGTAACACAAATGACAAAATGAAAAAAGAAAATTTCTAAAATTGATGGACTTCGATTATGATTATTGTTTAATTTTCTGAGTAGTGAATTTTGTTTCAATGAGAATTCTTCAGAACCACTTAGTTTGTGGTGTTTTCTAGCCTTTCCAATCACTTCCTGCATATCCGTCAAAATGAGTATTTGGAATCCAGATTCTGTCTTTCCAAAAAAAAAAAAAATATGCAAAATAAAATATGGAATGATAAATATTGGTTTCCTTGGTTCCATTTCCATCTTAGTTGAGTCATATTATTTACAAGCACCTCATGTTTTAAAATGTTTGAATAATTGGTAAACATGATAATAATACCATTAAACAAAATTAGTCTAGTAAAATTAATGGGGCGCAATTAAAAATAATTTGAACAAGTTTTGAATAAAATGTGAAATGTAGCCCTATGCTTCCGTAACATGTTTCCACAAAACAGTATAATAAGGCTATTTTTGCTTCTAATATCTGTTAACAAAGACAAACAAAACCTCAACTGTTAAGATTAAGAGTATGCTATTATATTAAATGCTATGTTCTGTAAGAGGATCAAAGTTATCAAATTTATTTATTGTATTCACTGTTTTCAGTCATCCTAGATGACTTTCCTAGATGCAATTAGTCTTTTTTTAAGCATAATTATTTGCAAAACTTTCATATTTATTATGTAAACAAAGAAAAAAGTATAATATTCTGTAGGTTGCATAATTTAAGCTTCCTTTTTTGTTTAAAATGACGAATTAAACAATGCTATTAAACTAAGACCATTAACTGTTGCATTACTTAAAATGGAACTAATGGAAACTTTCTTTAAATAACACTTAGTAGAAACTCTTCATGTTTGGCATTTTTAAATATAAGTAACGGAGCATATTGAAACAGATAACAAAGAAAAATTGAGAAATATTGAACCTCATAATTTTCATTTTAAACTGCTTAGAGGTATTTAGTGGCAATTTACAATACACTTCATTATTCACAGAAACAATCTATTTCTTCAGATCTTGGTTATGCAAGCATAGTGTGATAAATTGGACATATTTTCATAATTGGATGCCCTCTTTAAGGAATTTGATTAAAGGTATGAAAAAGAAAGCAGTTTTAACAAATTGATGTGTTGGAGAAAGTAAAAATAAATTTTAACATCGAGAAAAAATAAATGTTTTGTCAAAAAATAACAACAAAAATTTAAGACAATTTTTTTGGAATCTCTGAAAAACTCTATTTAAAAAAGACAATCGTATGACATTCATGTGACATCACCATTAAAGAAATGGGTAGGGAATCCGAAGTAACGTCATGAATCATCAATGTGCTGTGCTCGCATTAAGGCTGTGCTTATATTCATATATTATCCCAGGATGGAGGGTGGATTAACTAGATTGTAAAAGAAAACAGTTGACAGCAATGACTGAAACTTAGAAAATACTATTTTGAAAATTCTAAACCTTTTCCCAGAAATGACTATTGAGTAACTCCATGAATGTTTAATTAGAGGCATGCACTGCATACATGTACTTGTTCGAGTATCTGAGTCACCCATGGTTTTTATTAGGTTCAAGTTACTCACTTTCTGTTTTTGTGTTTTTGATTTATGTATATATCAAGATGTGTAAATGTCCCTTGACTTTCAACTCTTGTTTTTTGGTTGGTTTTCTTGCTATTTTTGTTTAACGTTCATTATGACACTTAAAGGAAAAAATGTTGAAATTTAGACACCATGTATAACATTAAATCAGCATAAAAGTATTTGGTGTTTTGTCAGAAAATTTTTAAATTGCCAAAGTCAATTCAGTACCTCAACCCATAATGGACTTCTGTCTAATAATGAAGTTTAAGGATGATATCGGGGCTGATATGTTAAGTGCTGTGTAATAATCTGTTTATCACATATTTGAATTCTGTAAATGTACTTTTTTTTGCTGTGTTCTAATTTTCACCATTTCGGTAGTTAATAAAAAGCCATGAAAACAATACCTGCAAAAGTGCACATATTCTTTTTTTTTTTTCCGACTTAAATTGATCAGCGAAAGTAAGTACAGCGAATTGGACAACATCACATGATTGGTTCAAATTAAACTGTGAAAATAAATGTTACAGTATGTCTCCAGGGCAAATATCTTCACTCTGTTCTTCAGGGATAATAACTGACACTCACTTCCAGTCTTTATTACATGGACAGATATTCACCCTATATTTATACTACATAGTACATATGTCTATAATTATCTTTATGCTTTAAAAAAAAATACTTATATGTTTTGTCTGCAGAAACATCCGACTTTTTCTGTTACATTCTATCAGACAAATTAATTTTTGTTTCAGGTTATCATATTATTATCTAAAACAAACCAGACTTCTTACCACATCTGCAACAGAACAGCCTACTGTCAAATCAACAGTGGATGAAGCTGAACTTGAAAAATTTACAAAGTTAGCTGCAAAGTGGTGGGATGAGCGAGGAGAATTTTATGCTCTACATTCTATGAATAGATTAAGAATTCCACTGATTCGTGATGCCTTAGTAGACAGATATCAGTTACTACCGACAAAATTTCCCCTTAAAGACAAATATATACTGGATGTTGGTAGTGGAGGAGGGATTGTGTCAGAAGTAAGTTAAAATTGTCTGGCAATGTGCAAGTATTAATAATTGTTCCTTGGCTGTAAAGCGTTTGAGGTACATTGTGTTGCTTGTCGTCCATCTGCAGCTATTGTGGACACCTCCCCTGGAACCACTACTTTTGCTTTAATATTTAGTAGGATTATTAATTATTATGATGTGCAAATGTGCATACTTTACTGCCATTTTTATTTGTTGAATTTTGTAGGCTTATGGGACTTGAACCATTTCAGCAATATAATTCAATAGTTAATCTTGTGGATACATCTCCTCTGAAACCACATTTTTATTCATTAAATTCTGTAGGAGCTATGGGATTTCGACAATTTCGGAAATAAAATCTTTTGGAGACATCTACCATAAAACCACTTCACATATTGCTTCAATATTTGGTAGTATTATATTTTTGATGTGTAGATGTTCATGTTCTAACACCATTTTAATTTGTCAGATGGGTTGGTTTGGTTTGGTTTTTTGGTGTTTACCGACATTCAGCAATTTTTCAGCTATATCATGGCGTCCAGTTTTTATTGGGGGAGAAAGCCAGAGGACCCAGAGATGGGTCTTTCTCTATTTCTGCAATATAATATATTGGTAGATCTAGTGGATGCATCTAATCTGAAATCCCTGGAGAGATTGCATTTATATCGTAGGATTAGTTGTTATGATTTTTAGATCGTCATTCTCTACTGCCATTATGATTCATCAAATTTTAAAGACTGACCATTTCAGCAATATATTAATCTCGGAATGTATGTGTATGCCTTCAACATTTATGTTTCATCTATAAAGCATTTATTCAAATATATCTTTAAATGTACTGTTCAAGATTTGAGATTAAAAAAAAATATGATTTAAAATTTAGTTTTTGTTTTCATATGATGAGTTTTTCATTGGAATCATTTTTTAAAAATGTTAAAAAATATAAATATTTAGCCCTTTTTGTTCAAGTGCTCTTCTTAAAGTTGCACTTCTAATGAAGTTTTATCATGTAATGTGCTGTGCTCTTTCCCATCTACTAATCCAAATAATTTTAATATTTCTTGGTTATTTCCCTTAATCAGAAACACAATTTTCCCATTAAAGTTTTTCACACCTCTTATGCAATCTAATACTGAATCAGCAGGGAGCATTTGGCTACATATATCAATCTTGCCCTTGTTATATTACAAGCCATCAGTCTCACCAAGGACATTAAGTTGTCGGTGTAGGTCGTAAAAAACTCCCCAAGAAGAAGAAGATATTACAAACCTCACTTTAACAATTATAGAGGAAGTCTACAAAATGTTATACAATTATGGCCTTAAATGAAGGTAATATAAAGAAAGGGTTATTTTTCCCAGGTACACAGGACCGAGAGAAACAACTCTTTTGTGATTTAATAATTTGGATATTAAGTAAATTAAAGGCCATAACTGTCTTATTATATTGAAATAAACACAGACAAGAACAAGGGGACTGTGTAGTCATAACTGAGTAACCCTTTTAAATTTGGCATGCTTTTGCATGTTGAACAAAGAACTTGTTATTTCCCCTTTTATATAAATTTGGCATGCTTTGGCATGTCAAACAAATAACTAGTTATTATGTCAAAGTTCAAATTTCCAGAAAGTGTTTTTACCCACATGCAGTTTTGAGCAAGAAAAAAGAATTGTTGCTCCTAATTATTAATTAGATTTTAGTAATGGCTTCCATAGTAAAGTATAAGAATACAAATTATTACACAGTGAAACAGGTAATTGGTTGATATTTGTTTCAGTGAAAATTGAAACTTTGAAACCATTATAATGCAAGAACCGATTTTTGACTCAGGTTATAGTACTCTAAAGTCACATGGGCAGATAGATGGGCAGGGAAAATAGGGCATCTGTTTTTGTGATCAACCCCTCCTATAGTTTTCAACACAGATACCTGAAACTTCACAGAAATGTTGCACATGTTTTGAAGTTGTGCACCTGCAATTATGGAATTATTCTAGGAATTCAAACTTTTTTCAACTAATTTTCCAGACTTGGGGACTTTTTCAGAACATTTGCAGAAGATGGTACATGTGTACCTATTTTGTGTAATCTTCTCCTAAAGTTTTCACTTGATATCTTTGATACTTCACAGAAAGATTGCACATGAATTGCAATCAAATTGAACTGAAGTATACTTGCTAGTAGGGTATTGTTCAAAGAATATTTTCCCATTTTGCCAGATTTCGGAAATTTTTTTTAGGAGAGGGTACCGATTATGTGTTATCAAATCCTCCTACAGATTGCAAAGCTAAAAAGGTGTACACCTGATCTCATGAAATTGTTCAAGAAATGTTTTCCTATTTTTCTAGACATTGGATCTTATAACCGGTAATTTTTTAGCACATTTTTAACATGATGTTTCTGTTTTTGTGTAATTAACTTCTCCTACATTTTTTTACACAGACCCAAAACCTTCTTTCAACAACATTTTTTGCAAATTGTACTCATTTATTGAGGCACTGGCTTTGAAACCCTGCCATTTTGAACTTTTTCTATTTTTATATGCTCGTGGAAGACAGTTGGTATTATGGGGACACGCATGGCGGACGGGCGCAATCCACAACGATCTCGAAATCGAACAGTTGTTGTCCGACCTTCATGAAACTTGAGGAAAATGTTTTTGGGCATAATATCTCGGTCGAGTTAGTAAACCAGCTAAATCACTTCTGCCTCTCTAAAGTTATGGCCCTTAATTTATACCAAAAATGGCAAATTGGCCTTGTCCACTCTCTAACTCAAACAGATGTTGTCCAATCTTCATGAAACTTGGAGAAAATGTTTATGGGCATAATATCTTGGCCGAGTTTGAAAACCAGGCAATCTCTTCAGCCCCTTCAGAGCATAATATCTAATATTTATAACCAGCCAAATGGCTTCAGCCATTTCAGTGATATGGCCCTTTATTTATTTTTTTTGTTGCAAAAAATGGCAAATTTCAGACAGGCATATTTTGCAGCACTTTGGCACTTGTTTAACCATATTGTGCTCATAAATGGTACATGTACCTAAAACAATGTGTTTCAGTAAAATCAAGCTGATGTATACTTGTACAACCTCAAATTTATTATTCATGTTGTAACAAATTACATTTAGGTTTCTAATAAGCAAAGAGTCTGCTGTGATGTCACAGTAAGAATTCTAACACCTTAACTGAACAAATTTCAAACTGAAACAACACAGTTTTGTTAATATTGTATTTACTTTAATGACTAAGAAGGTCATATATTCAATAAAATTTTATTTGCTTTACATGCTGTTTTGTGATTTATCTTATTTAGTTTCAAAATTTTGAATGTCCTCTTATTATTTTAAGCCTTTAGCTAGACTAGGAGCAAGAATTGTAGGTATAGACATGGTGGAAGAAAATATCAGAGTAGCTCAGACACATCTAATGGAAGATTCAGAAATAATGGAACGTATTCAGTACATACATGGAGCTATAGAAGATCTTGTTTTGTTAGAGGGAGGTAAATTTGATGCTGTAATATCATCAGAGGTTGTAGAACATGTATCAGATGTGGGAACATTTATCTCCTCATGTTGCAAGCTGCTGAAGGTTTGTGAATTTTATTTTATAGCATAATTAAGAGCTATTGCCATTCATTTGCATCATTGGTTGTTGTAAAAGTGTCATAATTTTCTATTCAGAAACAACTGAAACAAAATTTGGTCAGAATCATACTACGGTGTCTTCTTTCAACATATAAAACATGATCCAGCCCTGTTATCAACATGGCTTCTTTAGAATATGGCCAGCAGGGAGTGGGGTTAAAATACATAGAAATTGGTTTTCATTAAAAAAAATGGGTGAATATTGATAATAGTTTCATATTGTGGGGATGTTTATGATAATATGGGTTTTCTACAAAATTAATACTTTTCTGATAGCCCTGCTGTCAACCACATGGACTAAATACTAAAAAAATTAACTGCTTTAAATTGCTCATTTTGCTTACTTTTTCAGCAAAACCAGCTCAAACTTAAACTGTAGTCTCATAAAAAGGACTAGTTGTACATACATCCTACGTTTTTCTGCAATTAAATATGTCAATTATGGTTTATAAAGTTAAATTATAAATATAAATTGCTTGTTCTGCTCCATATGCAAAGCCAGCTCAAATTTGAGTAGAGGTCAAATATAAACAAGCATAACATATTTTCAAGGTTTTTTAATATGTATTTTTCTGATTTTGTTTTAATTTTGATACATTGTATTAAATGTCAATGTAAAGAGCTCTCTCCTGAACACACTTTACATCTTCTTCAGAATAGGTGGACATTTAAACTGCAGCTGATCATGCATGACTCTGGTAAATTTCAAACAGTGTTAGAGAACAAAGTTGTTTTCATTCACCTGAGCCAAGTTGCTGCAATTTAGATGTCCAAGCTCTTAAAGAAAACACACTGAAGCAGTTTTCTGAACAGCTGTTATCTGTATTTAGAATATGTTGACCAATAGGTAGAAAATACCTGATAGGTCATTGTATTTCGCCTGTAACACTTTATTGCATCTTCTTCTGAAATTAAATTTGATGACACTGTCTTTCACCCAACATGGAAGCTGTTTCTAAATAAATTGTTTAAATTGCATAGAAATTTTCACAAGGTCTTTGTTACTACATTAAGATCTCCTTTTGCATTTGCCTCCCTTAAGCTTAATTTTATTTCCATCTATTACATGTATATCTGGAAATTGACTATGGTTAATCCTGATAAGTATCCAATTGGTTCTATTGATTCCTTGGAGATTTTGGAGTGAGTTGTCATTTGCCAGTCCTCACACTGGGCATCTTTACTAATGGCTTGCAGTTTTGTTAAAAGATATGTTTATTACTCAGTCTATATTGGTAGTATTCTGTAAGTCTTTTGTAACACATGTAATACACTTTTTATACCCCAGCTCGACAAGGGTCAGTGTATATATAGTGATCCTCATGTCAGTCTATTTGTCCGTCTGTCCAAATTAAAATTTAAATTAGATGATAATTCCAAAAGCTTGTGTCTGGTTTTATTGAAACTATGGGATATTGTTACACATCAGGTGGGTAAGAAGCCTATTGATGCTGGAGAAATTCCTCCAGTTTAAAAAAAAGTTTAAAAATTTAAGCAGGGTATCAGTGATTGCTAGTGAGATTAACTTTTTCTAGTTTTTATCTTATAAAGTTTTATATCCTTAAAACTTTTGATGAAATGTCATATCAACAGAAAAATAAACAGCTGCACTGTGGTATACCTGTGTGAAGATGAGGACTAGAGTTACAGCTGCACTGTGATATACCTGTGTGAAGATGAGGACTAGAGTTACAGCTGCACTGTGATATACCTGTGTGAAGATGAGGACTAGAGTTACAGCTGCACTGTGATATACCTGTGTGAAGATGAGGACTAGAGTTACAGCTGCACTGTTATATACCTGTGTGAAGATGAGGACTAGAGTTATAGCTGCACTGTGATATACCTGTGTGAAGATGAGGACTAGAGTTACAGCTGCACTGTGATATACCTGTGTGAAGATGAGGACTAGAGTTATAGCTGCACTGTGATATACCTGTGTGAAGATGAGGACTAGAGTTACAGCTGCACTGTGATATACCTGTGTGAAGATGAGGACTAGAGTTATAGCTGCACTGTGATATACCTGTGTGAAGATGAGGACTAGAGTTACAGCTGCACTGTGATATACCTGTGTGAAGATGAGGACTAGAGTTATAGCTGCACTGTGATATACCTGTGTGAAGATGAGGACTAGAGGTACAGCTGCACTGTGATATACCTGTGTGAAGATGAGGACTAGAGTTACAGCTGCACTGTGATATACCTGTGTGAAGATGAGGACTAGAGTTACAGCTGCACTGTGATATACCTGTGTGAAGATGAGGACTAGAGTTACAGCTGCACTGTGATATACCTGTGTGAAGATGAGGACTAGAGTTATACACTTTATGGATACATAATACTAGCACATTTATCAATATCAACTATTCCACAAAATTTCAAGCAAATTGATGAAAGTGCATGTCCGTCTGGATTTGAGAACATGACTTGTCCAGCTATCAAGTACAGTTTTATGGCAACAGCATTTATGTTTTTACACATAATGGAGGCATGCAGGGCCAAAGGATTTAGATTTTTGTAAAAAGAAATTTTAACTAGAGATAGTCAGTTTGCAAACTACTTAGCTGTACATGCCTAGTCTGGCAAAAGTTAATTAATGGTCTGTTCCAATGTCCTTTTTCTTCATAGAATTTCACAGAACTCATACAAGTACAAAATCAATTTGTACCCATGGGAATGCATATAGTCTGCTGAAAATCTTTCCTCCAAACATGACATGTATGTTGTCAATCTTAAAATCAAACAAACAAAAAATCTGCAGCCATTTTAATCCTAGGTATCTTAATAAAATTTAAGTTTATAAAGTAGAGTAAAATTTAACTGAAAATATGTGTACATTGTACCAAATTAACTTTTTAATCTTTCAGCCGGGTGGTTCTTTGTTCATCACAACCTTAAATAAAACTTATCTATCATATGGTCTGGCAGTATTTGGTGCAGAGCAGTTATTGAGAGTGGTGCCACCTGGAACACATGACTGGAATAAATTTGTTCCTCCAGAAGATCTCCAACTTTATTTAGAAAATAGTAAGTACTATTATTTGTTTGAAAGAGGTCTTCATTGAATTTCTGCATAGATACATATCTAGTTTTTTAAGCAGAAAAATGGCATGTAAAGAATACTAGTGTTCTTATTCTAATTACTCAAAAATTTTTGTTTAGAATCCTAGAGTGCAAGAGCCTTTGCTCCTTACATGATAAAGACCCCTATTGTAGTGTCAAACAGAAAGTAGATGCATTGATGCAGCTATAAAACTGTGGAAACTGCTGTGTTCATTTAACTAAATGAGACCAGAATTATTTTCAGGGCTTCTGTTATAAAGATAAAGTTTAAAATTTTTGAAGCCATGGACTAGCAACATTGCTTTCATATGTAAAGAGTGAACATAGCAATGAACTGCAATTCGTTTCCTAATTGAATTAAAATGATTATAAATAGAGAAAATCTGACAAATATTATCAGATTGCCAAGATTGACATACATTTAATTGAACTTTAATTATCAGACAACTCTGTTGAGGAGTAATTACCCATTATAGCTCACCTTAAACGAAGGTCCATGTGAGCTTTTGCCATAACTTGGCATTCATATAGTCTGTCATTCTTGTCCATCCTAATCCTTTTTAAAAAACCAATGAGCTAATTTTTTTCAATCTTGGCCACAATTATCCTTAGGATTCCTATTTTCAAATTTGTACCCAGGGTATTGATCAAAAGATAAAGTTGGCCACTGTTACTTAAAATAGAACATAGGTAAACACAGTTTTTTGGTCAATATCTCAAAAATTATAAAAGCTATAGAGAAAACTGTTACCAAAAATTTTTCAGCACATTAAGAACTTCAATAGTTGCTATTAGTCTGAAGTTGAGACTGTAAATGGAAAAAATGATCAGCAATACAAGTCCTACAGTTCACTTTATTGGTCTGAAATTGTCAGATAACTCAAGAGTTATTTCCCTTGAATTGCAATATTGTAATGAAACTTTCCCTTTTTGTTCTGAACTTTAAAACTATAACACCTATATTGAAACTATAAATGGCAAAAATGATCAGCAATACAAGTTCTACAATTCACTTCATTGGTCTGAAATTGTCAGACGACTCATTATAGGAGTTATTGCCCTTGAATGACAATTTTTTTAATGAAATTTTCCAATTTTATCCTGAAATCAAAAACTAACAGCTAGATTGAAACTGTAAATGGCAAAAATGATCAACAATTCAAGTCCTACAATTCACATTGTGGTGTGAAATTATCAGATGACTCCTAATAGGATTTATTGGCCTTTAATGATGATTTTTTAGGAAATGTTCCGTTTTGTCCTATAACCTAAAACCTGTAACAGCTAGAATGAAACTGTAAAATGCAAAAGTGATCAGCAATACAAGTTCTACAATTCACTTTTAATTGGTCTGAAATTGTCAGATGACTCCTTATAGGGGTTATTGCCTTTTAATAAAAATTGTGGTTAAAATTTGTAGCATTTACCCTGTAACTTAAATTCAATAACAGCTAGAGTGAAACTGTAAATTGAACAAATTATCAGCAAAGCAAGGCCTACAAATCTGATTGACTTGAATATAATTATGTATTGTTCATTATAGGTTGGCCCTTGAAATTGCTCATTCTCTCATCTAGATTCTTTGCTTTGTATCAAGATATTCAAAATATCTTTGCGCATTAATCTTCTAAGTTTTCATTAGGCTTTTCTAACACTTTTTAACTCTATTTATGCCTGAATATTTTTCTTGATTTCTTATTACAAGATTATTACTTACTATAATAGAGTTTAACACCTAATTGTGGTAGTTCAATTGATGTGTGAAGGGAGTTGATCCCTCACAAAAAAGTCACAAGCAACAACTGATGTCAACATTTTGATTAGCAATAAATGAAAATTGGACAGCATGTTTAATGTAAGTGTTGATAATCTTAGATTTGTGATAAGGATCAGAAAAGTAAAGATCTAAATGCCAAAAGACAAAAATTGTAAATCAAAAATGTGAAATTTATTAGTACCTATTGACATCAGTTGATGTCCGAAATCATAAACTTTAATAAATGTCTACACTTAAACCATTAATTGGGCCAATTGAACCAAAATTGAGTTTAAACTACCTTCCAAGTTTTATCAGATGTCCCCTTTCCTCCAACCAACATGGCTGCTGTTACTATAAATAGAAATAAGACTCATCAAACATAGCACAGTTTTTTTTATTATTAAATAAAAATATTTTTCTCCATTTTACAAGTTTGACTTTTTTAGACGAAAAATTAATTATTAATTGTAGTATAATATTATCCATTGAAACATATGGAACATAGGCATAGCATTCAGAAAAATAGATGTGACCAGTAGGGCAGGGGGTTAGGGCCACTCAAGGCCCCCAGAAGCTCTGGGGTAAATGGTGCGAAATCCTGCATTCTGGGAGTTTCCTGGAACTAAAAGTGTTTGACAAAAAATGGCAGTTTATGTTAAACGTTTCACAAGAGTATATTTAATGAAATTCTATCATTTTTTATTTCAATTCACTTCAAAACTGGTGGGGTTTTGAGTACCAGAATTTTTTTACAAAGTGGTAGTCGGAACCATACCAGCTGTAACGCTTGCTACGGCAGTGTGAAACAAAATTTGAATATGATCCATGGAAAGTACAGTACTACATTATATTACATAGCCCAATTATTTGGGATTTGTTTCTAAAATATTTTAAATGGACGATTCTCCACTTTTCAGCCAAACTATGCAGCTCAAATCATAATGAAGAGATTAACATAAAATTCTGGGTTATACTGAAGAAAACTAGTACTTTACTCAAATATATGCAAATTATACTGGTTTTAGAATGAATTGAAAAAATCTTTTTCTATCAAAGGATTGCAGTTTTTTTAAATTTTCTATACCTGCAATCTAGTTTGTGATGAAAAATAATAAATCCATTAAAAAGATTTGCTGTATTTTTTATAAAGGCCAACTCAAAGTTATCCTGTAAAGGGCATGTCATGTATGTTTAGGTACAATAGCTCCTTTGACAACTTTGCTCCACCAAGATTAAAATAAAGTCTGTTTTGACACATATTTTATTAATAATTTCGAAGCAATTGGAACTAAACTGTTTAGTAGTTAGGCTCCCATTTTAAAGTTAATTCTTATATTGCTGGCTTTCATCTAAAATGGCTGCAATTAGGATAAAGTTATTACATTTTTCAGAAATAGGATATGAGAATGACTACCAGTTTTTTGTAGTAAACAATTATATATTTGCAAATTTGAAACATGTTCATTATTATTATACCCCCCGCTTGAAAAGGGGGGGGGTATATAGTGTTCATGGTGTCCGTCCGTCCGTCCGTTACACTTTCTATTATTTGCAATTCCTCCTACACCACTGAAAGGAATTTGATGAAACTTACACAGAATCTTTGTCTCATAGTGCCATTGTGCAGGAGATATTTCACATTTTGATCGGATCGATATTTGGGGTTTCCCATAGAAAAACATGGACTTTGTCATTGACCTAAGGGGGTCCCTATCTCTTATGTGCAACTCCTCCTACACCACTGAATGGAATTTAATGAAACTTTCACAGAATCCTTGTCACATAGTGCCATTGTGCAGGAGATATTAAACATTTTGATCGGATCAATATTTGGGGTTTCCCATAGAAAAACATGGACATTGTCATAGACCTAAGGGGGCCCTCATCTCTTATGTGCAACTCCTCTTACACCACTGAATGGAATTTAATGAAACTTACACAGAATCCTTGTCACATAGTGCCATTGTGCAGGAGATATTTAACATTTTGATCGGATCGATATTTGGGGTTTCCCATAGAAAAACATGGACATTGTCATTGACCTAAGGGGGTCCTCATGTCTTATGTGCAACTCCTCCTACACCACTGAATGGAATTTAATGAAACTTTCACAGAATCCTTGTCACATAGTGCCATTGTGCAGGAGATATTAAACATTTTGATCGGATCAATATTTGGGGTTTCCCATAGAAAAACATGGACATTGTCATAGACCTAAGGGGCCCTCATCTCTTATGTGCAACTCCTCTTACACCACTGAATGGAATTTAATGAAACTTACACAGAATCCTTGTCACATAGTGCCATTGTGCAGGAGATATTTAACATTTTGATCGGATCGATATTTGGGGTTTCCCATAGAAAAACATGGACATTGTCATTGACCTAAGGGGGTCTTCATGTCTTATGTGCAACTCCTCCTACACCACTGAAAGGAATTTGTTGAAACTTGCACAGAATCCTTGTTACATAGTGCCATTGTGCAGGAGATATTTATTATTTTGATCGGAATGATATTCGGGGTTTCCCATAGAACAACATGGACTGTCATTGACATAAGGGGATACCCATTTCTTATGTGCGACTCCTCCTACACCACTAAATGGAATTTGATGAAACTTACACAGAATGTTGTCACATATTGCCATTGTGCACTAGATATATAACATTTCGATTGGAATGATATTTGGGGTTTCCCCATAGAAAAACATGGACTTTGTCATGGACATAAGGGATACCCATCTCTTATGTGCAACTCATTCCTACACCACTGAATGGAAACTTACACAGAATCCATGTCACATAGTGTCATTGTGCAGGAGATATTTAACATTTTGATCGGAATGATATTTGGGGTTTCCCATAGAAAAGCATGGAGTTTGTAATGGACATAATGGGATACCCATCTTTTATTTGCAATTCCTCCTACACCACTGAATGGAATTTGTTGAAACTTATACAGAATCTTGGTCACATATTGCCATTGTGCATTGGATATTAAACATTTTGATCAGAATATTATTGGAGGTTTGCCATAGAAAAACATGGAATTTGTCATTGACATAGGGGATGCCATTCTTTGGGGGATTGGGGAGGGTAACATGTATTATCTGCAATTTTGCCTTCATGTTTAACTAGATAAAGTTTCAATTTCATAATTAAGAACACCTGAATTTTCAAAGTAATTGTGAAGCGGGGGGTATCAATGGTGAGCATTGCTCACAGGTGTTGTTACTCTAGTTTATTTTAGGCTTTCAAAGGAAAGGGTCAGTGTGAGCTATTCCCATCACTTGGCATCCATCATTGCCATTGTCATTGTCGGCCGTAATCTTGTCACATTTCAATCTTCTTCTTTAAAACTCATTGCCAATTGGAACAAAAATTCCTTGGCAGGAATGTTTTTTTTGGGGGGGGGGGGGGTCGGAGGTATAATGCTTTTGACCTGTCCATCTATCAGTCCTATCCGTCCATGTCTCATGCTGTTGTCGCCTGGATAATGCTCACATTTCTTAATGGATTTTAACGAAACTTTGGGAAATCATTACTTATAGTAGGTGCTTGAATTGGATTGATTTTCAGGAAATTTCGTCAAGGGGACCATATTTTTGGGGATGGGACTTAGTCAACTTTCATGTACTTGAATATTCAATGTTGTCCCCTGGATAGTCCTTTCATTTCTTCATGGATTTTCATGAAACTTTAGGAAATTGTTACTTATAGTAGGTGCATGGAGAGGATTGATTTTAAGGTAAATTTGGCAAGAGGGACCATATTTTTGGGAGGGGGACTTAAGTAAACTTTCATGTACAGGTATGTTCAATGATAGTGCTTTCATTTTTTCATGGATTTTCATAAACTCCTTTATTATTTATCCTTTTCTATTGTAATAATTAATTGTCAAGTTTAATATACCAATTTAAAAACTAAATACCACCTTGATGTAATGGGAACGCTTGCTCACTAAGGTAACAAAATTGGAGTATTTAGTGATCAATTATTAAACATGGCTTCAAGGGCCATTAATGCTTTCTGAATTTCACTAATCTTCTTGTTATAAACCGCTTGGCAGATTGATTTGAAATATTGCAGAAAAGAACCTTAGATGGTCCTCTACAAAACTGAGTTTTTTGTACCGATCAAAAATTCTAGATGGGCACCTTCACAGGACTTAGTTTAACATAGGACTCTATGGAAAAAACATACAAACTTCTTCTCTGAAAAAGTTCCACACAATCAGGAACATATAAATCAACGCGACTGGAATCTAACAATATCATATACTTTTCATTTCGTATGATCTGCAATCTGTCGTTTATATATCAATACATTGATGTGTTAAATAAAAAAATAATAATAAAAAAAAATAAAATAAAAACAATACAACCAAAAAAACAAACAAACAAACAAACAAACAAAAAACAAACAAACAAAAAACAAAAACAAACAAACACAGAATTATAGACATATAATTATATTTCTCTGTGTCTCTGACAAAACATAAAACCCCCCAAAACAATTAGTTTTTATCAATTCTCAAATAAGATTGTTGAACTAGTTCTAGTGAATTAAAATCAAAGCCGCCTTGTATGGTTTAATTTAATGTTTATGTTTGTTTGGTTTTTTTTACAGACGGTCTCTACTAATTTTGAGTTTTGTTTCGATCCAAAATAAAAATTGCTGCCAACATAGACAATCACTTAACAGAGAAAAAAATTAAACTGCTTTTTTTCAGAAACTATCCTAAAAATTGCTGCTGATTGGCAATTCAACATGGCCACAATTATAGAAACAGCATCTTCACATAAACTCTTTAGCATTTAATATCAAAATTTGCAAGGAAAGTCATGTCTCTTAAAGATTTTGTTTGTAAGTTTGTAAGAGCCTCTAGTTTATTAGCTCACCTGACCCAAAGGGTCATGTGAGCTATTGTTATCACTTTGCGTCCGTCGGCGTCGTCGTCGTCGTCGTCGTCGGCGTCTGTAAACTTTTTACATTTTAATCTTCTTCTCTGAAACCACTTGGCCAATTGAAACCAAACTTGGCCATAATGTTCATTGGATGGACCTTTACAAAGTTTGTGTTTTTTATTTTGATTGGTAAACCAATATGGCCGCCACCTCAAGACTTAGTTTAACATAGGACCCTATGGGAAAAAAGTTAAAAAGGGCTTCTTCTCTGAAACCGTTTAACCAATCAAAACAAAACTTACTAGCAATATTGTTTGGATGGTCCTCTATAAAGTTTGTGTTTTTGATGGGAATTGGAAATTCAAAATGGCCGCCACCGCAGGACTTAGTTTAACATAGAACCCTATGGGAAAAAGTTTTAAAAGGCTTCTTCTCTGAAACCGGTTAATCAATGGAAACAAAAACTTACTAGCAATATTGTTTGGATTGTCCTCTATAAAGTTTGTGTTTTTTATGGCAATTGGAAATTCAAAATGGCTGCCACCGCAGGACTTAATTTAACATAGGACCCTATGGGAAAAAGTTTGAAAGACTTCTTTTCTGAAACCAGTCAACCAATGGAAACAAAACTTACTAGCAATATTGTTTGGATGGTCCTCTATAAAGTTAATGTTTTTTATCCCAATCGGAAATTCAAAATGGCCGCCACCGCAGGACTTGGTTTAACATTCGACCCTGTGAGAAAAAAGTTTAAAAGGGCTTCTTCTCTGAAACCGTTTATCCAATCAAAACAAAACTTTCTAGCAATATTGTTTGGATGGTCCTCTATAAAGTTTATGTTTTTTATGGCAATTGGAAATTCAAAATGGCCGCTACCGCAGGACTTAGTTTAACATAGGACCCTATGGGAAAAAGTTTTTAAAGGCTGCTTCTCTGAAACCGGTTAATCAATGGAAACAAAAACTTACTAGCAATATTGTTTGGATGGTCCTCTATAAAGTTTATGTTTTTTATGGCAATTGGAAATTCAAAATGGCCGCTACCGCAGGACTTAGTTTAACATAGGACCCTATGGGAAAAAGTTTTTAAAGGCTTCTTCTCTGAAACAGGTTAATCAATGGAAACAAAAACTTACTAGCAATATTGTTTGGATGGTCCTTTATAAAGTTTATGTTTTTTATGGCAATTGGAAATTCAAAATGGCCACCACGGCGCAGGACTTAGTTTAACATAGGACCCTATGGGCAAATAAAAAAAATCTTCTCTATACAACCGGTTAACCAATGAAACAAAGCTTTCTAGTAATATTGTTTGGATGGTCCTATTTAAAGTTTATTGAAAATTACAGGACTTAGTTTAACATCAGGGAAATGCCATCTTCATTGCCTATAAAATCAGGTGAGCGATACAGGCTCTTAAGAGCCTCTGGTATTTTTATATGTACATATTTGACCCGACCAATCTGAATCACTTTTAACCACATGCACAAAAGTAAAACATCAAGTTAACAATTAGAGTGTCTTGGGAGCCACATGTTTAACTTTTCTTAAATGAAATTGCTGGCAAACCAAATCATCTTTTATTCACATGAACTGTAACAGTAAGATGTTGTTGGTTTTTTTTTTTCAGATGAAATGACTGTTAAACTGCTACATGGAATTTGTTATAATCCAGTTATAAATAAGTGGAGCTGGATCAGTGATACCAGTGTTAATTATGCTGTACATGCTGTTAAAAATGTAAACATGAAAGAAACTGAACAATAATAATTTGCATGTAAAATTACAGTGTTTGTAGATATGAGAGAAATTGGGTAAATGTTAGTTCTTGGTGCATATGTCTATATACAAACATAAAATATCATAAGACAAATTGTTGTTATCATCTTTTGTACTTTAAGATATCAGTTGGTTTAGAGTGGCATAAAATCAATAAAATTGTTATAGGATTGGTTTAATTATGTTAAGCAAAATGGACTTTTCAACAGTGAAAGAAAGTTTTGTATTGTATCGGTACATATAGGATTGTTTAATTGATTGAATGATTGATTATTGTCCAGAGAGCAATATTTCAGCTATGACTTTTTCTAGTGGAGGGGGGGGGGGGGGGGAGGTTGTGTGTGTGTAAGGTGAGGTACGATTGGTAGCTGTCAAGACTTTTAGGCATCCTCAGAAGAAAAAAGAAAATTAAACTGACGGATTACAACTTCCATGGATTGTTAGACAACTTTTCTAGCTTAAAAATTGCTAAATGAATTGTTCATGTCTTTTGATATCTTCCCTTGGTTCCCTAGAAAACCAGGTTCAATCATTGTTTGATATCTTCCCTTGGTTCCCTAGAAAACCAGGTTCAATCATTGTTTGATATCTTCCCTTGGTTCCCTAGAAAACCAGGTTCAATCATTGTTTGATATCTTCCCTTGGTTCCCTAGAAAACCAGGTTCAATCATTGTTTGATATCTTCCCTTGGTTCCCTAGAAAACCAGGTTCAATCATTGTTTGAAATCTTCCCTTGGTTCACTAGAAAACCAGGTTCAATCATTGTTTGATATCTTCCCTTGGTTCACTAGAAAACCAGGTTCAATCATTGTTTGATATCTTCCCTTGGTTCACTAGAAAACCAGGTTCAATCATTGTTTGATATCTTCCCTTGGTTCCCTAGAAAACCAGGTTCAATCATTGTTTGATATCTTCCCTTGGTTCACTAGAAAACCAGGTTCAATCATTGTTTGATATCTTCCCTTGGTTCCCTAGAAAACCAGGTTCAATCATTGTTTGAAATCTTCCCTTGGTTCACTAGAAAACCAGGTTCAATCATTGTTTGATATCTTCCCTTGGTTCACTAGAAAACCAGGTTCAATCATTGTTTGATATCTTCCCTTGGTTCCCTAGAAAACCAGGTTCAATCATTGTTTGATATCTTCCCTTGGTTCACTAGAAAACCAGGTTCAATCATTGTTTGATATCTTCCCTTGGTTCCCTAGAAAACCAGGTTCAATCATTGTTTGATATCTTCCCTTGGTTCCCTAGAAAACCAGGTTCAATCATTGTTTGATATCTTCCCTTGGTTTACTAGAAAACCAGGTTCAATCATTGTTTGATATCTTCCCTTGGTTCACTAGAAAACCAGGTTCAATCATTGTTTGATATCTTCCCTTGGTTCCCTAGAAAACCAGGTTCAATCATTGTTTGATATCTTCCCTTGGTTCCCTAGAAAACCAGGTTCAATCATTGTTTGATATCTTCCCTTGGTTCCCTAGAAAACCAGGTTCAATCATTGTTTGATATCTTCCCTTGGTTCCCTAGAAAACCAGGTTCAATCATTGTTCGATATCTTCCCTTGGTTCCCTAGAAAACCAGGTTCAATCATTGTTTGATATCTTCCCTTGGTTCCCTAGAAAACCAGGTTCAATCATTGTTTGATATCTTCCCTTGGTTCCCTAGAAAACCAGGTTCAATCATTGTTTGATATCTTCCCTTGGTTCCCTAGAAAACCAGGTTCAATCATTGTTTGATATCTTCCCTTGGTTCCCTAGAAAACCAGGTTCAATCATTGTTTGATATCTTCCCTTGGTTCCCTAGAAAACCAGGTTCAATCATTGTTTGATATCTTCCCTCGATTCCCTAGAAAACCAGGTTCAATCATTGTTTGATATCTTCCCTTGGTTCCCTAGAAAACCAGGTTCAATCATTGTTTGATATCTTCCCTTGGTTCCCTAGAAAACCAGGTTCAATCATTGTTTGATATCTTCCCTTGGTTCACTAGAAAACCAGGTTCAATCATTGTTTGATATCTTCCCTTGGTTCACTAGAAAACCAGGTTAAATCATTGTTTCATATTGTTAGTTGCTTTGTTGAAATGACAATTCTATTAAAGTATCAGTAAATGTTCCTCACATTCATGACCATCCTTTAAATTGTAGAAAAGAGTGCATATACCAATCAACTGCATCTCGTCAGTCAGTCACCACCTATGGCCGAGTGGTTAAGGTAGTTTATCTACTTTTGATCACATGGTCTGTCAACACTGAGGTTGCGGGTTTAAGTCTCAATGAGGGCAGGGTGTACTCAACTCCAATTTTAATTGACAATGATTGCTAATTTTCATACCCAAGGTCCAGGGTTTTTTCCTGGTACTCTCCCTGGATATAGTCAGCTGAAAAAATTGCTGGAAGTGGCATTGAACACTATTAAAACAAAAAAACAAAGAATGATTACAAAGTGTAATTGCAGATCTAGAGTTGATTATAGTAATCGGTGATTTAGTGAGCATTTAGTTCATCTGTATAATATTTGATGTTCTTTCCAAAGCTGATTCAGTTGTAAATCTGGTTAAAAACTCTTTTTATAAAACCATTGTCGATTATTTGGTACACACATCTTGGTCAGGGGCAGGTAAATCTATTTTAGCTAAAGTGAAAGCAATTATGCAGTTAAGTGCGCTTACAAAAAACAACTCTGAAATGTGTATATTTCTTGCTTAACTTGTATTCATAGGTATATATTTTAAAAGTTTTGTATTCACGTTTTCTTAAACCAATATGCCTCTAAACTGAAAAAAAGTTGTGCAAAGACAAAACAAAAAAAAGCCTAATGTGGAAGGATGGGATATAAATTGTACACCTATAACTACAACAGCATACTCATAAAAATGTCAGTATTTACTGAACTGTAATTCAGTCTTTCCGGGAAGCATGCCATAAAACCTGGTTTAAACCACAATTTCTTTTGAAAAGACTTTATCAAGTCAGGACCATTGCTGCAGTTACAATATTTATGGTTAGTGGTACTGGAGTTAGACTGTCTCTCGGACTTTGATTTGTGGACTGCGACAGTTTACTCAGAGTTGGGTATTTTGTTATTGCCTTCATTCCATTAAGCTTTATCTAAAATCTAATGCAATCTTTCTGTGTCCAGAGCAATCCAACCAGCTTAAATACCTCCAATCCCCAATTTTTCCTACAGTGTCACTTCTTATGTAGCATGGCCAAATTGAGTTTCTGCAAGGTTGAAAATTAATGTTTTTCCTGATTGCACAGGCCATCATCTTTCGTACTGATTTAATCATATTTTACGTTTACTAGACACACTTATAATCCATGTGATTTTTTTTCTAAAACTACTGCAACAGACTGACAACTGTTAACGACAAGATTTAAGCAGTGTGCTCTACTATGGATTAAATACTTTGCATTTGAAAGGACTAGAGTCATTCTTGTTTTGACAACAGATACCTTACCCGACATCGTGGAACACCTGAATCCCCATTCATGCTGTTAAAAGAATTATACATGTTGATATTGTCTCTGTGTCTGTTTTTACAAGCTCTACAAATTCACGACGTAGCACACGTTAGAGATTTTTAGTGCCCTTAGAATCCTTGTACAAATGAAGAAAATGTCAATAAACGGGTTTTTGTACTCTGTTGGGCAACCAAGATACTAACATTATTGTTGAGCAGAATAACTTTGTGACCATGGACGGATGGACAGGACCAAAAAAATATGTCTCCTGACCAAGTTGTCATTCATGTCATTGTTGAACGTGTTTGAATTTGAACCGCTATTTCTGTGATATACATGAACTCTGTTAATTGTTCTATATTTTTGCCAGTCTGCAATAGGAGGCAACTACCTACATGTCTTGATGTACTTAAAGGCCATTTATTTAATAAAACTTGATGACAACAGACTCCAATTAATAGCAATGGCTCACATGAACCAGTAATTTACTGTCTTTTTAGCTCTTTGGTCCAGGTAACCTAAGAATACAGTAAATGACTAATCAACTTGACCCTTCTTCAGGGCAATCAATTCTACATGGACAAAATATACATCAAGGAATCAAAAATTATGTTCTTAGTGTATCAGCTTTTATTAAGAAGCTGGCTGTCATAATTGATAAAACATTTAAATTCATTCTGTAAATTGTTTGTATGCCTTGGTTGGAATGCACAAGGTTTAACTCCCAACAGTCTGTCAGCTAGTTCCTCCATTACAGCACCTGAAAGTGAAGTAAAACAATAAACATAAAATTCTTAACAAATTGTACAATATATTCACTTTTGTATTATTTGTGTACATTTGCCATTGACAACTGGGTAAATTCCATGTCATGATATAATTTAATAACAATAACAAGTGTGGACACATAAAAATGTCTTTCCTGCATTTGGCATCAGTAACAAAAAAAAAATATGTCATGAGCATCACATAAACAGCATTTAATTGTTATTATGTAAAATATACAATGCATGGTTACAGAGAGACTGACCTAATCCAAAAACTTTCAAGTAGTTGCGGGACCATGACATTGAGATCATGGTCAGGTGACACCCACCAGAGAGTCATGTACTATTCATTAGCAACCTATATACCAAATATTGTCATCCTACCATGCATGGTTACAAAGGAACTGCCTTAATCCAAAAACTTTTGCCTAATCACAGGACATGAAATTAATGTCAAGGTCAGGTGACAGGTCACTGACTGACTCATCATTAGCTACATGTACCACTGGACCAAATTTGATGAACCTAGAGCTTACGCTTACAGATATAAATCAAATTGTCAAGTGTTGGCACCGCTGCTGTATTCCCATATATAAATATGTCTGGCCTCCAGCGACTAGTGTCACAGGCGAGAAAATAATGTCATTAATGGTGAGGACTTAAAAGAATAGTTATAATAACTACAAACCTCTCATGTCTCTGTCTCAGATAAAAAAAATATCACCAACAAAACTTTAGACCAGAATGGAAAAATGAACACGCTAATTTTGTTACAGTGAAATTAAATTCATTGGTTATTATATTAACTTAATTTGGATATTCTTACTATTCTGTAAGTCCTCACAATCAATGGCATTATTATTGTTGTTTTTGTCTGCAGTGGGAGATAATGGCCCCTAAACAAATCTGTTATCCACTGTTCCTTCCCTAAACAGATGGGGTTGTCATTTTGCCACTACAAGATATAAACTACGATATTCCATTACAAGAAGCGCCACCAATCTTCACAGCGACATTGACCAAAACTACCTGAACATGACCTAATACAGATTTTGATGGTAAAAATTATGCAATTTAGTAAACTTGTTTCTTTTTGTCTTCTATTTTTTGTTATTTGTAGTGAGTTGTCTGTTTTCTTGTCCTTCTTGCTAAGTTTTTTATGTCAATGACTAAAAACTAAAAATCCTGGCTGGACAATTATGTTTAATATGACAGTCTTTGTGTCACTCACATAAATTGACCAGATGAGTGAGATTTACTCATCATATCTAAAAGGCAGAACACCATAACCTCTACATGTAGTCTGGGACAGAAAAAATGTGCTAAATCATCAACTTACCTGTACATAAAATAATTTTATCTTTGGCTAGAAATTTTATTGAAACTGCCATTTTACAAAGACATTCCTCAGACAGAAATGGTGGATCTGCAATTACAATATCAAAACTGTTCTTCCATTCATCTGGAAACTTCAGTGGTTCTTTGTAGTCATAAAACACAAAGTCTTCTCCATAAATCTGAAAACGTTGGTCAAACTCCAAACATTTTAATCCAACAGAGTCTGGTTTAATTGCTCGTAATTTCTTGTAAGCTGTGGGTGAACTCAAGCAGGCTATTCTATAATAAACAAATGTAATGCATTAAAATGAATACATGTATAAATTTGTGACCTAAAAAAAGATGCTGCCAGTTGATATTAATGGTTTTAGCATGGTACAAAAATCTTGCTATGCCAGCTAATGTGCAACAAGGTAATTTTAACAGTATTCCCACATCATTCTTTACATGGAAAACATAGGGTCTAATATTGAGCACTTAATACAGCTGCTGCGAGTACCTTCAGCCAAATTATTTAAGGTCATTAAAAATTTTGATTGAAATTATAATTAGGCCACACAGAATTAATTTCTTGTTCTTCGGACTTTAACTTTGAAAATAAGGAGCGAGCGAGCGAAATTTTTTTAATTATTTTTTTTTGGAAATTCTGATTTTGTGGAGCGAATGATTTTTTTTAAGGCGAGCGACATGTTTTTAATTTTTTAAAGAGATTTTTTTCAGGTTTACATGGTTAAACTGATGCGAGCGAGTGATTTTTTTTAATTTTGAAGAAAATAACTGAAATTTTAAAAAATTGTATTTGATATAAAACAAGTGCTTGTTCTCAGTGTTTTATGACTTAACCAATTGATTAATAAATTATATAGCAGAAAAGAATGTCTTGAATTGTTTTTTCTCTTCTGACAAGATGCTGCTTTCTATCAATAGGTACAGACGAACCAACAGACAGCCCATACCACTATTCAGTTATGTCTTCAAATCTTTTTGGCAAGGCATAATTTCAAGATGATTAAAAAGAATTAATAAAAAGATTACCTGTCTTTATTAACAATAACAAACAGTAAAAATAGCACATATAAAAAACAATAACAATTTGTAAATATTTATAAAAAACCAATAGGACTGTATTTTCATGGATGGTGTAACTATTATGCCATAACTTTCCCTACACAAAAGCTTGGGATTGTCCTTAATTTTGATTCTTATAATGTTATCATAATTAAGGTTAGAAACATTAGCGTGCATTGAAGGCTTCCCTTGTATGCATGTAAATAGGTCGCAAAAGGTGTCGTCCATTTGACATTCTTATGCTGTATTTTGTAGCAGTACTTTAAACTGGGTGGCAACTGCTGCGACAACCACATACTTGTTTTCTGTCATTGTTTTCTACATTTTACCTTCGGTTTTGATTTTATAGGGTACTAAAACTGTATTTTAACCTTCTAAGTTCTGAATGAATCTTGGAGCACTTGGATAAAAATCGTAAAACGCGGAGAAGATTATTTTTTTAAAGACACTTTCCGGTTCTAAACGCGTGCGGGTTTTCGGTTAATGCGGGCGGAAGAAATTTATTTTTTTTTCTTTCTGAAATAATTTTACCTGCGGGCGGTCCGACGATCAAGTAATTAAGTCGGCGTGGCCTTAGTTACATTACATTTCAGTTTGTCATAAACAAGAATTTTGCATAGATCTATGTTTTTTCTGATCATAGCAACTGGGGCATCTTATAGGTTTTAGAGGACTTTAAAGATATTATTGTAATTATTTACTTAGCATTCTTGGCCTGTGGCTGTTGTTCCGCAGGAAAAGTTTTTCAAAATTTCAGCAAATCAGAAACAGGAGGGCCAATCTGTACAATATTAAGATTGTTATGAAGACATCTCTTTCTTAAATCCTAAAAAAGACTGACGTGTACCTCTTTGGCAAGAGTAGAGGACTTTTTAATTTTCAGAAGAGCAGAAACAAGAATTATCGAAGATGACCCTGTGTTCACCGGATCAAAATAAATTAAAAATATATGAGGACCTCAAAGACATATTTTAAGTTAAAAAACTTTAAGACATGTATTTCCACAGATTTTTTTTTTAAGTTTAAGCGAATTAAAACAGCCTATAGTTGCCATGTTGTCTGCCTGATCAAGACAAAATGAAGAATCTTTGTGCCACAAATAAGAAGTTTGATTCATTAGGTCTTTGCAGTTGCTTTGAAAGGCAGATTAAAAGTAGGAGAAATGTGAGCAATGTTCACTAATTGATATCACTGCTTCCCTTGTGTCAATGACCAATCCATGTTGATATGTGGGAATCCCCAAATAGCATTCCCATTAACTAGAGGCTCCCAGGAGCCTGTATCGCTCACCTGAACCTGAAACCAAACAACCCTTTTCTATCCAGCTTTTCTTTGCTATAAGGAATTGCCCAACACTTCTGCAAAAGTCAATAATTCCTATAAGGAGGAGCTTTTGATGCTTAGAGGGAGAAGGGAGGTTCACTTCAAATTTGTTGTACCTGTTATACTTTTTTAACTATCATTTGAAAACTCTCTTGACTCCCCCCCCCCCCCATTTTCTATTTTAAGCTAACGTAGCTATATAGGTAGTCAGGTGTCATAATTTGCACAATTTTGGTAGAGGACGTCCTAAAGATGATGTGTGCAATGTTTCAAAGCAGTCCTTTAATGGGTTAAAGAGGAGAAGATTTTTTAAAATCAATTAAAATTGATTAAAAAAATGTTCAAGGAGAATAATTCCTAAACAGTTCATTAGACAATCTTGACCCTAAGTCATTTTTGTAGCCCTCATAGAGCAGAACAATTAAGCAATACTAACTTTTTCTCTAGTTCAAATAATTTTCAAGATTTTAAGGCAAAAATGTCAAAAATAATCAATTTGACAATTAAAGGGCAACAACTCCTATAAGGAGTCCTCATACAACTTCAACCCAATGGAGTGTTTCGTAGAGCTTTTGATGCCGATGAAGGCATGTCTCTTCGGTTTTCTTTTATCTGTTATACTTTTTGAACAATAAGCCAAAAACTGTATTTTACCCCCCCCCCCTCCATTCTATTTTTAGCCATGGTGGCCATGTTGGTTAATCTGCAGCCATGGTTGGTGCAAACTTGGTTAAGGACATTTGACGGATGATGTGTACAAAGTTTCAAAGCAGTACTTTCAGTGGTTTCAGAGGAGAAGATTTTAAAAAATCAATTAAAACTGATTAAAATAAACAGTTCAAGGGGAATAACTCTTAAACGGTTAATCAGACAATCTTGACCCTAAGGCAATTTTGTAGCCCTCATAGAGCAGAACAATTAAGCAATGCTAACTTTTTCTCTAGTTCTAATAATTTTCAAGATTTTGAGGCAAAAATGGCTAAAATCAACAATTTCGACAATTACAGGGCAATAACTCCTATAAGGAGTCATCATACAACTTCAACCCAATGGAGTGTTTTGTAGAGCTTTTGATGCAGATGAAGGCTCGTCTCTTCGGTTTTCCTGTATCTGTAACACTTTTTTAAATATAAGCCAAAAACTGTATTTTACCGCCCCCCCCCAAATCTAATTTTTAGCCATGGTGGCCAGGTTGGTTAATCTGCAGCCATGGTTGGTGCAAACTTGGTTGAGGACATTTGACAGATGATGTGTACAAAGTTTCAAAGCAATACTTTCAGTTGTTTCAGAGGAGAAGATTTTAAAAAAACCAATTAAAAGCGATAAAAAAAAACAGTTCAAGGGGAATAACTCTTAAACGGTTAATCAGACAATCTTGACCCTAAAGTCATTTTTGTAGCCCTCATAGAGCAGAACAATTAAGCAATGCTAACTTTTTCTCTAGTTCTAATAATTTTCAAGATTTTGAGGCAAAAATGGCAAATTAAAGGGCAATAACTCCTAAGAAGGAAGGTCTCTTCGGTTTTCCTGTATCTGTTATACTTTTTGAACTATAAGCAAAAAACTGTATTTTGACCCCTCTGTTTTTAGCCATTTTTAGCCATGGCGGCCATGTTGGTTGGTCCGAGGCCATGATTTGGGCAAACTTGGTAGAGGGTATTTTACTGATGATGTATGCAAAGTTTCAAAGCAATCCCTTCAGTGGTTTTTGAGGAGAAGATTTTTGAAGAAAAGTTAACGACGACGACGACGCTTGCCAAGTAATGGCAATAGCTCACATGACCCTTTGGGTCAGGTGAACTAAAAATATGTTAAATATCAAGTGAACAATGGCACTATGTGACAAAGATTCTGCATTAGTTTCATAAAATTCCATTCAGTAGTATAGGTGGAGTTGTGCTTAAGAGGAAGTATAACGGATGGATGAACAGAAAGACAGATGGACAACCCATCATTTTATTACCCCCCCCCCCCCCCCTTTTTAAGCAGGGGTTATAATAAGAGAAGATAATGAACAAAAACTGTTTAAAAAAAAAACCATAAAAATTGAGAGTACACAAAAATAACCACAGATGGAACATGGCACGATTTCGGAAATGTATCTTTTATAAATTAAAACAAAATTTCAGATATTAATATTATGTTTTCCCAGAAAAGTTACTTTTTAAACATAAATTAAATCTGTGAAATAGACTTTTTTTTATCTCAGAACATGTTATTTCATTTTACCTATGATATTAAACTGAAAAGTCTAAGCTTTTGACAATAGGGATCTTGAATATACATATACTAGTACTAGTATGCTTCCAAGACAATATTGAATTAAATTCCTTGGATTTGTATTAAAAGTTCAGTAAATAAATGTACAGAATTATTATAATTATATTTGTGTCAAGTAAATATCATATAACAGATCACAAATTACTATCTTAACTTGCCTCCCTTCAACTCCAGCTGCCCTCAGAGCTTCCTCAGCTAACCTATCTGCAGTTTTTTCATCATACCAGAACTGACTTAATTGCTGAAAAATTTATGTATTTGTAATTACTGGTCAATATTTCATTGTATCACCTTATCAAGAGAAAACAGGTTTTCAAATCCATTCAGGGGTGGAAAAATGTGTTAGTCCGACGCCCGGGACAGTGCAGTTGTAGCTACGGGCACGCTTTTTTCCAAAGAAAAAAGTCTGTCAGGCCTTTCTATTCAAATTTAAAAAGTTTCTTTAATTTCATTTTACATCTTGATTGATAGTTTGCCTTTAATTTTGTGCTAATTTTAGCATAACAAAATCGAGAAATTACTTCCTGTTTAAATCTATTTACTATATCCAAAATGAATAAATCAAAATTTTAATTAGAATCCGAATCATTTTGGCGTTTGAAAGTAACTGGTTTTGTGTTTGGATTCAAGTGCTTACTTGTTGTTGTTTTATTAAATCTAGTTGATAGGGTCGCTCTTCAATTTCAAGTTTACTTCAAGTAAACAGAACGTGACCACAGGATTGGACACTTAAAAATAATATGCATACATTTTATTGTCATATACCAGTTACAAAATATCTTGGTATCAATTGGGCTTTGAATGAAAACAGCTGGGCTTGGGCATTAAAAATCTTAAAGAGCCCTGGGCTTGATCTTAAGGAGAAAATTTTTCCACCACTGCCATTATGTTAAATAAAAATAAAAAGAAAAACTATGAGAAAAACTCACTACTTGATATTTCCCGCTTCCCACCCCAATTATCGTTCCCTATCAAAATATTAAATATATGGTGCTGCACCGTGCATGATGGCACTATGCAATGAAGATTCCGTGAAAGTATCATCACATTACATTTAGTGGTGTATGTGAAGCTGAGAGTAAGAGATGAGTACTTACTATTCCAAAGAATGGGAAAATCATATTTTCCTGTGGGAAATGTTAAACATCATTGAAAATAAATGTTAAATATATGGTCATGATTACACTATATAACAAAGATTCTGTAAAAGTTTTATAATTCAATTCAGTGGAGTAGGTGAAGTTGAAATTAAGAGATGTGTATACCCCACATAATGACAAGTCCATGTTTTGCTGTGGGAAACCCCAGATATCATTCCAAGTAAAATGTTACAGATATGGTCATAATACCACTATATAACAGATATATACTGTTAAGTTTTATTCAGTGGTGTAGAATGGTAGAAAAGAGATAGTGTAATGAACATATGGACATCACCATTACTGTATACATTGTAGCACCTACTCCTTTGTGCACTCCTTAAGCGGTGGAGGAATGACAAATTTGGCTCCTAAAAGTATATTTGTTCGATTTAATAAAACGGTTAAAAAAATATTTAACATTTCCTTAGAAAAGTAAACTTGATTGGTTAAATGTTCAAAACTTCTTATGCATGTTTATTGCAGTCAAAGTTAATGAGACAGTTCCTCATTGCTGGCTATGTTTTGGGAAATTTAGCTCTACAGGTTCATTTTTTGTGTCTACAGTACAATTTTGTAATGAGCAGAACTTCATTAGAATAAATATTTATTTCAAGTTTAAATGAGCAAGTACTGCATTCATAAGTTTACAAATATGTGAACTTTCTATTCGAGGATATGAAAGCCTCTGATCTTTGTGAAGATGATCAAAATTTGATTATTCAGAAAAATAAAAGTTTAAACTAAAAGATTATTAATTTTTGTTAATTAAAACAAATTTAATGGAATCTGAACATTATCACATTTCTCAATTTGCAAATGATTATGAATGTGTTTCACCACATTAGTTGCTGAGGTAAATATAATGCTGTTATCTGATTGGTCAGTTCACTGTTGTGATGTAATGCTGATACAGTGAATACTTTCCTTGACATGTGGAGTTTAGTAACAAAAACCACAAAATGTATCTTCACAGCAAAATCAGAACTATTTATGTTTTAGAGTATCTACTGTATTTCTTTTTATACTACAATTTAGTTTTTTAGTCATTTTGGTCATACAATGTATTTACATTTACTATTTTACATGAATAAGAATTTTTTTCAAACAGAACTAACTTTTTTTTGTAATTTGGCAATACTGAAATTAAATGTTAAGCTTTTATCTCAAATTATACTTTATGCAAAGCACGCGGTTTAACAGTTGTGTATTTATGTACATGTTACACGTGTTTAGACTTTTTAGTCTAGAATAGGGAGAAAAATATTTTAAGTGTATGCCTATTGTCAATTTTTTTGGACCAACGAAACTAAATCCACATATTATTTCAGTGAAAACATAATGAAACCAGAACGATAAAAACAACAATCATCGTCATACCGGTAACAGTTACTGAGATAAAAATAGATCGATGTGCCAAGTATCTGATACTTGGCACATAAACCAATCGATCTATTTTTATCTCTAATATGGGTCAAATTCGGTGTTAAAAAAATTGACATTTTTAATGTGTATACAGATAATGTGTTTGAAATGAAACTTCTTTTTTTATTTCATGGTTTTGGTACATTAAGGATGTAAATGTATACATATGTATTTGACCTCGATTACTTTCTGCTGACTGCGTGGTTAAACAATTGTGTATTTATTTTTGTCACATGCACCTTGTCTAGAGAAAACGTTAACATTAGTGTATTGCTGGCAAATAAAACTAATTGATATGATGTAAATGAAATAATAAGGACAAAACACATCATCACTGGTATACCGTTTGTTGTTACTTGACTTATATGCAGACCGACTTTTAATCGAGCATCTACGGTAATTACCGTATATCAAGTTGTTCTTAAAAAAATCAGTTCTAGTGCAAGTTCCAATTTATATACGAAAATTCTTTAAAAATTTTAAAGTTCTAAATTTCCTCGTATTGACATGACTTTACCAGTCTATAGCTGTTGGTAATGCAAGAGTGACTAACAACAAATTGAATAAACAATTATTTTTTGCAATTTGGGGTAGAGATAATTTGTGGGTGATTTTGAGTGTCTACACTCAAAATTTTTGGTGTAACACCGTGAAACACTCTACACTGTGTAGAGTGTTTGAGTGACCATACACTCTGGATGATATACATACCCAATCCTCTTCTAATTCTACATGTATTTCCCTTTGTTGGTTTATTAACTTTTGTTGGCGGTCTGTCTGTTCTTGATAGAATTCCTGTAAAGCAGCCAATGCATGGGCAGACAACTGTGGCATATCATCATCAACCTCAGATGTCATTTCTATCAACAGATTTAACCAATTCAATTATTGATGTGCAAATAAATCACAATAGTTGACCATAATAAAGACCATAACATTATGTATTTCTAAAAAGTCAATTTGACTATCTAGAAAAAAATCGCTGAAGTCGAAAATGGCAGGTTGCAAAGTGCCTTAAATGGTAAAGTTGTTACAATTTGTTTAACGACTTTGGGTCTGTGTCACAAAATGTAGGAGTTTACTTCACAAAAACAGAACCATCATGTATAAAGTTATTTTTATATTAAATAATATGATGCTCGACAGAAAAAGATTCCAGTCTCATTTGATAAGATCTTGGAATGTACAGCATTCTTGTATTGTCATGGTTTTTTTTTAATTGTGTTGATTAAATCAGGGTTCTCACTAGGATTTATTTATGGTGAGTCCTGGGACTCATAACTTTTTTGAAATGGCGAGTCCCAATCTAGCTTAGTTAGTCCAAAGATGAGCCCTGCCTATTAGCCAAGTAAACTCCCATTATCATGATTATATGCATAGTTTAGCTACTGTAATTTTGAAAAGATGTGCAATGTTTGTAGACAAGTAAAATGACATCAGTTTTTTTTTCATTTTTCTCTATATACATGATATTTTTCTTCGAAATATCGCATGGAAACATTTACTGAATCTACTTTTTTCATATATTATTTTTAATAAGGTTACTTCAGCTGCATGTTCTACAATATAGATCAGTGGCGGATCCAGGGGGGGCATAAGGGTGTACGCCCCCTTTTAAAAAAAGGAAAGGAAAAAAAAGAGAACAGGGAGAGCAAAAATGTAATCCCCGCTCGTCCTCTCCATAAATTAATGCATTAACGGTACTAATTCTTTTATTATGATATCTCTGTTGTACATACTGTACCAAATAAAGGTTACTGAACACTATAAAAACCTTGTTCGTGGCCTTCTTTTTCCGATGTCTCATTTTTATGCCCCCCTTTCGAAAATCCTGTATCCGTCCCTGTAGATGGAACGTATACTCAAAAAATCAAGGTGTCACGATAATAAGTTAGCTATATATATGTAGTCTTTTGATGAATTAGCCATTTTTCAAATGCATACAGGAAGCATTCGCCATTTAAACAATCATTTGTTGATCGTAAAATATGCGATTTTTATGGAATGCCATGACTGCTTTATGTATGAAAAGTTCTTTGTATGCGGTGCTTACTACTTTATATGTGGTGCTTTCGACTTTATATGCGGTGCTAACTTCTTTATATGCGGTGCTTATGACTTTATATGCGGTGCTTACTACTTTATATCTGGTGGTTACGACTTTATATGCGGTGCTTTCGACTTTATATGCGAGGTTTACATCTTTATATGCAGTGGTTACGACTTTATATGCGATGCTTATGACTTTATATGTGGTGCTTACAAACTACTTTATATGCGGTGCTTACGATTTTATATGCAGTGCTTACTTCTTTATATGCGGTGGCTACGACTTTATATGAAGTGCTTACTACTTTAAATGTGGTGGTTACGACTTTATATGCGGTGCTTACTCACGACTTTATATGCGGTGCTTACTCACGACTTTATATCTGGTGCTTACGACTTTATATGCGCTGCTTACTACTTTATATGCGGTGGTTGGATGAAATTGTATACGCTTCGTTGGTCATGACCTTTAAACGCGATAAACATGTGATTCTATTGATATATTGCTTTCGTCATCATATGTTACACACTGGAATCAACTGGCTTTCAGCAGTCCAAAGGAATAAACATTATGTGTATTATTTTAATAATTTACTAAAATTTTAATAAATGAATTTTGAATGTTTGTGGTTATTCCGAGTCATTAATTTCTTGTTTATGAGAGGTAGGACAACGTATTGGAAGGCAGGGAGAGAGGGGAAAAGGAGTAAAGGGAGGGAAAAAGGAGCAAAGTGAGTGAAAAGGAGCAACGAGGGAGAAAGGAGAAAGAGGGAGGGAGAAAGGAAAAAGTAAGAAATATAAAAAGGCAGAACTAGTACAAATATACCCTTTAATTTGTACCCGAAAATCATTTCAAAAGTGCAAATTCGTTGATTTTATTGAAAGAGGCTAAAACTATTTATTTAGAAAACTCCAGTAAAGAGATAAATTGCATCATTCTTAAATGATGAGAGTTTTTACTAGGCTACCTGGCTACTATGCTGTAAGTTTTTTTAAGCGTAAATCTCTCCCCTCTACATTCCGTTATCACCTACCTATTCACTACGTATCCGTCATATGTCGTCTGTCCGTTGTAAACTCTTTAAACAATATTCTTCTCTGACACCACTCTTGGCTAATCCAATTAATTCTTTTTTTTTCCAAACATGGTAACAGTCATCCTTAGGGTAACTAGCAGGATGTTGATCCATGCATGTACAAACAAATAATCAAAGTACAGTTTCACAACTGGTAAAGTTTCCTTTGTGTAGTACGTAATACCGTAATACCAGTACTTTATAAAGAAAATTCTTTTACACTGCAAAATTTGAAAAATTTCCTATCAGTCAAGCTATATTCATAATTAAACTTGTTGAAATATTATTTTCTACACAGTCAAAGCCTGTAATGCTGACATGATTTATCACAAACTTCAGTTTAATTTACATGAACATTACACAATTTTTTCAAAAAACTTTCCTTATACTTTAATAAAGTTTTCATTCAACACCAAAACTTGTATATAGTAGAGACCTGATCTGGCACTATTGGTACATGATTTGTGCTACATAATGTCTGGGGATATGTTCCACAGTGGTGGCCATCTTGGATTTAGGATTTGCGCTTAAAATCTTAAAAGTTTTAGAGAACAATTTCAGGTTCATTTCTACAATATCACAATTCAATTTTCACTCAGATTTCTGAGCATTTCAATGAATCAAAATTCTTAAAGTGGCAGAAAACTACCAAGATATCAGTTCTTCATAGTGTGATTGAATTAAGTGAAATAGTTTCTGAAAACCAGCTGTTTGTTCTTATTGCCTCTGAGATTCTATGTTCCCCTATTGTGACCATCTTGCTGTTAGCTTCAGCACCAAAAACTGTGAGACTTTGTAAAGGACCATATGAGTTACATTTCTTTAATTTATTTGTTTTATGATTTGTCATTGTAGTGCCATGACTTGTAGTCTTGTGTTGCGTTAATAAAGTTATTAATATCAGTCAAGTTTCCAAATGTATTTTATAAGTACCATTCCTGTATTTGAACTCGTCGCTTACGCACATTTTAGATACTTATACGGGAGGGAACTGTTTTACAACATTATTTTATACTTTGTACATATTTCTTGTGGATTCGCAATGAAATTAAAATTACATCTTTCATTTTCTCCCCCTTTTTGCAATGATCGCTTTCTATGGGAGCAAGTCCGAAGTTTTGTGATATTTCCCTAGTAGTTATGGCCATTAAATTACGATTTTTGAGAAAATTTTCAGTTTTTACAGATACCTGGAAAACTATAACTGCAATTTGATATTGTGAATTGCAAAATGATCAGCAAGACAATGTAAATCACTAAGTTGGACCAAAATTGTCTAAAAAATTCTTACAACAGTTATCGCCCGTAAATGATTTTTTTTATTAATTGTTTAGTCTTTGCCCTGTAATGTAAAAGCTATAATAATTAGAGTGAAACTGTATATATACATCAAGACAAGTCCTACAAATAACCACGACGTCTCCCTTTAATTACAATTTTGTTATAAAAATGTCAGATTTAAAAACAATAACAGCTAGCTATAGAGTTAAACTGTAATATAGACAATTTATGTTACAGCAGCAAATAACCCCTTTTTACATTCCATTTACAAACACCCTTTTTCAGTCTAAATTCCCTTTTCAACCTATCAGAATATGAGAATTTTTATGTTGCTGTGGTAGATAAGAAATAACTTAAAAGTTTGAGATTTGAATTGTTTTGAGAAATCTAGGCCTGAACATGAATGAATTTTTAACTACTTAAAATTTTACCTTAAATGTAAAACTTTTAAATGCTGGTTGTAACCTTTAGTGTTAATCTTACATGCACAAATTCTCAAAAAGTTTTAAAATACAAGCTAGGTTGTCCTTATTTTTAAAGAATTTCTAACATGCTTCTTCAAACTACTAGTACACAGTTAACCACCATTAAAACACGGACTGTAAGAAATGGGCGGTTTCAAAAAAAATGACCCCAACAGGTTATGGTCCTCTAATTATGTCAAATTAATAGACATATTATTTCTAAATAGTTGAAAATGTATGTCTAGTTGTGGGGAACATGTCTGCAAAAAATCTTGAAGATATCCCAGAAAACAAAAAAGTTATGCCAAAAAAACATGTCAAAATTGTCAGGAGTGCAACACTTTTTTGTGACACTTTAAAAAAATGTCATTTTTTAAAATGTCACCAAATTGTCAAATCTAGCAATATGTGCATAATTCTTTTTTTGTTACACAGTTTCATGTGTTAACTTATTGAGAGATATAAAAAGAAAGTATGTTGCATTTTAAAAAGTAGGAAAATATTGTTTTGAAAAAAAGAACTACCCTGTCAGGAGTGCAACACAAATTTAAGCCATTTTGCATTAAGTTCTTGGTAGAAATTTTTTCCTTTTGTTTTCAATTATTAAACCAAAACAAAATCATAAATATACCTTTGCTGCATCAAAGCAGTAAAGGCAATATACCCTAAAACTGGTAAACTGATCAGGGACCCCAAATAAAACAGAGCACCCTCAACTGTCAGGAGTGCAACAAATGACATGTTTTTAGGTATATTTTCTTTGTAATGTGACTTATTTTGTGTTTTTCTTTACTTTTTAGCAGAAGCTACACAGAATCGTTGAATAAATATTTCAGATGGATGATAAATATCTTTTAGATTAATTTTTTTTAATGTCAGGAGTGCAACAGTTTTTTTATTGATCTTCAATTGTATCATAATATGAAATATTTTAAGAAGATTTATTTATTATAATCATTTTAATTTAAGTTAAGGGACCTTTTCTGAGCAATTAAGTGTTACTATAGCATTTTATGAGCTTAAAATTTGATAAAGATTCATATTTTGTGCACAATTTAGTTGTATCTCATATTGATACCAACTGTTTTTTATAATCTCGAGACATATTCCAACAGCTAATTCTTTTATATGTTCACTTTTCAATTGGCATTAAAAAAAACATATTGTTGAAAAATATTTCAGTTTATTTATCTAAGATGTCCTGTTTTAAATGTCATCCATGTAAATGTTGCACTCCTGACACAATATTTAAATGAACAGATTATTGCAATTATACTGCAAAATTATGGTTCTTCATATGGATGGAACAAAGACTACAATTGGGAATGATGTCTATAGATTATAAAAACAGTTGGTATCAATATGATAGCCAACTAAATTGTACACAATATATTAATTTTTATAAAATCTGAAGCACAATTTTAAACAAACTGCTGGCATTAAAAAATGAGGTATTATCATCCATCTGAAATATTTATTCAATGCTTCTGTGTAGCTTCTGTTGAAAAATAAAGAGAAAACACAAAATAAGTCTACTTATTAAGAAAACATATCTAAGAACATGTAATTTGTTGCACTCCTGACAGTTGAGGGTGCTCTGTTTTATTTGGTGTACCTGATCAGATTACCAGTTTTAGGGTATCTTGCAGTGACTGCTTTGATGCAGCAAAGGTATATTTAAGATTTTATTTTGGTTTAATCATTGAAAACAAAAGGAAAAAATTTCTACAAAGAACTTAATGCAACATTGCATAAATTTGTGTTGCACTCATGACAGGGTAGTTTTTTGCAAAATAATGTTTTTATACTTTTTAAAATGTAACATACTTTCTTTTAATATCTCTCAATAAGTTAACACATGAAACTGTGTAATAAAAAAGAATTGTGACCTTTTAAAAAATGACATATTTAGGTGTCACAGAAAAGCGTTGCACTCCTGACAATTTTGGCATTTTTTTTTTGGCATAACTTTTTTGTTTTCTGATATAGCTTCAAGACTTTTTGCAGACATGTTCCCAACAACTAGACATACATTTACAACTATTTAGAAATAAAATATCTATTAATTTGACAAAATCAGAGGACCATAACCTGTTGGGATCATTTTTTTAAACAGCTCATATATTAATTTTGTTCTTTCTCAAATATCCTAAAATGTTAAGATATATGAAATTTGTTCTAAGCAATATCACAAAGTTACCTCAGTACTTTGTAAAGAACGTATTTCCTTCTTTTATTTGTTTTAACCTGGAGTGTCAGGAGTGCAACAAAATTGGGATTGACATAGTACTTTTTCTACAACCTACCATTTTCAAATGGTTTAACTTTATCTTGAATTTTTTTTTCTCCAAGGATGACTTATAATTACAATTTAATAATTTTGTTGCTATATGCAAAAATACATACTACTTTTGACTTAATAAAATTTTAAGAGGTACATAACAAAAGAATGTTTCAAAAATTCTTAAAAAAAATTATTTTTAGAAAAAGTACAATTCTGTATTGTTCAAAATCTTGCACAGGAAGTCATTAGTATTTGTTACATTGTTTAAGAAAACAGCAACAAGTTATATGAAGCATAACATTGTTTAACTGAAGTAAAATGTATGAATGTTAAATTTTTTTTATATTTCAAAATTTGTTCAATAAAATATTATAAAAACTTTATTTCTTACCTTTTAATTAATTTCTTTTTTGATTTATTAACTTCAACGTATGCACATTTGGAAATTATGAACAAAAACTTGATATGCTCATGTTTAAATTTGACATTTTTTTCACATCTTGGGGTCATTATTTTTGAAACAGCCCAAATACAATATTTTTTATCTGGGGTTTTAAGAGGGAGAAGTGTAAAGAGGGGGAGAAAGGATCAGATGGAAGGGAAAAAAGGTACCCCCTGTTCACCCCCTCATTTATGTGTGAACAAAACAGAAATAAATTGTATAAATGTCATAAATCAACGTATCTTGATTGGTGTTTAATGGTTTGGTTTTTTTTTTGAACTTCGACAGGAATGCCGCCAATTCTGCGAATTGAGCACACCCCACCGCAGTACAACATTCGAACCCACAACCTCAGTATTAAACAGGCATGTGATCAATAGTAGATGATTTATTAACTTAACCACTCGGCCACCAAGGCCCCATGACTGGGATGCGAACTTGTACAACATTGAACACATGTTCTACTCCCTTAACTAAAGTCATATTTGTCTTTTATAAATGCAAACCCAAAAATGAGGAGATGCAAATCATTTAATTACAGTCCAGTTTTAATACGGTGATCGTATGTTAAGTTCTTTCCTTGTCAGTGGAATACAGCAACTTGTTAAAATATGGCGCAACGTCACTTAGAAAAATAAGGCAATTAAAAAAAATAAGACGAGTCTATTTTATACACAGGGCTCACCACACTGGGCGAAGTGGGCGACAAAGTCGCCCTAAGGTGCCCCAAAAGCAAAGTCGAAGTGGCCCTGTCATTTCCCTCAAGTCGCCCGATGGTTCACATAAGATACTTGTCAATCTGGTCCAAATACTTCACCCAGACTACCAATTTATCAGTAAATGTGTAATTCCAATAAACCAGAGGCTCTTAGTCTTAAGAGCCTGTATCGCTCACCTGATTTTATAGGCAATGAAGATGGCATTTCCCTGATGTTATAGTAAGTCCCGTATTTTCAATAAACTTTAAATAGGACCATCCAAACAATATTACAAGAAAGCTTGTATAGAGAAGATTTTTTTTATTTTCCCATAGAGTCCTATGTTAAACTAAGTCCTGGGGCGGTGGCGGCCATTTTGTATTTCCAATTGCCATTAGAAACATAAACTTTATAGAGGACCATCCAAACAATATTGCTAGTAAGTTTTTGTTTCCATTGATTAACCGCTTTCAGAGAAGAAGCCTTTAAAAACTTTTTCCCATAGGGTCCTATGTTAAACTAAGTCCTGCGGTAATTGTCATAAAAAACATAAACTTAATTTATAGAGGACCATCCAAACAATATTGCTAGTAAGTTTTGTTTTGATTGGTTAAACAGTTTTAGAGAAGAAGCCCTTTTAAACTTTTTCTCATTGGGTCCAATGTTAAACCAAGTCCTGCAGTGGCCGCCATTCTGAATTTCCGATTGGGATAAAAAACATTAACTTTATAGAGGACCATCCAAACAATATTGCTAGTAAGTTTTGATAAGATTGGTTAACTGGTTTCAGAGAAGAAGCCATTTTAAACTTTTTTCCCATAGGGTTCAATGTTAAACAAAGTCCTGCGGTGGTGGCCATTTTGAATTTCCAATAGGGATAAAAAACAAAAACTTTATAGAGGACCATCCAAACAATATTGTTAGTAAGTATTGTTTCCATTGGTTGACCGGTTTCAGAAAATAAGCCTTTTAAAACTTTTTCCCATAGGATCCTATGTTAAACTAAGTCCTGCAGTGGCGGCCATTTTGAATTTTTAATTCCCATCAAAAACACAAACTTTATAGAGGACCATCCAAACAATATTGCTAGTAAGTTTTGTTTTGATTGGTTAAACGGTTTCAGAGAAGAAGCCCTTTTAAACTTTTTTCCCATAGGGTCCTATGTTAAACTAAGTCTTGAGGTGGCGGCCATATTGGTTTACCATCAAAATAAAAAACACAAACTTGGTAAAGGTCCATCCAATGAAGGTTATGGCCAAGTTTGGTTTCAATTGGCCAAGTGGTTTCAGAGAAGAAGATTAAAATGTAACTAGAGGCTCCCAGGAGCTTGTATCGCTCACCTGAACCTGAAACCAAACAACCCTTTTTTATCCAGCTTTTCTTTGCTATAAGGAATTGCCCAACACTTCTGCAAAAGTCATTAATTTTGACCCTTAAAGGGAAGTAACTCCTATAAGGAGAAGCTTTTGATGCTTAGAGGTAGAAGGGAGGTTCAATTCAAATTTGCTGTACCTGATATACTTTTTTAACTATCAGTCGAAAACTCTCTTGACTCCCCCCCCCCCCCCCCCCCATTTTCTATTTTAAGCCAATGTAGCTATGTAGGTAGTCAGGTGTCATGATTTGCACAATTTTGGTAGAGGATGTCCTAAAGATGATGTATGCAATGTTTCAAAGCAGTCCTTTAATGGGTTAAAGAGGAGAAGATTTTTGAAAATCAAGTAAAATTGTTTAAAAAAATGTTCAAGGAGAATAATTCCTAAACGGTTCATCAGACAATCTTGACCCTTAGTCATTTTTGTAGCCCTCATAGAGCAGAACAATTAAGCAATGCTAACTTTTTCTCTAGTTCTAATAATTTTCAAGATTTTGAGGCAAAAATGTCAAAAATAATCAATTTTGACAATAAAAGGGCAATAACTCCTATAAGGAGTCCTCATACAACTTCAACCCAATAGAGTGTTTTGTAGAGCTTTTGATGAAGATGAAGGCATGTCCTTCGGTTTTCCTGTATCTGTTACACTTTTTTAAATATAAGGCAAAAACTGTATTTTACCGCCTCCCCCCCCCCCCCAATCCTATTTTTAGCCATGGTGGCCATGTTGGTAAATCTGCAGCCATGGTTGGTGCAAACTTGGTTGAGGACATTTGACGGATGATGTGTACAAAGTTTCAAAGAAGTACTTTCAGTGGTTTCAGAGGAGAAGATTTAAAAAAAAAATCAATTAAAACCGATTAAAACCAGAGGCTCTTAAGAGCCTGTATCGCTCACCTGATTTTATAGGCAAGGAAGATGGCATTTCCCTGATGTTAAAGTAAGTCCTGTAATTTTCAATAAACTTTAAATAGGACCATCCAAACAATATTACTAGAAAGCTTTGTTTCATTGGTTAACCAGTTGTATAGAGAAGATTTTTTTTATTTGCCCATAGGGTCCTATGTTAAACTAAGTCCTGCGGCGGAGGTGGCCATTTTGAATTTCCAATTGCCATAAAAAACATAAACTTTATAAAGGACCATCCAAACAATATTGCTAGTAAGTTTTTGTTTCCATTGATTAACCGGTTTCAGAGAAGAAGCCTTTAAAAACTTTTTCCCATAGGGTCCTATGTTAAACTAAGTCCTGCGGTAGGGGCCATTTTGAATTTCCAATTGCCATAAAAAACATAAACTTTATAGAGGACCATCCAAACAATATTGCTAGTAAGTTTTTGTTTCCATTGATTAACCGGTTTCAGAGAAGAAGCCTTTAAAAACTTTTTCCCATAGGGTCCTATGTTAAACTAAGTCCTGCGGTAGCGGCCATTTTGAATTACCCATTGCCATAAAAAATATAAACTTTATAGAGGACCATCCAAACAATATTGCTAGTAAGTTTTGTTTTGATTGGTTAAACGGTTTCAGAGAAGAAGTCCTTTTAAACTTTTTTCTCATAAGGTTGAATGTTAAACCAAGTCCTGCGGTGGCGGCCATTTTGAATTTCCGATTGGGATAAAAAACATTAACTTTATAGAGGACCATCCAAACAATATTGCTAGTAAGTTTTGTTTCTATTGGTTGGCAGGTTTCAGAAAAGAAGCCTTTCAAACTTTTTCCCATAGGGTCCTATGTTAAATTAAGTCCTGCAGTGGCAGCCATTTTGAATTTCCAATTGCCATAAAAAACACAAACTTTATAGAGGACCATCCAAACAATATTGCTAGTAAGTTCTTGTTTCCATTGATTAACCGGTTTCAGAGAAGAAGCCTTTTAAAACTTTTTCCCATAGGGTTCTATGTTAAACTAAGTCCTGCGATGGCGGCCATTTTGAATTTCCAATTCCCATCTAAAACACAAACTTTATAGAGGACCATCCAAACAATATTGCTAGTAAGTTTTGTTTGGATTGGTTAAACGGTTTCAGAGAAGAAGCCCTTTTTAGCTTTTTTCCCATAGGGTCCTATGTTAAACTAAGTCTTGAGGTGGCGGCCATATTTTACCAATCAAAATAAAATACACAAACTTTGTAAAGGTCCATCCAATGAACATTATGGCCAAGTTTGGTTTCAATTGGCCAAGTGGTTTCAGAGAAGAAGATTAAAATGTAAAAAGTTTACAGACGCCGACGACAACGACGCCAACGCCGACGGACGCAAAGTGATAACAATAGCTCACATGACCCTTTGGGTCATGTGAGCTAAAAAACAGTTCAAGGGGAATAACTCTTAAACGGTTCATCAGACAATATTAACCCTAAAGTCATTTTTGTAGCCCTCATAGAGCAGAACAATTAAGCAAATGCTAACTTTTTCTCTAGTTCTAATAATTTTCAAGATTTTGAGGCAAAAATGTCAAAAATTATTAATTTGGACAATTAAAGGGCAATAACTCCTATAAGGGGTCATCATACAACTTTGACCCAAAGGAGTGTTTCGTAGAGCTTTTGATGCTGTTGAAGGCACACCTGTTCGGTTTTCCTGTATCTGTTATACTTTTGAACTATAAGCCAAAAATTGTATTTTGACCCCCCCCCCCCCCTGTTCTTTTTTTAGCCATGGCGGCCACGTTGGTTAATCTGCTGCCATGGTTGGTGCAAACTTGGTTGAGGACATTTGACGGATGATGTGTACAAAGTTTCAAAGCAGTACTTTAAGTGGTTTCAGAGAAGATTTTAAAAAATCAATTAAAACCGATTAAAATAAACAGCTCAAGGGGAATAACTCTTAAACCGTAAATCAGACAATCTTGACTCTAAAGCCAATTTTGTAGCCCTCATAGAGCAGAACAATTAAGCAATGCTTACTTTTTCTCTAGTTCTAATAATTTTCAAGATTTTGAGGCAAAAATGGCAAAAATCATCAATTTCGACAATTAAAGGACAATAACTCCTACAAGGAGTCGTCATACAACTTTGACCCTATGGAGTGTAGAGCTTTTGATGCTGAAGAAGGGAGGTCTTTTTGGTTTTTCTGTATCTGTTATACTTTTTGAACTGTATTTTGACCCCCCTGTTCTATTTTTAGCCATGGCGGCCATGTTGGTTGGTCTGAGGCCATGATTTGTGCAAACTTGGCAGAGGACATTTTACTGATGATGTGTGCAAAGTTTCAAAGCAATCCCTTCAGTGGTTTTGGAGGAGAAGATTTTTAAAGAAAAGTTAACGACGACAATGACGGACGACGACGAAGACTGACACCAAGTGAGGGCAATAGCTGACCTGAGGTGAGCTGAAAATTTTACAGACGGGGCCGATGACAACGACGACGCTGACGGACGCAAAGTGATAACAATAGCTCACATGACCCCTTGGGGTCAGGTGACCTAAAAACAGCAAACAATATGCGTATTAAACATATTTTCAAACAATTAACGTCTTTCAAATGTATTACGTGCAATTTGTTTATTTACCGGATGTGACTAATTACCGGAAGTGAACAACGAAGGAAAGTAATGTACAACGGCCCATAATTAAAAATCGTAATTTTTTTTATAAACAAACACTTTTAATTGGTTTCAAACTTCAGTTCTTTCAAAGTGTATTATACTTTAACAATTTTCTTTGATAAATATATGAGCTGCACTTGAAAGAATAAAGATGTTATAGTAATTATTAACATCATGATAAGTTCTGTATGTGGGTATCCCATGAAGCAATTTGGATCAGCACAACTTTGTCCATGGGGAAGTGTGCTGAACAGAAAAATTATTTCTGGGTTTAATGTAATGTTATTCTATCTATCTTCTTTGGAAATTTTGCTCAGATAAACATGGCATGTTCATAACAAACTGTTATGAATATTATGATATATAAGAACTCATGAAAGAAGTTTATGTCTACACATATATAAATATTTGTATTGATCTATTTTTATTAGTGAATACCTTGTATGGGTACAAATACTGAAGTAGATAGAAAAATAGTCACAATATCTGGTGCTTTTTTTCATTGATTAATGATAAAAGTTATGGGCTGTTTGATATTGCATACCATGAATAATAATGAAAAAGAAAGGAAAAAAAATGAATCTAAGTGTGTTATGGTTTCAAAACACAAGAGAAATGGATGTAAATAATGAAAAATGTATGTAACTACTGCGAAATTAATTATTTGTACGGTCCCCCTGACTTCTCCCTAGTGTCTCCTGAAGTCTATCAGAACCTGACTTCTACCTGTTTGGCTGCCAGGGAAAAGTCACTTCTCCCTACTTTTTTAGAGTGTGGTGACCCCTGATACAAATTATTTTTTTTTTCAAACATAAAGAATAAGAAATTTTGCCTATTGTTCCTTTAAAATTATGAAGGACAATTACAATTTTTCTCGAAAGCCAGTTATTTCCAGTTTGTAACATACTAGTATGATGACGAAAGCAATGCATATATATAGAATCATGTGTCTATCGCGTTTACAGGTCATGACCAACAAAGCGTATACAATTTCATCTAACCACCGCAAAGTTGTAAGCACCGCACATCAAGAATTAAGCACAGCATATAAAGTAGTAACCACCGCATATAAAGTCATAAGCACCGCATATAAAGTCGTTTGTAAGCATCGCATATAAAGTCGTAAACACCACATATAAAGTCGCAAGAACCGCATATAAAGTCGAAAGCACCACATATAAAGTCGTAACCACCGCATATAAAGACATAAGCACTGCATATTAAGTGGAAAGCACCACATATAAAGTAGTAAGCACCGCATATAAAGAAGTTAGCACAGCATATAAAGTCTAAAGCACCACATAAAAGACTTAAGCACCGCATATAAAGAAGTTAGCACCATATATAAAGTCGAAAGCACCACATATAAAGTAGTAAGAACCACATACAAAGAACTTTTCATACATGAGGCAGTCATGGCGTTCCATAGATTTTCCCCAAGCACATTTTTAGGACTCAAATTATTTATGGGGGTACATATAGATCCAGTAATGGCATGTCCTAAACAACTTTGACGTGTATACACGCGCCTCAGGAGAACCCTGTATATTTTCACTTATAAAACATTATTCCAGTTATTAAACTTATAGTCCGAGAATCCTCTGCCGTCCAACGTTTTTTTTTTGTGTGAGACGTCAGAGAGCTCTCCATAAGCTTCTTTAGATATTTTTCTCTAGGAAAATAATCATCTTACCTTCAATCAAGCTGATTTAAGTCCATTTCTAAGCTCATTTCCATCGATACGCTTACATTACTACATTTCACTTTACTTTCCTTTTGAACAAAAAGTCATGTGACTAAAATCCAGTGCTTAAATTAGCTTGATTGAAGGTTATTCCTAGAGAAAAATATCTAAAGAAGCGAATTATATATAGATTAACTGGATGAAAATGTTTTATTAAATCTGACACGATGAAATGTGCCGACCCAGACCGGTGTCGCAAAATCCGCTGTTTTGCTTAGTTATGGAGAGCTCTCTGACGTCCCACGCAAAAAAAAAAAGTGGAAGAGGATTCTCGGACTATATATCTTGTATCTATTCTCCCTCGATATTTATTAGCAAGCATCGCAGATGCGAGCTATACGGTTACATGCGTGTGTGTAAAAAAAGTCATGTGATCCCATATGAACAAATCCATTTCAGATGGTAGCTGAGCTATCCGATGAAAATATTGTAGACGAACGAAAAAAATATATAATATAAAAGTAGACAAAAATAATTTTTGACATCGATAAAATCAAAGTGTTTATTTTTTAAATTACTACAAAAATGCCAGACAATTTTTTTTTCAATCTGAAACACTGTATTTGAAATTGAGTTTTGTGACGTCACCAACACATTAGATAAGACCTCACGTCATCAATGGAATGTAGAGACACTGTTAGGGGGCTATGAAGTAACGACATGAACAATGTGCGATGCTCGCATTTAGGGAATTTTAGACGATCCGTCCCCAAACCAATCCGTCCCCTAGTCGATCCGTCCCCAAGTCGATAGTCCCAGGTCGATTCGTCCCCTGGTCGTTCCGTCCCCAGGTCGATCCGGCCCCAGTAAATCCAAGTAGGTAATATAAATAAAGAAGGTAGATAAAATATAAAAAAGAACATTCATAAGTAGTATTTCTAAGTATGGTAAATATGGTATTGCACGGGAATTCGCTATTTTGAATGCCGAGTATGCATGCGAATTTTGTGACCATGATACAGATAATGGTTGCTTTAATTTAAAGTCTTCTGAGGAATATTATAAAGACTTTTTTCATTATGTGGACATGTATTGTAGAACCAAAGGTAGGTCTGCTTGTGGCTCTGGCTCGGGCTCATTTAGGTCATCTAAGTCAACTGGCTCGGCACATTCACAACAGTGAAATGTAATCTTCTCTACAGATTACCCTGTATATAAACTGGGTAATCCCCGTGTTGCAAGTCCTATGTTGCCACTTGTGACAAATGTCACAAATTTTTGATGTTCAGCATCAATAAATTGTCGTATTTTGTGTAACCTTTGATGTTAAAGTCAGCTGGGATGCAGAGTAAATCATACAAAGCATAGCCTACAGTTGTTATGCAAACAATTTAAAAATAATCAAAGGGTAATTACGCCTATGTGCACCGATCAGAACTGTTATCATTTAATTAATTAAAAACACTATATTTTGTTTATTTAATTATTTAACTTATTTTAATTAAAACTTTAACAATTTCCAATTGACGACTTTCCAATTGAAAAAACGCCACCTAGTGTCCATTTCCGGTACTAAAAACTGCGGCTATAGCCGCAGTTTGTCCTGTTGAAACCTTTTGAAATGGACAATTGTCTTTGATAAATTTTCACGCTTCAGTTGAATGACAGGTGTCAATATCTGAGTGAGGAAGGTTATTAAAACCGCCTGCTGTGTAAACATGATCGTTAATTAATTAATGATTTAATCTATGTTCATTATCCTATTTACCTGATGTTAATTGGAGGTAGAACCCCAGCTGTTTTATAGCTTAAATAAACAAGGTTACCAGTGACATCCGTGTTGTATTCAAACTCACCTGTCGCCTATGGCTATAGTAACATCTACTAATAAGGTTAATTAGAAGAAAAATTTAATTGGCATAGACAAACAATATTAAAACAATCCAAAATCTTTATTTCAATATCATAGTCTTTTAGTAATGATAGCCGTAGTTTTTTAACAGGAAGTAAAAGGGGAGATAAATCATGTAAAACGGGAAATGGTTCAATTAAAATCAATTACAACACAATTAAAAACCATACCATATTTTGTTTATTTAATTATTAAACTAATTTTAATCAACACTTTTTCACTTTTTACACTTAAAAACAGTTAAAATAAAATTAAATGTAGTAATATACTTATAATTTTTTTTATTGTGGACGGATCGACTAGGGGACGGATCGTCTGGGGCCGGATCGACCTGGGGACGGAACGACCTTCTACCGCATTTAGGCTGCGCCTACATTCATATTATCTTCTTGTCAAGCAAACACCATTAATCATAGCAAAATTTCAATATGCTACGTTTTCTAAACAAAAAATTAAATTCACCCTGTTGTATTAGAGTATAGGGGTAATTTTTTTCTGAAACGAAGTGCATGTGAGTGTCACAGTCAGTGTGATACTGATCACTTTTAAAATTATTGCATCTCAACACATGATACCTTAAATTAAATAATAACACGTGAATAATAATTACCGGTGTTTCAACTGAATTACCCGCTAATAAGTTGATACATTTTCAAAACATGTTCATCGAAAATATTCGACTGTACATTTACTACTATATATATATAACAGAATACAATAATCAGATAAATATCTAGATCTAGTTGCAAGAGTCCACACGTGCCAGGTTTTATATTTTAGAACTTCCGGTTTAATCGACGTCACAAACACCCATAGCTACCTATTTATTTAGATATGGTGGAATATTATGCGAAAACTAAGGAAGCGATATTGTTTGTTCTTGATTGGAAACAATGTATATTTTTGGTAAGATAAATTATCGAATGATTAAAAAATATTCTAAAGCCAAAATCAAGACGATTAATTCAAACTGAAACAAGTGCCTGTGAACTGAAAGCACGAAAATAAATCAGTTAACACTATTAATTCAATAATTTGTTATATAAAGTGGATCCGGACGAAAAAGTGATGATTTTCCACAAACTGTTAATATAAGTTAATTTGATAAGTTAGTTTGATGTTCTTCTAATGACATAATGTATTCCCAAGCTGTAAAAATTTTAATTGTCAGACATGACTATATAATTTAAATTATCATTAAAATTATATTAAAAAATGTAAAAGTATCTCTACAGTAAACTTAACATTTTTATAATATTTTTACAGCCATTGCAGAAAAGCATCCTTCTTTTTGTTACAATACTCAAATAATATTTTGTTTGTTATTTCATTGTTTAAACATGTTAAACTGTAGTTCAAAGGACTTTTAAGAGCAAAAATAATTTATATAGAATTTTTCTTACTTGTGCAAAATGTTCTATTGACGCTTCTGAAATCCCAACCTCTATCAAACAAGTTTGCGGAGACCGAGGCGTGGGGAAGGGGGGTAAGACATATTGCTGTAATGTAATTGTATATTAAATGTGCCTTGTTTATTCGTTTATTGCTTATTTATTACCTGACACTTTACATTGATGAAAGGTAAAAATGAAAGACCAATAAAAGACAGACATAATAAGCTGCTAAAATGTAAATTTAGATGATTTTTTTTTATACGAAAATTGGATTTTAAAAACTGGTATGTTATCAAAAAAAAAGATGTCTAAATCAGTAAAAAGTCAGTGGGAAAAATGCAAGATCAAAAAGAAGGAAAATAAATATCTTTATAATAAGAGAAAGTAACAACATTACATATATTGATTTTTATTTATTTTATGATTGAAAAAATTTTTCTTTAAACTATTTAAAAAATGCAAGTTATATTTGGATACTTATACTTGAATCAAATAAAACATACCTAGGATCGTATGAAGTCCTTAAAACTAACATAAATTTTAAAAAGCAAAACGAAACTTTGAAAAATGTTACAAAACAATAAAAAAATAATTCAGTTTTAATTAAGCAGCAGTTTATAAATCTAAAAAAAAAACACATAATTTTATTATTTCATAAATTGTTTTGCAAATATACGGGTCTTCGTCTAAAAAAATTTTTTGATTTATTTATTGTTTAAAAATTCTGAAAATATTAAGTTCTCAATAATTTTTATGCACATTAATTTATTTTTCCCTTTTTGGAATACGTGAAATTGGAATTCTTTTGAAACAATTTTCATTACGGTAAAAATAATTTAATGGAAATAGTAATTTTTCAGTATTTTTTCTTTGATTTTTTTATGTTGCTCAACGGAAAGACACTATAACTGTGGATCTTCCCCCCCCCCCCCCACAGAACCATGTGACTATGGGATTTCGAAAAGGTCAATAGCTGTCACATTGGAAATAACAGAAAAAAACGCTTGTGGAATACACACAGATTTAATATGAAATTATTTTTGTGATAAAATTACAGAGAAGTAAAGCATGCCATAGAAAATATAAAGTGTAAAATACTTGTACGTATCTTTTGAAATTTCTGTTGTTTTTCTAATTTTCAGAAGATGACACAACCTGAATAGAATTTTTATTTTATTTTAGATTCTTACTCTTGATGTACAACTATCATGACAAGGAAATTCAACTCGCGTCGTGTGGGCAACACAACCATAAAAACCTTAGACAAACAACCCATCAAGTTTGCACATGCCATATGTCCTCTTAACCTTGAGGAACAAAAGGAAAGATTTTTGAAACATGGAAAATTACCTAAATTTGTTCTTAAGGGTTCAGAAGATGAAATAGAAAGTTTGTTCAACAAGGAACGTAATCAAATAAGGTTTGAACTGTTTGGAGAAGCAGAATACATTTTAAAAACTGTCAAGGAAAAATATGGTGATGGTGACAATTACCTCACTGCACAGTTTGGAGAAAAAATTACAAAAGATGAAGCAACAACTATCCTGGAACAATACCTCAGAGAGAATAACTTGGATGGTGCCATGAGTATTGTATGGTGTGCAGATCTTGCTTCCAGGTACTGCTCATTAGTTTAATTTCATGTCAGTAACCTGACCAGCATGTCCAAGCTAGTAATCTTTTCCAAATTTTGTTTTTATCATACACTTATGCAACATGATTTTTGGTGTGTTTTTGTCTTTTTTTTACATAATAAAAACAGTTTCTGGCTGGATTGAAAGTTTACTATTACTGGTACTTAATAAATGATACTATAAAGTTGTTGATGTTTATATAGTAATAAACATGATAAAACATACCAATTTTGTGACTCTTAATTACAATTTCGATTGGTTCTTTTATTAAGAATCTTATTGATTGAGACAGTTTTGGAGATCTAAGGGGTCAAATATTCACAGTTTTAGTATCTATACCCTGATTTTGAAAGAATTTTGTCTAAAATAGTTATTCAAAGATGACTTCTTTATAAGGAGTTAATGTCCTTTAAATTTTTTTTGCCTGTAACTTAAAAACTACAACAGCTAGCTATAGAGTGAAACTGTAAAATGCAAAAATTATCAGCAATACAAGTTTTACTATATACTTTTATTGGTAAAAAATTGTCAGACTCATTATTGGAGTTATTGACCTTTAGTGATTTTTTATGACATTTTCCAAAAACTGTTTACAACATTTAACAGCTAGAGTGAAACTGTAAATTGCATATGATCAGCAATACAATCTCTGCAATTCATTTAGATGTCTGAAATTGTCAGATGACTCCTTATAGATAAATGATTTAAGACAAAATTAACAAATTTTGCATTAAAAATTATAAAATTGTAAAGCCTAGATTAAAACTGTAAATTGCCAAATTACTTAAAAGGACAAGTCAACAAATCATTACATTGTCTGAAAATTGTCAGATTACTCCTTATAGGGGTTGTTGCCCTTTATAACACTTTTTGGCGAAATTTGTAGTTTTTGTGCCATACCAGCTAAGTGAAGCTTTAAATTGCAGAATTTGCTTTAAAATTTTAAAATTTTCAGAGGAGCAGACAAGGGGACACAATAAGCCCTACTTTCGAAAAAACTTTTTAATTGATGAACACTAATCCAATTCTTTAAGATTTTCTACTAAATTTGTTATTTTTTTAATGAGCGCAGCTCGTATACCTTAAGTGGAACTTGACCAACATCATATATATCCAGAATCGTACGTGACAGGCCAATGTTCTCTCAAAATTTCATGACCTCTTTAAAACCTTCCAAGAGAAAACCAGCTTCCGGGGTAAACCCCACTCTAAAAATAGCACTTTCTTTTCAGAAAATCTTGGTATATAGGTCATGTAGTGAATGTGACATTAAACATACTAAACACCATTAGAACAGTGCAAGTTAGTACTCAAAAATTTTTCCAATATACATGTATTCTCCTTTCAGAAAAACTTTCATTCATTAAAATCCAGTTAGTAGTTTTTAATATACACTAAGATAAACAGGACTATTTTGTTTGTAAGTACTATTTTCTTATATGTTCTAAATTTGATTGGTCCCCTTTATAGTCTTGACACCACAAATCATAAATCATTTAAATGTTGGTTTAATTACAATAAAGATTATATTTTTGCAATATGGGTTTAAAGTTGAAATTTCACAATGAACTACCCTTCTGGTCAATTTTTGACAATTTCTCTTGTGTTTTTTTTTTTTTAATAAAATTGATATAATGTTAGGAATAGAAGGAATATACAAAATTTAGTATCAAATTTGAAAAATCATGTCAGTTATCTGTATATAGCTGAGATACTGCTCGCTGGACATAAAGCAAACATTCAATCAATCAATTTTAGTTCAGAAAAAACACTTTCGATCAAGTTTTAAATATTAGAAGTCAAGATAGTAAAAATAATTCTGTACTGTAGAACTTTCTATTATTATTGTTTAGAATGAATTTATATTACATTGGTATATTTATAAATTCAAAGCTACAGGCAAAAATACAACAAAAGACATCTTCGCTTTTTCCATAATTCTGCAGATGATGGTCTCCTGATCATGAATTTGTTCTTAGGCTATATTTATGGTTCATAAATATAGCCTAAGAACAAAAAAGACCCCTTAAATATAGTTATTTAAGGGGTCTTTTTAGACCCAGTATATTTTATTCATTTACATTCTAGCCCAATATCAAAAGTTAATGTGTATCTGTATCCCTTAGAAATAAGACTTGGCAAACAAGCAACACTTGAATTTTAAATAAATGATATAATAAATGGTAAATGAACCATAAAGTGCTTTAATCATGTAACTTAAATCAATCATAGATAAAAGAAAAAATAGTAATACTTACATGATGTACATGTCTTACATTGATTTATTTCCCATTTAAACATGTCAAAACAGAATTTGAATAATACAAATTTAAAGATGTTTGACAGTATCTACAAAGCTTTCAAATGTATTGTTTACTTATACCATTCATAGTGAAAATTTGGTCAGACCAGTTTACAGATATTAAAATACAAGGAACTCTATTATGGAAGTAGCGTGAGAACCATTGATATACTATAATATATTATTCTTAGCAAAAGAATTGCTGAATTGGCATAGATATAATTTGTGGAAGCTCAGACATGTTTCAAACTTGGCCACAATTAACCATAGGGTTCTTTTTTTTTTTTAAATTATACCAACGTACAAACATGGTGTCTGTTACTAAAAATAGAACATAGGTGTCAACACACATTTTTGGTCAAGAATTATAATAGCTGTAGAGAAAACTATTACCTTAAATAAATTAATTAATTAGCACATTTCGGTCTGCAATAGTTTCTATTAGTCTGAAGTTGTGTAAAGGCTTACTGTAGGAGTTATTGCCCTTTAAAGATGATTTTTTGACAAAATTTGCAGTTTTTACAATAAACTTTGAAAACTATAAGAGCTAGATTGAAAGTGTAAAGTGCTTAAATGATCAGCTGAAATGATCAGACACTGCCTACAAAACACTTTGCTGGTCCAAAATTGTGGCACCCATGCAACCTTAAACCTTATAACAGCTATAGAGTGATTATTGGTGAAATTTGTAGTTTTTGCCCTGTAACTTAAATGCCATAACAGCTAGAGTGAAACTGTAAATTGCACAAATGATCAGCTAAACAAGGCCTACAAATAATTTCTTAGTACACAATTGTTAGATAGAACTCTTAATAGGAGTTATTGCCCTTTTATGATGAATTAGGACAAAATAATCAGTTGTTGTGTTATAAACTAAAGTCTATAACACCTAAACTGTAAATCACTAAATTAAACTAAAGAACATGGCCTACAAATCACTAAATTTCAGAAATTGTCTCATGGCACCTCATAAGAATAAGTGCACTTAATCAAAATTTTTAAAGAAATGTTAAGTCTTTGAAAGTGCAAAAATTTAAATATAGTTGAAGTCATTTATGTTCCAGGTAAGAGATTACAGGCTTTTAGGAGACTCTATTTTTTTGTAAGCATACATATTTTGTGAATCAGCCCCTGCTACAGCTTTCAACCTGGATCTCAGAAAATTCATATAAAGATCGCACACTTATTAAAGTTGTGCACCGACTATTATGGAAAAAATTTGTTCTTATTTTTTCCAGACTCTGGAACCTTTTCAGCAGATTTTAAACAAGAGAGTACTACCTATTTGTGTAATCAACTACTTCTTTAGCATGTAAACTAGCTAGTCCCCTGTTATTTTTTTGTGAAAAATTGAACACATAGAAGTTTAGCTACAATAATGTAGCTCCTTTTTTTTTATTTTATGGACGTCCATAAAATAAAAAAAAAGGAGCTACATTATTGTAGCTAATAGAAGTTATGTATTTGCTATTATAGGATTGTTTAAAAAAATCTCCAATTGTTCAAGATTTTAGAACTTTTTCAGCACAGAAGACATTGCCTATTTTGTTTAGTAACTATACCCACAGACTGTCTTCAATCTGTATAAAGTTGTTAATCTTGTTATTCTCATTGTCTGTTTATTTTTTTTTTTTTATAAATTTCTTAATATTTATCTTTATAGATTTATGGGATTTTGTTCATGAAAAAATGGGGGATTTTTTAATTTAAAGACTATAACTCTAAAATGCTTGTAAAAGTTGTATGTAACATTTGGGCAAATGTTTATTTTGTTTTGATGTGAGCTTCCTTTTATTTTATTTTTGGTTAAATTCTGATTTTTTTTTATCAAGTATGGGACTTTGTAAAACAATTGAGGGACATGCAGGTGTTAAGTTTTCTGACTGTAACTTAAGACAGCTTACATCAGTTTTCTAAAAATGTTGGGTCATTTTTGATACTCATTGATGTGATTATATCTCATCAGTGCAGACAGTATTATGCACTTATGAAGTGTATTGCTCTTGTCCTTATATCTTTGTCAGTTGTATCTTGCACTCATGTCACAGCTGTTTATTTTATTTTCCTAGTCTTGGGAACTAAGTCTTTTGTGAGGAAGTTATTGGTGCCTATTTTGTTCAATGAACTCCTCATACAGTTTTCAAACCAGTTCACTGAAGCTTCACATAAAGTTAAGTGCATATTAATTGAAGTTGTACGACTGTTGTTATGGAATAGGTAGAGGAACTTTTTTTTTACAATTTCCCAGTTTTTAGTAAAATTTTACAAAATACAGTACATTTTGAGTAATTGTCTTCTTGATCAGCTTTGGACTTATACTAGTAAAACTTTTACCAACAATTTTAGCCATTATTTATTTTTTAAGACAAGTGCTTTGTACCCAGTGATTTAAGAATTTTACAATTTTATTTAAATCCAGTATAGTTGGAATTCTTTTTATTTATTTTCTCATTTTAATGAGCTTTCAGTAGTGTGTCAACATATTTTTTATACCTTTGCAGTTCTCAAGATATTCATGAAAAGATTGTTTTGTTTTAGGTGATGATATAAAGACCTTTTGTGACCTACACCTTTGTCTGTCTATATATTGCTATTGTCATCACTTTGCATCCATCCCCATCAGCATCATCTGTAAGCTTTTTACATTTTAATCTTCTTCTCTAAAAACCATGTGACCAATTGAAACTAAACTTGGTCAGAACTTTCATTGGATGACCTTAACAAAGTTTATGTTCCTTATTATAGTTAACAAAGGAGGATCTTATTGAAAAAAAGGCTTATTTTTTCCCCTAAACCATTTAACCAGACCAAACCAAACCAAACTTACTTCATAATATTTTTTGGATGATCTTCTATAAAGTTTATGTTTTTATACCAATTCAAACTGGCCACCACTTCAGGACTTAGTTTAACAATGGACCCTATGGAAAAAGTTTTAAAAGGCTTTTTATCTAAAAAAAAATTAAACCAATCAAAAAAACTTGCTAGCAATATTGTTTTTATGTCCTCTCTAAAGTTGAATCATATTTTTAATATACCAATTTATTAATTCAAAATGGCCACCACTGCAGGTTATTATAGGATGCTATGGGAAAAAAGTTTAGAAAGGCATCTTATCTGAAACTATGGTAAACCTCTTAAAACCAAACAGCAAGATTCATTGGACAGTCTTAACAAAGATAATGTTATTTATGCCAGTAGAAAATTGAAAATTACAGGACTTAGTTTAAGATCTTCATTGCCTTTACAGGCTCTTGAGAGCCCTGTGGTTTCTGAATCAGTTTGAAAAATCTGAAGACATCTGAAGAAGTGTATGAGCTTAAGTATCAACATGTTTTCATATTACTTAGTGTAAGTTACCTTATACATTTATAGGTTTTCTGCAAATATGTGTACAACATAGTTTATTTTGAAACCCACAAGGGGCATATTGTCAATTGCAGAAAGCTTGTAAAAGGTTAAGAAGCTTCTACCATAGTTTTTCCATGGTAACAGTTCATTTTTAATCTAAATAGGACTAAACAAAAATCAGAAAAAACTTACTCTAGTAGTAGCAAATTAGTTGGCAAATGTACTTTTTTTAACCCTCAGTGTTGGTTAATATACCCTGGAATAAAGTCAACTATGGTACAAGTTTGTCACCCAGCTATTCAGTTTCAAAGCAGTGCTGTGAATGGTTATATGAAACATTTTTCTATACCAACCAATGACAAATGTTATTGAAAACATTTATTTTAATTTGAATGAACCAAAATGATGGCATGGTGAACCTTGTTTATTACAAATACCAAATGGGGTCTTTAATGTGTATAAAAAGTTTACATTGTCAGTGTATATTTTCAGTGCACGTATGATGTGGATTGGACCTCATTGTAAACATAACAAACCAGAAGCCAGAAACTACTCCTTTTGGATCAAGAATTCAGATGACAATAATTTCTTAAGGGAACAGGGTATAAGATGTCTAGCAGACCATGAAATAGGCACTCATTTTGTATCCTTGAAACAATTATTTGAGTTGTATTATGGTTGTGTGTGTTGGTGATCTATATTCTTTCCCTTGTTGATGTTTACATTTAAGTACAAACTCCAAATACAATTACTCCTTGGACTTTATCTTTGCAATATCAGCTGCTGTTTCCAACTTATTTTATTTAGCAACAGTTAATTTATCTGATCATTTTCCCAGCCTCAATTTAGAATATGGGACAGAGATTTTGCTGGCATTAATTTTTAGCACTCTCATGCCTGCATTATTTTCTAGTCAAATTTTTGGACAGTTGCCCAGGCATAGTAAGATGAAATTAGCCAATCAGGGAAGAAAGGGTACCTAGTTTGTGTATAGGGGTTTCAAAAGTTAAATTTTGGCTGATTATATTATTACTAGTACATGATGTAGCAAACACAGATTAGAGTATGCAGGGTCGGGGGGAGGTGGGGGAGATCTACTTTGTGTAATCAACTCCTCCTAGTTTTCAACCCAAATCTCTGAAACCACAGAAAGGTTGCACATGTACCGGTATTGAAGTTATGCACCTGCTATCATGGAAGTGTTAAAGATGTTTGTCCTAATTGTCCAGACTATGAAACTTAGTCATTTTTCAGAACAATTTGCATAAAACAGTACCTATTTAGTGTTATTTACTTCTCCTACAGTTTTCAGTCCAGATCTCTGAAACTTAACAGAAAGGTTGCACATGAATTAAAGTTGTGCACCTGCAATTATAGAATTGATGGATTTTTTTTTCTCAATTTTCCAGACTTGAGAAATTAATCATTTTTCAGAACATTTGCAGAAGAAGGTACTTGGTACCTATTTGTGTAATCATTTTCTCCTACAGTTTCAACCCAGCTCTCCGAAAGATTGCACATGTTCTGCACCTGCTGTTATGGAATTGTTTAAGGACTTTTCCTACTTGGGAATTTAGTCAGAACATTTACAGATGGTGGGACCTATTTTGTATATGTGATGGTTCTGGGTTTTTTTTTGTAATCAAATCCTCCTTCCTCCTACATTTTGTTTACACAGGCCCGAAATCTTCCAACTGTTCCTCATTTATTCCTCATTTTTTAAGGTACTTACTTTGCAACTTAGCCATTTCAGATTTAGCAAGTTTTGTTATTATTGAACTTGTTGCATTGTTAGATAAACAAACAAAATATTTTTTATACTTTTTATTCCTTAATTTACTTTTTATTGTTCTGTACACACTTGATTGAACATAGAGTAAATAGTTTATATGAAATAAATGTAAGGTGTTTTCCGTATAAAACTAATGTCATGATGTTGTATGCAAGAATTTGAGGCTCAGTATGATGATACATTTATTATAACCTAATAGACAGACCCCAAGTGAATTTAATGGAACTTAAGAAAACCTTTTTCAGACTCTTATCTAAAAAGCATTTTTATTAATTTCTTGAAACTTTAAGGAATTATTTATCTTGATAGGGATTCATGTTCGGTAAAATTCTGACTTTTTGTTTTAGAGTTATGGGACCTTGTTTGTGAAAAATGGTGGATTTTTCAGTTTTTAGACTCTAACTCAAAAATTTTTCATTAATTTTCTTGAAATTTTTAGGCATTTTTTTATATTGATAGATGTAATAAAGTCACATCAGTGCATATAGAATTATGCATGCTTGAATTGCGTAGATCTTGAACTTATCTAAAGATGGGCTTATTATGAAGTTCTAGTGCAGCTGTTTATTTTAAGATTTAAATAAAATACACTTATTTAAGACACCCTCAAATATTAATAACTGGAAGTATTGATTGATGTCTAACAAACACACTCAATTGGTGTCAGGATATTTTTTTATTTATAAAGTGTCAAAAAGTTTTGGATTTTGATCTACTTGTCATACTTAGTAACTTTTTATCAAAATTATGATCATTTGTTATATCTGAGATCATTCTAGAGTTGGATTCAAAAGAAGTGGGAGTTTAGGAGGTTGGAAGGCGAAGTAAGGCAGAGAAAATTTCTCAATACTGGATATTTGGAGTTATGTTTTGGTTGCATTTGACATGTAGATTTATCTTGTATAATTTTATATTCTTTATAAAAATTGTGCAAATGAGACAACACTTCCTTGTTCAGTGCAACACTCTTCCTTTGGGGGGGGGGGGGGGGGGGTTGTCTCTTCCGACAACATGTCCTAGTCACTTAATATCTTCTTTGGAGTAGTATTGTGACCATGTCCTCTTGATGGCATTGGAGAAGCTTTTCATGTTGATTTTTCTAGGCCAAAATATTTAAAGAACATGCCTCAGGTATTTGGCAAGAAAGGTTGAAAGCTTTTAGAGGATTTAGATTTGTCATTCCTCAGCATACAAGCCTTATAAGAGTGTAGGAATTACACAACTCGGGTTTGTGTTTTTACTATGTTTGCTGCCTTACATTATTTAAGGTGATAAAATGTTACCTGCCCCTTCTTATTATATTCTGTATATTCTCAGATGTACCACTTTTGTTTCTTTTTGTTCTTCTTAAATTTGTTGGTGTTTGCCATAAACTGCTATGGGTTTTGGGTTGTCAATATTTAGATTTTTTTTTTTTTGGCATTTACTTATATTGAGACTGATACTTTGTGCAAATTTGAGAGGCAGCATGTGCTTGTGTGTTTGTGACAATAAAGCAATGTAATCAACCGAGACAAGATCATCTATAGTGTGGTACAGTGTGTCCATCATTAGTCATTTGTATTATAATTTTGAGCATGTAAATGTGTGCTGTAATTTTGTTTGTTTTTTGTTTTTTGTTTTGTTTTTTGTTTTTTTTTTTTTTTGTTTTGTTTTTTTTTGTTTGCATGTAAGTTTGTTTGGCAGGGTTATAATATTAGGTTTGTTGTTAGAAGTAACCAACAAATAACCTTGGGAATACCTTTGATTAAGACTTGGAGGTAAAATTACTTTTAGTAAATTGAGTTTAATATGAATTTTACTCAATTTATAATTTATGTAAGCTAAAACAATTTTAGTTTCTTAACAATCAGAATTACAAGATTTTTAGCATGGAGAATTCTTGCTTCATACCATCTGATTTATTAAGCACCTAAGCTTCTGGTTTGCTTGTGTGAACATTAGGTGGAGTAAACAGTGTCAAACATTACTGTTACTTATGTAATGTAAAATATTGTTTTTGTGTGTTTTCTTGTATGTGTTATGCCATCAATCTTTAATTGTATAAAATGGATGAAACTGATTTGAATTTCCAGCAAATTTATGTATACAGCACACAATCATTATCTGTTTTATTAAAAGCTAAACAAATATTATATTCCTTTCTTATCTTAGTTACACAATATTTCCTAGTGAAAGAAACAATACTTATATAGATTTGTATGTAATTAAACAAAGATCATATGTCTACATTCCAACAGGGATATTGTTTGTCAAGTGGACTTGCAGTGTATACCAGTTTATGTACGAAGCAAAATCTGTAATCCATTACAATTTAATGGTGGCATAGATTTTTAAATGTGTTCATATACAAACGGTTTATTTTAAAACTTTATTTATGCCTTATAAAATATCAATTTGAATAAAAAATTAATATGAAATGTTAATAGTAGTCCAGTTTAAAGGACAGTTCTGTAATATTTACATACATGTAATATTCAGACCACTTGCCCATTGGGAAATTTTTTTTTCTGTTACTAGTGAATATTTGGTCTTGTCTGTTGATTAATAATTACTTCAAAAACACACTTATGATCGAGCACATTTCACATACAAGAGAAAGTAGTGCTATAAGTAACTATAAAATTTACAAAAAAACCCCAAAGATTTGTAGTAATTATTTAATGCATGTTGTTTTACAATTGAAGTTTATTATTTGAGCAGTTTATTAAAAGTCAAAATAAATATGAAACCAAATACTGAACATTAATTAGTCATGACAATAAAACATTATTCTTGGATTATCAGATTTCTTCAATCCAGATACATGTAGTTAAAGTCTGAGCCTTGGAGGAATGCAATAGTATTAATGTAAGATTACTAGGGGTGATGTTTTTTTATATTTTAATGCTTTGAATGTGTTAATAAAAAATGAGTATCAATTTGAATTGATCATGCAGAGTTTTTGTATTGCTGGTAATGCCAAATATCAGAATTTAAGAACCGTTATTCTTTTGTTTATGGTGTGTATTTGGTTGCTGTATATAATTCTAACAATCAATTACATTATTGCAATAATAACATTAATTACTAGAGTTTACTATTTATAGGATTTTCATAGCCTTCTACTTACATACAGTTAACATCTAATCATCATTCAGTTTGTTAACATCATTTCATTTCCATGATTTAATTTGAACTTAAAAGTGTGATCCTTGACAAATATAACAGGTTCGTTCATTTAACGATGGTTTTCAGCCGTGGTATAGTAATAGGAAAAGGTTTAATCTACGAGCTGCAGCCATGACGACACTGCCAGCAATTAGGTCGGAGGAAGGTTTAGCAGCTATTCATACAATCATGAATTCTAGGGTTAGATATCTTTGGCTTCCTGCTCTTCAGTATTGTAAGTTTTTTAGTAAGGACGGTGCTCATAAATATTTCAGGATTCAATCACATCTGTTACTAGGAAATGTTAAGTTACATAAGTATGATGCACTTGAAGCATAGCACAGAAGAAAAAAGAAATGAAACATATTGTTGGTCAGTCTAGTTGCATGATTTAAATCGTGCCTTTCAATTTTTTTATGATCTAGCCACACACTATATATCTCTTATAGTGTTTTATCATAGGAAGCAGTGTTGTGGTGGTTTAAAACCAAAGGTCAGTCTGATTCGTAAAGGAAACTGGAGTTATTAGAAATATAATTAAATTCAATTGTAGGTTTAGTTTTCATATTAAAACAAAAAAGCCTGAATTACATAAATAGAATCACAAATTTAGTCAGCTTTATGGTGTTATCAAAGTATGATATTTTAAATAACTCTTTTAAAAATAATTCTATTATTTTTTAGAATCAATCATTCCTAAATGAAACCTTCCTTGTATGAAAAACATGAAGTATCATTTATTTCTACATTTATTATTAAAACATATAGATTAAAATAACTGTGGACTGTAATAGTTGATTTTTTAAAAATTAATATCAGCTGTTAAAATGTTGACATTAATTAGTCATAGCATTAATAAATAACATTAGTCATTTATTTTAACATTAATCCTTGACTAACATAAGTGTCGTTCTAATAACGAGGGATGTCAGCCATGGTTTAGTGATAGAAAAAGATTCCATCTCAGAGATAGTCAAAGTATACAAGGATTAACATCAGAAGAAGGCCTAGCTGCTATTCATTCTATATTTAATGCTAAAGTTAGGTACCTTTGGCTTCCTGCATTACAGTATTGTAAGTCTCCTGTTTTAAAAAAAATATATGTGTTTCAATTATCATTTTCATTTTTTCTGGGTTTTTTTTGTTGCTTTTATGGTTTGATGGAACTGTTTTGGTCATAAAATGTGAGTGTGCATGTTCATTAATTTGTGAAATTATAATTATAATTTGAAAGCTGTCTGGATTTTGTTTGCCGAAAAAATAATAACTCTTCATTATGATGTTTCATTATCTATTTTACATATACTTAACAAAATATTATTTATATGAAACCACACAAATTGACATAAATTTTAATTTGATTTACTATCTCTTGAGTGATATCATAAAACATATATATATATTCATTTAATTGCAATTATATATTGTTGGTCTTCAACTTTTCATACTGATTCCTTAACAGGAGGTTATTACTTATCATAAAGTAACAACAAGTCCATGAACAATAAAGATCCATGTTAATATGAACTATATTACATATATTCCATAACAATGGTCCATTCATAATGCAGATACCAACATGTTTATTTTAGTAATGTTTAACAATAAGTCATGGGGACAATATGATATTTTGTTTTTAAAAAGTTCTGTGAATGAAACTACCATTGTTTTGAATAATATACTTGCTGGTTATACAAAACCGATTGGTCAAGTTTTATCTAAATTTTACTCTGCCAAGGTTAACTTATGAATGTTAGACAAGCATTACAGAAAATTTCATCGTTATGCTATAACAGCAGTAATAATGTAAATGAGGCCATCAAAAACAAGGTAAAAAAATTTTAAATTCACAGTTGTTGTATATTCTTTTTTTGGATATATAGAAGACATGTTTATCTGTATACAGGATTACATTTATTTCGCAGCTTTTTGAGGATCACGGGAGTATTATTATTCAACTAAATCACAAAGTTGCCTTGATATCTGTTGTGAGTGGTGCCAGCAAGTTAAATTTGTTTATACATCAGTTAATGCCACTATAAGATCAGAGTTTAGCATCTTATGCCATCAAAAATATTTCACATTTATGTTTATTTTTGTGCTTATTATTAGCTAAAAGAAGTTGCATTGAATATGCTATAATTTTCATTTGTATTTGCACTTTTTTATTTCCTTGACCTTGCACAGTTTCGTTCATTTAATGATGGTTTGCAACCATGGTATAGTGACAGAAAAAGATTTGATCTCAGAGGTAGAAATTCACTGGAGGAACTACGAGCAGAAGAAGGTTTAGCAGCAATAAATACTATCTTAAATGCTAAAGTGAGGTTCCTATGGGGGCCAGCTCTTCTTTACTGTAAGTTTTCTTTTCCTTTACCCTATCTTGTACCTTTAACTTTTACATATCTAACAAATTAATGCATGAGCAAAGATGCATGTTCTTTCAATTGGAAAAGAGCCTTCACAGCAAATTACTATCACACTGAAAGTAACCATTGCTTTTTATACCAGGCCATCCTTAGATTCTTTTCTACCACACTAATGCAGTGTCATTTGATGACACTTGTATGCCTAATCTTTATACCTCTTAAATACTGCTAACATTGACAACTCATTCATATTGTTTGTATATTTGTTAATTTTGTGTTATTGTTATCTAATTCCAATTTTCATGACAGTTATTTTTACAAGTTAAGTTTGACGGCTTTATGGATCCTGAATTACCCACCCTGAATTCAAGTTCAAGTATTGAACATAAAAATCATAGACTTTTCTCAACTTCACATGCTACTTTACTAAATTACCAGGGAGCCTTGGTGGATGATGGGTTAAGGTAGTTAATCTTCTGCTGTTGATGATGGGTCTGTGAACACTGTTGTTGCATCTTGAGCCTTACTGCAGGCAGGATGTGCTTGACTTAATTTACAAGAATTGCCAGTTTGACTACCAAATGTTTGGGGTTCCAAGTCATCATTATAATGTTGAAAATTTCTGAAAGTGGCATTCAACCCCATTCAACAATCCACACTATTTACTGGTTACCATATAATAATCCTTTAATTACACTCAACCCAAATGAGGACAATTTAAAGATAACAAGTATTTTATTCCAGTTCTGGTGTCAATATTCTTTTTCCTTGTTGTGTGTCTTAAATTTGTGAAAGACAGCTAGGTCAGGTATGAATGCCAGTTTATTTCAAGGGGAAGTTTATTAAATTTGTATGTCATTTTCAATTTACATAAATCATCCCTCACAATTCTGCTAACTGCATCGCTACAAAACACATACCCATATCTAACTGTTACACATATATATACATATATATCACAGCACTATTCACTTGTATGTTAATTCATATTCATGTTTAGTTGTTTTTTAATAGAATTTTTACAATTTTCATTTAATGATTTAACACATTTTAACAAATGATTCCACTTCATTTAAGAGAGAAACATTGTTTAGCCATAATTCTGTTGATCTTTGTTTCTAATTTCATACAGCCATGTCCGGCTACAACATTTTTGATCTCTTTACACCAGCTTTTGATATTTGATAAAAAGATGGACCATATAAAACAATTTAAATAGACTTACCATATTTAGCTTGTGGTTATATCATAATAATTTGAAATATCACATATTATAACAAATAAGGACTTAAAAGTTTTGCACAGGTTTTTATATTTGGTGTATGGTTATATAATGCATAGGGGATGTGCCATATACTATGTTGACCTATTTATGTCTCTGACATTTATCCTTCAGGGTAAATTTTTTTTGTTGCTAAGCAACTTTGTACAGGCAAGCCTTCTTAAAATTTTTGTTTAATAGATACAAGCTTTTTTTTAAATTACAAGTTATTAATTTTGTGGTGCACATATGACAATATGTATTGTTACTATCACAACTGACATTTGACCTTCACTATTTACCTCAAGGTCAAATTATTGGCTTTTTGGTAAGGCAACTTGCCAAGAACATAAATATATTAACTAATACATTGTCAAATGTCCTTTTAGCGTAATTACTTAAAGAATTCTCATCTGCATTCTGTACATAGTTAACGACAATGTCCATGCAAATAGTTTGAACCTCACGAAATAGATCATTGTTGGAATTTATTCTAACTTTCAGACACATTAGTTATCTTTAAGATGTAACCCAGATGTTTTGAATAATATTGATATCTGGTGATTGTGCAGGCCTGGACATAAATGTTATGTGATTTCTTGAGAGGTAATCCATGGAGCGGTGCATGTGGCTGTTGTCCTCTTGAAATAAATAACCTATTGTAGGGAAATGGCCAAAACAACTGGGTGTTTTAATGTTTTTGCCGATTTACTTCTCAAATTGATACCTTTTTCTTAGAGTTAGAAACCTTTCTCTTAAAACCATTAGAATGAAGGTGAAATTGCAGAGTCCTCTTGACAACTGGTGCTTCTCTTTTTGTATTGAATTTGCTGTCAGCAAGAGTGTCTCTTCTATTGGACTTTATAATAAACCCCAACCTTCGATAATGTTGGTTTTGGTTGACTGCTTCTTTCTTTGTTGCCACTGTCCCTATTTCTAAAAATCTGTGGATAAAACTTGACACACTGGTAGATCTTGCATGAAATGTCAAACACCTTTCTTATCCTTGTGATAGACGTTCCAACCTAAAACATTTGTGTACTAACCGTTTTGACATTGGGACTTAACTCTGAATCTTTTCTACCCATGACTTCGTCCAAGGAACAAAATACAAATGAATATGTGAAATGAAGCCTTATTGTTTGTGACCTTATTTTTACAAATTGAACGGTGCGGCATATTGACTAATGCTTTTTTGCATTACTCTGTAGTTCTATTTTAATTGTGAGTTTTTGATGCCGAAAGCTCAACATGGCAACATATGTGTACAAAAAAGCATCTCCTAAGAATGGTCTCACTTAAGCATTTAATATCAAAATTTGAAAGAAACTTACGTCATGTCTCCTAAACAGCATTTTTCATTAATTTAGGTGAGTGTTATAAGCTCTTGAGAACCTATAGATTTAGGAAAGTTCCAATAAAATTAAACATAAAGTTTTGAATAATTAAAGGCATATCAATAATTTATGATTAAAAGTATCTATAAGTAAAGAAACTAATTGCTAGACAGGATGTGCCACAAGCAAAATAATTTATCTATTTAAGAGTTAACTATGCATGATTGGCAAAGTTAACATAGTCTTCTAAATCTTCTAAAGTAAGTATTAAGTCCATAACTTATAGTATATTTTTGCAGGACTGCAGCAATGTCAAACTAAATTCCCTTGCCACTACAATTCAATAAACACATTTTACGCAAAACTTCTATATTTACAGACACAGCATGTAAGGCAGCAGAAATGACATTCAAACAATTGTATGACCATCTCAGCATTTATGTCAAAAGTCCAGAGCATAGATGGAGGCTTTGTATGAGAGTTAAACGAGGACTATTAGATCCTAATGATTTAGGAGGATACGGCAAAGACCAGTGCTATTTTGAGGGTACAAAAACAATAAAACAAGAATATATATATAAGACAAATGTTATTCTAACACTGGTTTGTAAAAACATAGTGTATAAATTCAAAGGCATAAAACTTGCAAATGAATTCTACTGCCAATAAAGTATATCCCAGTATATCTTTAAAGCCATGAGCCCATCAATTTTTGTTCAGTGGTAACTTATGATAATTACTTGTCACTCAGTTACCTGACCTTGACCTCAATTTCATGTTCTAGTGGCTATATTGAAGTTGTGTTATCATTTTAGTTCCTCTGGAACTATGCATTTGGGATAACAATACTTGGTGTATAGGTTGCAATGACCGTCTTGTAGGTGTCATGTGAACTTTTGTTTCAGTAATTGCATCCTAATTTATTTTATTTATATGTTACTGATGAAATAATTTATTCACTACTGATGTGGAATGACGTAAAGACTTTTTTATGTGTCCTCACTTATTATTTTACAAAATATTTTTGCATTTGGTTGTCATGGTTTGGTTCAAACTGTTGGCATATCAATGGACATTGACTGTGCTAATCTACTTGCAGACCTATTTTAGTATTTACGAGACAGATTTTATTCAAGTTTTTAATGACAGAAGTTATACAAATATTTGTCTTCTGTTATCTAGATGTCTCATCATTAACAATTAAGTGATTTTTTTAATCCATAAATCCCAAATTAATAGCTTAATATTTCAGACACAACAAACAATTAAAGTCGGCTCTATATTTGGTCTTGTATTTCAAATTGACAACAATATACAACAAGCGTTAAATAATACTTCAATTACTCAATCATAAATTTCCTGTTCTGCACCATCTGATTAAGGAGTATATACATGACAGCTTATGTCCAATCATTCAATTCCTACATTAGTCTCCTAGAAAGTGTACATATGGTAGAAATTTTGGACAGTTGAGCTAGGTCATCCCTTCATAAATTGTATGGTCATCACCTTAAATTAATTGATGGTTATTGTTTATCTGTCACACTAATAGTGATTGATATTCTTGAAAACTTTTAAAGGTTTCTCTAGTTTGTGACCTCCTACAGATTTCAATTAGTAACATTATGGTGGCCACTATTTAAGCAAGACATGTTCACACTTCCACTAGTCCTGATATTAAACTTTGTTCACAGGGGTTTTCCTTGCTTGTTTGTTGTATTTTTTATTACTTGTTGTTTTTGTAAGTCTTTTAGAGATAAATGTGTAATTTCGTACTTGGCTTTTTTCTTTCGTGTACACCTCGGTATTCTCCTGATTTGCTGAAAAAGGAACTAAAGATAAAAATTTTTAGAGTCAGTCACATTTTAAAACTATTTAAGCCATATATATCATTAAGGAAACAAAGTAAAAGAATGACGTTGTAATAAATAGAAAATTTCAAATATATTTAAAAATGTATTTATAAGAGGTCAGATCTCCAGTCAGTTAAATACAAGTTACATACATTTGTTCCATTGAAATAAAGTCTGGTATTTTTTCGATCAAATGTTTATATTTATATATTTAAACAGAATAACTATTTGATAATTTCATTGTATTTTTACATTTTAGGAGCAGTAGAAATTCTAAGAAGTTTAGATGAGATAGATTTCAACGTCATGATGAGTGGTAAAATTTGTGTTGATGAAGTTCAACGATGTAAACGTTTAGCTCGTCTGGATTGTTTAAAGTTGCCAGTATTCATGAAAAATGAGAACCGATATAAAAAGCATTTAAAAGCTATTGCACATTTAAATGGCCTTGACTTACAACATCAGAAAAAGAATGCACCAGCAGCCTACATCCGTCGCTTAAAACAAGGTAGAAGAATTGGTACAGAAAAGGTGAGACGAATACGTAAAAAGCACTTTAAAGGGGTAAAAAATAGTAGTCCTAAGGGTAGTCACTCCACAGACACAACAGGAAGTGAATATGAAGACTATTGTTGTGGTAGTAGAGACTCACGGGTAGGGGGAGGGAAAGTTCCAATAGTAGAGAATATAGCAATGGAAAATATTGCTGTTTCACCCAGTATAAAAGACCAACAGGTTGAATGTTGTACTGCTTGTGAATCACAGAACAATGTTGATGATAACTTAGATTGTATTTCTTTAAAATCATGTGACACTACCTCTTTAATGTCTACCATTTCTTTAAAGTCTGATTGTAAATCTATTACATCTTACAAATCGAAAAAATCTTTTGTCTCAAATATATCAGAGTTTCCTGTTGAATCCACATCAGACATTTTGTCATATATATCTGTGTCTTCTCAAAGAACCACTAGCTCCAACTTATCTGGGAAATCAAACATAACTGTAAGGTTGGAAGAATTAGATCAGAGTAGAAACATCTCACCTCCTGAGTTAACTGACAGCTTGTCTACCAATAATAATGCCAGAAAAGCAACTAGTAGGAGGGATATTTTACCACCACTTGTGTCAATGGGTGAGAGTAAAAAATCGTGGACAATTTCAAAAAATGGAATTTTACGTTTAAATAATCCAACTTGGCAGCCACCACATGTTAATCATAATGTTTGCACCACTATTATTTCTAACCATGATGCAAAACAGGAAATGGATGATAACAGCATGTCAAAAATTTGCAGAATATCTCAGAACAAAAACTGCAATAACCACATAACTGATGTGACTGATACATCAGAGATATTTCTTCCTAAAGTAAATACATATCGACATGATTTTTGCTTTTCTTTAACAGACTCTGCTCTGATTCAAATGAAACCTAAGTCACCTTATGAAAACTCTAAATCTCATGAAAATTTTGAAGAGGATAATAATATAATGGAACAAGGGCCAGAAAAGTTTATTTACCCAGATTTTAATTATTTTGATTCTGATTTTGTTGCATTAAAAAGTCCTTTCCTTCGTACAAAAGATTTTACTGATTTTTCTAATGAAGGTTTAAGAAGGGCCAAGTCAGCAAACTACAGCAGTCATTTAAAGAGTCAAACATCATATCTAATATGACAAATTGTTTAATTGTATTGTTATTCATGTAAATGGCTAGATAACTTGTGTAATGTCTAATGCATTTGAATATTTTTATTTCATTGCTGTTTCTGGTAAAAAGTCTTGACCTTTGTATTTCTAAGTAAATCTGTGATACTTTCTTGTGCCATTTTCACTGCTGATTATAAAAAAATATTTAGTATTTTTTATTTTACTTTGTATTTTTTATGTTTTTTATTATATGAAAAACACAATTTTACCATGTAATGTTATGCATATTTTGACAATTAAACATTCCCTCATTTTGTTATGCAAATGTTACTTATTTCCAATGTACATAATTTTAATTGTATATTGGATATACCTAAATTATTTTGACATGGATTCTGAAAGTTTTTTTTTCAAATCGGACAGTAATTTTTATAACTTTAAAATATCAGATATTCTGAAATGTTGTCAATCTTAAGAACCTGCAGGAATGTGAATATTTGGAAAATAATCTGTTTTTCCAAAAATGGATATAACACTTGTTAGATTTGTTTAATTTCTGCAGGAGAAAATTAGATTGCATTTGATTTTACCCACTTTAACATTGATTTTTTTTTAATTTTCCTGAATATTTGGGCATCATTTTGAATTTAATTCTTGGTCTTTGTACATTATGTATTTATAACTTATTTTTAACTTTTGATACCACTTATTTTTCTCTGTGTGGAACATTTTTCCCCAAATTCTATCTAACACAGTGGAAGCCATTTAACTCTTATACACATGTCTGCCATATTTGTAGCATTTATTTACATGTTTATAATCTTTTATTGATATATCTACAACTTTTACAGTTTTGTGCTTTATAAAACATTTATTGTGTTGGTCTTTCAACATTTAACATGGACTTCAATTTCAATTAATTAACTGTTTATAGTACGCTATAGCCAGCTTATAGTTTCCAGGCTCTACATTTTTAACTAGTTGACCCAGTTTTTTCATATATACTAATATTTTCCCTGGGACATATAAAGGTCAAGATTGATATTAAATATCCTGGCCACTTAATTGCTGTTTTAATAATGTTCTTAAGGATATATGTTTCAGAAGTATTCTATAAGAATTTTTCTTGTTTCTACCCTTTTTTCATTGAAAGGTAGAAATAGAGCCAAATTTATTTATACTTTTTTTATGTGTGGATCATTTTTAGTTCTTCTTCAAAAGTCAGGGTGAGCTATTGTATCACTGTGTTAACAATAATTATCCATCTGACTGTTCAGATTTAACATTTGAATTAACATTTTTAATTTTACATTTAACATTTGCATTTTAACATTTTAAACATGACCACCATTGGCAATCATAGTTTCTGATTGACTGAAATATTGCAGCCAAAAGAATGCTGATTTCTAAATGGATGAAGTTAAAAACTTTCCTATAAAAAACAAGACCAAAAAGTGTTATTTTGCATAACTAATGCATAGGAGATGACCACGAAAAAATTATCTTCATTTATTTTCAGTTTAACTTTTAAGAGTGTATCATTCAGATGCACCATACAGCCTCTCTAGAGCCAATGCTTGATTTTATTTTAACTGAAAGGGACTTTTATTATTTAGATTACTCACTGTTCCTATTTTTTTTAACATTTAAATGGTTGAAGGGGTCGTTATTGTATCAGTTTGGTAAAAAAATGAATTTTTTGTGTGTGAATTTTTAATTGAATGAGCTTTGACTAGTGTGCCAACAGGTTTTATCCATCTTTTAGATATAAGTGGAAAGAGCTATTATTTGTTTTCACTTTAAGGAATTTTTTATTTTTAACCCGATTTTTATAGAATTTAATTCTCTGAATTCTTCATCTAAAGAGTTTAAGGTATCTGACCCATAATTGAAGTTACTGTTTTAATTTTATTTTTCTACCAAGAAATACAGCTTTAAGAAATTAATGTATTGCATAAATGATACAAATAAAATATACTGTTTTACTTTGAGTCAATTTTAACAGTTTTGAGCAAATAATAGTATTTCTGATGTTTGCCGAACATTACCGAGGTCTGCTATATTAAAAATCAATGGACATCCGGGACACCAGGTATGGTCATGTGGTCAGTTGTGGTTCGGATACCTTAAGGTAGAATATGACCAATTTTTCTTGTCATTTTTGTTAATTTGCTGGTGTACATGTTTCTTTATTGTTTTTTGCTAATGCACTCTAAATTATTTTTAGGTAAATTTTCTATTTTTATTTTTTTTTAACTTATCAAATGAATATGATTCTGTTTGTTTGTAAAATGGTGCATCACATCATTTAAGAAACAAGGCATATTGAAGAAAACTGCAACCACAAATTTAATTATTTATTAATAAAATTAAATTTTAAGAGCACCTTTGGATATCGCAGAGAGAAAAACTATGCAACTTTGTAGTGGTGTGTCATTTCTACCATTAAGACATAATTTCATGTATTTAGTATATTAAGTGTATTAATACCAAGTTTTTGTCTAGTCATTTATATATAAAAGTGCTTTTATTTTGTGTTTATTGTTTTTCATTTTTTTTTAGTTATGCTATAAAATATAATAAAATATACCAAGATTAAGTTGAAATTTTGTACAATTATAATTTTTTTTTAAGTATAAATTTGAAAAATGCAGTCCAAAAATTTCTATTTTATATTTATTACTCTCACAAAATCTATCTAAAAATTAATAAAATGACTCATACTTGGAATCCAATTAAAGTTTTTATGTGTACTTTGTGTGCTAATGTACTTAAAAATTATTTTTCCTGTAGTGTTTTTTCATATATATATATATATATATATATATATATATATATATATATATATATATATATATATATATATATATATATATATATATATATATATATATATATATATTCGTTTAAAAATATGTACAACAACATCTAGATACATAATTAAAGCGAAAACAAAGTTTTACACTTTAAAAAATTGCACAAATATTTTGCTTGACCAACAGGTATTGTCAGTGTTGGTTATATCTAATTTTATGCTTGTAACTTGCTGAATTTTAGTTTAAATTGTCAATAATTTCTAGTTTATTTATAAACATCATTTATTTATTTCCATATATCCTTTTTTTAAATCAAAAATGGTTTGATTCCTTCTTTAAGTGTTTTCACCAAATGTTTTAGAAGAAAATTGAACATATCAAGCAGAGATAAACATCTGAAATTTCAACTTCATCTAATCTGTCATTTTAGTTTACAATTCTACATAGCTTATGTTAGATTTGATATTGATATAAGACTTTACATTAAACCTTTATGCTTAATCAGGTACATTGTAGGAGATTTGTTCTATTGCCCCTGTACAGCCAGTAACTTGGGGTTCAAACAGTTGCACGGGACTTTCGAAATTGTAGCTTCAGATAAATTTATGAGATTTACTTAGCATCAAACCAACAGTTTTGTTAAAAGATTGGAAATATAGTAAAGGTCAACGGAATATAATGCGTTTTTAAAGTGTAGGGGAATATATGTCATTACCAGTTCATACATAACATAACGTGAACTAACCGGTTGTACAAAGTGTAATGGCCTAGTGTTTATTCTATCTGTCTTGATACTTGACAAATGTAACCTTCACCACTTACCTGTCAATGTCAAAACAATTTGTTATGAGAAGAATTAAGTGAAGTTTGCATGACTTATTAACAGCTGTGTTTGCTGGCTTTCTTATAACGTTTTACTTGTAAAAAAAGTGATTAGTGTCTTGTAAGTGCACTGATGTACGGGTAATTGTTGTCACGGTTACTGAAAACATAAAACATAGTTGATTCCATTATTTTCCTTACTCCATCATCCGTGGGTTCATTCACACCGAAAGCTTGACTTAATAACCTGTAACTTGTGTTAATTTGTTGATGTAATATTGCTGCATATATGTTAACAAACTGGAGGGTTGTTTTTGTCTCGCCTGCGACGAAAGTCGCTGGAGGCGAGACATATGTATGGGAATCCGGCGGCGGCGGCGGCGGCGGCGGCGGCGGCGGCGGCGTAAACACTTGACATCTTGCTTCATATCTTTGTAAGCCCAAGCCCTAGGTCCATCAAATTTGGTCCAGAGGTAGCTTATAATGAGTACTTGCCAGTCAGTCACCTGTCACCTGACCTTGACCTCAATTTCACGGTCCAGCGACTACGTTAAAGTTTTTGGGTTACGACAGTTCCTCTGTAACTATGCATGGTAGGATGACAATATTTGGTGTATAGGTTGCTGATGACTAGTACATGACTGTCTGGTAGGTGTCACCTGACCTTGACCTCAATTTCACGGTCCAGCGACTACGTTAAAGTTTTTGGGTTACGACAGTTCCTCTGTAACTACGCATGATAGGATGACAATATTTGGTGTATAGGTTGCTGATGACTAGTACATGACTGTCTGGTAGGTGTCACCTGACCTTGACCTCAATTTCACGGTCCAGCGACTACGTTAAAGTTTTTGTGTTACGACAGTTCCTCTGTAACTACGCATGGTAGGATGACAATATTTGGTGTATAGGTTGCTGATGACTAGTACATGACTGTCTGGTAGGTGTCACCTGACCTTGACCTCAATTTCACGGTCCAGCGACTACGTTAAAGTTTTTGGGTTACGACAGTTCCTCTGTAACTACGCATGGTAGGATGACAATATTTGGTGTATAGGTTGCTGATGACTAGTACATGACTGTCTGGTAGGTGTCACCTGACCTTGACCTCAATTTCACAGTCCAGCGACTACGTTAAAGTTTTTGGGTTACGACAGTTCCTCTGTAACTACGCATGGTAGGATGACAGTATTTGGTGTGTAGGTTGCTGATGACTAGTACATGACTGTCTGATAGGTGTCACCTGACCTTGACCTCAATTTCACGGTCCAGCGACTACGTTAAAGTTTTTGGGTTACGATAGTTCCTCTGTAACTACGCATGGTGGGATGACAATATTTGGTATATAGGTTGCTGATGACTAGTACATGACTGTCTGGTAGGTTCCACCTGACCTTGACCTCAATTTCACGGTCCAGCGACTATGTTAAAGTTTTTGGGTTACGGCTGTTCCCCTGTAACTATGCAGGGTATGGTGACAATATTTTGTATACAGGCCGCTGCTGATATTTAATGCTATTTACTTAATGCTTATGACGAAATGTATTTTCGTTACTGATGCGGAATGCAGGCGAGACGTTTTTCTGTGTCCACACTTGTTTCAATTGGCTGTTTGCCACTGACTTGTGGCTGTATGTCGTCGTTTAAAATCGTGTTGATAAGGGCGCAGATACAGTGTTTTACCTCCTAAAATTGTGGACAGCCTTCTTTCAAAGAATCCAGAATTTTTTGTTAAATATTTATGAAAACGAAGATTTTGGTAACGGTTGAATAATTAATTCAATAATCTGTGTATTAGTTATATATTACCGAAGAATGCAGACTCGAATATTGTTTTTATCTATATTTTTGCTGGTCCAAATTTTCCAGCTATTTAATATTTAATATTTCGCTTTTGCTAAAATTTATTATTTCAAATTCTAATATGATATCCTTAATATCGCTCTGAGTCACACCTGTTGTACAACACTCGGCGTCAAAGCAAGATTTCTCACATTGTAAGGACTTCACAATCAACTTTGTGTTCTAAATCGACAAGTTCTGCAACTCGTAGCTTACGTTGTGGATAAATATTGTATAATTTAAATGATTTCATTAGTCAAAACATGTCACATGAATATTCTGTAAAATAGTGCTCAGACCAACTACTTCTAAAGACAAAGCTTTTTTATTTTCCAATTTTCTAGAACTTTGTTTTGATTGATTTTTTTTTTTTAATTTTGGGAATCAAAATCAGAATGTCCTGTTAGAATCGAAATAAATCATTTGGGCACGAGTATATACTGATTGTACCACGGATTGGCTTTCTATGGGTACTTACCACTCGCTAACGCCAAGGGTAAAATATTTGGCATAAAGGGCTGATCCGTGGTAAAATCGATATGAATTCGTGCCCAAATGAATTATTTCTTATAAATTGTTGTTTACAATGAATGTATTCTCTTCTTGTAAATTGTTTAACAAATTTTGTCATTAATACTGCTTCCGTGAAGCGTGCGTGAAGCACTTTTAATACATCTTTAATACAAAAATTACTTGTATAACTGCTACATTTATTTTATTTTACATAGTCCTTTGGTATAGCTACATTGATGCATTTATGGTGTGTTGCTCTTTTTGCGTGATGTATAATCACCAATGCCATAAAATTTAACCCATCATTCCATCTGCATGATATGGTTAACTTAAATAGCCGTCAATATTATCACATTCTTATTTCAGCAGTCAGTAGACAGCTTCGTAATCTGCGAAAAAGAGCAAAAATTTGGTTCCAATATTGTAGGTATTTGTTTTGACTGGTATTTAGTGTATTGTGTAGGAATTAATTCTAGGGTGGTTGTAGAAGTGGACCCATTCAGATTTACAATGATATTGGACCCATCATGAAATATTTATGAATTTCACAAGCTGTGTATGGTTATATTCAAAACACATGTAATTTACATTGCCATTCATTACGCATTATTAATTTTCTGAATAGATCCAGTGTCTAGAGTTGTGTTTGTTAGTTACTAATCTATTAATTTTTAATGATAGTGATACGATTTGCATCAGAATATAACTGAACGGGAAAGGTTACATAAAATTATGCAGATTGTAAATACTTTCTTTTGGTTACATTTACTGAAGATCTTCAAAAGACGGGACAACGTTCGTGAAAATTATATGATTACTGACATTTAACTTGTTCACTAGTACATTACATGTATATGGGATGTATTTAATATTTTTAATTATAGCAGGACATGAAATACCTGTCCTTAATGTTAAATTTATGCTGCTATTTTTAGCTCGAGTGACTCAAAGTCATAATGAACTTTTGTCATCACTTCTCGGCCGTCTCGTGCGTCCGTCCGTCCGTAAACTTCACATTTTAAAATTTAAGAAAAAAATTATCTGAATATCTTGTTAAGATCGGACAGAACATTGCTCTGATTGTTTTCATGCGAAGGGCGCGAAGAAAGTGCATATGGTGACACTTTTTATGCAAGTCTCTGGCAATCTAATTAGATTGAATCTCTGGTAATCAATTATTTCCTTGGTGGCTGTTATGTTGCAAAAAATGATATTTAAGCTATTATTTTTGAAGAAATAAAGCATAGAAAGTTAGATTTACCTTTGTCTACAGAAAAATATAACAAGGGAAAGCAAGATTTAAATTTATTTAAATATATTTGTTTCGAAAACGAAGGTTTTATATGTTCCCTTCGAAATACCGGTATTCGGAAAACACATAATAGTTGGTTAGCTGTACCGGATAATGCATTTGAAGTGGGTCTGGAATTTCTGAAGTGTTAGAATAAATCGAGATTTTGAAACATTGATCTAGATGATTACAATCACAAAAGTCGAAAATCAACTCAGAAACTTAAAGGTTAAAAGTTTTGTAACTTGGCGCAAATAATATTGCTACACAAATTTTTCATTTCGTCTTTGCAACTACAGTTAATCATTTTTAGCTCACCTGACCCGAAGGGTCATGTGAGCTATTGCCATCACTTGGCGTCCGTCGTCGTCCGTCGTCGTCGTCGTCGTCGTCGTCGTTAACTTTTCTTCAAAAATCTTCTCCTCCAAAACCACTGAAGGGATTGCTTTGAAACTTTGCATACATCATCAGTAAAATGCCCTCTACCAAGTTTGCCCAAATCATGGCCTCAGACCAACCAACATGGCCGCCATGGCTAAAAATAGAACAGAGGGGTCAAAATACAGTTTTTTGCTTATAGTTCAAAAAGTATAACAGATACAGGAAAACCGAAGAGACCTTCCTTCTTCAGCATCTAAAGCTCTACAAAACACTCCATTGGGTCAAAGTTGTATGATGACTCCTTGTAGGAGTTATTGCCCTTTAATTGTCAAAATTGATGATTTTTGCCATTTTTGCCTCAAAATCTTGAAAATTATTAGAACTAGAGAAAAAGTTAGCATTGCTTAATTGTTCTTCTCTATGAGGGCTACAAAAATGACTTACGGGTCAAGATTGTCTGATTAACCGTTTAAGAGTTATTCCCCTTGAACTGTTTTTTTTAATCGGTTTTAATTGATTTTTTAAAATCTTCTCCTCTGAAACAACTGAAAATACTGCTTTGAAACTTTGTACACATCATCTGTCAAATGTCCTCAACCAAGTTTGCACCAACCATGGCTGCAGATTAACCAACATGGCCACCATGGCTAAAAATAGGATGGGGGGGGTGGCGGTAAAATGCAGTTTTTGGCTTATATTTAAAAAAGTGTAACAGATACAGGAAAACCGAAGAGACATGCCTTCATCTGCATCAAAAGCTCTAAGAAACACTCCATTGGGTTGAAGTTGTATGATGACTCCTTATAGGAGTTATTGCCCTTTAATTGTCAAAATTGATGATTTTTGCCATTTTTGCCTCAAAATCTTGAAAATTATTAGAACTAGAGAAAAAGTTAGCATTGCTTAATTGTTCTGCTCTATGAGGGCTACAAAAATGACTTAAAGGTCAAGATTGTCTGATTAACGGTTTAAGAGTTATTCCCCTTGAACTGTTTTTTTTTAATCGGTTTTAATTGATTTTTTAAAATCTTCTCCTCTGAAACAACTGAAAGTACTGCTTTGAAACTTTGTACACATCATCTGTCAGATGTCCTCAACCAAGTTTGCACCAACCATGACTGCAGATTAACCAACATGGCCACCATGGCTAAAAATAGGAGGGGGGGGGCGGTAAAATACAGTTTTTGGCTTATATTTAAAAAAGTGTAACAGATACAGGAAAACCGAAGAGACATGCCTTCATCTGCATCAAAAGCTCTAAGAAACACTCCATTGGGTTGAAGTCGTATGATGACTCCTTATAGGAGTTATTGCCCTTTAATTGTCAAAATTGATGATTTTTGCCATTTTTGCCTCAAAATCTTGAAAATTATTAGAACTAGAGAAAAAGTTAGTTTTGCTTAATTGTTCTGCTCTATGAGGGCTACAAAAATGACTTTAGTGTCAAGATTGTCTGATGGACCGTTTAGGAATTATTCTCCTTGAACATTTTTTTAATCAATTTTACTTGATTTTAAAAAATCTTCTCCTCTTAAACCAATGAAAGGACTGCTTTGAAAAATTGCACACATCATCTTTAGGATGTCCTCTACCAAAATTGTGCAAATCATGACACCTGACTACCTACATAGCTACGTTGGATTAAAATAGAAAAAATGAAAAAAGGGGGGGGGGGTTGAGAGAGTTTTCGACCGATAGTTCAGCTCCTGGGAGCCTCTAGTTTCTGATTTGCAGGTTTTTAAAGTTTTTTAATATAACTATAATATCAAATTCATTATAACTTTTTAAAAGTGATGCGTGTAAGGTCCTTTATTAAGATGTCATTTCTTTTGATCTGGCGAAATACATGGCCACCATTAAAATCCTTGCTGCATGGAAACCGCAAACATGCAGGGCAGGCATGAAGAATATAGTTCTTGAACGACTCCTACGACGCAAACATAAAAAGCAAAAACAAAAGTTTCATTTACCCCAGGACGTAGTTTTCAGATATAGTACGTTCTCAGTAATCAATTTCTTAGACAGTTTTAACACAGATTCTTAAACTTCTTTCAACAACATTTTAAAACATTCCTCCTTTATTAGGTACGAGTTTGCAACTGGTCATTTTAGACTTTTGTGATTTTATTCAAATCAGATTTAGACATGGACACCGCCAGGAATCATAATTTCTTAATGGCCTAAATATCAAAATACTTCAGTAAATAAATCCGGTCAAGTGACTTTACGACAGATTGTTGGATGCAACCATGAACACTTCCTTCAATGATCATTTATGATGTATTAACCATGGGAGCGATACAAGCTTTCTGGAGCTTGTTAATTGTATAAAGTTTTAAATTACCCTTTTTGTAGTACTTAAAGCAGGCGTTCAGATCTCGCTAAAATAAGTCCAATGATGGAGCGAACACGTACTCGGAACCCCTGACTTCGGTGGATGTTGTTGATGGGATCATTAATCCTTTTTAAAGCCCTGTCAATTAAATATTTGTTTTCAATTAAACAATTGTCCACCTAAAACTTGTCTTTTATGCATGCATTGAGTTTATATGAACAGGCTTGACCATTTTGTAGCTTGTTTTAAGGGAACTATCGTGATTGTTTTCACTGTGCATTAACTTACCAGATGTTTATATAGTGTGATTTTGCATGTTCATTGACCTAACCAGTATTGACCATGTTTATCTAAATAGTTCAGTGTGAACAGTCTTTCCCAGTATTTGTTGTTTTCAAAACATTTCTTTATATTTATTTTATCTTTGATGACATTTTATCTTATCTGGTTCATTATTTGTAATTAAAGTTGTCCTCCATTTGTGTTAAACCAAATCAAAATAATGACACAATTTATTTTAATCATTTGTACTATTAACATTTTCAAAAAGAACTTGTGTATATCAATTTGTTTCACTTTCTTTTTCAGAAAATAGGCTGTTGGCCTCTAAAGTTACTATGCAAATAGGTAACTCTTCTCTGTTGAACCATCTTAAACTTTTTTTGTGATAGTAAATAGCTAGTCAGACTTTTGTGTGTGCTTTTATACCTTTCAGAATTTTGACTTTTTGGTGGAAGAATTTTATCAAAGTTTGCAGAGGAACAAATATGCACAAATGAATTATTCATTTAATAGGTACTTTTGATTAATTGGATAAAGTAATAATTTACATTAACAAAACCCTCAGATAGTTAAAATTTATTGAGGACACCATAGGCCATCTACTGAAAATTTAGAAATAAATATCTCCCATCGTACCGAGAACCGCCCGTCCAAGTGATTACTAATAATTTATTCCAGTTTTATATTGAAATTACTACACAAATATTATTTAGATATTTATTCTTTAATTCTACATATTATAAAATATAACATATTTACCATAGATTTGTACGTAGACAACAATAAATCAATTATAAGCAAAATGAAATCATGTTTTAAGTTAGGAAAGTAATTATGTGAAAATACCTGGCACTTTCTGTATTTAGTAATGCAACAATTATCTTAAAAACCAAATATTCAAACATGAGTGCTAACCGATGCTAATAAAAGAACTTGTTTAAAAAATTCAAAGCAAGAGGATGGTTATATATTTTTATGAGTATGAACTTAAGCTCTATACATTAGACCGACTTGCAATATTAAAACAAGTGTATATAGATGAAATACAGACAGTTAACTGGAGCTAAATAAAAACAATTTTTATATGTTTTCCCTAAATATGACATATTTTGCATTTGTGTATTACCGTAAGTAAGATCTGTGCAAATCTCCAATTCGTCCTCTCGTGACAGGTAACCAGGGTAAAAATACGTATTGACCCTGTAATTCTAAAGCACATCTGGTCTTTCCGATATCGTCGGTTGGCATTTTAAGTAATTTAAAGTTTATGATAAAATTATTATTATTATATTTTCCACATCCCTCCACTCTTATTAGCCCGAGCCCGATCTCGGGCTAATACCAGAGCAATATGGAATATAACATTTAGTTTTACCGCCGAAGAAGAAAGGGTATAAAGTTTTACCTTTGTCCGTCCGTTCGTTTGTCTAATTTCTGTCGCAGTTTTCAAAGCAACTATAGTATGCAGAATCCTGATATTTTGCATATTGTTTTATTTTATAGTACCATTGGTGTATAGCGATTTTATGCTCCTTTGTCATCTACTTCGTGTGAAAGTGGGGTATAACTAGTGAGAGATTTTTTAGCTCACTGATTTATCTTGTTTTTGTTAACTTGAAAAATTCATTTGTGCCTAGTTTGAAGGAGAGGCATTGCACATTTGTCATAATATATTTACTTTTGTTGGTTGTTATTTATAAAGAATAGTGTCAATAACATAGTTTTCTTATTTTGACATTTCTATTTATTGCAATGTTTTATATCTTCACTTGGCTCCCTTTTTGCTATTGTCGCCTTCACAAATAGTCTACATGACTTTCTCTACACATAGGGATATCTTGGGTCCCGGAGGGTAAGCACATTTTGCTTCACTTTTTACACCCGTTTCGTTAATTTTGTTTAAACCTGCGTGATGTCACTCTGTCACTATTTGACCTCACACCCGTAGGTTATTTAGAAATATCCGTCACTATACCTACAAATAATACCCAATAGCGATCAAACATATTGTAACAATTTATCGTCACAAATGCAACCAAAGTTAACACAAAAACATAAAATTCCATTCAATTTGCAGTCAAACTTAATAAGTAAGTTAAATTGCTAATGTTTGAAAACCATTTCAAAGTCATAATAATATATTTGTTTGTTTTTGTATGGTTTGATCAACAAACGTTTGTGTTATCATACGCTGTCCTGTTTCTCTTAGTATATGTAGTAGTAAAGATAATAGATTAGATCCAGTCATGGATAAGATTTCTTAATATAATGTACACAGTTGGTCTTATTTGTATAAATGTTTATTATGGTATGTTGTACAAAATTATTTGAAGTTGTTCATGATTATTTTCTATATTACTTTTAAATTTTAAAAAAATCCCAGGGTCATGTGTTACCACTAAGCGTCCGTTGGATTCATCGTCGTTCTTACTTTTCACCGAGGCCACTGGAACGACTAAAATTAAACATGGACAAAATATTCATTTTATGGTTAAGTTCTTTATGAATAAACCATAATAATACATATTTACAGAGAAGATAAATGAACATATACATGATGCAATAGAACTTCAGTGCTCATTACATATATTAATATACTAATATATTAACCGAGAGGGTAGACATTCACATTTATAACTTCAATAAATCCACAAAGTTCTCCTTATTTAATTACTTTTTAGGAAAATAATTTATTGTTTTAATGCTAATTTGATAGTGAAAATTGTAGGCAACGCAGGAGTTTATATAGTCCTCGTTCCCTATATACATCATTTATGATGCAAATTTTATCAGTTCTGTAGTTGTTAATGGTAGCAAAATTTACATTTGTTATTTATGTACAACAAGCATTGTGGTCTTATAAACTCTTATATTTTTGTTGACATCAATTTCTAAACTCAGAGTATAAAACATATATCAATTAAATGCATTTTCATTTACATATCCATTAGATACGAGATTTAATTGATGTTAATTGTTCACATGTTTTCATCTTATAGAAGTTATTAAGTAAACTAATGTTTTAAAAACCGACTTACTTTTTTAATAGCAGGATGATGACTTTTAACAAATTTGTATGACATTATCCTTGCATCTGGACATTAGCATATGCGGCACTGTATTCAACACATTTGCCCTTCCTGAATTTTACTATTTTGCAAAAATCAAAAATAGATGAATTAGCTTACACCAAAGAAAAATTTATTTAAATTACTATTCGTGATGTTATATAAATAACCACGAGTTTATATATATTAATTACATATGAAGTCTGTTGGAGATTAACCTCATGTTCATCACGTGATGTTCATATCCGGATTTTAGATGATTTTGTTTTGAACATCAGAGGGGTTTTTTTCACTTCAAAACTAGAAAACTTGTAATAGTATTTATCCCAGGAACTGACATTTTTTGTATTTAATATGCTATTTTGCAATATAAATGTTATGAGTTGCTTTTGAAAAATTATGATTGATTATGAGATTTGATTTTGGCAGAGCTATGTTATATGCATAATTGATAGCTTTTTGTTCAAATAAAGATGAGCGCAGATACAAAGTTTAGACGCTTATAACCTGTACTGTTTAAAGCACATATTTATTCATTGTCAAAATATTTTGTTTTTGCAGTGGGCATAACAGTAATGTATATGAAGCTTATTTTAACCAAGTTCTACACTAGAATCATTAGGAATTCATTAAACATGTGGAAAAAAAACGAAACTTTGGATCCTAGACTGTAATTTGCTTGTTCATATTTTTCAGATTAATATTGCTAGCAGCACTGATGTATTACATTTTATCACATGAATAGAATTTTGCGTGTTTTTGATTGGTTTAAACAACTTTCTTGTCACGATAAATCACAATAGTACTAAAATTGCATCAAAGTATGGAAATTTTTGTCCGCTGAATGATTCCGCTGCACAGTGGTCAAGCGGATCCAATATCGACCTGGTTTTTCTCTAAAAGTAGCTCGATAAGTATAATTGTGTGGTAGCATCCTCTGTTTATCTGATCAAGGAATATGGTGATTATATTGATGTAATACAACGATTACCGACTTTGATATACGGTCGCTATCAGGATTAATCAGCCCTTAAAAATGTATATTCACCTCACCTAGCGGCTCGGTGAATATAAGATTTTCTCTGGCTGATAAATCCTGATAGCGATATGAAAGTCATTAATTGTATATTAATAAATCCACGTCTTACAAAACGGCATGATTTGTCTCATTTAATTATGTACTTTATGTTTTACTGATACTTTTTAAAAAATGAAATATTTAATTGTTTAACTATAGTCAGCTACATGTATCACACTGATGTATCAATGTTGGGATAGCTTGACCTGGGAAGTTGAGTTGATATCTGTTATGATGGATTTGGTTTTGAGTATTCTTACTTAAGATGTAACGTTTTTTACAGTTTAGATATATTGATATATTAATGTTCAACAGAAAATGCTTATGTTTATAAACGACGTCTTTCATCAGTACTTTTATTTTTGTTTTATTTTTTTCTGAATTTGATTGTATTGAGTAAATACAGAACTGGTAATATATTCAGGTGCACTTTTGAGAGGAGAAATGTAGTACATGCACGTTAATTTGGGAAATCGGAATATTTACATAAGGATTTATACTTGTTTTGTTTTTATAGTTGTGATAGTTTATAATTATTTATTAAAGTTGATATATACATCGGATTTTTTTAAATATATAATTCCATATACCTTCTAAGAAAACTCTGACCAATTAAGCATGACTTAACTAATATACAGATATGGCACGCGACCATTATTAAGCTTTCCTACCTAACGACATTAGTTTAAATCTAATTATCGGACATTAACATGTTAACATGGTGTTTTAATTACCAAACTATTTTAGATAATATAACTTGTTGTCTATCCATAAGCTTAAACCGTAGTAGAATTCGTGTGTTCAGATACATTCTCGCGGACGTCGAATATCACACCCTGATGACAGATTTACAGTAAAATCGACTATAGTAAAAGTCGGCGTACAATGGCAGAGGTTTTTTGAGTGACAAATAAAAACTGTGTACCGCTTATGATCGAGCTTATGGTCCTTTTGTAGATCCAAAAAGGTGCAAATTGAAATCTACAATATTTCTCACGTTCAATAAGCGTTTTGAAATACAATCTAATTAAAATTATATCTTTCACTATCTCTCCCTTTTTAGCTTACCTGACCTATGTTATCACTTTGCGTCCGTCGGCGGCGTCGTCGTCGGCGTCTGTTAACTTTTTACATTTTAATCTTCTTCTCTAAAACCACTTGGCCAGTTGAAACCAAACTTGGCCATAATGTTCATTGGATGGACCTTTACAAAGTTTGTGTTTTTTATTTGGATTGGAAAACCAATATGGCCGCCACCGCAGGACTTAGTTTAACATAGGACCCTATGGGAAAAAAAGTTAAAAATGGCTTCTTCTCTGAAACCGGTTAACCAATCAAAACAAAACTTACTAGCAATATTGTTTGGATGGTCCTTTATAAAGTTTATGTTTTCTATGCCAACTGGAAATTCAAAATGGCCGCCACCGCAGGACTTAGTTTAACATAGGACCCTATAGGAAAAAGTTTTAAAAGGCTTCTTCTCTGAAACTGGTTAACCAATGGAAACAAAAACTTACTAGCAATATTGTTTGGATGGTCCTCTATAAAGTTTGTGTTTTTTATGACAATTGGATATTCAAAATGGCCGCCAACACATGACTTAGTTTAACATTGGACCCTATGGGAAAACAAGTTTAAAAGGGCTTCTTCTCTGAAACCGGTTAACCAATCAAATCAAAACTTACTACCAATATTGTTTGGATGGTCCTTGATAAAGTTTATGTTTTTTTATGCCAATTGGAAAATTAAAATGGCCGCCACCTTAGGACTTAGTTTAACATAGGACCCTATGGGGAACAGTTAAAAAAAAGGTGTCTTCTCTGAAACTGGTTAACCAATGTAAACAAAACTTACTAGCAATATTGTTAGGATGGTCCTTTATAAAGTTTATGTTTTTTTTTATGCCAATTGGAAATTCAAAATGGCCACCAATGCAGGAAGTAGTTTAACATAGGACCCTATGGGAAAAAAGTTTAAAAGGCTTCTTCTCTGAAACCGGTTAACCAATCAAAGCAACACTTTCCAGCAATATTGTTTGGATAGTCCTCTATAAAGTTCATGTTTTTTATCCCAATCGGAAATTCAAAATGTCAGCCACCGCAAGACTTGGTTTAACATGGGACCGTATGGGAAAAAAAGTTAAAAAAGGTTTCTTCTCTGAAACCGATTAACCAATGGAAACAAAACTTACTACCAATATTATTTTAGATGGTCCTTTATAAAGTTTGTATTTTTTATGCCAATTGGAAAATCAAAAGGCCACCACCCCAAGACTTAGTTTAACATAGGACCATATGGGAAAATTTTTTCAAAGGCTTCTTCTCTAAAACTGGTTAACCAATGGAAACCAAAACTTACTAGCAATATTGTTTGGATGTCCTCTGTGAAGTTTATGTTTTTTATGCCAATAGGAAAATCTAAATGGCCACCACAGCATTACATAGATTACTTAGTTTAATATAGGACCCTATGGGCAAATTAGAAAAATTTCTTCTCTATAAAACCGGTTAACCAATGGAAACAAAACTTTCTAGCAATATTGTTTGGATGGTCCTCTTTAAAGATTATTGAAAATTACAGGACTTCGTTTAACATCAGGCAAATGCAACCTTTATTGCCTATAAAATCAGGTGAGCGATACAGGCTCTTAAGAGCCTCTGGTTGTTATTGTCGCTGTGAAGATCTAACAACATCCCATTACAGGTCATCTCAGGATGATTTTTTGTATTGACCAATCAAAAACAGTCTTTACCAACCTTTAATGTTGGGGAATCCTCTGTCATTGTTCGTATTCTCTCTGGCATTACGGGACGGTTACTGTATTGGCCTAGTTATTGGTCTAAGGCTTGCTTTATTGGTCTTACATTTACATCATTTACAAAGTGGAAGCTACCATCGGCATAAACTCTTAGTGTCACCATAACTTGTGATAATGGAAAAGGAACGTGATATCGTTGTACTTTTTAAGCATGCCTGGAACCTTATATATGCAAAATCGTTGGCCTTGATATCCCTTAAATCTCTATTTAACAACCATCAATCAATCAATCAATCAATCTCTAATTCAGTGTATATTTTTACCACTTATGCAGTTATAATATAGTAATAGTAATCTTTATTGCAAAATTACACCCATTAGCGTCAAGCAATACAATAACTAAACAAACATACAAAACAATTTCAATAACACAATATCATCACATTTGTTTACATGTGCTCCTAGGCTATCAAATGACTTCAGAATTAATAAGAAAGGCAGACCAGTAAACTGTACATTTAATGGGTCATCGTAGGAACCTATAAATCAACTTAGTTATACTAGTCACTGGTCCCCGCTATAAAATTAATATGAATGGCAGATCTATATAAGTGTAAATTTTAAAGATCCGGAGCTTTACAATCAATTCAACAAGAATGACAACCCTTAGGAAATTTCATTGGATTGGCGGACCAATTCACTGTAAATATGGGACCAGGGATACACATTTAATTCAATTATAAATCCGGACCCGTAAACTGTAAATTTACTGTGTAAATATTAATAGAAACACTTAAACATCATAGAAGTTGGTGTGATAAAATGTATATGCCAGGGAACGGTAACTTGTATCTTTTAACTTTATTCATCAACGCTCAGACACAAAATGTGTAACATGAGGTCATACATACAACACAAATAAACAAGTGACGAAATGAACAGATACGACATGTCATATCACATGAACATCACATTATTGTTTTTACAACATATCACAGTAACACATTTAATCATTACATTCTTGTTTTTATAATAAATTTATATCACATATATCTAAGTCCATTCGTTGGTGGAAATTCGTCTTTAAATTTGACTAAAACACCGTCATTTGTATCGTTGCATAATCTTCTGGACCCTATATATTAATTTTTGTTTATGCTCCATGTTTTTTGAAGATCCGATACTTTTAGTAAGTGTACTGGTTGGAAGCTTCCTTTAGAACTTTTATATAAAATTTTGAACTACCTGTATTGTGTATTTACACAGTCCCAGTGGACTTGCATTATTCTATCTCCCAATCATGTCATATGAAGAATACCTTAAGCATTTAGAGTTGAACGCCATTGATGAGTCTTGACTAGACGTAACGTGCGTCTGGCGTTATGAATTTGTCACCTTTGGTAATTTGAATAACATTTTATGAGAATATTTGAACAGAACCAAATGAAAACATAACAAGAAGCTAATGATAAAAACAATATAGAGAAATTTAAGTTTAGTTATAGCTCTGAGAAGGTTCAAGATCGATATTTTATCATTTGTTGACATCATTTCTTTATACTGACACTGACTTAGGTCATTCGTTGGTCGAATGTGTCTAAAATTTTGACTAAAACACCGTCATTCGTATTGTTGCATTATCTTCTTGACCCTGTTTATTATTTTTTGTTTATGCTGCATCGTCATGTTTTTGATGATCGGATACATAGTAAGTGTACTTTTGTTTGTTTGTTTGAATGATGTTTAACGCCAATTTCAGCAATTTTTCAGCTCTATCAGGGCGTCCAGTTTTTTATTGGGGAGGAAGCCGGAGAGAACCCCCGACCTTCGGTAGGAAAACTTGCAATCCTTAATTTGTCAATTAAGATTGGAGTCGAATGCACACTGCCCTGACTTATTGAGACTCGAACCCGCAACCTCAGTGTTGACAGACCACGTGATCAATAGTAGACGAACTACCTTAACCACTCGGCCACCGAGGGCCCCAGTAAGTGTACTGGTTGGTAGCTTCCTGAATCTTTGTATAATAAACAGGCATATACTTTTTTCGAAATTCAACAATTTTCTTGTTTTTGCAAGGAAATAGCGAATGAACTCATCTCCAATGTAATTTTTACATAATGTACATAGTCTGGCTTTTTTTATATTTAGCCATTTACCAGTTTCAATAGGTCTGTAATTTACAGCTCCAAACTGTTTTGATCAGGTAATTTAGTCAAATATTTTTCTAAGCCAAATTCTTTTTTAAAAAGATCACTGAACCATTTCTGTATAAACTTGTCACTAAGTACTCTTGCAATTAACTGATTAACAATAATTCTATTTGGTTTATAAAAATATATAATTAAATATAGATTCAATATAATTCAGCCATTTAATGTTGTGTACACCATGTGTTTTCAAGCTATATATCGTTTTGTACATACAGCTACTTAATTTATCACCATACGATATATAATAATGATAAAATAACCGTATCGCATATAATATACATGTAATACAGTTTTATTATAATAATAAGTTCACTTAAGCACTTTTTTTCAAACTAATTCAAGATGTGAACAATCAAGTTCTAGAAAAAAATGTTCTAGATCATTTAAAAATATGGAGAATAGAAAAGGTGACAAGTTTTCTACCTGTCTCCCTGTCAAACATGAAAAAAACTCCGACTGTTCATCATTATATTGAAAACACGATTTTATTTTCATATAGAAGATAATTGTGAAGATTGTGCCTTTTATTTCACTCTTTTGTAGTTTTGTTCCCAAGTCACTTCTCCACACTGTGTCAATAAAGCTTTGTGAAAATCTACAAAAGTGCAAAATAATTTCTTACCAAATGATTGGTATAGCGATATTAAAGCATGCAGGACAAAAGTCCGATTGAAGAATATCAATAAAATTTCTTTTGGAAAAATGTCAATCTACCATTTATTATTGAATTAAAAAAGTTTTCTAAGCAACTGATTTACGTTATCGCTCTAAAATTGTCCATGTCCATCGAAAATTCTTTGTTCTTATATACAGGTCTTTAGATACCGAGGGTACAGCTTTCAAGTTTTTTCCTGCATCAAAGACTGGTTGAATATTCTACAATATACTTGAATTAGTCCGGGGAGAGTTTTTAAGATACTCATTTAGAATATTGTCTAAACCTGGAGATTTATTGCTTTTCAATTCATTAAAAGCATTAGTGACTTCTGCTACAGAAATTAAGTATATCATTAAGTATATAGTCAAAAAGAGGGTTGTCACTAAGTACACGAACATCTAGATTAAAATCATTTTTAACATCAGAATTATTTAGATTCTTAAAGTATAGGGGGTTCTCTTTTTTATTTCCCGGGAACTTCTTTAGAGTTTTCCAAAATGATTTCGTGACAGATTTAGCGAGAGATCTTAATTCATTGGTACTTTTATCTTGGTATAAGAAGAAATTGTTATTAATCACTTTTCTATATTCTTTGGCCTTTTTATTTAAAAATGATTTAGTGCATTCTGTTTTATCATATCTGAATCTGTTCTCATCCTTGTGAAATGCATTTCGCTTAAATTTACATTGTTTATTAAACCATGGTTTCATATTAAATACAGTATTATCAGTTTTAGTGAAAAAAGATTACAAAGGTCGTTAGTTAGACAGATCACCTGAGTGTGTTGTTTAGATCATTTTCTAATTCTCACGTGAAGTGTAATTGATTTTCTTGTAATCTGCTTATTGTTTGTTTTTATAATAATATTTTGATTTCCACTTCGCGCTGGAAAATACAGCCCTACCATCATCATCCACACCAAACAAGTCAAACACACAAATACCTAACTTTGATGTTCCAACAATCAACAACATTGTATAACGGCATTCCATCAGATCCAGAATCATCCTTATTATCAGATATGAACCAACAGCAAATGTCCACTATAGAAACTATCAGTAAAACTGATACTTCCTCAATAATTAGGCCATCAGACAACATTAGTTTTTTGTCATCAACTTCCAAAGCATACCGGAAACAAGAAAACTGAGTTGTAAAACATGATATCTTGCATGGAACCAGACGTAATCATAGGAGATGAAATCCATCTAGAACCAACTTTCTTAGATGCTAAAATACTTTCATATGACATACCACCTGAACAACATTATAAAATATTTAGACCAGACAGTAAAACAAAGATAAAGGAGGTAGTGGCGTTAATCATCATGGTAAAACCCAGCTATGAAGCAGAGATATGTCCGGAACTATTACTAATTGTAACTTGTAAATGGGTAAAAAATACATCAACAAAGAAAGACATCATACTTGTAGGAGAACCAAAGTCACCTTTAGAAGCCTTAGACCAATTAGATGTATCGTTAACTAAGATCAACAACTCTACCAATTACAAGAACTGTAAAGTCTTTGTAGAAGTAGACTTCAATCTAGGAGATATAGATTGGTGCAATGAAGGAACTGTATGTTCAGGAGCTAGATACTGAAAACATTGTGACAAACTCATATCCATCCTCAACTGTTATGGCCTTGAACAAATCAACACCTTATCCGCAAGACAAGGAAGAATATTGGATCTCTCCTCGGTGGCCGAGTGGTTAAGGTATTTCGTCTACTATTGATCACATGATCTGTCAACACTGAGACAGCGGGTTCGAGTCTCACTGCAGGGCGGGTGCAGTCGACTCCAATCTTAATTTACGAGGCCTGCCAGTTTTCCTACCAAAGGTTGGGGTTTTTTTTCGGGTACTCGGTGTAATAAAATCTTCAAATATAGTTTTGTTATTTATTCCTGGTGTAATACAAACCATTTTTGAACTTGGCATGGAAAACAGATACATGTGACTAGTAATTAGCTTGTTTGTTTTGTTCTTTCCATTATTCTTTATTACTATAATAAATAGGGCTAAATTTGTGATGGAAAAAAATCATTATTTCAAACAAAGTCTTGAATTAGTTTATAACTTTATTCCTAATATATAAAAAAAAAAACATTGTTGAACGTGTTATGGGAAAAAATTTGTGAAAATATATTAATTTGATCCTTCCTTTTATTCTTTATTATTATTTTTAAAAAAAAACCTTGTTATTGACAAACTTGCTTTAAAAAGTAAATAATAAGCATTGTCCTTTCTTCTTAACTTAAACAAAAAACTCAGTGGGCGTCACCTGTAGAGGAAAAACTTATGTTATAAAAATCTTCTTTCCTTTATTCGTAATTACTATAAACAAATCCTGGATTCATAATTAATATAATTACCATTGCTAAACATGCATTAGAAAAAAGTAAGTAGAAATGTCTTCAATTAGTTTTTTCTGTATTCTGTATTAATATATATGAATGAATCATGCTTCGAACAGTGTCGTACATGTCAAGACTCTGTTCGAAAAATATAAATAAACTACTAAATGAAGCCTTCAACCTCACCAAAGAAGTAAACGATCAAAATGTATATACATGGTACACCTTCGCTAAAGATTTTATATCTGATGATAAGCTTCTGCAACAAGTTGTAAATTGTAATAATAAAAATAAACTGAAAACTTTAAAATCAAATTCAAAAAACCTTTTTAATAAATGGTTTCAGAAATTATATCAGAACAAACTTGATTTACTAAATGAAAGTAATAAAACATACTTATATAAAAGCATAAAAGAAGATTTTAACAGAGAATTCTATCTTTTATTTAAAGATTTTGAATCTAGAAGGGTCCTCACAAAAATCAGAATGTGTGACCATAATCTAGCCATAGAAAAGGGTAGATACTTAAAAATTCCCAGAGAGCAAAGACTATGTGTTGTTTGCAACGTAGTAGAGGACGAGGCTCATTTTCTGCTGCATTGCAAGACAAATGGGTCTTTGCGAAACACTTTACTCAAAGAATTTTTTGAAGATGCTGATAAATACGAACAACATAGTGAAATAAAAAAATTAAAAATACTTCTAAATCCAAAAAGCTATAAACAAGTTAATGTTATAAGTTCCTATATAAAACAATCATTAGTATTGAGGATGGGGGACTCTTAATTAAATACTTGCAAAGCTAATACATACATTGTTCATGTAAAATACTATGTTTTATATGTTAATTGTGTATTTCTACGGTTATATCGTTTAATTATATAGTTTTGTCACAAACTCTGTTTAGATGTTTATATGACAATAAAATTTGTATTGTATTCTGTATTAATATAAAACCATTGCTAAACTTGTAATAGTAAAAAAGTATATGTGAAAAAAGCTTTAATTGGTTCTTTCCTTTATTCTTTATTACTTTAGAAAAATTCCAATCTTATAATGAAAAACATATTTTTAAAAAAGGTTTCAATTAGTAAGTTTCTTTTCTTCTTAAATTGTATAAAAGTAGATAGCTGAACTTGTAATGGAAAACCTTCTGCTAAAAGGTTCTTCCTTCCTTTCTTTGAAGGTGAAGCAAATATCAAATCAATCAATCCTTTATTCTCTATTCCTTTAAAAAAAACACCATCAAACTTGAATTGGAAAAAATACTTCAATTTGACCTTTCCTTGGTTTCTGTCTTAATACAGAAACCATTGCTGAACTTTTACTGAATTATCTCCCCTGGTAAAAAATTAAGACAAAAAATAGTCTTGAATCAGGACTTTATTGATTATTAATATAAAAACACTGCTGAACGTACAATGGAAAACAAATGGTAAAAAAGGTTTCAAATGGAAAAAAAAATTGCTGATTTAGTAATGGAAAGAACTTATGTGTAACAAGTCTTTTTAATTTTAATTTAATTTAATTGTGGTGTGAGTGATGTGCACAACTTTATTTCAGTTCAATTTAAAAGCAATGTTGATAAAAGAAGTAATGTTTATAAAAGATACAGAAGTTTTAAACACTTTTCTGAAGAAAACTTTTTAAATGATTTAGGAAATGTAGACTTTGAATCATACATAAATGATAGTAATGTAAATAATGCCTATAATAACTTTGAAACAGCCTTTTTAGAAATAATCGACAAACATGCACCAATGAAGAGTAGGAAAACTTTACATAAACCTGCCCCTTTTATGAACAGAATACTTCGAAAGTCAATTTATAAAAAAAGAATGTTACATAATAGATATATAAACTGTAAATCTGATAAAAACTGGGAAAAATATAGAGCCCAAAGGACTTTAGTAACAAAAATAAAAAAAGAATCTATTAGGAAATATTTCTTAGACAGATGTGTTGGAGGAGCAAAATCTGATAAATTCTGGCCTACTATCAAACCATTCCTATCAAATAAGGGCAATATTAACAACAAAGATATAATTCTGGAAGAAAATGGCAAAATAATTAATGATCAAATAGATGTCGCCAAAACTTTTAATAACTTTTTTATAAATGTGGCTAAAGATATTGGAAATGACAAAATAATAGATATAGATAACCACCCTAGTCTAAACAAAATAAATGCACATTTACAGGAAAATCATGAATTAAAATTTAATGAAATTGATGAGAATTATGTTAATAAACTTCTAAATAAAGTAAATATTAAAAAAGCTACATGAAGAGATGGCATTTCACCGAAATTGTTAAAATTAGCGAAACCCATAATTGTAAAACCTATAACTAGATTAATAAACAAAAGCATAACCTCATCTGAATTTCCCGATAAACTGAAAGAAGCTCAAGTAGTACCATGCCACAAGAAAAATAATGCCCTTGATAAAACTAATTATAGACCAGTTAGCATACTTCCTTTTATCTCTAAATTTTTTGAAAGAACAATTTATGATCAATTAGTTAACTATTTTGATAATATTTTAGGTCAGGATATGGATGTCAAACTGTTTTATTAAAAATTATTGAAGACTGGAAAAAAGCTCTTGATGAAAATAAATATGTAGCAGCCATCCTAATGGACTTGTCTAAGGCTTTCGATTGCCTACCTCACAATCTACTCATGCATAAATTAAAGTCATATGGTCTGTCAAATGATAGTTTTAAACTTCTAAATAACTATTTATCTAATAGAAAACAATGTGTAAAAATAGGAAATAATTTAAGTGATTGGGATAAAATTTATAAAGGTGTCCCACAGGGCTCAATTTTAGGACCTGCTTTATTCAATATTTTCTTAAATGATATATTTTACTTTATAAATGACAGTTCTTTATACAACTATGCTGATGACAACACAATTTCTTATTCTGGCTACAACATAGAACAATTAATAAATATTTTGGAAACTGACAGTCTAAATTTAATTCAATGGTTTAAAGATAATCAAATGGAAGCTTATCCCAATAAATTTCAGGCAATAGGTATAGGAAATAAAACACACGATAAACATATAACTTTTAATTTAAATAATAATATAATTAAATGTGAAAACGAAGTAAAACTATTAGGCGTAACCATTGACTATCAACTAAAATTTTACACACATATAACAAACATTTGCAAAAAGGCATCAAGACAGCTAAACGTACTTAAGAGGCTAGGAAAATACCTTAATAAATTAGGAAAATTAACAATATACCATTCTTTTATTCTTTCAAACTTTAATTTTTGCCCAGTCACATGGCACTTCTGCAGTGAACAAAACACCAAAAAGATGGAAAAAATTCAGGAAAGGGCTTTAAAATTTATTTATAATGATGATAACAATAGCACATATGAAGAACTACTTGAAAAATCAAAACTCCCGTCCCTTAAAATCAGAAGAGTAAGAACTATTGCTTTAGAAACTTTAAAAATTATTAACAAAATGAGTCCAGTCTATTTACAAGATCTTGTTGAAATAAAAACACACAAATATTCTTTTAGGCATCACAACACAGCAAAACTCCCCAGTGTCAGGACAACAAGGTATGGTATAAAATCTTTTCGATATTTTTCTGCTAAAATCTGGAATGACCTGCCTGAGCATTTTAGGAACGAATCTTCATTCCAACAATTAAAAAATTTAATTAACTCATGGGATGGCAAGTCATGCCACTGCTCTGCTTGCATTTAACCTGCTTGTGCTTATAAATTATTTATTCTCTACATGTAGTGCTGCATTTTTATTTTTATTTAGAGTTAAAGCTCCTGTCTTAATATAGTGCTAATCTTTCTATGTCTCTCAGTATGAATATATACCTTTTTGACAGCTATTGATGTGTTCAATACCATGGTAATGGTAATAGTTTCTAATAATAATATAATATTATGGTAATAGTATCTAATAATAATATAATAATAAGTCAAAAGAAGTTGTTTTTAGTATATGCTTTTGTGATCTTTTATTATTTTAATTGCCTTAACCTGGCTTAATCATTGGTATTTTTACTTACTAGATGCTTATTAATACCTGCTTTTATACTTTCTAAATTATTTTAACCTGCTGCTTTTTACTGACTAGTTGTTTAGCTACATGTACCTGTGCTGTTTTATGTATATTGTTTTAACATGTATGTATGTATATTTTAATATTGTGTCTCTGTTGTTGTATATGTATGCATGTCGGTTTTAAAAGCTCTGTAGAGCTTGTGTTTACTGTTTTGATACACCGACTTTAAATAAAGCTTTTTGTCTTTTTGTCTTTGTCTTTGTCTTCACATAGTACAATCCCTATTATTTACTCTTCAACTTGTAAAGGAAAATGGGAAAATTAGTTCTTTTCTTTATTCTTAACTACAATAAAAACCTTTGCTAAATATATCATGGAAAAAACATGGCTTAACTAGTAATAAAAAGACAATGCTTAACTTGCAATAAATAAAAAACAGCATTCTACAATCAAATTATGACACAATAGCAAAACTTTTTGATCAAATAACTAGTCAATGCTGGTTACTATTCGAACATACTAGCCATGGTTTCAACTGTTTATAATAAAGTAACTATTTCACTAGCCATGCTTTCAACTATCTATAATAAAGTACCTATTTCATCCCACCAGAAATAAATTTTAAAATTTTGCTTTAACAGACATTTGAATAAAACATAAATACATAATGCAGTCATGAAAACTAAATATTAAAAAGGGAATACATTACTAAAAAGTAAAATAGTTCAGTAAAGGACAACAAGTTTGATGATGATGATAACAATAGCACATATGAAGAACTACTTGAAAAATCAAAACTTCCGTCCCTTAAAATCAGAAGAGTAAGAACTATTGCCATAAATAATTCCATCAGTACACAGATAATGACCACACGAAAAGACACAGAAGTATAATTATTATGTAGAATATGGACTATAAGGGGGAGAAGGATCACTCAAGGACCAACACAAAATTAAGCAAAGTTCTTGAGGACAGGAGAGATAAACTGATGCGCAAATAAGGGCAACATGAATCCAAAAGGAATCTACTTATTATGTATACGACTATATCAGGGGAAATAATTCACTTAATGTTCAGATAATGAACATAAAAACAAATAGAACGAATAATTGTACCCTCGCGTTGTTTTTTTTTTTTTTTTTGGACGAGGTTAATCCGACAAATCACAAAACTACCTCCTGATTATAACGGCAGTAAAATTCAGCCTAAAAAACAAATCGCCTATTTATTATACAGGATTAGGACTATAACAAAGAAGATAATGCACTTAATGTACAGCAATGTACAGCACAAAAACAAACTGTCTGTTTTATGCAGTATAAGGACAACAACAGATGAGATTATTAACTTTAGTTGCTGATAAGTCAAAAATGAAAACAAGCAGTCTATTTATTATGAAGTAAAAAGCCTTTAACAGGGGAGATAATTTACTTCAAGTACATCATAAAAACATTAATTCTATTTATTATGTAGGATTGTTTGTTTATTTGATGGTGTTTAACGCCAGTTTCAGCAATTTTTCAGCTATATCATGGCGTCCAGTTTTTATTGGGGGAGAAAGCCGGAGTACCCGGAGAAAACCCCCGACCTGCTGTAGGAAAACTGGCAATCCTTGTCAATTAAGATTGGAGTCGAGTACACCCGGCCTGCAGTGAGAATCGAACCCGCAATCTCAGTGTTGACAGACCACGTGATCAATAGTAGACGAACTACCTTGACCACTCGGCCACCGAGGCCCCTATTATGTAGGATAAGGACTATTAGAAGGGGATAATTAACTTTATGTACAGAAAAGGAAACCATAAAAACAAGCAGAGCCCAAATAGTATGTAGGATAAGGACTATAACAGGGTTGATAATTCATTGTACAAATAAGGACAACATGAAAACAGATAAAGACTTAATTATGTTGGATAAGGACGATCACAAGGGAGATAATTCCATTAATGCTTAAAAAAAACTCTGAAAATATGCAGTCTATTTATTATGTATGGTTTGAATTTCAACAGGGAAGATAATCACTGAATGTTCGAAAAGATAACACATCAACATTTTTCAGGAATTATTTTTTAAAAAAAAGAAAAAAGAACCCCTGGTGCCTCCAGTCTAAAATAAATATTTAGGAATTACTTAGGAAATGATGATAAAAATCCTTCCTTCACACACTCAAACAAGAAAATAATTTCTGAGGTATGGTCTTATGTTAAAGATATGAGATAAAGGCACTTTAAAAGGAAATTGAAGGATAATGACCATATTTTATCACCCTAAAGCAAAGATTTACTTTAATTTCTGCATGTCGGAGTAAGCAAGCAAAACAAGCAGGTAATAATTTGATTTATCAGGGGTTTTTTTAATCATTTTTGCTGATTTTGTTCAAATTTACCTGTTATTGGAGATGCTATGTTGTTAACTGTTAATGAGTTTTCTTTTAGTGTGCATGTAAATCTAAAAAAATCAGCAAAACTGACATCCCCATCATCCCTATGACCAACAATGAAGTCTGCAATGTCTTGTTTATACATGTAGATGATATGGAGAAGGGTAATGCCGTTAGTCTACATAAATTACTATGACCTTTCCCCCAGGACAATAAGAAATCCCCTAGAACATCTATATTCATTGTTCTAGAACTCAGTTACATGTTATGTTTCGATTATGAAGATATTCAAAATAATCATCCGAGATAAACACTTCGCCCTAAGTGATGTAGGATAATGAAGTTCTTCTTTGATGAAGACTGTCATTTTTACGTCGTGGTACATCGCTTCGCCTCACTAAGAGACGTAAGAGAAAAGAGATTCTCTATTAATGAAGACTGCCATATCTACATCATCATACATAGCTTCTTCGTACTTAATGACACAAGAGAACAGGGTATTTTCTATTAATGAAGACTGCCATGTCTAAATCATAGTACATAGTCCCATACACATAAGCAATATAGGAGAACATGAATTCTCCCTGGATGAAGACTGCCATGTCTACAGCGTCGTACATAGCCTCTCCCAACGAAATGCCATAGGGAGAAAATTGATTCTCTATTGATGAAGACTGTCATGTCTACATCATCGTACATAGCCTCTCCACACGAAATGCCATAGAGAGAAAATTGATTATCTATTGATGAAGACTGCCATGTTTACATCATCGTACATAGCCTCTCCCCACGAAATACCATAGAGAGAAAATGATTCTCTATTGATGAAGACTGCCATGTCTACATCATCGTACATAGCCTCTCCACACGAAAATGCCATAGGGAGAAAATTGATTCTCTATTGATGAAGACTGCCATGTATACCATCATCATGCATAGCCTCTCCCCTCGAAATTCCATAGGGAGAAAATTGATTCTCTATTGATGAAGACTGCCATGTCTACATCATCGTACATAGCCTCTCCCCACGAAATGCCATAGGGAGAAAATTGATTCTCTATTGATGAAGACTGCCATGTCTACATCATTGTACATAGCCTCTCCCCACGAAATGCCATAGGGAGAAAATTGATTCTCTATTGATGAAGACTGCCATGTCTACATCATCGTACATAGCCTCTCCTCACCTATTGATGAAGACTGATATGTCTACATCATCGTACATAACTCCCACATAGAGTGATGTAGGAGAACAGGGAGTTCTCGATTGATGAAGACTGCCATGTCTATATCATCGTACATACTCTAGCACTTTTCTTTTGGAAGAACATGGAGTTCTCCCAAAACAATGACCCCGCATCCCTGTCAACGTACCAAAATGTACACCTGACATTTTGGTATGAAAGACAGGGGACGCTACATCTGCAAAAAGCAAATGTTTCGGAGAACCACTAAACTCGGAGTTCGGTACAGAACTAAAAACTGTAATGACTTAACTTAGTCATACTAGTCATCAAAATGTCGCTATCAGTTCCATAGAAACACATCCACTATACACAGAACAAGTCTTTATACCAAGAATCTCAAATTAAATGTTTACCAATCATCCAGCAAGTCGTTTAATTATTAAATAACTTATTTGTTTGATATGTGTTTCAGCTGTTGCTAATTTTTTATTCAATGTAAGTATGCTTTACATGAGGATGTAAAGCGAACATCCACTCAAAAATCAACTTTATATGATGCATTTCTACCCTGAATTTCAAGTTTTGTTGGATTTGTTTCTTGGTAACATACTGTTATGTTTATGCCCTTCATGTGCACATGATTGGTAAATAAAGAATCTTGTCTAGGTTCATTGTAACGACATTGCAGAAATATTATTATTCTTCACCAAAATAGCTAATCCAGTATTTTGCAGCAAATGATACTAGGATCATGAATTATTTATTAGATACTAACTGGTATCCAGACAGTACACAAACTTAGCAGCTTACGATTCTGTCATTCAGCTATTTTACCCAAACAACTTCACCTGGTGTTTGTTTGCATTACCCACAATTAATGCCTAATGTGAATAAACTCCGATTCATTTTTAATCTTTTCTCGGTATTGCCAGCAGTCAAAATTTCGTTCCTGCTGTCCCATCCCACCCAACTACTTTTTCCTTTGATTTATTGTTTGTCACCTTGTTCTCATCCTGAATATAGCTGAAATGTTGCTCACTGGACGTTAAGCAAACATCCAATTAATCCATCAATAACAATAAGAAATTACCATGAATTACAAATACAGAATCTACTACTTAAGTAATAAAGAATTGCTTAAAGCTAGCAAGAATTTATTGCTTTGACATATTACCAATGACAAAGAAAAAACCATTATCTACATTGTTATACATATACAATAACACAGCAAGTGTGGACACAGAAAAATGTCTCACCTAGCATTAAATTGTTATCATTTAAAATATATAATGTATGGTTACAGAGAAACGGACCTAATCCAAAAACTTTAACGTAGTCACCGGACCGTGAAATTGAGGTCAAGGTCAGATGACACCTACCAGACAGTCATGTAGTATTCATCAGCAACCAATATACCAAATGTTGCCATCCTACCAAGCAGAGTTACAGAGGAACTACAGTAATCTTACAACTTTAACCTAGTCGCTGGACCGTGAAATCGAGGTCAATGTCAGGTGACAGGTAACTGACTGGCAAGTACTCGTCATAAGCTACCACTGGGACTAAATTTGATGGACAAAGGGCTTAGGCTTACAAAGATATGAAGCCTAAGCCCTTGGTCTATCAGGACATAAAATATACATGTTCACAAATAACTAATACAGATAGATGTCTTTCCAGAAAAAAAAATGTCCAGAAATCTTTAAATACCACAAAATCCAAAGTCCTACATGTTTACAATATGGAAAAATGAAAACTGTTACAACCAAAAATCACTTATTATATTTCGTTAATACAAAATTCCAAGTTAACTGTGTTTATAATGTCATCCATCTCTGCGATAGAAAAAAACATAACAAGAAAAGGCCAAAATTAAACTTCAATATGCAGAATGAGTTATAGAATTTAATAAAAAAAGAAAACACATAGAAAAGTGTAATTGTAAACTATTTTACAAAAATTTAATCATTCTTAATGTCAGAACCTATCAAAACTCCAACTAACTGACCAAGACTGCTCCCCAGCCCCAATTAAAAACAAGATGCCATGATATATAATAAAAATTGCTCGAGGTATCATGTAAAAGAAGGGGCGTATTGTCTGCACTCGTGCATTCTGCGCTTTCATCTGACAAATCACTATTGAGAGGTCATCCACTAATTAGCACCTAGTGTGATAGAAAATAACCTCCTATATAAAAAAATAAAAGTTGAAAAATTGTGCAAAAAAAACTTGACAAACAAGTCTAGCATTTACAATTTATAGAAAATTTAACTAAGTAATAATTTTACAGATGACAAATACCTTTAAAAAGGGTTAAACAAGTTTTGAAAGAACATTAATACCAAAAAGCAAAAGTGAAAAAAGAAACAAAATATGCCCCTGTCGTATTAAATTTTGCTACCATAACAATCGAGCTGCTTTTTAATGTTCGGAATACTTATTCGGTAAGACAACGATGTGTTCCGAAAGATCGTTATGAAAATTTGCTTCCCAATAATAACGTGTTTGGCTTATCGCCCTTCCGCCAAGTTAGAATAACACAAATTCAAATTCAAAATTTAAATTCTTTATTTCCAATTAAGGGCCCGTAATAGGGAAATGAAATTTTACACAAACAAACTACACAAAAAAGAGAAAGAGTTGCTTGATTGATAGTTGCATTACAGTAAAAGTGCATACAAAATATATAGAGACATTACGTAAAACTAGTATATATGACATACATTCCTATTTTGTTTATTTCAATAAATGAGTTAGGGCATATTGTCTACTAAAAATTTTCCAACACTGTTTAGAATATCTGTATCTTCATTGTTCAAGATCCATATCAATTTGTCGGAGTCAGATAATTGTTTATAATGTTTAGATTTAAAATTTGAAAGATTAATGATTTCTGCTCTTTTATCATTAAGTAAAGGACATTTAAGAAGAAAATGTATTTCATCCTCAATTTTATTTTCACTACATTTCTTACATAATCTGTCATTTCTTGGTATCTTGTTATATCTACCAGTTTCTATCATTAATCTATGTGATGATACCCGAAATCTGCAAATAGCTTTTCTATACTCATATTTTACAATGTTTAGATATTTTTCTATTCCAAAGTGTGTTTTTAAAGATAAATATGTAACTAGTTTACCATCTTTTAACTTTTCATTTACTTCTTTCCAATCTGATGAATATTTCTTTTTCACGTGATTGTATTAATATTGAGCCAAATTTATCTTTTTTATAGATAAATGTATCCTCTTTTATATCAAATACATGGAGTAATTTTTCAGCAGATGAATACCAGTAGGATGTGCCTTTATAATGAAGATTTTTGCTGCACAGAAATGCATCTTTTAACAAAGGAAATTCTGATGAAAGATTTTCTAATCTATACAGATATTTTAACACAAGCAATGCATAAATACGAAATTTTCACGAGAGGGTTGGGGGTGGGGTACGGTAATATGGATGTGCAGCCCGAAAGGGTCTCTTTTTTACCTTTCCGTATATAAAAAAGGTTGCTCTTTTCATTGAATAATATATATATTTGAGTAGTTGTAAATTATCTAAATATATCAATGCCCCTTATTTTCTTCTAAAGCTGAGGTCAACCACGGTTACTTAACAAATAAAATGCTCCATTAACATCACTTGGTTAAATTTAATGTCTTAATGTCGTTAAATAAACCAATAAAACACGTGTCTTGTAATGATAACAAATGGGTGTTAAAGTGTATAGGAATGCCCACAGATGTTATACTTAGTTGCGAAGAGAAGTGAGGAAATAAACAATAGGAGAAGAAGTTCTAAAAGACAAGAAACACAGATACATTTTATTCTTAATATGTCACTTTAATTTTTATTCATTGCTCTTGTTTTTATAAACATTTGTGTAGTAAATGGAATTTTTCAATGTGGAGGTACAGTAATACAAGATTCTGCAAAACAATTCTTGGAATTAAAAAGACAGCTTGCAATATTTCTGCAAAAACTGAATTGGGACGTCTACCCATCAGTAGTTTTATTAAAACACAAAGTCTTATATACTTTGCTAAATTACATTCCTTGAACATTAATCCTTTACTAAAAGAAGCTTATGATGTTATTAAAGACATACACGAAAATGGTAACTATTGATGGTACACCTATGCACTAAGTGTTTTTAAAGAATTTAATCTCAACTCTGAGGAGTTTATTAATACAGATAGAGACTATTCCAAAAATTAAATATCAAAATAAAAAAGAACTAACTAAAATTATCCAAAAAATGTATGTTCAGCGTTATCTTGATAAACTAAATAATTTATCAAATTTTAAAGACTCCAAACTATATCTATATAGTCACCTTAAGACAGATTTAAAAATAGAAAATTTTTTGGAATTTTTTGGAACAATTTTTTGTAAACGAAAACTTATAACGCAATTTAGAGATGAATTTCACTTTTTCCTCAATTGTACATATAGTGATAATTTACGTAATCTGTTTTTCGAAAACATAAAAAATAACCATAATAACCAATTCAACAACTTAAGTCCTATTGATAAAATTAAATTTCTATAAGTCCCTAAAAATTAGTTATTGGCTGAACTGTGTGACTTTATTCAATAGCCATTAGAATTGAGAAACAGGTCCATGTCAGCTGTTGCTTAATTTGATTTATTTTTGATAACTTGATTTATTTTTATGTGATGATATTGTGTTATTGAAATTGCTTAGTTACTGTATTGTTTAACCCTAATGGGTTTAATTTTGCAATAAAGAAAGAAAGATTTACCAAAAAGATAGCAAGTCTTTGCTATTATATAAATCAGGCGCGTAAATATATTGAAGGGCGGTTACAAAATATCAACTGAAAATTTACGTATCTAAACATTTTTGTAATCCAGATTATTATTTTAATCATCCAAATCCATCTTTACCAGTTAAATGTTGCCATTAAAATGAAAAGTACCATAATACTTTTAATTTTAAATTTTATCCTGGGGTCAAAACTTGAGCTTTTAAATGGCCCATAAAATATTTGTTTCATTATTATTTATCCGATTTGTTAAAACTGTCCTCCCTGGGGCCATACTGTGATGGTTCCCAGTGCTCGACCTACAGCGCATCTCCGGTAGCGGAAAGGAAGTTGTCAGGTAAATAATACGACAAGTATTAGCTTTCCTAAAAAGCTAGCCGTCTCTAAGCTTTATTTTTTCTTGTGGACAAAAATAAGTACCGTTTTTTTAACGGTAAATGACATTATGCATTGTTATTTTAACATCACTTCATTATAAGTACATAATGTTTAGATAGCCAAAGTTTGAGTCCAATATGATAAAAATCATATTTTTACTTGGCTCCCCCCTTTTTGCTATTGTCGTCTTGAAAATAGCAAAAGGGGGAGCCAAATGAAGATATAATTTTAATTAGATTGGTTTGATTCCCATTATCTTGCATATTTTTCCCCTTTTTTATTCATCGTAACCGATTCTTGATTCCTCGGCTTTTTCTCGAGTGGCACGAACGGCAGTCTAGTTTTTAAACTTGTCATTTTATATATTATATTATAAACTATCTTTAATTTTTTTAAATTTATTTTTCGTAAGTATACATATCAAACCATTGCTGTGACAGTCTTAAAAACATTTTAACATTTCCTTATTGTCCAACATTTAAAATTTCCAATCGTCCATCATTGTTAATCACTTTTTCTATTTTTCTTAATCAAAAGTGGGACAATCTGGAAGACACCCGACTGAAATGTATAGTCAGAAGAAAGAAAAAAAAAATCTCAGTATACATTCGGAACGTACGTATGTACGGTTGTCCAACGAAAACAATGGTTTATAGTTGTTAACAAATACCAGTGTTTAGGTCGGCTTCCTTAAAGGGAAACTTCGCAAAAAAATGATTTAATAAGTTTAATAAGTTGCATAATCTGATTAAAAATTTTCAATTTAATTAATATTTATGGACAAAATTCAAACGAATATTCGATGAAAAATGAGGTCACCATACCATTCAACTATCCTCCATTTAATTCTGAAAATGATATTCGCATGAAGTTGTTGCTGCTGTGCACATAGAACTTTTTTTTGGCTTAGATCATGAATACGAAACGTAATCTTGCAACAACCTTGTCTTATAGTACAACCTTCTGTTATTGACCGTTTCACGTTATTATCATACGGCGACTTTAAGGTACTTGGATGTCCAGGGATCTCTAGTATCGCCATCTAGTGACGAGACAGTGACAAGATGGCTGACCTCCATAAGGAACAAAACCACAATTGTTGAAGACCTCTTTTTCCCTCTTTGTTTATATTAACATAAAGTCAATAAAAAAAATTCCACCGATTCCCCTGGAATGCAATTTGGTAGTCTGAAAATACCATACCACTTCCAAACTATATCCAAAATTTAGAAAATTGATCATTGTTAACTCTTTTTAAAGCTCTGGAAGCATCCCTATCTTCAGGGATGAATTCTGAGAGACTCCGAAAACAGGAAATAGGCAATTATTCCACTAGACTAAAATAATCCTAATCCATTATATTTCATCAAATGTTTAATTTCGATTTTTTTTCAAAGTTCCTTCTTTCCAATAAGCCCAAAAAGTAGAACCAAAACAAGAAAAAAGCCAAAGAAAACAAATTACAAAGAAATACACTATTTTATGGAGAACTACATTCGTTGAGTTGCAAAGGTCATTAATTGTGTTGTTGTTCCATAATGCATTTTTACACGGTAAATTCAATATAATAACTTATAATAACTTAACCATTGAAAATATAATAAAACACCAAGAGGCAAATGTGTTCATGTCCAACTATATCGGTCATCACGTGACTTTGGTCACCTGTGCTAAGATCGTAATACAAGGTACAAGGACCTACGATCAACAGTCAAATGGAATGGCGGACTTTCTAAAGAGTTCTAAAGAGACTCAAGGAGTGAGGCAAGGAGGCGTATGGTCACCTTCAGCTTACAAACTCTTCATAAACCCTCTTCTTAAACTACTTGAAATTTCATGGAATTGGCAGCTTACATAGGAACGACATACTGCGGAACTCCCACTGTAGAAGATGACATAACACTTGTTTCAAATTTTCCCCATGAGCTCCAAACAATGTTGCTCATCCAGGAAAATTATGCCAACAAAGAACAATATTCAATAAACGAAATTAAGTCCACTGTGATGTGTATCACGAGCAAAGACACTGGAAATCACACCTTCACTATGAATGACTGTGAAATCTCGAAGTCTGACACCCACCTTAGGTGATTAGAGGTGTCAGGGAGAAATACACAATTTATCTGATGTGTTGTTCGCATGTGATTTGAACAGTAGTAACACTAGTAATATATCTAGTGAGGTGTGCTCACAATCTGATATTGTAAATAATGTAAACCTAATTAGTTTGAATTGTTGTGGTATAAATTTAAGAAAAAACTACCCAGAATTTATTGATTTAATCAATAAGTACGATATTGTATGCTTACAAGAAACAAAAACAGATGACATCGACAAAATCGATATTGTTAATTACGTTTTTGAAACAAAAAGTAGAAATGTGTCTAAAACTAGAAAATCAGGAGGTATAGCTATTGGTTTTAGAGAAAGTTTGAGAAATTACATAACAATTTTAAACAATAACTCTGAGTTTGTGCTTTGGGTAAAGCTTTCATCAAATATGTTTGCTCTGGATGAAGACGTTATATTAGGAGTAATTTATATTCCCCCAGAATTTACTAAATACTCCTCAAAAGATGCGTTCGATGAAATTAGCAATGACATTAGAAACTTTTCATGCTCTTTCAAATACATTGCCCTGACAGGCGATTTCAATAGCAGAACCGGAAACTTGCAAGAATTTTTTACTCCAGACGATAATAAAACCACAAATAATTTTGATTTTGTATATGATGAATCTTTACATTGTTTATTAGAAGCCAAGATACCTTTGGCTAGGAATAATCTAGACAAACATAAAAATAATTTTGGAAATTTACTTATTGATATGTGTAAACAGCATAATTTGTACATTATGAATGGTCGTATAGGAAATGATAGACATATTGGTCAATTAACATGTAAAAACACAAGTGTTGTGGACTATTTCATATGTACAGCAAACATAGCTAGATTTATTTACAATTTTACTGTGTTAGAATTTAGTAGATTTTTTTCAGATGCACACTCACCTTTGAGTGTTGTATTTAAATTTAAGGCAAATAACCAGAACATCGAAAATAGGGGTATACCAACTGATAATTTTGAAAAAATAAATATATGGGACTCAGAAAAATCTGAAGCTTTTAGAAGAAATTTTGATAACGATATCATAAGCGATCTGCACAAGGAGCTAATTACTCTAAAGGGAAGCAAAGTTACAAAAGAAAAAGTTAATAATTTGTCAAGTAAATTTGAGAAACTATTTTTCGAGTCAGCAAAGGATACTTTCGGGTCAAAGGTCATAAACACTGTTAGAAAAATCCCCGTTAAAAAGCGTAAGATAAATAAACCTTGGTTTGACAACGATTGCAAGACAGCGCGTAAAAAATATCGAAGGCTCAGAAGTCGGTTTAAACGAAATAAGTCAGATAGCTTAAAAAGTAAACTTCAAGACGCAGAAAAGTCGTATAAAAAAATCATGGATTCCGCGATAAACAAACACCGTAGAAACATGAAGAATAAGTTAAAAATATTAAGGACAAATAACAATAAAGAGTACTGGAAACTTTTAAATCAGACGAAGAAACACTCGCAGCCTAACATCTCTATTGGTTCTCTGTTTGACTTCTTCAAAGGATTAAACGATGACCCAAACCATGACAGTACAAGTATCGATATGCTTATTGATAGTATTAGTATTAATAGTAATGCTGATGTAAACAACATTGTATATAACCTTAATGAACCGATTCGTCTCGAGGAAGTCAAGAAATGTATAGATGGACTGAAAAGCGATAAAGCGGCCGGAGATGACCAGATCAGAAATGAGTTCATTAAGTCCACCTCCGACATGTTTTTACCACTATATGTGGATTTTTTCAATATAATTTTTGATAACAGTACGATTCCGGATAGTTGGCTCTGTGGTAATATTGTTCCTTTTTATAAAAATAAAGGTTTGCAGTCAAATCCTAAAAATTACAGACCGATCACTATACTTAGTTGTTTTGGCAAGTTGTTTACATCAATATTGAACAATAGATTGACTACTTTTTCTGATAGTTATTTGGTACTTCAAGAAAACCAAACTGGTTTTCGAAAGAAATATTCCACTATCGATAATATCTTTGTAATTTACGGCCTTTTCGAGCTGCTAAAATTAAGGAAAAAGAAACTTTTTTGTGCTTTTATCGACTTCGAAAAAGCTTTCGATACAGTTTGGAGAAACGGGTTGTGGTATAAATTGCTAGTGAATAATATAAAAGGTAAAATGTACAATACTATTGTAAATCTGTATAATAATGTGAAATCTAGAATTTGTTACAATGGTTGCTTTTCTGATTATTTCTTCTGTCATAATGGAGTGAGGCAAGGCGAAAATTTATCACCTTTTTTATTTGCCATCTACTTAAACGACTTAGAGGCGTTTCTATCGGAAAAAAACCTCAATGGGTTGACAACCATTACACACGATTTAGAGAGTGAACTCGATGTATACATAAAATTATTTACGATCTTATATGCAGACGACACAGTACTTTTGGCAGAGTCTGCCGACGACTTACAATTGGGTCTAAATTTCTTTCAAGAATACTGCGAAAAGTGGAAGCTAAAAGTAAACATAGATAAGACCAAAGTTATGATATTCAGTAAAGGTGCAATCTCACGAAATTTTACGTTCCAGGAAAGAGAATTAGAAATTGTTAGTGAATTTATATATCTCGGGGTTCTTTTCCAAAAAACGGGCTCTTTTAATAGACATAAAAAATATCTCGTAGAGAAAGCCTCTAAAGCAATGTATGAAATTCTAAATAAAGGCCGTCTGCATAACTTATCTATTAGCTGTCAATTAGATCTCTTCGACAAGATAGTTATACCTATATTAACTTATGGAGCAGAAGTTTGGGGATTCCAAAACTGTGATATCTTAGAAATGCTGCACTTAAAATTTTGTAAGCTGCTATTGAATCTCAAGCCTAGCACTCCTAGTGTAATGATATATGGAGAGTTAGGTAGATACCCACTTCATATACAAATTAAACTCCGAGTAATTTCTTATTGGTGTAAACTTGTATGTGGTAAACAATCAAAATTATCCAGCATGATATATAAGCTCTTAATATGTAAATCGAATGAAGTAAACGTGTTTCCTTGGATTCAATTTGTAAACAATATTTTAAACGACTGTGGTTATTCAAATATATGGTTGAATCAAACGTTTTTCAGCGAAAAATGGTTGCAAGAAAGCTTAAAATTACGCCTTAGAGATCAGTTCAAGCAGTTCTGGAATTCAACCTTAAATTCGTCATCTAAAACTATTAATTACAGACTTTTTAAAGATAATCACAAATTTGAAGAATACTTAGACTTCCTAGACGACAAACATAGAAAACCTCTCTGTAGATTTAGATTAGGTAATCATAAACTGCCAATAGAACTCGGCCGTTGGAAAAATATAGCAAGAGAAAATAGACTTTGTCCGTTGTGCAAGAAAAACGAAATCGGTGATGAATATCATTATATCTTACAGTGCCCGGTATTATCTGAAGAAAGAATTAAATTTATTTCTAGAATGAATCATTATAGACCGAACACAATTAAATTTCGTCAATTATTTAACAGTAAAAACCCGACCACATTACGAAAACTCAGCAGATTTGTAGATATTATTAACAAAAAGTTAAACTCTCCTTGACAAATCTGATACCGATCATGGTATGGAATTTTGTCTATCCTGACTTTTTTTCCCTTTTTATCTATATCAATTGTAACAGTAATCGATATAGTGCTTTATTTGCGAAATATATATGGTATTGATTGTATAAGAAAGTAGATGATGTTGTAATACCTATTATGTTTATTGTATAATGTACTTGTTTATTGTACATGTATATTGTATATGTTTATTGTATTTGTATGGCATTCAACCGCTCGCTCTGTAACCATTGTATTCATTGGTTTTGGAGAATAAAGATATATATTATATATTGACACTGCCACACACCTTGTCATAACCAGAGACCGTAATTCAAAACATGGAACTTCAAATGTCGCAACTGAGAGAATCAGTATTGCTAGAAAAGCTGTATATGCTATGATGGGTGCTGGGTTACATGGTATAAATGGACTCAACCCACAAGTTTCATTACACCTTATTAGAATATACATCATACCGAGGTTAATCTACGGCCTACATGTCGTTCGAATGAGCTTAAAGGACATTGAAAACCTAGTCAACTACCATGCACAAGAGACTGCTTAAACACATACAGCAACTCCCAGACCGTACCCCTGACTCAGCTGCATACTTGCAATTAGGTGAAATGCCGCTAACATCTGAGCTGCACAAAAGAATAAAAATTACCTTCGGCAGCATCTGTAGAGATCACAATGCTATCGAAAACGAACTAGCATGGCGACAGCTCTCAGTCAAAGACAGCAAATCACAGATCTGGTTTATCATGGTTCGAGACCTTCTTATTCAGTATGAAGTCCCTTCAGCATACTTACTACTTGAATCACCTGTGTGAAAGTTCACATGGAAAAACCAAGTTTATAAAGCAGTAAATTCTTTCTGGGAAAACAAGCTTAAAGACAGTGCAAGATCTAAGTCATCTTTGAAAAACCTAAACATTGATAATTTGGCCGTCGGTAAGATTCACGACATATGGAAAGTTGCTGGAACTGAAGCCATGACAGTGACGAAGGCACACATAAAGTGTAAAATTCTACTTGGTCTATACATCCTCCAGACGAATCGCCACCGATTCAATCAATACGACGTTGAACCAACCTGTCCGTTGTGCAAGAATGATGTAGAAGACAGACAACACTTCCTTGTTCTTTGTCCTGCTCTAAACCATGTCCGTCAACAATTCATAGACTCATTGTTACGTATCATTGATCATGAGCACCTTAATATATGCAACACCAGTGATATGGTCCAATTAATACTCGGCAGTTCATCGTACATCAACATCACTGATAGCGGACGTAGAAAAATAGAACTCATCAGTATAGGTCTGTGTTATGCTTTACATACTGCTCGTTCTAACCTGCTCTAGATATACTCAAAGCTACTTACCAAACTGCTAATATATATATATATATATATACTTCTACAAATTAAGCCCAACACTGTTTGAATTAGATTTTTAACACTGTCAAATTTTTGTTTACCCTCAGCGGGATTCGAACTCACACCGTTGTGACACTGTGGCACCAAATCGCCTGCACTATGTCCAGCGGTCTAGACCCCTCGGCCAAATCCGTTGTATAAAAATATAGCTTCATTAACCGGGGTGAATCGTAGACATAGACATAGTACATGTGTACTAGCGTGTGACGATGGAATTTACAAGATAAAGTCCACAAGACGGCATTAATATGAACAAAGAATAAAATCAGTATAGGTTTGTGTTATGCTTTACATACTGCTCGTTCTAACCTGCTCAAAATGAAAAGATTTTTTAAAATGAAAAGATTTTTTCATGTGATTTTATTCTTTATTCATATTAATGCCGTCTTGTGGACTTTATCTTGTTTTACTATTCAAAATATATAAATATACGGGTTTTGTTATATAATACTTTTGCATCAAAAAACTAGTGCCGGACATGATGATGATGATGATGAGGAGGAGGAGGAGGAGGAGAGGAGGAGGAGGAGGACGACGACGACGACGACGACGACGGTCGGACGGTTAATAATGTTCCTTTTGTTATTTTGTATATAATATACAATACAAATAACATCCTGTATCAGCAGGGGTATGAAAGCCATGTGTTAACAGGTAGATACCTTTGAGGCCAGTACAAGGGTAATAAAGGTAATTGCAGTACCATTCATCTTAAGGAAACAAGATGAATCAGCAACTGAGACAATACATTTTTAATCTAAAGTGCATAGATACATGTATGTGTATCGTGTAAATTAATCATTTCACTATTATTTTTTCAACTCTGATTTGAGATAATATTGACGAAATTCAATGTATATGTAATAGTTATATGAAACATATATATGTACTTTGTCCACATATGCCATTTGATCATATCAGATCAGATGCATTTACAATAATTATGATCATAACTACATCCTTCCAAAACAAAAGAAATGCCATAAGTTGTTAATTAAAATGTTTTTACATACTAAGGAAATAGAAATATCAGTGTCACCCTTACTATTTTGCTATAGCCCTGTAATTATCTGGGACCAGTCAAAGGTAAATTCAGGAACCAGTTATCGAGTGTAAGCAGAGTTTATCTAACCTAATTATGTCTTTTTATTTGAAGAATAATATATCATATTTTCTTTTTTTCGCGAAGTTTCCATTTAAACAAAGAAATTCAATCTTCTTATGATTTTTTTCCAATCTAATTAGAATTCGTCGTTTCATGGCTTCTGTACTTATTTTCGATGTACCAACGATGTATCAGCAAAACTGGAGCGATGAGGGATCGAATTTTAAATAAACTGATTTTTTTGCTCATGGAGCGGCATGGGTCATAACCTTGACCTCTATTGTAAGTAAAATGTAGCAATGTCTGTAATATTAACAATGTTCAGTTTTTTAGTATTTTAGTTGTAAAGAGGGTGTTAACAGACCCCATGCTCAATAGTAGACTAACTACCTTAACCACTCGTCCATCGAGGCCACATCTTAGACTTTGGAGATTTGGAATACTGCTTCAATCTCACTGGCCAATTCTGAAGAAACTTGTCCGACAACAATTTGTCTCGAAACTTTAAAAATTTGGAAAGCTAGCGTCACATTGGAAAAGGTAAAACTTAATAATAATAATAATAATAATAATGATAATATTCACATTCATATTCTTGATCTAGTTCTAAAAATGTATGTTGTAAAATATAGCAAGAATACACATCTTCGTTGTAGATGAACATATTTATATCAAACACCTTCTACCAATGATCTGGGCTACGTATAAGAAAATGTACAGTGTGTTTGGTGTTTGACATTTTCGCTATGTTTGATAGAAAAATAAAATATATTTGGGTATCAATATTTTGTAGATTTGGAATACTGCTTCGATCTCACTGGCAAATTCTAAAGAATCTTGTCCGACAACAATTTGTCTTGAAACTTTAAAAATGTAATATTTCTTACTTTTTCCACTGCTTTTTTTAGGAAAATGAGAAACAAAAAGAGCAAAAATAAGAAAAGTGAGAAGGAATTTGGAAAGCTTGCGTCACAATGGAATAAGTAAAACTTAATAATAATAATAATAATAATGATAATAATATTCAAATTCATATTCTTGATCTAGTCCTAAAAATGTATGTCGTAATATATAGCAAGAATACACATCTTTATTGTCGATGTACATATTTATATCAAACCCCTATAAATAAACAACATGAATTAAGCCCCATACCATCTTAAAAAGGGGGGGGGGTGGCAAAAAAAGTGAGTGCTGTGTTTCGACATGTTTTTTCTTGTTTTTGGTCATATTTCATATTTCGCCCCCTTTTTAATGGGGTAAAATTCCTGTGAATAAATTTTACCGACAAGCTATTTAGGCTGTAGTGTGCATCTGATGTATTTCGGCCATTCTTGACAGTCTTGGCGAACGAAAAACTCACCCTGACTTGTAATAGTTATGTAAGCTTTTCCTAAAGATGTAAATCTCTTAGTGTATAAGATTCTTCTTAATATAAACAAATATTCTTTAGTTCTTGCACTCACGCGAGGGTGACCTTACCATGCGACCCAACGGTTACCGGTTGACCCAGCGAAATATCACATGTCACGTGACGGCGTCTAAGCGAATAAAAATAAATAAGGATTTTTTTCTGTGGAAAAAAGTTAAAATGTCCAAAAAATGTTGCAAATATTGAATTGTTTTCATTTAAATATTCGATATAATATAACAGTTATCACCCTAGATAATATGTGACCGGGCATTTCTTTGCCCTCGAAAAGTAAGGTGACCTTACTTTCTTGGGGAAAGAAATCACCGGGTCACACACCAACTAGGGTGATAATTGTATAATGTTTTTAAAATCTTCTAAAGATTTCCCCCAAGATGGAGAATTTTCAATTTTTAGTTTTTTATCTTCTTCAAAAGCTGATTTTAGTAAGTCATATGATTCTATCACCTTAAGTCTTTAATAGTATTAAACATGTTTATAAACCTTAAAACATAAAATGGAAATTGTCCTAGCTCTGTTTGAATTGCAAGGTTGGACGCTTTGCTATGCACTCCTAGTATATGGTTCATGATCATATTCTGTGTTTTTTCAAATGTAAAATTGTTTAAATTATCTGGGCTTAATTTTTGGTCAGCCAACCAGACTTCTTTCCCATAAGTTAGAATTGGAGAAATCAAAGACTAATATAATTTAATCCAACTCTGTACAGAAAGCTTTCCTTGCCTTTTGTGCAAGGATTTCAGGTTCATATTTTAATTAGCCGTGATCAGTTAAGGTTATACCAAGATATTTATATTGAGTAACAGATTCCAGCTGTTTATCATTAAATGTAAATAATTTAATTTGCTTTGTAAGCTGAAATAGGATTGGCTAATTCAAATATATAAACCTCTATTATACCATATAACTTGCCTTGGTCACGTGCACTATTCTTACAAGGAGCCTCTACTATTGATCATGTTTCAATGTCAAAACTGAAGTTGCGGTTTCGAGTCTCATTTACCAGGACTGCCAGAAAGGTCAGGCTTTTCCTCTGGGTAATCCGGCTTCCTCCCCTAATAAAAAAACTGAACGCCTTGATATAGCTGTTAAATTAGTGAAAGTGCAAGCATTAAACACCATTCAAACAAACAAACATATACTTTGTCATGTCATTGTATTATTTTGTCTACCGTGTATCATTAGATTAATATTGTATACCATACATCTAAGGTAACTATTTAGAAATTTTATTGTTCTTCCAAAACTGTTCATGAACATAAAAAATCGAGGGTCTCTCCTCCGATTGGTTTGTGTGTAGTGTTCACATTGGTATTGAAATCTAATGCCATCTATCTCTTTTTCTGTGACTATTTACTTTGTAGTTAATTAGAAATAAATGAAGGTAATAACAAAATACCGAACAAAAGAAACTCAAAAAAGACAATCCACAAATCAAACAATTTCCTAAACAGGGGCCACATATCTTCCTAAGTCAGGATTCACCTCTGCCCCACACGGAATTGAGATCCGCCCATATAAATTGATTTGTTAACCTCTATACATATGATTAAACAAAACAAACTAATAGATCAATTTCACATGTTAAATAATATGTCATTCTTATTGAATACACGGATAAAGGTTAACTAAACTGATTTAAACTATAAACATAGATAATCGTTTTCATGTTTTTTTCGAGATTATCGAAGTGTGTATCGTCTGTATTTCCGGAATAAACAAATCTTTTTACCTAATTACTTTTCATATTAAAAAATTATCGCATTTAAAAATATACCATATACATGAAACAATTTTACCAACTAGACATAAAAAATGAATATAAATGAAATCATTTAATTTTTGCAACCAATATCATGTCATATTCAAATTTAAATTTCGCTTAACTATAGTAAAAAATAACTGTGCAACGTGCAAGACAAAATTTTCTTGGTATTATTATAATTTGGACCGAATATACTACATGTCTAACTCCCTTTTTTATTATTACATATTTTACCTTAAAGTTTTTATTACGATAAACTTGCCACGGTTTATACTTTGCCTCTGTTGTTTACAGGTCACAAATCATCCTTGACTTTTGCAAGGGAATTTGCCATGGTTGTTTCTAAAGGGATCTTACAGTGTTTACAAAAGTTCATCTTTTTCCGTGACGTTTCTTGGTATTCGGACGAATTGCGAGACTTTTCCAGCCTTAACTGCAGACGACATTACCCGAAGAATTTCGAATAGACAACAATCGAGTTTTCCTAACGTACACTTCCGTTCTAATTTAGGTCAAATTTTACAATAAAAAAATCGCCTTATCAAAATGAAAAAACCACCACATTTCAAACTGACGCTGAATATCTCGAGGAAATAATTGTTGATTTCAAAAAGTACCTCTCTTGGTCTACAAGAGGAGCATCAGCTAGGCCATACACGGTAAGAAGTTTTCATTTGTCACGCAAAAAAAACTTCACCAAAATACGTTTACTTGTAGTATTGTGGGTGGAGTTTATAAGGAAAGCAAAAGCTTTTGTGGCAGAGGTAATATCCTTAGCTTAGTATTACGTAGAACGAATAATCGTACCCTCGCTTTTTTGGCGAAGGTACGATTTTGCCATTACGAGTAATAGGTCTGAATTCTGCCGTTAATCCGACAAATAACAAAACTAACTTCGGATTACGTATAACGGCAGTAAAATTCGGCCTAAGTATTACGGAGTATGGAACGGAGCGTATATTACCTCGGCTACGTATATTGCAAATGAAATCCAAAGAAACCGGCAAACTTAGAACCAACAACCAAAACAGCAACTACAGAAATGGTCATGACTTGGTACAAGTATTTCAAGAGAAATGGTGGGTTAAACCAGGTTTGATGGCATGCCAAACCTCCCGCTTCCATTATCTTAGTGAGTTGGTTTGTTGATGAAAATGGAGTATGAAACCCCACTATACTAAAAGTCACACCCCGGTGGAGTGCGTTTTTGCTTGAATTTTTTCTCATACTATATTGTACCTTTTTATTAAGAAAATCCAGTAGAAAAAAATTACCCACGATAACCCGTCCGTATTTAATACTATGAATCTGTTGTTTACATGTCACAACTAGTCCTTGACTTTTGCTACGGGAATTTTACATTGTAAGTCAGCCATTTTTGTTTTTAACGGTATTTAATACTGTTTACCAACGTTCGTATGTTTTTGTGACGTACAATGATATTCGGACAAACCGCGAGCTTTTTTCCCCGTCAACAGCTAACCTCAAAGCCCGAAGGATTTCGAATATACAAAACCTCTACCGACCTAAGTTACACTTACGTTCTAATTTATGTCAAAATTTACTATGGAAATCGCCATATCAAAACGAAAGAAACTCGCTGCATTTCAAGACGCTGAATTTTTGAGGAAATAATTGCTGATTTCAAAATATAATTTTTTTGGATCTACAAAAGAAGCATAAGCTCGACTATACGCGGTATGCAGTTTTTATTTGTCAGGCAAAAAACCTCCAACAAAACACGCTGACTTTTAATATAGTCAGTAATAGGTGTATTCAATAATTATCACAGCACAAGCACTATGTACTGAAGTCAAAAATTGGGTAAACTATCTGCAATCATATTTTCAAACGGGAGAATATATTTTAACAAGGAAATATTGTCTGTAGTCAAACTTGTTAAAGGCGCGGACGAGTCTGATTTTTTGTAAAATTAGTTTTATAAAGTTCATTTATTCGTTCGTCAGGCAAAAAATAAGATGTAAGATAGTTAATTCCTTTGTGTCATCTTCTTTACTATTTGCTAAAATTTACTAGTGACACTAAAGTGTGACAAGTGGGCGGCGATAATTAAGTGCTTGGATAAAATAAACAGTGTCAATAAGAAGTCAACCCATGGTGAAATTCAGAAAGTTAATTAAACATTTTGTATCGAAGTTCAGACAGCATATATTTGGTATGATCTGCAAGTTTTGCAGTATGCAACCTTGACAAAATATTATATTTAAAACAGTGATTAGTGTTAATGAATAAACAGTTATTGGTTTTAAATGCAGTTACATTTCAAATTAAAAATATTTATGAATAATTCTTCATCATTCTCGATGAAGTTTTTTTTTAATAGGAATTGTAAAAAATGATAATTATTTCCTTTACATGAGTATGTAACATTGACAAAAAGTATAGCATTGCTTCATACAAAATGGCTATGTTGGTGCACTTAAAAATAGCATTAATTCCTTATTAAATGCAATGTTTGATGAAATTGTCTGCTATTATCTTTTCCTTTCTTGTCCGGTTTTCTGTGATATATGTAACGAATAGTTTTGAAATTTTTCCATTGTAAATACAGGAGGACCATTTCAACAATTTTTTTAATCAATATCCCAATAAAATTAAATTGCTTTATTACGTTGCCCAAAACAACCGTCTCTTATGATATTATTCCGCTTCCCACTTTCTAGATCGTGAACCTGTCCAAAAAATTTCTCAGAGACGCATTAATAGAATCAAAGGAAATTTGGCATAGATCGACTAATTGAGGGGTGAAGTTAATAATCAGTTTTGATAATGAGAACTTTACTGCTCCCACCCAAAATTGTGAAGAATTTTCGTGTTCCGTTTTCAACGAAATTTAGTATGGAGGTAGATGTCAGTATTTAGAGTAAAACGCCCCTTTTGAAACATTTGACAATAAAATGCTACATGTATGTACTTCAACAATTTTTGAATCTTTGTTTTTCATTTTTGTAGTGTGTAACACGTTATAGTTTTATACATCTTTAATATAATCTACAGGGTAAGGTTACTTTTTATTCAAGATTATAGTTCTTATTCCTTTATCAGACAATACAGAGATATAAGGTATCTTATTTTCAAGGGTCATCTTTCTTATTCCTCATTTATACACTGTATAGATGTATGGTAGCTGATTATTCATGAGTAATAGTTTTATGTTTAATATAACCATCAGGGTAAGGTTGTTTTTTTTCAAGGAGTATAGTTCCGGTTCCCCCATAATACAATACAGAGATATAATGTTACTTATTTTTATCGGTCCTCTTTCTGATTCCTCTTTTTTACAATGATGTAAGGTAGCTGATTTTTCATGGGAAATAGTTTTATACATGTCTAACAAATCTACAGGGTAAGGTGCTTTTTTCAAGGATAACAGTTTTATACCTTTATCATACTATACAGAGATATAATGTATCTTATATTCACGGGTCATATTTATTATTCCTCTTTTTTGGCAATCTATAGATGCTAGGTAGCTGTTTTCATGGGTAATAGTTTTATACACCTTAAAAATAATCTATAGGGTAAGGTTGCTTTTATAAAAGGATTATAGTTCTTATTCCTCTATCATACAATATAGAGAAATAGGGTATTTTATTTTCATGTTCATCTATTTGATTCCTATGTTGTATGGTAGCTGATTTTTCATGGGTAATAGTTTTATACATGTTTAATATAATCTACAGGGTAAGATCTAAAAAAAAGATCTAAACAAGTAAAGACCTATACGTATACAGATGACTTTTTCCAAATCGCTACGTTAAAAACTCACTGTATCAAATATAGTGTAGTAAAAAATTATTTGGTATATATTTGTCCATTAACATATTCAATCGTTTTAACTAATGTTTTCATTTGTTATCTGAAAATGTGTTCCAAAGGTACTGGCATCACAAATTTGGACAAATAAATGCCAAATTTATGCTTCTGAACAAATGTAACAATGTAACACTAGATAAAGCTATTTATACATATCCTAAACGTGTATAAGTATGCGATTTGCAGTGTCAAATAAATTTGGCTAAAAATATCAGCCTTAAAGGAGAAGAAAAGAAAAAAAAAGATGAAGTAAATTACCAGACAAAAACAATATGTCTCCCATTTATCTTCGTTAACATAATAAAATAAGAGTTGCATACAAATACAAAGTATAGTTTGAAAGCTTTTCTGCAAATGTTATTGTGTGTTGCAATTTGTTCATTGCATATTTTATGCACAGTAATCAAAATTAATTTTCTCCATTCTCCTCTTCATGCTTCATATTGACAAGAAAATAAAAAAATTAACATATATTATTACGTTACGAACTCTTAAAGTGCATACTTATTCAATCGGTGAGCAGAATTTAATAGCTTATACAAAGTCATATTTCTTGTTTTAATCGTATCATTGAATTGATTTATATCGTGTCGTACTTTCTCTGACTGTGCAATTAAAATCAAATTAATATTGTTAATGCATTATGTTAAAAATACATTTTTGGCTGCAAACGAAAGCTAAAGGAATATACTTTATATTTAAACGGTCGATTTGACATAAAATTAAATCATAAAAGGTCATTTTAGCATTTTAATAAATATATCTGCATTTTTTCGTTAATTTTACACGATAAGTTGGACAAAAATAAAAGCAACAGATTAAAGAACTGAATATATATATATATATTGCCAAATCTATGCTTAATCGTGTTGTAATATATTTATTCGCTACAGTAAATTTTAAACATTAAAAAATTTGAAAAACTTACCTACGTTTTCATCGCTTCCAACTTGTTTATATCTTTTTTCATCGTGTAATACTACCAAAATGATATAAGTGAGAACCTATATCCCAAATATTGTCATGCTACCATGCCGACATGGGTCTCAAATTGTTTTCATATTTCATTCGTATCAATTTTATGATGGAGTTCGGCATGAAAACCAAGAGACAGGTCTTGTATTGTTCTATATCGATATCAAGATTTTTTTTTCGCGGTTTCGATATCTTTCTTATCGACATCTTTACTTGTTTCATAAGCATATAATAAAAATCGATGAAACTCATATCCATATATTTTAATGAATTTCATCATTGCGACGTAAATTATATCGACAAAGACACATTAATGCATTTTATCGTACTTTTTAAAACCCCAGTTCTTGCGAAAGATGTGGATATGGCGAGATAAAAATGCTAAATTATGTCGAAAACAACAACAAGTAAATGTCCTAAATACGTTTCCATAGATCTCGATAAAAAAATAGATCGTTACATCGAGAAAACGATACTGTTATTGTTTTTTTAGATAACGATGCATTTGTTTTATCGATATCACTATATAACAATATCGTGTTCTCGAGGTAACCATATATTCACGATATAACAATACCTTTTTCTCGAGATAACTATATATTTTATATCGAGATCACCATATAACAATATCGTTTTCTCGAGAAAACGATAGTATCAGATTATTACATGACATTTTTTATTACTATCCCTAGGTTTGATATTGGCGCAAGAGCCGCAGGCTCGAGGGCCAATATCAATCGAGGGCTAATAATGCATAAGATATAAAAAATGTCATGTTATGATCTTTTCATCATATACTTCACCCAGGGAAAATAAAAGACTTGGGCAAAATCTGATTCAGTTCTGGTACTGGAATATCTTCATTATTCCTGGCCAGACTCAAGCCAGCGAACAATAAGGTATTACTAAAGACCAATGAATGACACATGGCTACCATAAGATTTTTAACGCTAACGAACAATTAGGTATAGGTAGCTAACACATACATCTGTTATTGTTTTCAACATGATAAAAGCGAATTTTAACATGAAAATAAGTACATATTAACACCACCTGTGTATATTAGGCAGTATGTTTTAATGTAGACATCAAAGTAAAACCTTGTATTTATAGAATAACTTTAATAAGAAAATGCCCTAAGTTTAAAACACAATATCAATGTTCGAAAATCTAAAAAATCCAATTTCGATTCAATGTATATAGGATGGGTTAATATATGCCTGATTTTGATCAAACTTTTGAGATCGTGACTGGGCCGACTATATAGGCGTTGTACAGGAGACACAAGGGCATCGTTATCAGAAAAGAAAAGTAGAGGTCATGTTCGAAAATCTGAATCTCGAAAAGGAAACCAATTTCGAACCTATGTATATATGGTGGGTTAATATATGCCTGATTTTGATCAACCTTGGAGATCGTGACGGAATGGCAGAGATATTCCGATTGTGGTCTGAGTCTGGCCTATTCCTGTGAAGCCACTTAGATAATATTTTAAGTTCATTCACGGTTTTCTTTATTTGAGAGTTCATGTTTTTAAAAATAGTCCGTCATCGGCGGTAGCCCGCTCTAAAAACCACCCAAGCAGCCGAGCAGAAAATTTAATAGAGATGTAACACATTTCGTAACGAGAAACTTGTACATTGACGAAGATGCCCAGGAAGCACATACTAAATATGGCAACTTAAGACTCACTTAAGACTTCATAAGATCGCCTCAAACCGTGCGAAATTCATGACAGCCTTTTACGTCTACGATCTAGCAACTAACCTCAAAGACTTTGATCTGGGGGCCGACAATAAACCTTTGCAACGTAGTCTTGGTTTCAGCTGGGATCTGAACTCAGACAATTTCTTATCCCAACCATCTTCTGAAAATTAACCAGTCACTCGGAGAGATATAATGTCAAATGTCCGCTTAGCTTCAGTGATTATACACGGAAAACTCCTACTTAGAAAATTGGTATCGGAGATTGGGACTAATCCGTTTCTGACGAGACAGCTTTTGAATGGGAATCTTGGATTGACACTCTCTAGTTTCTGTAAAAATACCACATACGAACGTGCCTTTCCTCGGGTATTCTGGAGCTACATGTTTTCTACGATGCTTCCAAGAAAACCATACTTGCACACGACCTATGAATGGTTGACCAAGTATTGGTTTCGTTCTTGGAAAAGCGTAAGTTGCACCCACTAGTGGTCACATTCCATGATTAGAATTGTGCGCTGCCATATCATCGATTGAGATCACGCGATGCGCCATTGAACATCTAGAGTGCCGATACACACTTTCAAGTATTACACGGACAGTAAAGTAGTTTTAGCGTTATGACCGAAAACAATATGTTCAGAAGTAGATGACTGCAGAACTGATCTTCCAAAGTCCGATAAGTTGTAAATGTTGCGAAAAACTTTGCTGTACATGAACATATGGAAAGCAATATTTCGCCCTACCAAAGAGTTCATAAGGCGTTGACTGAATGAAAAAAGATATAAAAAAAATCAAATATTTTGAAATATTTTTGTTGTTCACATTGCAGCAAAAATAGGATGCTGAATGACCCTGTTATAAAGGACATTAAATAATTTTGTAGACTGACTGTGGATTACGTTCGGTCAATCCATCCCGTTCTAGAGTTTTTGGTTGTTGTTGTTTTTTTTGTTTTTTGTTTTTTTGTTTGTTTTGTTTTGTTTTTTGTTTTTGTTAAAAAGGAGGGGTGGTTGATAGATAATTCGCATACTGAAAGCTGTCTCTGTTTCTCTAACATATTGGAACTTACAAGTTCCACATGTCAGTATATAAATACAAGGGCTGGATTTACAGGAACATTTGCTGTCAACGTGTGCTGCTTTACAGCATTAACCATTCTTACGATTGCATGGCATGTAGCCTCCAGGTTTTGTGGGACGATTTGTCTTTATTGTAGCATTTACAATAATGCGATGTTTTGTTTTTGTAGCGTCTTTTAATTAGATGTCTATGAAGCTCATTTAGACGATGGTTTGTGGTATTTTCTGTTGAACAAATTATTTTGATACGTAAGGATACGTATGGGATACTGTGTCAACAATGCATTAGTTGGAAATTTTTGATACATAAAGATACGTATGGGATACTGCGTAAAAAATGTTTTGGGTGGAAACTTTTGGGTTATAGAAATTGATGTTTATCTGTTGCTTCCGTGAATGTCTGTTGTTATCATGCATTCCGTTTTTGGATGGAGGTATCAGTATCAAGAAATTATATTTTGGCCAGGGAATTCGGAAGTAAATTCGAAGACGTGATGAAAGTTGATTGCAGTAGTTAAAAAAATCAACAAAGTGTTCTTTACTATCGATCCATTTAATGTCGATGTCATCAATGAAACGGAACCATGGCAATGGTGCAGCAGACAGAAGCTGTTTTTCAAGTTTGCCCATAAAGATGACACGACTATAGTAGCAAGCAATGTGTTTTGAGGTAAAATAAATAGGGCCTACATTTTTTCAGTAATCTTTGAGATGATGCTGGCTAACTGTATTTTAATTGTAATAGTTGCGGTAGGGTCTAATTCAAGTTTTTCGTAAAATAGGGGGTTTATATCATCTTGGGTATAACTATCTTTGTTTATAACAACCGCAACACTTCCTTTGTCGGCTAGTTTTATAATTACATCGGATTTACGCTTTAAAGCCATACTTTCATTTATAGAGATGTTGCGTTTCTTTTGTTGGTGACGCACGATTTCACATCAGCTTTAACTATATTGATGAATGCTTGTCATTTTAGCTTTTTAGTGGATTCCAGTTACGTTTCTTTTTAAATTTGTGTATATCATGGTTGTAATCATCTTCACAAACGACAATTTTTGCTTCCTGAGGGTGTTTCTTATTCTCTATAACTAGTTGTCATGCATATATTGTATTGATTATGCATATTTCTTATTTACAGTTCTTTACACTCCCTACTTTGTGAATCTATCCGTACAAAACGAAATTGCGTGTCAACGTTGCTGCACGTACCACAATCTACAGCTAACCACACCATAAGTGCGATTTACATGATGTGTTGTATTTAATTGTATTTTTATTTCTATTTTTATCTACATTATGGAGTTTTGATCTTTATTTTACGATTTTCATGTATATAGTGTGTTTTTTGTCCATTAGCAAATACTGTTATTTAGTTTTTGCTTATTTTGAAGTTTTTCACATTTTCACATAAAGATATCAGAACTGGTATTTTTTCATTCTGACGTTAAAGGTTTAATCTTTATGGATTGTCAGTATATTTTCTGAAAGCAAGTTGTTTTCGATAATCCAGTATTCAGTGCATTGTCTCATTAAATGTCCTATGACCATACTGAGAGGGTTCCTAGTGCTTGACCTACGGAGCCACCCAGCACGTCACAGGTGGCGGATAGAGGAGACCTCTCGTTGGGGGGTTGTCAGGTCATAATACAGGAAGCTTGGCCGCGGACAGTAGATGAAGAGTTCCACGCTTCTTGCACGGTAAAGACCCATTCGAAAAATAGTCGGCTGATTGTAGCCGCTACAATAGGCTAAATTCTCCGCCCCTGCCCAATACTCCATACTTTGCCAATGACATATTAATTGTTTGTTAACTTGTTCTCGTATTGAATATAGCTAAAATACAGCTCGTTGGACGTAAAGCAAACATCCAATTAATCATTAAATGCCATAAGCTATATATAGTTGTTATATTGGTTGGTTGGTGATTTTACTTTATTGTGGCCGTTATAGAATGACGAAATGAAATAAAATATTATTTTTGAAGTCTGCTTATATTTAGAAGAATTTACTGTCATCATATTTCTTGTTTATTAAAATAATTTACATTCGTCTGTTTCAAAGTTAATTATTATGAATTAAATTAGCCTCAAGTTTAACAAAAATATTACAACACAAATCGAAACAAGTGTTTTTGTACAGAAAGATAACCGTTTTCATTATTTGTTAATGTAAGAATTGCAAGGATATAAATCTTTTTTCAAATCTATTTCATAAAAATTTTTATTCGTAGTCAACGCTGTTCGCAATTTAGATTGATATGTGAAGAAGAAACTTAAAGCATTATCATGCACATCCTTCTTATTTATAATTAGTTCAGCTCCGTACTATTCTAAAAAATTACGGAGAGATGCACAATAGCAAACAAACAAAAAACATATTGTTTTGTATAAAAATAACATTCAGAACATTCATTTGAAACTTAATAAGCTATGTATCTGGTTCGTTTTCTCTTTGTGATTCGTCCATCATCTGACGACGCTTTGCTTTAGCAGTCATTCGCTGACGACGGGGATCACGTGAAGGACCTAATCCAGTCGGTGGCAAACCAATTGGTTCCCCGTTTTGATTTTTCTTTTTTGTTAGATTTTCTTTATTATCTTTGACGCTTTCTGACTGAGGCTTGGTTTGCAATCTTATCTGCGCTCCTTCCTGTTTTTTATTGTTATTTTTATCCTCTTGTAAGCTCAAGTCACATTTTGCACGCGCTCTAGAACTTCTATTTGCCACTTTAACCACTAAACCGTCCATCGATCTAGAAAATTCTTGCAGTTGTTTAATATTGTCTTTAGAATTATTCTCATCCTGAATATTCTCTTCGTCGACTTCTGTAATTTCATCAAATGTTATTGGTTGTGTTTTGTATCTACCGATTTGACGTTGAGCACGAGAACGTCTATTAAGTCTCGTGGGAGATGGCGGGCAATAATCTGGATTAAGATGCAATCTCGACAGCCTTTCGGGAAAGTGAGTTTCAAAATGAAACAGCGGATCATGCATCTTTGGTGACGTCATCTTAAACTAATATTTATATCTGTAAAATTGAAAAGAAAGTATCAAATTTATCTGGAATTAAAAAAAAAACATACTATTCTTACTGTATTTTTAATCAGAGTTATCTATTAGTTTATAATCTATTAATTGTTTTTTAATTAACACAAGAGATCTAATGAAATATGGAACATGTATGAAATGCAAATGTCGCATGTTATCTATAATCTACAATTATGGCCAGCTAACCATAAGAAAACCACTGCTATCTACAAGTAAAATAAATTCAGGATAACTAATGAATAATAAACCGGCGTGGGTAGTAATCTCGAATTCTCGTTTATGAATAATAATCTAAGATCGAAATGTTTAACCTCAAATCTGCTTAACCTGCTTAATAAGAATCATGAACTCAAATTTATTTTAATGAGTAAAACTCAGATCTATTTTAAACATACAATAAGTAGGCTTATGAAAAAAAATGGGATTCAAAGTATGAATTCAGGAAACGAGGAGTCAATGGCAGACAAAGTCATGATTGACCAAAATGGAGAAAAAAACAGAACAGACACACAACCCAAAAACAAAACTAGAGTAACATGAAACCAACTTAAAACTGAGCACGAGTCCGGGTGCTACGAAAGAGTTTGCGACTTCTGCTCGACGTGTGGCACCCAGTAATAGGTATATCCAATAATCAGCGCAATGAACTGAATTCAAAACATGGAAAAACTATTTGTCCTTCATAGTTATAGCACTAAAGTTGTTGTCTAGTACAAGTAAAAAGTGGAAACATGGTTAAAAAGTAAAGGCACGAAGAGTATGCACAGAGCACACGTTTCGATCTGTACATGAAATACGTCTGTAACTAAACTTGGAAATTTAAGCTCGGATATGGTATGAAGGATAATTTTTAATTCTAGATCTTACTTTATTTTTGTTTTTTGGTCGAAAATATAGACAAATAGGTGAGACACTTTTCCAAGCTTTAAAAAATATATTTTTTACAAATCTCTGTGGATCTGCAATATATATAATGTATTCTAACAGGCATGAATGGCCTATAGTTAAAATTAAAATCAACAAAGCAAAATAGCATTAACTATTGCTAATCACAGTTTTTTCTCGAATAACCGCGTAAATTAAAGTACACAGACCTCGGATTATGAACAATGAATAAACCAACACACCATGAAATTGTTAAGTTTCATTAATCATAGATAACCTGTTTCTAAGGCTCGTACATATACATTTTATATATTCGGACAATGTACGATTATTGTATATATACCGCCCTATTATCAAAGAATGTCAAAGCCTTCAGAACGTATATAACGTCCTTGATGCATTTTTAAATAATTTTTTTTTTCATTCGGCACAACAAAAAGGAATGAGATCCTTAACCCCTTGTTTTAGTACAAAAATTACACGGTTGTCCTTAAATGGACATAATACTGCGAGATCCTCTAAGTTTGCTTTACACCTGGCATCTAAATTTCTTCTTACAATACTCACCAGTAAGGAAGGCTTTCAAAAATATTTCAACACCGCCGACCGCCTACTCAAAGAGTGGTGTAAATCTGATATGGATTCTGAAATTTTCAAAAGATTTTGGTCAATGAAAATGCACATAAAGTTGTTCTCACATTAAAACTTTTGATTTTCTACCCTATACATGCTATAAACACTGTACTACAATCTCTCATTTCAACCTTAAATCCCTAGTAACTTTATATTTTATCAAACAAAGAGGTACTATCCTCTAAGTAGAGAATCGAATTAGTTTGGAATAAACTGCAGTATGCCGAACCTTAATCGATAATATTTTACTTGACTTTGGTAGGTGCACTAATCCTTGCAGATTTGTTTTTACTCGTATGAGCAAAACTGGCCTAGTATTAAAAGAATTATAAGGATCATGAAAAAAGTTATCAAACAAGAATTAACAATAAAATGGCTATTAAATTGTAAAAATGGTACTTTTGTCCTTATACTGCAAACACATGACTGCAAAACTGACAAGGACAAAAAACTAATTCTGTAGTATTAGCCGAAAAAATCCTATATAAAAATTAACATAAAAAAAATTCCCCCAGTTAAAAGTGCTCTTCCCTTTTCTTTCTTAGCTTTGGCAAAACTATTGGAGTTATATTACTGCAAACATGAATTTACATACGTTCGCAAAATTTTACGATAGTATAAAAGTACGAAGAATATTGCAACACGAAAGTTTAATCACATTTTGGGTGTAACTTACATAGAAGACTTTGAAGAGGATTGTTATTACTTCTGTTATGTGTCAGTTTATGCTAATTTTAGTAGGTAAAATCCAGATCACTTACTTTCAAGATATAACGAAACGATACGACAAAATAAGCTTTTAATAAAATATATGTATTGTTTACACCTGCGATTAATATTAACATGACCTCTTCCCTTATTCCCTTTTCTTTAGATGTCTTATGAGAATTTATATGGTCGAAAATCAGAACACACTACAAGCTGTCAAGGTTTTACATTAAATATTTCTTTCATTTTATCGTTTGCATAGATGTATGATTGTTTAACTGACTGATGATGGTTAACTGTAAATATGTGAAACTGTTGGCAACAAGACAAATCTAATGTACTTATCTCTTTAGAAAACGACTCTGTATTTTAACTGTATAAATTGCAATGGAAATTTCACATCTAATACATCAGCCGCTAAGAAATTTTTTAATAGTGTCTTTTTTAAAGTGTTATATCTATTGAGAGATTGGTTTCATACGTTAAACTATATTGAAAAAGCAGAAGTCTTCTCAATAGGAAATTAAAGGAGAAAACTTTACAACAAAAACTTTAAAAGATAATACTATATACATATTATGGTTTGCTGGCATTCTACCAAACATCTGGCACGTGCATACTTGTAGATGTCTTCATTTCATGAAATCTGATGGTCTCTAGCCAAGAACTGAGCAATAAGACATAAAGATGAAAAGGTTCACAGATATTTCTCACAAAATTCATATAGAAAGGCCTAAAACAAAGTTCTAAAAATTTTATTGCGTTTTAACACAAACTTTCCCCTTATTCAGCTCCCGTAATTTCATGATTATTCTAACAAGAGAATAGAGCATAAAAGTAAATAAATGAACATAACAGCTAGCCCAATACAGAAATCATCACGTAATAATATCATATAATTATTGTTGTTATTGCTCAAAATAACTAAATACCATTTAGAACAACCAAATTGTGGTATATTAACATCCCTTTTTAATTTCATTTGGAAGACGATTGTTCAGAGCTACCTATTTGATTTCAATAGGCGTTGTCTTAAATCAACACCTGTTAATATAAAACAAACGTATTAAAACTACAGTTTATACGGCGATCAAGACCTTCTTGTACCGTATTTAGACGAATCCACAACGCCTACATAGCTCCACCCAACAAAAAATAATGATAAAAAAGAATAACGACATTAGCCGTTTAGATTTAACACCGTATCTTCAAACTAAATACATGTAATAATAACAATTTATAAACATCTAAGTACATTTAATCTTAACAAAATGGACCATAAAAGGGAATTCTGTTATCTATACTATTAGGAATAACACAAACTCGAGATCTAAAATAACTATAATGTTAATTAAAAATTAATCAAGAGTAATGTGTTTTTGTAAAATAAAAGATGCACATAATTTGTAGCAGTATATAAACAACAGAAAAATGCATCGGGTGGAATACAGAAAAGGCTTACTTCTCTCTAAAAACTTTATGCAAAGTAATTTGGGCATGACCATTAGTATAAGGTCTGCAAATTTTTTAACTTTATTCAAATATTCTGCAAATGTACCAACTTGGGCACGACTACTGTTCAAAAAGTCAGCAAATTTACAAACTTAGGCGTGACTATTATTCAAAGGGTCTGCAAATTTTCAAACTTGGGCACGACTATTGTTCAAAAGGTCAACAAATTTACTAACTAGGGCATGACTATTATTCAAACGGTCTGCAAATTTACCAACTTGGGCATGACAATTTTCAAAAGGTCCACAAATGTACTAACTTAGGCATGAATACTATTTAAAAGGTCTGCAAATTCAATTAAATTCATGATATGAAATTGTTCTTTTCTAAACATTTCATATCTGTGTCTAATTTTAAGGGACAGTCAATACAAAATGTTTTTGTCTTCAATAACGTTCATGTTGCGTATAGTACAGGGTCTGTTGTCAAGTGGTTTTTGAGGTCTGAAATATCGTTCCTTCTCACAGTTTTAGATATCGCACCGCTCCGATATAATGCCATTGTTTTGCCTACACGTGCCTGTCATTTATACATTGAAACCATAAACCTCAGTCCCGTCACGCATGTTGGTTTCAATTCCCACCCCCCCCCCCCCCCCCGTAATGACAACATTGGCCGACTGACATTTTCCAGAATTTACTTGACCTAAGGACACTTATGTGATCATTCACGAGGTAGGCCTACAGGAACCCTTCATTTGTACCTTGGAGCCAGACACCATATACCAGTCTTACACAATGCTGTCATTCCTTAATAAGTTTTTTTTACTTTAGGCCACCAAAGGGCACATATCAGAGGTAGACCTACAAGTTTCCTTCGTTTATACCCTAGAGCCAAACAGCGATCCCAGTCACACACTATGTCATTTGGCTTCCAAAGGGCATCTGTAATGCTTACTTCAGCCGTTTTACCCAAAGTTTACTTTATATTCGAACACGCCTTGATGGCGGATCTAATAGGTAGCTGTTGTGATATTGTATCACTGCACTAAACGACATATCAGGGTCCAAATAGGCCTTGTGGTTCAATAATTGTAAAAATGTTGTTGTGCGGCGGCCATACCCATTTAATATCCATTAAAACACACAGTACTGTCAAAGTATAATCAAACGTTCATTTAACCAATATTACTACGCATGAAACCCAGTTTTTCTTAAGAAATTTCCGTACTCAGTCCATCACAGCGACTTATAAAATCCAGCATTAGGTTCGTTGGACAATATTGTCTTATGCGTTGCATTAACAGAGGGTCATTGCGGGTTGTTGGATAGGATGGTCAGTCGTCAACCATTAGTTTGTCATTTGTCTGACGTTTTTTCGCGTATTTTAAAACTGGACATTGATTATGAATATACTATTTACAACAAATAAAAACGAGAATTTGTTTTTATATTCCTGATAAACAAACGCAATTTTCTTACTTTAGACTGTTTTGTTACGGTTGTAAGATCTTTAAAATTTTACAACATTTACCTTGTAAAGATATGTTTGTTAATTAACGTTCTTTTTGATCATTTGAATAATAAAGAGTACATAAACCACCTCTCGCTGGACATTATTCAACACCGTATAGATTCAATCAACAGACGGTGGTTTAAAGAAACTGGCCAAATGTTAGTTTGTTTGAATGGTGTTTTAACGCTACTTTCAGCAATTTGTCAGCTATATCATGACGTCCAGTTTTTATTGGGGTAGGTAACCGGAGTACCCGGAGAGAACCCCCGACCTGCGGTAGGAAAACTGGCAATTCTTGTCAATTAAGATTTGAGTCGAGTACACCTTGCCTGCAATGAGAATCGAACCCGCAATCTGGCAGACCACGTGATCAATACTTTAATACCAGGTTTGCTTAAATTGACCTTTTTACCACAAGCTTAAGGCATATAGTACTTTTAATATGTAACAAGCCAAATTCATAAAATATTATTTCTATATGCCTTAACAAAGGAAAACTAAGACAGTGAGTCTCGAACCCACAACCACAGTGTTGACAGACCAAGTGATCAAAGTACTCGACCAACGAGTCCCCGGGCCCTTATTGAAATCATTCACAGTTTAATTAGTTCTATTGGAAAACGACCAAGTTCGCCATAAATAATACAACTCGTCGTAGAATATGAATCAATGATTCCAAAACCCCACAAATGAAATCTGACATTTTACCACTATAGGACAAACATAGACAAATCAACAGCTTTTTCTCGTGTTTAAAAAGAACAGTCAATAACAAACATACAATCAGCAAAAGAATATTCTTTTTGAACCCCACCGGCATTCATTATTAAACAAACATCTGAAAACTGGCTTACCCTTTCACATAAAACTGTAGTAAAGAGTCACCAAATAGCTAACAATCTTTATTTGTCGCAAGTTTTCAGGATCCGATTTGTTTTCCTTATTTTTGACAAAATGTTGAGTTTTTCTATTTTTCACTATTCCGGTCTTCAATATCGGATTGTCAAATTATATATCTGCTCTAATATCTTCCCGCGACTCCTATATCTGCCCTGAGGCGAAGTCGATGGCAGATATTGGTCGAGGGAAAATATCAGGGCAGATATGAAATTCGAGATGTGATAATCTATTTATCACATATTTACAGGTGATTGAAAAGAACGATAAGCAATAGTATTAAATTTATTATTTAATAATATTATATTTATATTTGTGGTTCTGTGTGCGTCATTGATTGTTTTTCTATTTCACTTCCTTCCGCATAACAGCAGATTTTTTTTTCGTGTAAGCAGTGTCAATGTCTTCAATATTACAGTGTTCTAAGCTAGCAAGCCAACTGTTAATCGCAATATTGTATTCAGTTTCAATTTCAATTTAACTTTGCGTGCTGAATACGGTTGAGGGCAAAACTGTATATATAATTGAAAACAATTGAATGTCATTTTTAATATAAAGCAGAGCAACCTGTAAAATACAGAAAATGGCGTTGGAATCATAAAAAAACTTTCTGTTTATTCATTAAAGTAGCTTAGAGCAGTTTTAAACAATGGTTTATTAAATTAAACCCTATTTTCAAAACAAAAAGAAATCAGGAAATAGACAAAATTGAAAAAAATAACATTTTACGCTTAATGGAATGGAATTGTCCTTGAAGAATTGCTTTTGTGCACATCAAATGACGGTCGTATTTTTTCTCATGATCTCTTTTAATTACTGTTTGATTTTTTCATAGGCAATTTTTACTAGTCCGAAAATCCTCTGCTATGTGGGGAGACGCAAAAAGAGCGTTGGACGCCAGAGAATTCTGGGACTAAATTATTGCATGTCTTGCCATTGCAACGAGTCTAAAATATGATGATTTCTCAAAAATGTTTTTAAGAATTAATAATTAACAAAACTTTACGTATTCATTTATATATATTCTAAATTAAAATATTACAAATAGAAATTATGTTGAGTTTTATTGTCATTTTGACAGTAATAATAAGTGGAACTTTGGTATTTTTAATCTTTGTTTTAATGTTTAAATCTTATAGTGTGTGTTATATTTATATATGTTTGCAATGTATATTGATGAACTTGCCAGCGAAATGGAAAGAAGTGGTGGAAAAGGTATATTTATTCATAAGGACATTCATGACATTATGTTACTCCTCTCCGCTGATGACTTAGTGCTTATGGCAGACACATGTATTGATCTTCAGAGACGACTGAATTGCCTAGCATTATATTGTGATAAATGGAATATGACTGTTAATATGGACAAGTCAAAAATTGTAGTCTTTAAAAATGGTGGTATTCTCTCAAAACAGGAAAAGTGGTACTTTAAAAATGAACTTCTTCAAATCGTTAGCTATTATAAATATCTTGGTATTATATTTTCAAATCGTCTGAAGTGGACTGTCTGTTGTAGAACACTTAGTAGTCAATGTGAAAAGGCTTTAAATATGATAAAACATTGCTTATGTAAGCTAGATTGTAAAGATATAAACATTGGATTTAAGCTTTTAGATTCGATGGCTGCACCTATTCTTTATTATGGAGCTGAGGTTTGGGGTTTGGACAGAGTGAAAGACATTGAAAAGGTCCAAAATAAATTTTGCAAGTGGTTACTAGGAATGAGCACTAGGACGAACAATTATATTGCTCGAAGCGAGTGTGGCCGATATGAACTTTTTACTAACTTCCTTTGTCAACCGATTAAATACTTTTTACGTCTACATAGACTCGAGACCAATAGACTACCCAAACTGTGTTACAAAATGATGTTCGATGCAAACAGACATGGACGCAAGAACTGGTGCTCAAGAATTCAGTCTTTTTTATTTATGTATGGCTTTGAAGAAGTTTGGGAAAATCAAGGTGTAGGAAATGAAGCGTTATTTTTAGATATATTTAAACAAAGACTTAAAGATATTTATATACAGAATTGGTCAGAGTATATAAACAACTCCTCTAAATGTGAGTTTTATACAAAAGTGAAAGAAATTATTTGTGTAAATGAATCTTTACAAATGCTATCTTATAATTTACGTTGGCAAATTTATTCTATTCTATGTTCTAACCATAAGATTGCTATAGAAAAGGGTAGACATGAAGGTCAACCTCGTGAAAATAGATTGTGTCGATAAGATAAGATCAATGGTGGTAAACGGACATGCAAAAACTCGAGTGTAGTGGATTATTTTATATGTACAGATTCTTTTTTACAATTTGTAAATAATTTTAGTGTTCTTGAATTTTCTCAGTTGTACTCAGATGTTCACTCTCCTATTGTCACATGTTTAAAATTTGATAAAATTGGTCATAAAGAACAAGAACATAGTGAGCAAACTAATGCTAACCAAACAAGCAATAGAGCTAAAAGGTGGGATGCATCGAAGCATACTTATTATCACAGTAACATAGATAGAGAGAATTTAGATAAATTAATTTACGAACTTTCAAACACTACTAGCAAAGATATCGACAAAAATAAAGTGAACTCGCTCACTAGTGAACTTTGTGACCTTTTTATCAAAAGTGCAATAACAACATTCGGTTCTCGAAATAATAACAGTGTACGTCATAATACAAAGCCAAAAAAAAACACAAACCGTGGTTCAATGCAAAATGTAAATATGAGCGACAAAAATATATAGAAGGCTTAAAAATAGATATAAAAGAAAACGTTCCCCGGGTCTAAAACATGAAGTTGATGAAGCTGAGAAGCGATATAAAATTACAATGGACAAAAGTTGTAAAACATTTCGCAAAGACATGCAAAACAAAATCAAGAAAATGAGGTCATCGGATCCAAAGGAATACTGTAAACTTTTGAATGGGGGAAGGGAAAAAAAACAACCTGATATTCCGATGGATGACTTGTTCGAGTTTTTTTAAAAACTTGAACAAGGCACCCGACGACAGAAATCAGGAAGAAAATAGTCAGATTAACAACGATCCTTCAGGCAATATAGACATTGATAACTTCAATGAAGAAATCAATGAACATATAACTGGCGAGGAGATTTTACGATGTATAAAGAAATTAAAAAACAACAAGGCCTCGGGGGAAGATTGTATTGTTAACGAGTATATAAAGTCTACTTCCGATTTATTCATACCAGTCTACGAACAATTATTCAACTTAATTTTTGACTCAGGTGTCTTGCCTGACGTTTGGCTCATTGGAAATATAAAACCAATATACAAAAATAAAGGCAACCCACAAAACCCCCAAAATTTTCGTCCAATAACAATTCTCAGCTGTCTTGGAAAACTCTTCACCGCTATTTTAAACGATAGGTTATGTCGCTTCTCAGAGGAAACGAAAATGTTGAATGAAAACCAGTTTGGATTTAGAAAATCTTACTCGACGATTGACAGTATCTTTACACTTTGTTCTTTTTTCGAAATTATAAAATGTCAATCAAAAAAATTGTACTGTGCCTTTATAGACTTCGAAAAAGCGTTCGATACTGTATGGCGAGATGCTCTTTGGCATAAACTCCTTTTAAACAATATTAATGGTAAAATGTACACTGTTATTATGAACATGTATAATGATGTAAAATCTTGTGTAACTTATAACTGTTGTAAATCAAACTTTTTCCCTCGTGAATTAGGAGTTAGACAGGGCGAAAACCTTTCACCTTTTCTGTTTGCTATTTATTTAAACGATCTGCAGACATTCCTCGAAGAAATGAATGCTGAAGCATTAGATTCTATCTCAGAGACTATTAATGATAAATTGAACATTTTTCTGAAATTATTCGTTCTATTATATGCAGATGATACAGTCCTTATGGCAGAATCAAAAGAAGGACTACACAATGTTTTAGATAAATTCCGAGAATACTGCGACGTATGGAAACTAAAAGTTAACATAGAAAATCTAAAGTTATTGTGTTCTCAAAGGGTAAACAACCAGCGAATTTAAAGTTTACATTTAACGGGGCAGTTTTGGATATTGTTAATGAATTTAATTACTTAGGCATCCTGCTTAGCAGGACTGGGAATTTTAAAAGAAGTATTGAGAAGCAAGCAGAAAAGGCAACGAAGGCAATGTTTGAAGTTCTGAAACGTGGTCGCTCACATAATTTATCAATTGAATGTCAAGTCGACCTTTTCAACAAAATGGTGAAACCTATTTTACTTTATGGCTCAGAAGTTTGGGGATGTAATAAAAACATTAGTTATCTTGAAAAAGTACAACTACGTTTCTGTAAATTATTGTTAAAATTGAAATCATCGACACCAAATTACATGATATATGGGGAGCTTGGTATTTATCCAATTGAAATTGATATCAAACTAAGAATGATATCTTACTTCATAAGGCTAATAAATGGTAAAGATACAAAGCTGTCCTATATATCGTTCATGACTTTGCACAAACTCTACAATGAAAACAGTTTAAATATTTCTTGGGTAGCTTTTGTCAAAAAGATATTTGATAATATTGGTCTTACATACATCTGGACAGATCTAGATTTCCAAAACCCCGAGTGGATTCTATCCGAAATCAAAACGAGACTGCAAGACCAATTTATACAATACTGGAGGTCTCTCGTAGAAAACTCTCCAAAAGCAATTATATATAGATTATTTAAAAATAATTTTGAATTTGAAAACTATTTTAATATACTAGATGATAGTGACATCTACACTTTATGTAGATTTCGCACTACAAACCATAAACTACCTATTGAAATAGGACGGTGGAATAAAACTGACAGAGAAAATAGACTTTGTACAAAATGTCTATCTAGATCAATTGGCGATGAATACCATTATATAATGGAGTGTAATTTTTTTAAGCAAATTCGGAATAAATTATTAGATAGTAACTTTACACATAGACCAAATATATTGAAATTTAAACAAATTATGTGTGCGACCAACAAAAAGCAATTAGAAAAAACATGTAGACTTGTAAGAAAAATACTTAAAGCAGACTTTCTCTAGGCTCCTTGTGTAATTGTATATATCATTTGTATATATGTCAGGTATGTTTGTGTGCACATGTGGTATGTTTGTGTTGACTGTATGTTCCATACACATGGATATTTCTCTGTACCAGTGTAATTGGTTTATGAGAATAAAGATTTGTCTTGTAGAAAACCCAAAACAAATAAAGTTAGTCAAATTTGTAATTGTCATGCTATTGAGGATGAATATCATTTCATTCTTGTTTGTCCAATGTTGGCTGATCTTAGGAAAAACTTTTTACCTGTATGGTGTCATAACAATGCTAGTAATGTTAAACTTACAAATCTTTTTAGATCAAATGACTTGAGTACTCTTAGAAATCTTGCAATTTATATAAAAAGAGCAAAGTTATTGAGAGAAGAGTTTTTGTCATTGTGATTTATTCTATTACACGTATTATGTGTACTTGAAGCAAAAAAAAGTAGTTTGCATAAACATCCTTCTATATATTTAAAATCTGCTTACTTATGATTTATATGTTATGTTTATTATTGGTATGTTCATTGTATAGATGTATAAATTATTTGTAGTTGGCAAATTATATAATAATGTATTGTATGTAATGGTACCGTGGGCTGGAGGCTGTTTAGTACAATAAAGTATCTTGTATCTTGTTATATTTGTAATTGATAAAGTCTGTTTCGAGCTCAGTAATCCAAATAACGAACAGCAAAAACAAATTATCTCCCTTTATAAAAGTAGAAAGAAATGCAGATTTATAAATTGTTATGAAATTATGTAAATTCCATAATGTAATTTCACTGGAGCACATTCTACAGAAATTGTGAAAGAGTCCATATTTTGATTTGGGTTTTTAAATATTTGGAAAAGAATACACAATTGTACCCTACCTTAGGTCTTACTGTAAGTTTATGTATAATAAGTTGTTTTAATTGTAAATTTTTGCCTTAAATATGTGATTTTTAAAATGAAAACATCATTTAAAAAGGCGACAAAAGTAGTTTTTAGTACTTGCATGCAACTGCAAGAAAACGTTTTGGGTACCACAGGTAATAATATTTTCCGTAATTTTATTATGCATGATATAGTAAATAAACTTCAGTAGAAGGAGTTTTAAAAACTAAACCGTGGTTTAACAAAAATTTTTAATCAAGCTGGATGAATTCCATAAAGTAAAAAATTAAATATATAAGCAGCTGAAAAAAAATAATTTTTCAAATCTAAAGGCAAAAGAATTTTGACAGTATCTGAACACAAGTTTTGAGATACATCAAGGCAGAATGTGCAAATGAGATATATATATTGTCAAATGGAAATATAAAAATGAAGGCAGACATCTCGACTAATATATTTTTCAAAATAATTTTAAAAAAACTGAGTACGTCTAGTGAAGGACCCAAATTATGTTGATTTCATTTCTTTATTATAATAATATAATATTTTAAATGATGAAAGTATAGAAAGTGAGATTTTTTATGCATTAAGACTTGGCAAGTCGCCAGGTATTGATAACTTTGTTAATGAACATTTAAAACATTGCTCCCCTCTATTTATCTATGGTAAACTATTACATGTTTTTAATACATGTATTTTTCCGGAAAACTGGACCCTTAGTATTGTACCCGATATATAAATATAAAGGGGATATATTAGATCCTGACACCGACTGTTCTCGCACACGACATAGAATTTACATCATATAACCTGGCTGGCTTTTAAAAGAATCAGTCATTATTTTTACGTGCAACCTATTAAATCTTATTTCAACTTATCAGTTATTCTGAACAAAATTGTATTAATTTTTTCCACAAATTTCATGAACGCTTATTATACGGTCTGGAGATTTGACTTTGGGAAAATATTAACAGTATAGTGATAATAAACGTGAACGGTTCGGGGTTATCTTTAATCTGTAAAATGGTATTAACAAATGAGACAATGTTTTACCAGGGGCCTCGGTGGCCGAGTAGTTAAGGTAGTTAATCTACTATTAATGACGTGCCTCTCGACACAGAGGTTATGGGTTCGATTCTCACTGCATACAGAGGGGCCATTCATACAGGGTAAACTGGACTCCAATCTCAATTGACAAAAATTAACAGTTTTAATACCGAAGTTTTGGTGTTTTCTCCGGGTACGGTGAATCCCTCCCCTCAATAAAAACTGGACGCCATTATATAGCTGAAAAATGGCCGAAAGCGGCATTATACACTATTCAAACATCCAACATTTTCCAGGTGTGAGACAGGGAGAAAGGTATCTCCAGTTTTTTCGAGCATTCCAAATGATCTTGAGGACTATTTAAAAAAACGCGACAATTTGTATATAAAAAATGTCAAAAAGATTTTCTTGTATATATATTAAAAATATTTACTAATGCTAAACAATGTTTTCGATTTTCAGTAAACATTAAAGTCCAACTATAAAAAAAATTTTTTTCAGTATAAGTAAAATGATGATTTTGAAATTGTTGATTTTAACTCATATTTAGAAATTTTGTTGAAAAAACAAATGCAATTTTGAATCGAAGAAGGGCTGGTCGATAAGGCACAAACCACTCTGTTTTCCTTAGATTAACACATCAGAAACAAAGCTATTTGAAATTGTTGATTTTAACTCATATTTAGAAATTTTGTTGAAAAAACAAATGCAATTTTGAATCGAAGAAGGGCTGGTCGATAAGGCACAAACCACTCTGTTTTCCTTAGATTAACACATCAGAAACAAAGCTATTTCAATTGATATGAAGAACTATTTGAACCCGTTATTCAACCAGTTCTGTTATATGGATGCACATTTGAAAAATAGCAAGGAAACCGACAGGACAATATTTCTCCAGATAAGAACGACCATTACTTAATAGAATTCTCTTGAAGTCAAAATCAAACAAGAATGGTATCATTTTGTGGCAAAATAAACTGAGTAGCTCAATATATATAAATATATAAACTTAGTAGCTCAATATATAAATACTTGCTGTACTAAAAACAAATACGCAATATGTGTAATGATTCAGGTGTTGGATATGTCTTTGCCAACCTAAATTTTTTTACGATACGAAGTTTGCTATGGTAAATGTATTCTAATGCAAGCATAATGAGATCAATTTAATCAACAGAATGTTTCTGAGCCGTATTAGACCTTGGTAATTTTATAATAGCTTCAAAACAATTATGTTTCGAATTATATAATTAGACCTTTGTAAAAATAACTAAACCTGGCTAACAATGACATTTAATTAATTAAGATCTCAAGTGTTATTAAACTTATTTAAGCAAGTAAACAAACCTATAAAGAAACTGTCCATGAACTTGTAGACAAAATACGAAATTTAAAAATAATACTGTAGTATGTATATACAATCATATCCCTTCATCAGGTCGATTCCATTTCATGACTCAGTGTTATGTAATAAACAATTACTACACTTGAAATTGATGGGCTTCATCTTGTTCAATAATATAATAATAATAATATTAATAATAATAGTTTATTCAATAAAATATCAACCACAGTACGAAGTCACAAAACAAAACATATACCAAAACCCGTATAAAAAAACAAGTGTATGTGCACTTGCCAATTTTGGAGAGTTGACATTTTATCTGGGATGATCCATAAAAGCTCTAGAGCTTGTTTCCAATGGGGTCCCATTATGTAAACATCTTAAATTGATAAACAGCACATATACCTTAATTGTTTCAGGTGAATATAAGTTTAAAGGAATAAACATGCGTACCTTAAAACAGTAGGATATTTATTTTCAATAAAATATGAATGGCTGAGATGAAGAACTACCCGAGTTTTCCATCAGATGATCTTTTACACTATTTTTAAATCTATCTAGATTTTTAATACATTTTATGTTATTTGGTAAAGAATTCCAATCAATTATGCCATTATAATAAAATGTGTTTTTCTGGTTGCTCTTGACTGGTGGGACCCAGAAGTTATATTCACTATTTCTTGTGGCATGATTATGCTTATGTCGTACCTTTGTAAAATGCTGATACATATAACTTGGACAATTATGGTTATATATTTTATGTACATGGTTAAGTCTTAATTGCTTTACACGATTTTCTACATTTACATATCCAATACTTTTTAGTACATTATCATCTATTGTAGATCTATATCCACTCTCTTTTATAAACCTTACACACTTATTTTGTAACACTTGTAATTTATCTTTATATTTCTTATTAAGACCAGCATACCATGCAGAACAGGCATAGTCAAAATGACATTGTATCAAAGCTGTTACTAGTGTCTTTCTAGATGTTTCTGATAGACACTTTGCCTGTCTATAAAGGAACTTTAATCTTGAGTTTACCTTTCGTATTATATTATCTATAATTTTTTCTCCAGATAGAAGTTTATCGATATTTAAACCCAAATATTTCACACTATTTTGAGCAGAAATTGTGTGATTATCACAAGTAACATTAAAGTTACGTACTTTGGAGAGTTTGCTTTTAGACCCAAACAGAATTGCTTCTGTTTTCCCTAAATGAAGAGAAAGTTTATTATCTATTAACCACTTACTACAGGATTGCAGTTCCATACCAAGTTTCTTAGATATAACCTCTGGGTCCTTATGTGAATACAAAATAGTGCTATCATCAGCGTACAATAATATTTTACATTCTTTGCTTATACTTATAGTCATATCATTGACATAATATAAAAATAATAATGGTCCCAAAATACTGCCTTGTGGAACTCCACATCTTATATATTTTAAATCTGACTCTGTACCATTAATACAAACTTTTTGTTGCCTATCACATAAATATGATTCAAACCATTTGGTACATTTGACTCCCATTGATTTAAGCTTTTGACATAAGATATTGTGGTCAACTGTGTCAAATGCCTTTTGTAGATCTAACATTATCATACCAGTATAAAGACCCTTACATGTTTCATTCTTAATATGGTCTAACAAATGTATAAGGCATGTGTCAGTAGAATAAGATGATCTAAAACCAGATTGTAAATTGTACAATAAATTGTTATCAACAAGATATTTCTCAAAATATCTTATTCTGCTCAATAAAAATTCATATTGATCTCGTTCTAGTGCAGTAATTGTATAGTATTTCGAAAGGTTTTGTTTATTATAATATCATGTCATATTTATTTGTTTGTTTTGTGTTTGGTTGTGTTTTTGTGTGTTTATTTTGTTTTTATTTTAGTTGTTATGAACATTTTTAAACATAACTTATCTTTAAATATCAAATAAAACATAGACATCTGGTTCAAGTAAACTTTAAAATTTATCTTACCAAGATTTCTGACAATTCAAACAATGTCTGCATTTGTTCGCTGCCCCTTTGTTCTAGCAGAAACATTAGATTTACGAGACTGCGTATAAACAAGTCATTCTGATTGGCTGATTCCAAAACAGGTCAAAACAAAGATATGGAAAATTGGAGAAAACAAATATGTATCTAGAAAGTTTTGTATTTTTCTTTACTTCAATGAATCTTTAGATCATGCATTAAAAAATATGTAAACTCGAAATATTATCACGTTCGAAATTTTAAGTCATTTTATCTGCTATTTTGAATTCACAACGGTCCAGAAAAGGCCACTTGCAAATACCTAATGGATCAGCTATAATTCTATGATGTGTTGATACAAATAATCTGTTTACAACAAATATATACCAGCTAGTTAATACTATAAAAACGTATACTGTCCAGCAGCTGACGGGTTCGTAGGATAGATTCATTAGAAATAATGTATGCTGTTTCTCCACTTATCAGCAATAATGATGTAAAGGACCGACCTGCTTTTCCAGAGGACAGACAGTTACTCTAAGGTGCTCACACTATACATTTCCAACCCAGCGTTTTAGTTAAGCACAAAGCCTGCAAACAAATAGGACATGTTCTCGCTATGATATTAACGACACCAACTTACAAATTAAATGAGGTCTAAAGGGTTTCATATATAGCTTTTGAGTGAGTTCGCGAGTTCATACAGCTATAAATTCTGTAAAAACAGTTTTTTTTCCTTATAGTTCAACCCATTTAGGAAAATATATGTTTCATTTTCAAACCTTTTATTATAAGTCCGTCTATGACGGACGTATTATGGTGTACTAATTTCCATCCGTCCGTCGTCCAAGGTATTGCTGCTATTAATAGATTAAATTATGTCTTATTTATGCATCCATGCAGTGTATAGCTCTCGTCCTTACCGTCAAAGTGGCATACCATGCGTTTCTTGCTCCGCTGTTTATTTTTATTCAAATGAACGCACTACTGGTTACAACATATTCATACACTATTCATTACTTAAAATAAACGAAAACCTCTGACCAATAGAAATGATATAACATTGAATATTATAATTATTCTTGCTTTAGTTATGTAATAATTGGCCGTATTTCTTGATTTAATGATTAACATATATGTCATTGTCATTATTTATATCATTAACACGTGTGTAGTAATTCATGACATTTATGGAGTTGTCGTCTTGCAAATGTTAAATAATCAAGAAATTATCCTGCTTATTTGTATGAACTCAATATATTGTGCATTTGAATGCTGAAAAAATCTAAGCATTGTTAATACACGGTAAACTCCTACAGACGTCTCTCATTGAGGTCGAGTTCGGATGATGATTCCGAGGTGCCCTCGGGTACCGTTGTCACATGACTTTTTTGTGCGTGTGCAACTTTTCATTTGAACGAACTCGATTTCTCGGGACATATTCTAATATGGCCGCAATTAAAAATCAACAACTTTCAGTTATTTACATTTATGAGCGATTTTGCGATTGAAGTAAATATCTTCCTTTATTAAAACAATTCCATTTTAGGACTTTAGTGACTGTGCAATATAAATCCCAGAGTTGAATTGCATAAAATACGTGGCTATGCATCCTCACAAGTCAGGGTTTCTGTATTCCACAGTTCCCGAGTAGTTCGAATGGATCTCTGGTACCTCGGGTAGATCCTGGCTTGTCATCCGAACTCGACCTGAATGTCGGTACGTGGTAGCAAAGCGTGAACGCGAACGGACGAGGGTTTCCGAAGACAACCCATGGTTGACACTGTGTTACAATCAATATATTAATATGAATGTACTGAATCCCCGTTTGCCACCAGATGATGATACTGTACAGATATAAACACTAAGCCACCATAGGTTTATTTGTTCTTTTGAACGAATAATAGGCTTTCCACTTATTACAACTAAACAAACTAACATGTATTACATGACAATTTTAACCTCCAAACAATGTGTCTTTAGAAATTGGCAAATTTGATGAAAAACTATCTTGTTATCAGTTAAAATAGAAAGGTAAAATTGTGGAGCACTGTGTTCTTGACCTTAACAAAAGTAAAATATGTTCCGATATTTGTTTAAATAAATAATGTCTTAAAATAGGACGCTAAGGGACATAAATTACCTTGACTACATACCTTTCGATATTAGCATATTTTGGGTTTAACAATTTCATATACATGGAAACTGAAAACTCAAAAAATATGATTTTAACGTGGTCTCTAACATTTCGACCTGTACCATGCTGAAGGTCAGCATTGATCAACAGTGTGACCTGCACCATGCTGAAGGTCAGCATTGATCAACAGTGTGACTTGCACCATGCTAAAGGTCAGCATTTATCAACAGTGTGACCTGCACCATGCTAACGGTCAGCATTGATCAACAGTGTGACCTGCATCATGCTGAAGGTCAGCATTGATCAACAGTGTGACCTGCACCATGCTGAAGGTCAGCATTGATCAACAGTGTGACCTGCACCATGCTGAAGGTCAGCATTGATCAACAGTGTGACCTGCACCTTGCTAAAGGTCAGCATTTATCAACAGTGTGAACTGCATCATGCTGAAGGTCAGCATTGATCAACAGTGTGACCTGCATCATGCTGAAGGTCAGCATTGATCAACAGTGTGACCTGCACCATGCTGAAGGTCAGCATTGATCAACAGTGAAAATCCTATGTCAACATTTGTTAAGATATCAGAACTAGTATAAATGGTCAATCAAGATGATCTTTAAGGGATCTTCATTTTGGTCATTGTTTCAGTTCTCTATCTGTTATGGGTAGGCCACACCAAAAAAGATACTTGTTCTTCGAAAATTAATACTGAAATAGCTAGGGCGGCGAGCAAAATTTTACTTGTGTGTGTGTGTAATGTCATGTATATTTTGTTGAAGTTGGTAAAAATTGGCTCTTGTAATGCGCATGGAGTGAAATGTGTGTTGATTTTTAATGTTCATGTGGCATTTTATTTAAATATTTAGGCCATTCTAAGGAGTATTTGGCACGAAGTACAAACCTGGATTATAGTTTGGCGAAGTCAGGCAGGCGGGAAGAAAGAGTACATTTTGGGGGGTTTTCAACTCCTTCTAGAGCTGTAAACGCAAATCCAGAAAACTTCACAAAAAGATGGAACACAATGAATTTATGGAACTGTTGAAAGAATTGTTTCACGTTATTTTAAGACTTAAAAACTGAATCCTTTTTTCCGCAAACTTTACAGGAGAGGGTACTTATTTTGTAATCATCTAATCCAGCATTCAACCCTTCAACGTAACAGAAAGATTGCACACATATTGAAGTTGTGCAAAAACTATTACTATTGAATTGTTTGGGGAATTTTCTATCTTTTTCTCCAAAACCACTTAGCCGATACGAACCAAACTTGGCAGAAATGTGTATTTGGTGGTCCTAACCAAAGTTGAAGGTTTTGGTGCTGATAAAAAATTTAACGTGGTTGCCAGGACTATTTATTCATTCTGATTGGCAAAATTTCAAATACCTTCTTCTCACACAACGCTTGCAGATTGCCTTGAAATATTGTCAAAATGTTGCTTAGATCGTTTTGCAAATTGATTTGAAATATTGCAGAAATGAACCTTAGTTCGTTTTCTACAAAGTTTGAGTTTTTTGTGCCGATCAAAAATCCCAATAAGGCCATCATCGCTGGAATTAGTTGAACATAAGAACTTATTGAAAACACAAACAGCTCTTCCTTTCCACACACGTTGAACCTAAATTATGTAGGAATTTATCCAGGATAGTTCTTTTGTTATTTTGAGTTTTTACAGCTGTTTCTAATTTCAACATGATTGCCAGGGCTGCTAGTGTGTTCAGATTGGGTGAAGTTTCAACATTTGCTTTTTGACAAACCAATTAGCCAATAGAATGGTGATATTGTAAAAATGTTATCTCGGATGGTCTTCTACAAGGTTTGGGTGTTTTATGCAGATGCTAGGTCCAAGATGGCCGACACAGTAGCACATAGCTTACAATATGACCCTTTGGGGGAAAACATACTTCTTCTCAGAAACTGTTCTGCACATTAAAACCAAATCATGCAGAATAAAGCCGAGATAATTCTCTTATAATTTTTAGTTTTTTTTATTGTAAATTTAACTTGGCAAAATACATATAAAGCATCTGTCAGAAATGTGATCACATAAGCATTTAATATTAAAATTGCCAGAAAAGTTTTCAATTTATTAATTCAGGTGAGCGTAAAAGGCTTCTGAAAGCCTCTAGTTTACAAGCAACGTCCCACAACTATATACTGAAAAGTTTGAATTTAACCAAAAAAGTTAGGCAGCTCACATCTAAAGTATATCAGAATACTGTAGCAGCGTCTTTGTAACGAATTTTATTTACAAATGATCCTTTTAAATCACAGTTAACGATATTTAACCAGAGGCTCCCAAGAGCCTGTAATCGCTCACCTGGAACACAAATGACTTCAACTTTAAATTTTTGCAATTTGCAGTTTTAGTCTAGTTGTTATAGCTTTTAAGTTACTCGGCAAAAACTGAACATTTCTTCAAAAATTTACAATCTACAATAACTACTATAATGTGCCATCAGACAATTTCTGAAATTAAAATGATTTGTAGGCCTTGTTCCTTAGGTTAATTTAGTAATTTAGTTTTACTCTAGGTGTTATACGATTTTGGGCTAAGCAATGGTTTGTAGGCCTTGCTTTACTGATTATTTGTACAATTTACAGTTTTAATCAAGCTGTTATGTTATTTAAGTTACAGGGCAAGGGCAAAAACTACAGATTTGCCAACATTTTTTTTATTAAAGGGCAATATCTTCTATACGGAGTCATCTGACAATTTCAGACCAATGAAGTGAATTTTAGAACTTGTATTGCTGAACATTTTTGCAATTTACAAATTCACTCTAGCTGTTATAGGCTTTAGATTACAGGACAAAAAAGGAAAATTTCATTAAAAAATGTCATTTAAGGGCAATAACTCATATAAGAAGTCATCTGACAATTTCAGACCAATAAATGACTTGTATTGCTGATCATTTTAGCCATGTACAGCATCACTCCAGCTCTTATAGTTTTCAAGATATATTGTAAATACTAGAAACAAATCGTCATTAAAGGGCAATAACTCCTACAAGAAGCCCTTACATAGCTTCACACTAACAGCAAGTATTGTAGACCTTAATGTGCTGATCAATTTGAAGTGAGTGTTTTATCTATAGATGACTCGTGTGATCAACTCGACGTGTAACTCGAATTCCGTCTCGAATTCAAAACTTAACTTAAAATCTCCAACTCGACCTTTAACTCGAACTAACTCGATGGTCCACCCCCTAATGCGAATGTGTCCTGCAACTTTCAGAATATTATTTGTAATTTATAGATTATTATATACATGATGTACTGACGTAAATAAAAGATAGATTGATTGTGCAGAGTGGTGATCGATAGAGAATGACACCGTTAAAATTACTTTTTGAATTCATTAAAAACAGTTTGATCACAATTGACAGATAAATTTTGTCATAGAATTATGCATGCATTAAGTCCTATATCTTTTATCCATATAAATACATGTATTACGAGTGACACTGTCAAGTACAACAACAACAAAGTGACTACCGTTGTGAATGCATGAAAATTCAAGCGTTGGCTTAGTTACTCTTTGCTAGAAGGGGACCTGATCGTAACACTTGGCGGCAAAGATGAGTAATGCAAGACTTTAAAGAAAAAAGACAGAAAATAGACAACAACAATGCAATTGAGATATTGTGAAGAATTCATTTTTTAGGGAATAACCCAGAATGGATAGTTAACTGTTTAAGAAGGGGTGAACCTTTTACATTTACTTCCTGTTAATGTATTTGTGGATTACAATTATGCTTGATTTATTATTCATTTATATTCACCATGTTATACTTTCGATACGTTCGAATTCGAATTAGTCTGAGAATCCTCTGCCGTCCAAAAATAAGAGAATAAATAAGCGTTGGACGGCAGATGATTCTCGGACTACGTTCGAATAGATTAGGTTTGTTCAGAATTCAATGAACAAATCAGTCTCCGTAAATCAACACAAAGATGTGTATACATTTCTGACATGTGTGTACGGTTTGTACTTTGTACATGTAATATCTTGTAGGCAGACATACGACATATGTGTGTACGGTTTGTACTTTGTACATGTAATATCTTGTAGGCAGACATACGACATATGATTGTTGATGTATAGCGTCATATCGCTAACACTGAAAAGGTTACAATATAACAGCCAATGTAGCTTAGCGTATTAAAGGAAATAACATTAATTTGAGTAATATATTCCTTGATATATTCATGGCTTTCCAAAGATTTATGAAGCTGAACTGATCTGTAACGTATACTACATGTACTAAAATACAAACAAAGTAGATAAAGACATCTGAAAAACTTACATTTAAGGAGTCCCAAACAAAAAACACCTGTATGCTGCACACGTAAATGAAAATGACATGCCATCGGAAATGAACAGCCTTCCGTGACTAATGATGAATAGGTCCTGCAGTACACGAACATTGTTTATATACAATGAAATATCGTTTGTTTTTCATATATACATATATTATATATATAGTATCTGTTCACCTTGAAAACGCATCGTTGTGATATTCTCTCAGTGAGATAAATTGCATAATTGCATACTGACATTTATTACAGAGTTTACCTTAGGCAACGAAGCGGCTCAAACCATTGGCATATAGATGTCAGAAACCTTAGCCCTTGAATCACTCTTTCATTTGGCTTTTACAATGCCTGCCTCCACTTTTTCCATGATGTCAACATTTGGGTGAATTTAAAATTACGTCAAGAGTTTAATTTACTTCAACCTACTTAACACGAAGGAAGGCCTACACTTCACCTTCTTTGATATCTGGGAACTAGAATTCCTTGTCCCGCCCAACACCATTTGACTTTAGAGTCTACCCGTCCCCTTCCACTTTGTATAATTTATGTTTCTGCTTCTAAGTGGACTAATATATAACGATAAAAATATGACAATTGATAATCAGCTTTACTATCACACAAAGTTTAGAACTTTCTTGAATACATCTTGTTAAAACTTTTTTATTGCAAATTCCTTATTGTTTCAAATTTCCGTTTATTCTTCCAGTTTGCTCACAATTTTGTCTCAGTTTTTAAAAAGGGAAAATCAAGATGACAACCAAATGGAGAGCTTTGTGGAAAACACCCAATGTCTACCTTTCCAACGGTGTAATGAATTGCATATTAATATATACACTGATATACACCCAAGCAAATTCCACGCATACGAAAAAGTTTTTTTTTCTAAAACTCTTAAATGCTTGTCTATACATAATATGTAAGGTTTTTGCGTATTGTATTTAATGTGTATAATATGTTATTGGTAGGTAGTGATTTGTTTTCACGTTTTGTATTTCGAATCAAAACAAAGGAACATTTCCCTTCACACGTGACACAAACAACTGATGCGGTCAGTTACATAGTAACATAATAAGCTTCATTAGGTAGGTGGTATCTTTATATCATTTTTTGAGTTAACATCATTATTATGCTGAGAGTATACTGTGAGGGTTCACAATACTCGTTCCACATAACTGCTGCAGCGCCTGCCTAGGTGACAGATATTCGATGCCCTATCGGGGGGGGGGGGGCTGTTGTCGGGTCATAATACGACTGGCCGCGGACCGGCTCGTTGTAGCCGTTACAGAAAACTGATTTTTCCGCCACCCCCCCCCCCTCTTTACCCTTACCCATGTTTTTTCTTCTTACAAAACAAATAAAATTAACATAATTTATACAACCAATATAAAACGTCGTTTTTTTAATTAGGTAACTATCTTGGTTTTTATTTTGTGTATTTTCTGACTTTTTATTAAATTAATAAATATTAAAGTGTTGAAATCTCAAATTTTAAAAACTGTTTAGATAGTTCTTGCTATTAAAACGGGTATATGCGCTAAATATCTTCATGTTGATTAAACACGTGGTGAAACAGAATGCACAAGAATTAAACTACAATTGATAGCATGAACAGGTCATGGCCACAGAGCAAGTAGTCTTTCAGAACACTTTATCCTTGCAATATCCTCATGTTAAAGTACTTGTATTCAATTTTCAACAAAACGTTGTCTAAATGTGAAATTAACAAGGCCACTAAAAAGCATATGGAGCATAAAAATATATATGATCGGTTAGGTTTTCTTTAACTAAAAATGAATGGAGGTTTTTTTGTCAAATTCCAACGAATCACCCTTACGTTTTCATGATTCGATTTCTTCCTCTAAATGTATTTACAACTATTTCATACCAACAATTAAACTTCGAACAATACTTCTAGCTTACAATATTGTTAATCAAGAGTTTACATTTAACAGAATATGTTTTCATGCTCCATTTAGACGAAACTTAAGTAACAGTGATACCATCAGCAACATGCCGTAACTAAATCAGAAACCATAGAAACTGAAATTGAATAAAGTAGTGAGATGCAGGTGAGCGTCAGAAAGATAGAGGTATTCATAAACAGCGTTGGGCTTTACCTACAATCCCGATTATGTGCAAGGATGTAATTAGCGCAATTATTTGGCAGAAGATAAATCTTTGGCATAATCCCAAATTGGTAGTTATTATGAAGTGTAAATATTAAATATGTAAATATGCCTCGTTTACGTCATCACAGAATTTGAACCAAATATTGTAACAAACAACAATATGATAACAATACGTTAACGTATACAACTCGGTGGCCGAGTAATTAAGATATTTCGTCTACTATTGATCACGTGGTCTGTCAACACTGAGATTGCGGGTTCGATTCTCAATGCAGGCAGGGTATACTCGACTCCAATCTTAATTGACACGGATTGCCAGTTTCCTACCAGAGGTCTGTGGTTCTCTCCGGGTATGACGGCTTCTTCCAATAATAAAAAATGGACGCCATGATATAGCTGAAAAATTGCTGAAAGTGGCGTTAAACATAATTAAAACAAACGTATACAACTGAACAAAAACTGAATTATTGATTAAAATACAATATGTATATAGTATTATCTTTGTGAACTAGCAAATGTCACAAAAGTCATAATTCGAGTGAATGTTTATGAACTAAAATTTAACTCCATGTATTGTTCCTCTCCAAGAGCATAAAGATGATATGATGAGGTGAAAGTGTGAAATAAAATTGTATAGCTATGACATACACATAATTAAGATCGAAATCTATTATGTTGGATCATTCAGATACATTGTAATTATTGCAACAAGATAACAAATGTATTATTTGTTTACATGAACATACGCTAAAATATATGCTTATATAATTAACAGAACTCTGAGTGATAAGTCTGAATTCTGAAGTCTGAGCTTTGAACTCAGAAGTATGAAGTCAGAAGTATGAAACGAGAAGTTTTAACATTGAAGTATGAAGTCAGAAGTCTGAACTATGAAGTCAGAAGTATGAAGATACCTCGCACTTTCCGTATGAACACCTTAGTAGTTTCCGTTTCAATGTTTTTAGTCTACATCCTCAACATATCAGTGATAACATCCTCCCCAGGACATTTCAATAGCAGTAGGTGAAATTGCAGTTGCATGTAATTATTTTTTCTGTGGATTCTACATTTCGAGTAGGAATTTCGTTTTGTAGACAATTAAAACACTATTAAAAGAATGGAAACATTTCAAACCCATTGTTTTCGCAATCTTGACAAATATCCTTAATGAAGACCAAGATCTATATTACCTATCTTTTATTGTAAAGAAGATATTTGCATTATCTGTGCTGATTTTACTACTTCTCTCCTTAGTGAAAGTTTGTCAGGTAAAGTTTGGAAACCCTTATCATGAGTTGAACTTAGCCTTGAGCAAAAAAAATTAGAATTTAAAAGGGTGGTAGGACATAAAAATGCACTCATATAAAAAAACAAAGTATTCTACAATAGGAGAATAAAATGTCTTCTCTTGACACACAGTTGACTTTCTAGACATAAAATTGACATAAATGTTGGTAACCTAGTACACTTCTATGTATTAAACATTGTAACAAAGATTCAATTGCTCTTTTTTCAGAGATATGTGAAATGAACTTTCAACAAAAACTGCTGATATACGTATATAATTTAATTTGATTTGTAAGCTGAAATCTGATTGGCAAATTTAAATAGAGGAACCCATATTATAACGATATAACTTCCGTTCGTCAAATGACCTTCTTACGTCGTTAAAAAAGTGCCATGACGTCATTGCTATTTTTACCGTTAAAATTTGTAAAGATTTATAGTTTTAATTAAATTATAAGGAATATTTCAAACTTATGAACAGGTTATACTCTATAACATGCTTTGGTTATGTTTACACCATTCATAAACCGCTTATCGGTTTATTCGGCGTTAACCAAAAACATGTTAAATGGTATAACCTATTCAGAAATTTGAAGTATTCCTTTAATGAATGACTAATTTCAAACAATATTTCCTGTATTAAGAGCTTTTCGTTTAAATTAAAACAACCATTCTATAAAATTATGTTTGTTGTCTACCTAAAAATATATATATCGTTTTCAGACTTTCTGCTCGAAGATTGTCTTTTTATGAAGTTATATGCAGATTTTGTTGTGTATTCATTTTTAACAAATATTAAATCTCGAACATGCCTAATAATTCATATATGCATACACGTTATTTATCAACAATAACTTCATAAAAACTTCATTTATGAAGCGCGAATTAGTTGATCTTCATTTTCCTACCCTTGTAGTTTAATGCTAAAACATCTATATGGAAATAGACTGACTGCATTTCAATAATTCATGCAAATTTGACTATATCATTAAATGTTTTGAAATTGATTTGAGCGCAAAAATCAATGGACAGTATCCAAATATTTTGTTCTATGCAAATTAATTAATTTCGCCAAATGGTACTCTACTAATATAACAGTATATAGAACAAGCATCTTGGTGTAAGTAAATTGGAAATTTGGATAAAGAATGTTTATCTTATATACACACATATTCTTACCTATTCAAGATACTTCTGCCAAAAATTTCCATTTGAGAACAATCGTACTTTAATTTTAACACTATAAAACGAAATTCTAGATGTTAACTTTCCTTAAAATCACAATCAATACGATAATCTCCTTCGCCGAACCAAAATAACATACACACTTATGTCTGGTGTTGATTTGCTGGAATTCATATAATGCAACAAAGATGTACTCAACTTTCTCTATTCACTGTGTATCGTGTGATAATCGTATGGTGATTTGTTTACCAGTTTAAATAAAGAACAGAACAAAGATTATATTATAGTTAACCAATTAGTTGTAGACTTTTTGCATGTATTTTTTACACAAACACAATTCAATGTACTGTTCATTACTTAAAAATATAATTATTGGTATACTTAATTTTCAATTTGTATACCTGTATTGTATATTAAGTTGATACATAAGCTATCACCTCAATGAGGCTGTTTTGACTTGTCTTCGGAGAAAGGTTGTTTTAATGGTTAACAAAAGACATCCCGACATCATACTTTATTCAAATCTTTGAATTTCATGAACGATTTCATTGTGCACGATCAGGTAATTTAAGAATAACTGAGCCGGAGTTTTGATAATGTCCTTTATAATTATATTTTTCAACAATTCACTTTGAAAATTAAAAATTTGTTTTCTTGTATATAGCTTTAACTAATGCCGTAATTGAGAGATTTAAGTGTAGCTAGAATGTTAGGGGAACTCTTGATGGTATTTTCTTTGTATACTTCATTAAATTAGGAACTGCTATATAGAAGTAGTTAAATATTGACATATACTATAGTTAGCTACAATAATATAGTATACTCACGAATGCAATAAACGTCGAGAAAAAATGAGCACAGCAAGAACAGATTCCATTTCGTTCATTTTATGCATGTAATTTAAGTATTTCTCCAAATTCCCGTTATACTTCAGACAACGCCTTTTTCCAATCTGGCAATTATTCAATAGCGCCAGTGTTTACTTATTGAATTTTTATTTGTTGTGCTTATGAGTCAGTGTATTTCTGGCTTGATTACCAGGTATTTATTTTCCTATTGACCCATCTGCATTTTATTCATTTATGTGACTCTAGTATTGGTTTCCTTGAGTCCATTTGGTGTTACTCAAAATTTACAACAGTTCTGTTAAGGTTTTTAGAATGTATTTGAATGCAGTTATTTTAAAATCGAAGCCAAGAATTGTTTCGGATAAATGTGGTCATAAAAGTAACAAATACAAAATATATAAATGAAGATCCTAACACAAAATGCTGTATTGGATAAAAAATACATATGCGATCCATTGAGGGCAAAAAGACCATAGGTCGGAGCAACACTGAGACACCAACACCGCCGAGCAAGGGTTAGATGGTGTACTACCGTTTGTGTATGGAATTTACAGAACTTGAGAAGAGTGTGGTTCACCGATGAGTCACGTTTTCAGCTTCAAAAGCGAGATGTCGCATACAAGTGTACAGGCGCCGAAATGAACTTATCAACGGACCTCCTAATTCCAATTTCTTAAGTAGACGTTTATTTTGCGAGTAGACGTTTATGGGTACGCCCTTTCGACCGGGATTTTGTATCAAATTCGAGTCCACAAAGTTGAAATTGTCACATTCCAAAGAAGACCTTCCGGTCATGTTTTCACAATTTTCTCTCATTTTAATAAAATTTAGTACATCAATACGTTTGCCACTTTTGACCGGGTTATTCAGGTTGAACAAAATTTAGTACCAAACTTGAAAAAATATTGTTCGAGTTTGGTCGAGAAAGAAAAACCCTTCCCGTCAAGTTTTAATAATTTAACTGTTCAAAAATAATTGTATATTCAATGCGTATTTTATTTCAAAATTGTTGGTATGTTTGATCTGTTCAAAAGTTAAAGACAAATTACAGGTTTTTACCTTTCCGCACATTAGGTTCTCCCCTTTATTTCTTTTTAACAAATGTAGACACCAGGGGTAGTAAACTTAACAAAAATTTTGCCATTGCTCCATATATGCTTCTACAAATTAAGCCAACACTGTTAGAAGTATATTGATATTAACCCTGTATTTCTGATGTTTCAGAAATCCGCTGGATCGAGATTATATGGCTGTCACAATACTTAGACGTTTGCAATGCGGTTTTATTCCAGTATTAGCTATGTCATGGCGTCCAGCCTTTCGTGGCCATACAAAACTGAATTTCCTTTTGATGCCAAGTAATACTCGAACCCTCAAGCACCTCGGCGTTGGCAGGCAAATAATCAAAATTATAGCAGATAACTTATACTTCCTTAACCACTGGCCCGCTTATATAAATCTTTATTGTCATTAAATTAAATATAAGCCTCTGAGACTCTTATCCTCAGTTCCAATGGCCGTTTTAATGAAGGAGTCAAGACAGTGTGTTCATCGAGGTTTAGTATTTTTAATGAACATTCAGGTGGGGATTATTAACGTTAAATTTATAGCAACACTTCGAACTATTTATTAGAGACAGCATATGGGACTAGTTCAAGAAAAGATATGGGTTAAAATCATATCCAGAGATGTTCGATTTATATGTTATAGGTGTATCCCATTTGGTTTAATAGTTTTTTTTTCAATTTGTTTTATTTAAAATTTCATCATATGTTGTAAAGGGATGCAAATATAGACGATTCACGGTGAAAGGCAAGAAATAATCATCTTGATTATAATATCTCAACTTTGAGAAGAGTACTGTAATAAAAAAAAACAAAGTTTTGGAAGGACAAATGTTTACCAATAAAAATACATTGGCCATAGTCAAGTGGTTCTGTGGGGGAAAATGTGAATGTAAGATCGGCAGTTATCGCGTCCTCGGAAAATCAAAGAAAACATACCGACAAGCTACAATTTCTATTGATTTAATTTTACTGTAATTAAAATTGTTTCAAAAGATTTGCAATTAAATGTATTTCAAACGTCAAACTAGCATTCTTGTGCATAAACATTGCTAAGAACTTTATAAAATTTTCAGAATTTAAAATATAAAAAACAATTAGAAGAAGAGTCTTATTTTGCAAAACAATTGATGAGATTATTAACTTCTACAATTATTTTCAACAATATTAACTGTTGATGACCTTTATTCGAACGTAACTGCATTTTTTTCTGTTGTATTATTATATATAACTTGCTTCGTTTTAATATCTTAACATCAAAATTTTTAAATCTTGAATTAAATAAAAAATCTATATCTTTTGTGCTTTTTTATTATTGAGAAATTTCTTTTCCCTACTGTTGTGGTAGAAATTTCTACCACATTTTTCACCGATTCAGACATCAATTTTTTTAAATAACACGCCTGTTTGAAAATCTAATTTTGTATATATAGTTTATTCTCACACAGCCAATAATACAATTGGTACAGAGAAAGTAACAAATAAACAAACAAAACAACAGGCTATATAACAATATATATCAAAAGCATACTATAATTTAGCCATTTTAGCGGCTTATTATGCGAGTCTAATTGGTCTTTCATTTTTACCTTTCATCAAAGTTCAGTGTCAGGTAATAATAATCAACTAGCAAATAAACAAGGCACATCTAATATACAATTACATCACAGAAATGTCTCTGTCCCCTCCCTAAAACCACCACTACCACACACGAATCGTTCACGAGAGTTTGGGATTTCGAAACCATCAATAAACAAAACCCAGGGAAATTAAATTTAATGTTCAAGGTGACTAATTTTCTGCGTAAAGGTTCCATTTTCTACCTTATAAATTATGAAATTATCCAGAAATAAATTTTCTGGATGAGTGGTCACAAGCGCGTTAAACAAAATCTAAAAATGCACTTTTATTGTCAAATTATCTAAGTAACTAATAAAAGAAACCGAAAAATATACACTTTATCGTGTTAAAATAAGAATGCATAAAAAATTACGAAGCTTGACATATAAATCACGAAATAATCCAAGAAATACAATTGAAGCGATGAAATACATTACGTAATATAACATAACAAAATGTTTAAATGCATTTTTCTTATCAAATTAAATACCTAATTAATAAAAGAAACGCAAGTATATACATTTTATAATAACAAGAATAGAATGCATAAATAAAAATACTAGGCTTACCCTATAGATAGTAAAATAATGCAAAAATAAAAATTGAAACGATCTATTCATACTACCGAGAAAGCGCGCATTAATATGAAATTATGTACATCTTTACTTCTTCTTATTAGATCAGGACAAAAAAATGTATTTTAAAGCTTGAAGGATTTAACAAATACGAAAAACTGTAATTGAATTTTATCACTTACAACATGAACTGTATTGTAGAGTAGGTAGCTGGTAAAATCGCCCCACGGTAAAATCGCCCCCGTCAAAAACGCCCCCACTTTATGCAAAATCGCCCCAACAAAACGGCCCCATCTTCAACACTTTTAAAAATTACTGTAGTATAAAATTGTCAAGTTGTTCAAAATATTTTCTACTTTTAGGAGTTAATTGTAGCTGATTAAAATTTAGAAAATGTTTTGTAAATAATGATCGATTATGTCGTTATTTTGTTAAAATTATGATAATTACCTCAATTAACTATATTAGTAATTATCTTTGTAATTACGATTAAATAATCAAAAATTTGTTAATCTTAATAAACACATATAAAAATATAAACAAGAAGTCTTCAGTCAGCCAACACGCACTAACAACAGTTGTGGTCTCAAAGCCTTTAAAGCACGTCACATTAGAATTATGTGTTTACCTATTGTTTAAATAGTGCAAATTAAAACACAATAGTGCATAATGTGTTGTTTGTACACATTGTTATCTTGTTATCTGATAAAATAAAAAAGTTGAAATTGTTGTTGTCGTGTCTTCGTCTTTTCATATAATAAGAAGAACGATTAAAAACTGTAAACATACATAACCAACAAACAAGACCGAAGAAAGAGCACAAATTTATCATTTATCTTCACTGAGATAACATATAATCACAGAAAAATGAAATTATGACCTAATAAGCGATTTGTGTAAGTGGTACGATTTTGCTAAATGTGGAGGCGTTTTTACACGAGGTGAATTCAGAGTGGGGCGATTTTGCAGAAATTGGGGGCGTTTTTGACGGGGGCGATTTTGTCAAGTGGGGCGATTTTGCTTCAGGTGGGGGCGTTTTTACAGGGGGCGATTTTACAGTGGGGGCGATTTTGCAAAAAGTGGGGGCGTTTTTGACGGGGGCGATTTTACCGTGGGGCGATTTGACTTATATTCGTAGAGTATGGTTTTTACCTTTTTGCTCAATTTACCCGAAAACAATTATATATCATTAAGAGATAATAAGAAGATATCGAACATATGATAATTATTATGATTTATAGGTTCCTGACAGCATACATTAATAAAAATTTATTTTTTATCTTTGCATGTTACTCAATGAACATCCAACAAGGCTCTTAAACAAAGTCCCGTCTCGTGTTCCGATAAAACCCCCAGAAGCCTCATAAATATGTGAACTTGTGTACACGCGTGATCAAGATTCGGATGCTGTTAAGGTGCACTAAGTGAACTTGTATTTCGATTATAAAAGTACATCATATTCGTCAAAATTAAAAGTACTGTTAATATGAAAAACTTAATCGGAGTAGTGCATATTACTCATGCGAATTTATGGAATTTAATACAGGTATACCTTTTTTAGAACAACACACTTTACACAGAAACCAGGGGGTTGGTAACTTGGTATATGTAGGGTAATACGAATGTGCGGCCCGAATGGGTAAAGGTAGCTTTTGAATTATCTCAATATATCCATGCCTCAATTTTCATCTTAAGCCCATCTAAACCACGGTAATTTTACAAACAATTGAAAGTGTCCAATCAACATCACTTGATCATTTTGGTAGTGAATGGACTATTTTGTCAATGGTAATGTGCAGTGATAAAATATATGAATAGGTCTGATTTTTTTGCTATTAGAGAGATACACCTTTATTATCAACATTTCCTATACTATCAGCTTGTGTACAAAGGTATACTCCTTTGTACACAAGCTGATATTATAGGAAATGTTGATAATACAGGTGTATCTCTCTAATAGCAAAAAATTCAAAGGGACTTATTCACTAGACAGGACATCAACTTTTTATAACACATCTGATGTAGGCACGTGGATGTAGGACAATGTTAACTTTTTTGTATTTTAAGGAGATATGACATAGCCTTTTTAAAACCTAACAATTTGAAATGCACGGGTCCCAACCCCCAATTAATATTGATCGGGCTCTTAGATTACCCCCTCCCCCCCCACCCCGCCCCGTGACAGAAATGTTGATACTCAATAAAGGTGTATCTCTTTAATAGCAAAAAAATTTAAAGGGACTTGTGGCAAGTCTATTATTCACTAGACATGACACCAACTTTTTTATAACACATCTGATGTCACAGTAGGACAATGTTATCTTTTTGTATTTGAAGGAGATAGGTCATAGCCTTTTTTAAACCTGATAATTTGAAATGCACCGGTCCCAACTCCCAATTAATATTGACCGGGCTCTTAGTTTACTAGCCCACCCCCCTCTTACCCCGTGACAGAATCACGTCATACAGGGACACTTAGTATAGACTGTCCCTGCGTCATATTATAATGAATATATCGACCATTGTTACACAATCAACTTGTTTTAAAGGTAATTAAAGATTTGTTTCCTCACGTTTCGTTTCACTTCATCACTAGATCAAGGTACCTGCAGAACTGCTTATCGGGTTTCATGACGTCATTTCAGAAATATTTTTAAATATCAACTTGTTTATTAAATCATAAATAATTCTACGTTTTCTGTTTTTCCCTGGTAAGTAATACTGACATTTGTTAAATAGTGTGTGATCATAAATTTGAAAACATTGCTTTAAAAATAGTGTACCCTTTGCCGGGCCTCATTTTGTACCTGACTAATACCTGAAGCATGCGTAGAGTTTCAAAGCGTCTTTTACCTGTGTCAATTGGTGAGGTAATTAGGTCGCCATTTTGAAATATAGGAAGTAAACTGAAGACGGAGAAAAAGGAAAATATTGAAGAATTCAATATGAACTCTTAAATTTGGTATACATACACAATGTTTGACTGGAGAGGTGTAATAGTGTGCGCCGTGTTGGCGCTGTTTGTTGTGTGGACATCGGGACAAGCTGATTCGGGTAGTGGAAAAGGGGTCTACCGATGGCAGAAGAGGGACAACTTCGATCTTATTATTGATAAATTATCATTTGTGAATGCGGACAATTGTCGTGCCTTGCCGAAAACGGAACTGACCCTTCCAAAAGCAGCCGTTACCCAGTACCCCATGTACAATAAATTGCTTAGCACCATAATTCACCAGAATCGTTCAACTTTGCTTCATCTTCATAATATGGCGCTAAATAGGGCGTTCTTCTACAGTTTTATTTATCAAGCACAAAATATGACTGTTGATTTTTTCAACCAGCCAGGTTTCATGTATTTATACATGTCCAATGCTGCTGATGTTACAGCTGGCACTGGCTTTGTCAACGGATCTGGCTTATACTTCGACAACAATTGTTATTATCCTAATTGGTGGGTCAAAATAGTAGACTTCAATACAACACTACCACTGTATGGCCCCAGAGCCTGGCGTGTTGATGACTTTGATGAAGCAACAAACTGGTTACGAGAACCAACAAATAACACTGTAGACATACATGACTATGCTGCTGGTAGATCTAGTAATTATACAAGTGAGGCTTTTAAAAGTGCTCCTTGGTATTCAAATTGGCTTCCAGACATCACTGGTGAAACAGATTCTGTCGACAAGTACACATATGCACCTAAAATAAGATGGTCGAATACAACTGGAAGATTTGTTAATGAAGAATTCACCAGTCAACCTTTCTTTGGTCCACCACAGCCTGGACAAACTGGGTCAATTCGATTACCAGTATTGTGGACACAGCCATATTTTGACTGTGGGAGATCTAACAAATGGATAGTCAGTGCTAGTTCACCGGTTGTAGAGTATATGCCAAGATATGCAAACTGGACACATTTGAGAAGACCAAGGTACCAAAAAAATTTAAAAAAACGGCAGCAAAACTTTCAAAGGCTATTTGTTGCAATTCATTATGTTTTATATATATGTTTAGCCAATGACACAATGTTTGGAATGGGGATTTCCAAAAAAACTTTACTATATAATGAATTTTCATGGAATTTAATCACTTTAGTCTTTAGTCACTTACAATAAATATTGTTGTGCAGAATAAGCATCTGCTCAAAGTATCCTTTGTACTGGTGGCAAAAAATTGTAATGTATAAACTATTATATTACTTATATATTTTTCAAGGACATTGATTAAAATAATATATATTTATAAGAAGGAACTAATTATAAAACTAATTTAAAAGCGTTTACATTTTTTTTTTAACAAGGGCCATTGTACCCTTTTTTTTTAATTTGTCTCCCATGGTAATTAGATGTATCTTGGAAGTAAAGAAATAGTCATACTATTTAAATCTCACAAAATAAACTAAAAAGTAGTTAAATATGCAAAATCATTGCATTTTTTATTTGTATTACATCTTTAATCAAAATGTGGAGGTCTTTACACATCAGTATTAATACAACACTTTTGTTGTCATTATTATTAAACAAGAGCATCACTTAATTGGAGGTACCTGTACAAAGATTGACACCTGTTGTGATGAGGATCAAGGTGAAATTGTTTAAATTTCCTGTTAATTGGCTCGAGTAAAAAATGTCATTTTTTTATCAGTTACATTTGTATACTTGGGATTCAAGTGATGAAATTGATTTGGGCATCTATCGTAAGATTTCAATGCTTTCATCCAATACAAAAGTGTTGAGAAAAAACAAAAGATGGTGTAGATGTTTATTACTATTTTGTTGTTTTAGTTCTGAGTAGACAGAATTATTTTAGCCTATTCTTTCAGAGCCAGTTATACCAGTTATTTCATGAATGTTAAGCAGTATCTTGTTAAAATATCAGAGAATGGTTTTAAATTTTGTAACAGAAAATTGATTTTTTGTTCCTTTTTTGGAATGCTATATTCTCAAATACTGGAACGGTTGAACAGCCCAGCGCGCCCCCAGGTGGCTGCTAGGAGAGACCCTCTCATTGGGAGGTGTCTGGTAATAATAAGGAAAGCCTTGTCATGGACCATAGTGGGTAACGTGTTTGGAGAGTGCCATGCTTCTTGCACGATAAAGATCCCTTTTGTAGATTTCGAAAAAGAAAAAACTCTGCTCATTATAGCGGCTACAAATGGCTAGATTCTCTGACCCTACCCAATACTCCGTATTTTTCCAGTGGCCAGTCTTCCCAAATATGTCGGTCCGCCAGATCCGACCGGCAAAATACAGGCAAACTTAACTCTGGTCCGGCAAATTTGTTAACTTTACAACAGAATGTTAAATTGGTCAGGCAGTATTTGTATTTAGGTCTGACAAGCAAAGAACTAATTTCGCGAAGACTGTTGGCAGTCAATTTTGTTCCCTGTGTCCCATCCCACCCCCTTTTCAACTGATGTATTGTTTGTCAACTTGTTCCCGTCCTGAATATAGCGGAAATACTGCTCACTGGATGTTAAGCAAGCATCCAATCAATCAATCAAATTGTTTACTAGAAAGTTTCCGGTGTTATTTAACTATAGCACTTGCGTAATAAAATTCTAAGTTACCATTTTTGTACTGGTTTTCTCACAGTGTTTTAGTTTTCAACATTAAACAGATTTTTATCCTTTGCAGATTTACAGCAGTTGTGACACAAGATATAGAATTTGAGAGGATTGATATTAATCCGTGTCCTAGGAGTGAGGGAAACAATGACGACAACTTGTTTGCTGGAACAGCCAGATGTAAATCCACCACTATTGTAAGAACTACTTTTTTTTACAAATTCAATAAAAAATGAGAGTTGTTTACAACATTCTCCATATACTAGGAATGTAGAATCATATAAGAAATTTTCATTTATGCCACAAGTTATATCAACAAGAATACAAAAATGTGGGGATTTCATTTAGTAATTTTTATAAAACCATTTGTAGTAATAGTCCAAGAATCCTCTTCCATCAAACGCTTTTTTAGACTTTGATGGGAGCGTGGGAACAGCTCTCTATAGTCAAAACAGAAGATTTTGTGACACTAACTGGTCAGATTTGGAATATAGAACAATCTCACAATGTTATAAAAATGTTCTTGTGGTTCAACTAAATATAAATAGATTCTCTTGATATTAAGAAAACTACTTAAGGTCTGTATAGCTTTAGCAGATGAAAATAACACAACTGTTGAAGCTTAATAAAAATCCAAATGCAAATAGGATAATATATTTTTGGCAAGTATATGGACACTAAGGTAAGTCTAAATCGAATATCTAAACGGTTTTAAACAGACAATTGCAAAAGTTTGCACTTTGTAGAATTTGGATGCTGAAACAACTGAAACAACTATACTACTTGAATCTTTCTTCAAAAACAATTGTTCTCATCATGCTCATTTTGAAACAATCTTATTCATATTATCAGATAACTATATGTTAAGTGTTGCCTTTATCAAAGAAAATGTAATAAAAGTTAGGAAGCGTATTGTTCCACACAGAGTTCTCCCCCATGCTTTTTTAGAATCTTGTCACCAAGACACTATAGAAATCATTGAGATGTTGTCCGTCGCTGCCAAGATTTCTAAAAGTTTAAACATCGGTTAAAACTTGGGCTGTTTATAACAATAAAGAAAAATAAACGTTTCTAATAAATTTTCCTTGATCACCTGTAAATTAATACCCGAGCTTAAAAAGTAATAAATAAGGTGTTAAATGCCCATTTTGATGATAACTCTTCAGGTTTGGTGATCACAAGCTGATACTGATGACATTTATAAAACCATGTAATGAACATGTGATCCAAGCAAAAATGGCTTCAGAAGGAGATTCAAAAAGACAAATGTAGAAAATTATACCATCCACAATGATGAATACTTAGATTTTTAAGTTTCTTACCTATGTTTGGAACAGAAGCCATAATTTACCGATACCGAGCACTGAAGATAAACAGGGATATTATCATATAATGTTCACCTTTATTGTTCTCAAGATGGACTATAGTAGTTCATACAATGAACACAACCAATATATAGCAAATCTTTTTCTATGCATAGTGTCATAGTGATTGATTTAAGTGGATCTGACATTGTGTTTATCATGAATTAAAAAAAATAATGTTTTTTAATACTCCTTTATTACACATATCTTCATGTATATATTAAGTATCAAAAATAAGTAACAAAATATATACTCCTACATGTATAACATATAGAAAAAAATGCGTAATTGGGTCGACTGATGATGCATGCTCAATGTGATGAAATCCAAAATTTCTGGGGAGAACACTGGAATGCAATTGAAGGCAAAATGGTGAAGATGAATTTTCCAGAGTTTGCTTTCACCTGATCTAGATAATTTAGTCTCCAATACACAAATGATGTATATCTGGCGACTGTTTAAATAGAAGACAAAAATTAAGTGCTGGTTTACTTAATCTGATACAAATATTTAAGCTTTAAACTTATTGTGATATGTGTTAATATTTTTTCCAGTGCGAGACATTAGGCTTTGAAGGGTGGGGATTCAGACGAGGAGGGTACCAGTGTGCTTGTCAACCAGGGTATTACTATCCATGGTGGCATGATGGGCCATTTCTTGGTGTAGAAATAGAACAAGCAACACAGCAGGAATATGAGAATGGCTTTGACTGCCTTCCAATTTACGGTAAATTATTGAAATCAATTAGAATTCATTTACCTGTAATTCTTTATTTTCATCTCGTTAATATTGAGATCATCTTTTGTTCAGATTTGTTTTAGTATACTTGAGTCAGATATGTTTATAGTATACAGTATTACAGACCATATTTGTGATAGGCCAGGGGTTTTCTCGAGACACTACGGCTTCCTCCCCCCTATAAAATCTAGATGCCGTAATAATAAAGTGACACCAAACACCATTCAAACAAACAAAACACCTACCTCTTATAAATGAAATCTTGGGTATCTTTTGATTATGATTCTTTCATTGATAAAAATAGTTGTATGCAAGCACTTTGACTTGCAACAATAAAATCCCGTCTGTGTATGCAATACATTTCTCTGTGATGAATTACTGTGATAACAATTTAGAATTTTGTTGCTTCTTATTTTGGATCTATTTATGAATTTTTAGCCGAGTTGCAACAAAGTTGAACTCGGCTATTGTTATGATGATGGCGGGCGGCTGGGCGGGCGGGCAACAATTGGTTTCCAGACCATAACTCAGAAAGTTGTGAACCGATTTTAATGAAACTCAAGGATATTGTTACATACCATAAAAGGAGGAACCGTATTGATTTTGGGGTAAATCCGTTCAAGGTCTAGGTCACAGTGACAGAAAACATTAGAAAATTTCTTGAATTAGTGGTTTCTGGACCATAACTCAAAAAGTTCTCAACCAATTTTTAATGAAACTGTGGTATATTGTTACATACCATAAGAGGAGGAACCTTATTGATTTTGGGGTAAATCCGTTCAAGGTCTAGGTCACAGTGTCAGAAAAACGTTAGAAAATTTCTTGAATTAGTGGTTTCCGGACCATAACTCAAAAACTATATCAAGTACATATCTGAAATTGTACACATTGGTTCAATACTGATAGAGGATTCACATATTCATATTTTATGAACTTTGAAAATTTGTTGATAAAGCTTACATTTTTCCTGCTGAAACCATTCCTCACTTTGTCTCCAGTTTACATGTAATGCCTGTAATAACCAATTATGTAAAATCTTAAAATGAAGACAAGGAAAGTTTTGGTTAATAAAATACGGCAACTCGGCTTTTGCACCCCTGTGCATATTGATTTTTTATTTTGCAGAATTGCAAGTACCACCTCAGAAAAATCCTTCTTTTGTGGAACGAAAAAAAAGATCTGTAATCAGTTCTCTAAAAGATGAGTTTCTCAGTACAGTCGTACCTTTAGACCAGAGTCCAAGGTTCAAGTTTGTGGCAAAGAGATCAGCTATTGATCTTAAAGCAAGATTGATAAAAAAGCGATTTGTTCCTCGATTTAAAGGAGAAGAACCTCATATGAGAAATAAACGTGATCTGTTTGATATTGACAGATATGCTCGTTTAAATAAGATAATGGATAGAAAAGATACCACAACACCATCCAACTGTAAAACAAAGTATTCCTATGAGAGATTTTTACCAGGTGATGCTGCTTATGGTGTAGAGAACCAGTTTGAAGCAGAAGGACGAACAGCGTTAAGGCTTGCACATTTCCTGAGCAACTTCCTGCAAAATGTAGATGAATACGAGCAATTTGGAAGTATGGATGGGGATAGAAGATTAAATGAAACACATGTCTTTGGAGAGGTCATTGCTAATGTAATGGGCAACTTTAAAATCATTGGTAGTGGTGCATTCTTTGATAGGTACAGCTTCCGAATGTCACCACCAATTAATAATACAGATCCCAGATTTTCCAATGGTATTACTAGAGAATTTTTTGGCCCTTATGCCTGGGTTGAAAGAAAACAAGGGACAAGTGGATTGAATTTAGATTTCAAGGCAGAAGATTTTGCTGGTCACAAAGACTTCTATACTGATGAACCATGGTTTCGTAACATGAAAGCACGCTGGCAAACAAATTTTGTAATGCTGAAAAAATTCACACTAAAATCTATGATCAGGTCTGATCCAGCAGGAACTAGTTTGATTAGGTTTGAGCATTATCCTTTGACCTTTTATGCACCAAAATATGAGCATGGAGAATGGCTGAGACCGGAATTCAAATGTGATGATAGGATCAATGACTGGGTTGTTACATATGTAGTGCCGTTTTTTGGTCACGACAGTCTCAAGTCTAGACTTGAATTCAAGTATGTTATCATTATACTGCAAATTGTATTGATAAAACTTTCTTTTATTTCACCAAATTTAACCTTTTTTTCATTTTGTCAAAACATTGACTTGTGTACAGGTGAATCTAGGAAAATAATGTAGCTTTAATAATCACTGAATGTATCGAGATAAAAACATTATAAACATAACAAAGATCACGTTGACATTGCCTAATTGGACAGATAAATTACAATTATTGTTTTAGATCTTTGTATAACTTTTAAACAACTTGAGGCCATTAGAACTCTTGTCAGATTTTGTCTGTGAGATACACCATTTAGGATTCTGCCACATAGATGATCAGCAAAAGCTCTGAAAAATTGTGAACAAGATTCATATGGTAAATGAGTGTGGAATTATCCCAGCCCTTAGTCTGCTGATTATTAAGTATAAGTTGATAGCACTACATATAAATATTCATGGAAAAATGTATAACATTCCTTTTTAAATGAGTTGGAGTAATTTTTATTCTTCTTCACAGTATTCATGATGTAAATGGTACACTAAGGCACATTTTTCTATTTTTGCCTTTTAAGTCTACATTCCCCACTACACAACAAGGTATGGTTTCATGTGATAAGGTTCAATTTTAAGCACAATCCCATTTGTATTTTTGGAGTAAAGCCAATTAAAAAAAATTGTCAACAATTGGCAATTATCAAAAGATGACTTGAATAACACATTGTTAAAAATTACCACAGCTGTTGAGTTCTATAAAATGATGAGCAAGTTGAATTTTCAGCACAATCCTATTTGTATTTTTTTCCTAACAGTTTTGCAAATGCTATATTTTTTATAAGTTTTGTTATTATTTTCGTTGTTGATCTTTTCACTTGGTCAGTTTCAAGATAGGGAGCACTCATTTGTTTATAGCATTCCAGTAAATTTATTAATAACTCAATTTTGAAAAAGTCTTTCAATCTTCAGTTTAAGTCTTTTTAAATGACTAACTATGCTGTGTGCTTATGGGGCAAAAACAATTGATATGTTGGCAGTCCCATGACTGTGTAAATTATTTTGTTTAAATCCAGTAGTAATTTTTTTTTAAAATAACCCAAAAGACTATTTAGACTTTATTGAATTTTGATATTTTATGTTCTCACAACTAGCTTGGTTTTTTTTAATAATGTATATTGTTGATTATTTTAGAGGTGTTGTAACAGTTGATGTGAAGCTAGACTACCTACAGATAAATCAGTGCCCAGGTCCATTTTACCAGGCCAATGCCTTCAAAAATACAGCTAAATGTCATTTTAAATCAACTTATGTAAGTACTTTGTTGCTCCATTATGGACTTGCTTCTTAATTTCAAGAATTAACTATGGAACATGGTTAATTTTAAAGTCATGTTTGACTGCACAGAAGAACCAATTAGTAAATAACTAATTATACCCCCGCTTTGAAGAATAGTGGTTGTACTGTTTTAACTGTGTCCGTCAGATCGTCTGTCTGTAACAAAAATTTCCGACGCAGTTTTCTAAGCAACTATTGGATGCACAAGCCTGATATTTTGGATAATGCTTTATACTATAGTACCATTTAGTGTTTAGCGATTTTGTACTCCTTGGTTATCTACCTCCTGTTTACAGAATACTTAGGAAAGTCATATTTGTAGATGCTCACAGTCCACACTTGAAGCTGATGGAAACAATATAGAATTATTTGCTGTCTTTTTCAGAAAGATTGTGTCTGTATTTATAGTAACGTTTTCTAGTCAGCAGTCATGTCTGTAGTCTTTGATGTAAATAAATGCTGTCATAATAGTTTTTGGTGGAAACTTTTCTGTATATTTCATACATATTTTCTGTATTTGTTATAACAGTATTCTATAGGAACCTTGTTTCTGGTGTAATTGTTATGTGAAATCTTTAATATTGTTGTCTGTTCTTGGCACTGGCGGAATAATCACGTGATAATGACTGTGATTTTTCCCTGGTTCCAACAATAAATGACAGTTTCGTCTTCGCTAGTATCTAGGTCATTGCCCAAGGTGCATCTTAATGGTTGGGCTTGTTTGTTTGCATTACATGTGTACATGCTTTTGTTTGTTTTTTCTGTCTTTTGGACGTAGTAGACCAGTTGCTTTATAAATGTTTATTATTAATAAAAAAAAATTATTTTTGTTAAAGATTAAATATCGTGCATTTAAATAGAGTAGAAAAGACTTAATGCCATGTATGCAATGTACTGGTAATGTGCTATTAGGTGATTTTACGTATCTTTGTTGTAATCTATTTTTTGCTGAGCATTACTGTTATTAGTTGTTTTTCCAGATTTATTGCATTAGCTGGGATCAAATTTTTACTGATACGATTCTACAATTCTACACTATGCTATTTAAATTTGTCAACAATGCCATGATTACAAAAAAGTGTTAAAATATGTACCACACTAAAGTAAGATGGAATAAATATTATTAAAACTGATTAAAAAGTTTTAAAAAAAAAATTATTTAGATTATCAAGTTGTTTTCTAATACATGTAGTTACTCAAGTTACAAAAGAATTTTATTTATCAGATTCTAACTTTATGAAATTCGCAAATTCATCTTGAAATTTCGAATATCCCACCAGTCTTGAAAAAGAACATGGAAGATATAAAAAGGTCACCTTGAACAACGTCTTTGCTCTTTCTGTAATCTTAATGAAGTGGAAGATGAGGTTCACTTCTTTTAAAAATGTGATCACAATACACTGTTTTGGTCTAAACTCTTATCTGACTTCAGTATTTCTAATGTCAATCCATGTCTTGATACTCTTAAAATAATTTTAAACCTGGAAAATTATTCACAAATTCAGAGTCTTGGCTCTTTCATTAAACAGTCTCAGAAAGTGATTATAAGGGACTTGTAGACTTGTATATTTTGTCGAATTTTCTAAGTGCAATTTAGTTGTTTGTTATTTCTTTGTTTTTTTGTTATAGATCTATGTAGTATGATTTATGTGACAATAAAGATATATAATATGTAAATGTGTAGACGTACATTTACATATATTTATAATATTTTAAAAAATTTACTTTAGTGTGTATAATTTTCTTACAGTGTATTCCTTCTCCTGGTCGTATACCAGACAAGAGATATGATATTGGAAATTACAAGTGTGAATGTCGTCAAGGCTATGAATACATCTTTAATGACAATGCTTGGTTCTATGATGGGCAGACTTTGGAGAATGAATACCAGAAATTAGAAATGGGTCTTCCAAACAGGTATAGTATTGTAGAACGCTGGAGGCGAGACATATGTATTGGAATCCGGTGGTGGCAGCGTAAACACTTGGACATCTTGCTTCATATATTTGTAAGCCCAAGCCCTAGGTCCATCAAATTTGGTCCAGAAGTAGCTTATGATGAGTACTTGCCAGTTAGTCACCTGTCACCTTACCTTGACCTCAATTTCATGGTCCAGCGACTACGTTCAAGTTTTTGGGTTATGGCAGTTCCTCTGTTACCACGCATGGTAGGATGACAATATTTGGTATATAGGTTGGTGATGACTAGTACATGACTGTCTGGTAGTTGTCACATGACCTTGACCTCAATTTCACGGTCCAGCGACTACGTTAAAGTTTTTGGGTTATGACAGTTCCTCTGAAACCACACATGGTAGGATGACAATATTTGGTATATAGGTTGCTGATGACTAGTACATGACTGTCTGGTAGGTGTCACCTGATCTTGACCTCAATTTCATGTCCAGCGACTACGTTAAAGTTTTTGGGTTACGGCAGTTCCTCTGTTACCACGCATGGTAGGATGACAATATTTAGTATATAGGTTGCTGATGACAAGTACATGACTGTCTGGTAGGTGTCACCTCACCTTGACCTCAATTTCACGGTCCAGCGACTACGTTAAAGTTTTTGGGTTCTGACAGTTCCTCTGTAACCATGGATGGTAGGATGATAATATTTGGTATATAGGTTGCTGATGACTAGTACATGACTGTCTGGTAGGTGTCACCTGACCTTGACCTCAATTTCACGGTTCAGCGACTACGTTAAAGTTTTTGGGTTATGGCAGTTCATCTGTTACTACGAATGGTAGGATGACAATATTTGGTATATAGGTTGCTGATGACTAGTACATGACTGTCTGGTAGGTGTCACCTGACCTTGACCTCATTTTCACGGTCCAGTGACTACGTTAAAGTTTTTGGGTTATGGCAGTTTCTCTGTAACTATGCATGGTAGGATGACAATATTTGCTGTATAGGTTGCTGATGAATAGTACATGACTGTCTGGTAGGTGCCACCTGACCTTGACCTTAATTTCACGGTCCAGCGACTGCATTAAAGTTTTGGGGTTACAGCTGTTCCTCTGTAACCATGCATGGTAGGATGACAATATTTGGTATATAGATTGCTGATGAATAGTACATGACTGTCTGGTAGGTGTCACTTGACCTTGACCTCAATTTCACGGTCCAGCAACTACGTTAAAGTTTTTGTATTAGGACAGTTCCTCTGTAACTATGCATGGTATGGTGACAATATTTGGTATACAGGCTGCTGCTGATAACTAATGCTATTTACGTAATGCTTATGACGAAATTTATTTTCGTTACGGATACGGAATGCAGGCGAGACGTTTTTCTGTGTCCACACTTGTTTGTTTTTATGTAAAATTAATGCACTGTGCATCTTGATCTCTGCAGCTGTTCAGTTTATTCAACCATAGGCTACTTTTCATTATTCAAGAATAAAAATAATTGGTTTTGTATGCTTATCCTCCATGTAATTTTAACATGCTAGTTGAATCCAAACATCTTATGCCTTTTTTCTTATTGGTAATCCATATCTGTTTACCAAATTAAATTGATCATTTGATTTAGTCACTCAGTAAACATTTTATTTACTGTCGAAAGAAATGCAAGTAAAACACCATGTTGGGCTTTCAACATGGGCAAGCCAAGTAAATAAAAGTTTACCTTGTAAGGTTTTGTCATTGCTGCCAAGGTCAAAGTTCAGTACATGACAGAGACTTGAGAAAAAAAACTAAAAATAAACAGGCATATTTTTATACATATATCAACAGTACCCAGTAAATTAAGGATGATGTGGAGTATATTTTTATAGACTTATGTGTGAATATTTGACTTGTAAAAAAATTGTATTCTTGTTCTAATCACTGAAAAGCAGACTACATATTTATTCCCTATTCCAGTTGCACATTGAAGATAAAGGTGGATAGCTATAGTTCTGATAATCATATTAATGTATATATTTGAATTTCTTATGTTGTATTTATATAGTTAAAAATGACTGAAAACTGTCTTCAAGACTATTTAACCAAATTGAATTAATCGGACCAGTATCACGTTTAAAAAGAAAGCTTTTTAATGAACAGTCACAAAAATTGTGTATTTGGTGGTATATAGTCAGTAGACAGCTGAAAATTCAGTCACAAACTGCCAATGTTTCATGCATGTCATTGTATAAGTCAACCATTAGACAGACGATTCAGTTTTATGAACTTTAAATGTACATTTGATGTTAATGTTTTGTCTAAAGGTCATATGTCACCTTAGAAATCAATATTTTTGTTTTCAGGTATTCAACATTAAAATGTCGAGTTGCTGGTGCCTCTGCCGTATTGGCTAACTGGATACTGATCAGTGCACTGTCATTGGTATTGATAACATGGAACAGAAGCTGATCTGCTTTTACCAAATGTTTCTGCAAAATAACATTTAATCTCATCTCAATATTTTGTCCTTGTATGAAGTGCTAATCATATGACTTTAAGCAAGGTTTACATTTTGCATTTTTTTCTATTTACTCTCAAAACAAGTAGATTATGATATTATTTTATTTACTAAATTTTACCTTTGTTAAATAAGTTGACAAGACTCCTTAATTTTTATATTGTGAGATTTCATATTTCTTAATGAGATTTTTTTCATCTACAAGATTTTGTTTACAAGTATGTATTGGGTACCATGATTTTATATTTCCAATACAACTGTTCTGGAAAAGAGATTATCATATTCAATATTCTGTGAGATTGTTTGTTGTTTTTATTTAATATTTTTAAAAAGCATAATTTCTAACACAAATTATACCTTTAGATCTGTCATATAGAATCTTTTTTGTTGAAGGAGTTTTATGATTAATTCAGATTGACAATATATAACATTTTATCTTTATATTTGCTGGCTTATTCTATATCAGATATTATCTATTTCATAAACTTATCAACTCTGGTTTCTTAAACATATAAACAAATAACTATCTCATAGAAATAGTCAAAATTTACATTGAATGATTTTGTATGTTGTGTTGGTGTGTTTGTGAGGTTATTGAAAGATGATTCTTCAAAGCTGTAAAATAAATGAATGTAATTTGTAGATATGTATAAAATGTAAATAACTGTTTATATATTGAGTGGTGCCATTATAAAATTTATACAATTTTTAACGGAAGTTATATAACTAAGAACATTTAACAATTATATTACAAGTCAATTTTGAAATTCATTTAAATGTGTTCTGAGTTATGTATATTTTCTTTGTAAAACATTTATTGTTGCCATTATAGATGAGCATCAAGATTAACTGTGCAAAAGAAAAGTGTATCATCCCCATGAAATAAAACATGATTGTTTCTCACCCAGGTAAACGAATATATGTAGACATTGCATACTACTTATTCAAAGTGAGGTACACTGCAGGCAGGGTATGCTCAGACAATGATTGCCAGTTTACCTTGGGGGTGGGGGTAGGGGGGGGGTTGATTCTGTGTGTAATGGACACCACGATATAGCTAACAAAAATGCGGAAAGTGTCATTAAGCATGGTTTAATCAAGGCGAGATATCCTTATTGATTAAATTATCTAATTTTAAACTTATAAATAATATCCATGGTTCTCTCTACAACCAAGGAAATGACGAAATATTGTGTACCTACAAAGATTATTTTCTATGTTTATATTACTAATTTTATTGTAAATATGATCCTTTTGAACATTACTGTACATTTTCATAACATATTATACTGTACATTTTATATATTTTAAATACATATTCTTTGTACCTAATATTAAATTAAATATTTTTGTATATAAAGTATGGTCTATTTTATACTTGACATTATAAAATCGCTTTATGTATGTAAGTCAGCTGTCGGTGAATAACCCCATTGATGTACAACTATGCTTGTTCCAGTCTACTCTATGTTGCTACAAATCTTGACATTTTTTTTATGTCTGGATCAGTTTTATTGCTGAAGCCTTGGATAGTGTTGCAGAAATTCAATTACATTGGCTAGCAAAAAGAATATTAAAATTGAAACTTCTAAAGAGCTTCCATTATTCTTTTTAGAACGCCTATAGTTCTCTGTCAGTCCCTCTTTCCATCCAAAATTGTGTCCTCTCTGTTACTTTGTGCCTTTTGATGTAGGCTTTTCATAATTGGTATGTTGGTAGATAATTTCAGGGCAATGTGTCACATACCTTGTTAGGGGATCTTTGACCTGATCATTATTTGTATTGAGCCTATCTGAACTGTTTGGCAATGTGACAATGAAAAAACGAATCAAGGCAGAATGATATAAAAAAAATATGCACAAAAAGTCCTTGTGTCAATAACAGTTTCAACAGATCTCGTCTGAAACCTTGGCCACAATCATCCTTAGGGCAACTAGTTTTTGGCGTTGATCTACAGGCAAACATGTCCATGCCACGTGTACTAAGGTTACACATAATTTAACATGTTTTAGCTCACCTGACCCCAAAGGTCAGTGTGAGCTTTTCTCATCACTTGGCGTCTGTCGTCGGCAGCTGTTAAACTTTTCACATTTCTATCTTCTCCAAAACCACTTGGCCAATTTGAACCAAACTTAGCAGGAAATGTATTGTGTAGTCCTTTACAAAGTTGGAGTTTTTGGTGATGATCAAGTATTCAACATTACTGCCAGTACCATTAATGCTTTTCGATTTGCTGAATTTAAAAATCTCTTCTCACAAACCACTTGGCAGATTGATTTGAAATATTGCAGAAATGTACCCAAGATGGTCCTCGACAAGGTTTGAATTGTTTGTGCCTATCCAAAATTCAAGATTGCCACCATCTCGGGACTTAGTTGAACATGGGACCCTATGGGGAAAACATGCAACAGCTTCTCCGAAACTGTTCCACACAACGAAACCAAATTTATGCAGAATTTCAAAAATCTTATTCTCATAAACCACTTGTCAGACTGATTTGAAATATTGCAGAAATTTACCTTAGATGATCCTCTACAAAGTTAGTTTTTTTTGCCAATCCGAAATCCAACATGTCCGCCATCGCAGGACATAGTTTAACATAGGATCCTATAGGAAAAATGTACAAACAACTTCTTTTCGGAAACTGCTCCACACAATGAAGCCAAATTATGAAGAACTGATGGTTGGAAAGTTATCTTAATATTTTGAGTTTTTCGAGCCAATTGCAAATTGAACATGGCTTCCAGGGCCACTTATGTGTTCTGATAGGCTGAATTTCAAAATTCTTCTCATAAATCGTTTTGGAGATTGATTTGAAATATTGCAGATACATACCTCAGATGGTCATCTACAAAATTTGAGATTTTAGTGCCGATCCAAAATCCATGATGGCCACCATCGCAGGATATAGTTTAACATAGGACCCTATGAGAAAAACATACAAACAACTTCTCAGAAACTGTTCCACACAATGATGCCAAATTATGAAGAACTGATGCTTGGATATTTATCTTATTATTTTGAGTTTTTCTAGCCAATTGCAAATTGAACATGGCTTCCAAGGCCACTAATGGGTTCTGATTGGTTGAAATTTCAAAAATCGTCTTTTAACAACCCGCATGCTGATTGATTTGAAATATTGCATAAATGTACCTTAGATGGTCCTCCACAAAGTTTGAGTCTTTTGTGAAGATCCATAATCCAATACAGCCGTCACCATAGAACACGGCTTAACATAGGACCCTATGGGAAACTCATACAAACAGCTTCTGTTCCATACAATTAAACCAAATAATGCAGGAACTTGCAAGAGCTGCACATGCATTCTCATTGGCTGAAATTTCAAAATTTGTTTCCTCACAAACTGCTTGGCAGGAGGATATGTGATATTGTATGGTCCTCTACTAATTTTGAGTTTTTGTTTGATCCAAAATACAAGAATTCTGCCCCATGGAACATCACTAACCTATGAAAAAACATAAAACGGCTTTTTCTCAGTAACTGTCCTACAAATTGCTGCTGATTGGAAATTCAACATGGCAACATTCATAGAAACAGCATCATCACGTAAACACTTTAACATTTAATAGCAAAATTTTCAAGAAAAGTAATGTCTCTTAAATTTTTTTTTGCAAGTCAGGTGAGCGATATAGAATCTTAAGAGCCTCTAGTGTAGATTTTGGAAAAAGAGTAGGCTCATTGTAGCTGCTACATTCTCCTCCTATACCAAAACCTCCATACTTTTCCAGTGGCAGTCTAAACTGTGATCCCTGTGTTCCATCCCACTCCCATTTCCCGATGATTGTTTGCTAAATTGTCCTCGTATCGAATATAGCTGAAATACTGCTCGATGGACGTAAAGCAAACATCCAATCAATCAATCAATATTATTTTGAGTATTTGAGCCAATTGGAAATTCAAATGGCTGCCAGGGCCATTAATGTGTTCTGTTGGCTGAATTTCAAAACTGTTCTTCTCGCGGACCTCCTGACAGATTAATTTGTAATATTGAAGAAATATTCCTCAGATGGTCCTCTACAAGATTTTGAGTTTTTGTGCCGAACCGAAATCCAAGATGGCCACCAACGTAGAACACAGCTAAACATAGAATCCTGTGGGAAAACCTAACAAACAGTTTCTTCTTTAAAACTGTTCCACACAAATATACCAAATAATGCAGAAGGGAATCTTATTATTTTGATTGTTTCGAGCTGATACGAAATTTAACATGGCTGCCAGAGCTGCAAATGCGTTCTGATTGCCTGAAATTTCAAACTTTGTTTCATCACAAACCGCTTGGCAGGAATTGTGAAATTGTAGAAATGTTCCTCTGATGGTCCTCTACTAATTTTGATTTTTTTATTTCGATCCAAATAAAAGATTGCTGCCAACACTGAAAACATTGGATTCATAATCCAACACGGACGCTATTATGGAACATACTAGTAGCTTAACATTGGATTGTATGGGTACAAACGGCTTCTTCCCAGAAAGTGTCCTACAAATTGATTCTGATTGGAAATTCAACATGGCAACATTAATAGAAACAGAATCTTCGCACAAACTCTGTTCATGTCTCCTAAAAAGCCTCTAGTTATATCCTGCTAACGAAAATAGTTGTTATAAAGATTTTCGGTTCGTTCATTCGTCCGTCCTAACCGGGGTTTACAACTGCATTGCATTGTTATGCTTGTTATGTTAGAGAACATTTAATCCAAGAAGTCTATAGTTCTTATCATTGTCTTCAGACAAACGCATCATGCGCTCATGGCGCAGCTGTTTTGAAAGAGGAGCAATAAATATTGCTAAGAAGTTTTTTCAGCTGTTTAACCGATTTCAATGAAGAAGTCTTTTAAAACTTTCCTATATGGTCCTATGTTAAAATTAGTCCAGTGTTGTCTGCCATTTTAAATTTCAGAATGGCATAAAAAAAACTTATAAGAGGATCATCCAATAAAAAAATCCAACTTAGTACAGATGCATCCAATAAATACAGGTAATAATGTTTTCTTATAATTGGTTAACCGATTTCACCATCCAATAAACATGCACTTAAAATATGACTTCAATCAATTTTCCCGAAAAAGCATTTGAAAATTTTGGCATATATTAATCTAAGTCATGAGGTGGTTGCCATCAGTTTTATTTCCACAAGAATATAAAAACTGTAAAGGATCATTAAATGAACATTGTTACCAAGATTGATTTCAATTACCCAAGTGGTTTCAGTAATGAAGATTGAAGTGTAAAAGTTTACAGACGACAACGACGGACGCAAAGTGAGGACGGTAATGGTCAGGCGTGCTCAAATTGACCAGCACAATACAGTTTTCATAATGTGATGACTTTCTGTAAGAGTTATTGCCCTAAAATTACGATTTGACAAACTATATAAACTACAATGTAACGTAAAAACTATTAGATCTATCTTGTTGATTAGAAAACAAGACAATGCCTACAAATCAGTTTGTTGGTCCGAAATTGTCTTTGATACCAAACTTTATAAGAATTAATCTTAAATGATATTTTTTCATGAATTTTTCTGGTTTTTGCCTTTAATTTAAAAGCTATAAAATTTAGAGTGAACTGTAAATAGCAAACGTAATCAGCAATACAAGTCACATGACTCACTTAATTAGTACAACATTCTAAGGGTGTGTTCACGTTTCTCAAACATTTGATATTTCAGGTAAAAAGTATGTTGGAGAAACGTGAATAGGTAGTAGGAAAACTTAATTAATTTTACCCCGGTAATTAGGACTACAGTAAAACATGTATAAATGAATCTTTGGTAAGTAATCAGCAAAGAATATCGAATATTATATATATTTAATGGAATTGTACAGTACAAAGTAACAGGCATGTCCATATAACAAATTAAACATTACAGTAGAAAGTAACATGCATTTATTAAAATAATAAGTAAAGTAAAAAATACAGAATATAATACAAATTTAATTGTAACAGGCAGTAAGTCGAAAACAAGTGGGTACATTATGTCGTCCACGGTAGCATGCAGGGTGTAAAGTTTCGTGAACTGGGTTGGTGCTGTGATAAAGGTCCCGTCTCCATAAATGATGTCGGCTGCTGCTAAGTTGGTCAGGTTGCGGGTAGTCGAAAACTTAAGTATTTTCTGTGCATTTCTATCGTCAGCTAGCAGAAATCTTTCCCCTGCAATTGTCCGTGTCCATTTTCCGTCTAGTTGAATGTCTTGTCGGGTTTTAGGAAGTCTAGGCATCTCTTTGTTTCGGGTCCGGTATAGTTACATGCGTGATTCGTTAAATGTCGGTAGTTATGCAATGACGTCCTCGTGGTCTGGGTTGGTGTAGATGTAGTTTTTTTTATATATTATAAATATTATAACTTTGCCATAAATTTCAGATAGATTTCCCAGGTTTTACTGTAAACTGCTTAAAACAACATATTTGATTGTTGTGAAAACAACAAGCCCTTCCATTGTTCATTTCATGTTGGAGAAACGTGAATAAAATTTTTCAAATGTTGGAGAAACGTGAATAAAATTTTTCAAATGTTGGAGAAACGTGAATAAACCCATTGTAAGATTGTAAGCCTGATTATAGTTAATGTCCTAGCCTTTAATGATGATTTTAGACAAAATTATCAGTTTTGTCTGAGAAATTAAAATTATACCTAGAGTAAAACAGCGAACAGCAAAAAATCATAAGGATATTGCCAATTGTCCCAAAATTGTACAAGGACTCTTATAGAAGTTTTTCCCCATTAAATTTATAACCGATAGATACGATATAAAAGTTAAATTCCAAAACGATCAACAGGACAAGGCCTCGATTTACTTGATTGGTTCAGAACTGTCGGATGAGTCTGTATAGGAATTATTTCCCCTTTAGTGACGATTTCAGAAAAGAGTATTTTTGGTGTAATAAAATAAAAATTATAACAGCTAGAGTCAAACTTAAAGATACTACAATAATCAGGACAATGCCTTCAAATTATTTTATTGTCAAATTGACAAAAAAAATTCTGACTAATGACAACTTTTTATAGGGATTTTTAGCTTTTAAAACGTATTACACCTAGATTGGAACAGTAAAATGTAAAAATGATCGACCAGACCATGTTACAACTCACTGGTCCAACATAAAATGATCGACCAGACCATGTTACAACTCACTGGTCCAACATAAAATGATCGACCAGACCATGTTACAACTCACTGGTCCAACATAAAATGATCGACCAGACCATGTTACAACTCACTGGTCCAACATAAAATGATCGACCAGACCATGTTACAACTCACTGGTCCAACATAAAATGATCGACCAGACCATGTTACAACTCACTGGTCCAACATAAAATGATCGACCAGACCATGTTACAACTCACTGGTCCAACATAAAATGATCGACCAGACCATGTTACAACTCACTGGTCCAACATAAAATGATCGACCAGACCATGTTACAACTCACTGGTCCAACATAAAATGATCGACCAGACCATGTTACAACTCACTGGTCCAACATAAAATGATCGACCAGACCATGTTACAACTCACTGGTCCAACATTGTCCTTATAAACTGTATTGAACGAAAATTGTTGTATGACATTATAAATTTTTGCCATATATTTTAAAAAACAAACATATTTACAAGGACAAGACCTACAGCTTGTTAACTGTAATGTGCAATTAATTATTATAAAATAATTATAAGGTAAACACATTTTTGTATTAATCATAGGAGTATGTAGTTTTGCCTTTTACTTGTATTTGTAGCTAACATGACTTGAAGAGTCATTGAATCTATTGTCATTACTTTTGCTTCTGCTTTCTTTTCTGTAAAGTTTAAATTTTCTTATCTATTAGTCAATTGAACGTGCTCTCAGTGTTAAATAGTTATTCCTCTATCAAGTTTGTTCTCAATTTTGATTGAAAATCCAATATGTCGGCCACCACGGGAATGAGTTTAACATAGAAATATATTGGGGAAAATGTTTAAAAACCACTGAACCAGTTTTAATACTAATTGGTAATGTTGTCCACTGGATGGATGTCTTCATTTTTTAGGGGGCCGCTTTCCTGTCTCTCTGTCCGTCCTTCTGTCCGTCATAGTTTTGTCCGAAGCATATCTCCAAAACAGATCTACAGATTGACTTTAAACATGGGGGTTTAATAGCTCATAACATAATGTTAATTGTTGAGTTATCTCTCTTAGTTTATTTTTCTGGTCTGACTTAAAATCTGCTGTATACTTGGTAAGTAGGTAATTTGTAATAACTAGAAGTAGATAACAAGAACCATTACTTTGCCTATCTGTATTTTTTAGTTATCTCCCTTAATTATTTTTTTTGTTTATAAAACCGCATATTACTCTGTCATAGTTTTGTCCCAAGCATATCTCCAAAAAGGGTGACACATAAATATCAAACATGGAGGTTATAAAGATCATGATAAGTATGAATGCAAGTGCGCACAAATTTATAACTATACCTGCTTAAATTGTTTGAATATTTTCCTTGTTTTATATTTGCTTCAAGAAATTAAAAAGCTTCTGGATGGATTTACTTCAATCCTGATATATATGTACCTGGCGGTGAGTAGAAATGTTATTTCTGTTCGTTTCTGTATATTATTTACTTTAAAATCAGTTGGATAATTAAAACCCCACTATATCGCGATATTTGAAAATCGCACAGTCATGTGATGTCGCGATAACTGGTACATTGTGACAAATCGCCTACCCTTAAACAATAACTGCTCTTTTATTATCAATATATAGAGTGTACATCGGAAACATGTTTCAGTGTCCACACTTGGTGTTATCCCATGTTTTTGTTTTAAAATGACAACTTATTGGAAAATGGTTAGTTTATTTTTTTTTAGAAAACTAAGGCTAATTAAAACCGGATATGAATTGTTATCGGACGGTTCTCTGAAAATTATTTTGTTTAATGTAAATGCAAATCCAAAATAGCTCCCATCGATTAACTAATTTTAACAGAAACCTGCAAGAAAATTATTTTAAAAAGGTCGTCATCTCTAATCAAATGTACCTACCTCATAACAAAACTTTATAACTTTGAATATTTGATGGTTCTCTACAAAGAAGTATAACCACTGTAATTTAACACTAACCAATATAGGAAAATATTCAAATGTCTCACTCTTAAAAACTGGTAGCAGTTATATTGTATATACATATGTACATGTGTAATGGATGGTCCTCGAACGTTTTTGTATTACGGTCGAAAATTCGAGATGGAAATGAGTTTTCAAATGTTTTCTTGACGTTTATATAAATCTAATTAAAACCAGACTTAGTCACATTTAATAGATAGCCATCTACAAATGTTTTGGTTTCGTATGTTTGTATGTATGATTGTTTACTTGTTTGCTTGTTTTTATCTGGAGGGGTGGGTCAATAGGATGCAATGATTGCCAATGAATCTTTCATGCTACGGTCTATGCATTAATACTGACTTGGCATTGGAGTATTTATATTTGCACATCCTCACAAGTCCGGGTTTCTGTGTCCTCATGTTAATGACGTGTTTCTTGATGAAATTTTGCGGTGCTTTTAAACATCCATTTCGTACTGTTCTTAATAACTTATTAATAATGTTAATATGATTCCAGAATTCTAATGTTTTATTATATTAACAATTGTAAAAGGACACAAGTGAAAGTCCAAAAACAATATGGCCGCCATCCAAACTATAAACTGAGCGTGAAATAAACAAATATGGGAGGCACTTAAGGGCTAAATCTTACCTTAATACTTGGTTATATAACATTTTGATCACAATACTCTCTGTATTCTTCTAGGAATTGACAATTACAAGTTTTGTATAAACTTCACCGTCATGTAGGTTTGTCCAAAGATGTCTGATAGCCTGTACAAGTTGTGCCTTTGACTCCAGCCTTGGAAAATTGTTTTTCAGTTCACACTTAAGTCTTAGCCAAACGTTTTCAATAATATTCAAATCATGGCTTTGAGCAGGCCATACCATGGAATGATTATTGTTCTGTATCTTGTAAGTCGACACAATACAGGCTCTATGAACTGGTGTATTGTCATCTTGAAATATGTAATTTTCTTGATGGAATTGACGTGCAATTACTGGCCATAAAAACTCATTTAACGATATATCAATGTATTTTTGGGCATTCACCTATCCATCTATGACAGTCAAAGTTCCAATCCCTTCATATGTAATACATTCCCATATCATAAGACTAAACTTGGGAGTGGATGCAGGTGATAAGCAACACGACATCCATGCTTCACCAACCCAGGGACAGTCTATACTAAGTTAGTATAGACTGTCCCTGACCAACCTTTCTCCAAATAAAAACACGATTGTCGATCGGTCCTAGCATCTACTTTGCACTCATCATTAAATATCACTCTCTGCCACTGCCAGTAGTTATGAACATGTTTGACCTTCACCACGAAATCCGTCTCTTTCTGTTTACCTACCTTATTCGTATACGTTTCTGTACCACACGTCTTTTGTAGCCTTCTTTGTACAATTTTCTCTAGATAGTGCGCCTAGACACTGGATTATCGATATGTTCATTAAAAATGGCGGTAATGTCAACCAGGGTTATTTTCCGGTTCTCATGTACAACACTTAAAAGTCTGTTGCTCAGTCTAACAGGGGCACCTTGTCTTTTAATGTTTTCCACATTACATAGTAAACGATTTCTCTTAATAATACCAGTTATTGTAGTTCTAGGTATCCCTAATCTACGTGATATTTCTGATTGTCAAATTCCGGAGTTATGCAAGGCGATATTGCCTGTTTTTAGCTCTTTTCGTGTTCCCACCATAATGGTTGTACACGGGAAGAGGAAAAGAAGCAGACAATAAGATGATGTAATTTATGATGTCACACTTCGGTCATATGATCAAGTAACACCGTTGTGTCAATTTAATGGCCACAACACTTCATAAATGGATTAAAATGCGCAATACATTTTTGCTTTCCTTATTACGGTACGGTATGTTCAGCGGCCATTGTGGCCTTTCACTTATGGCACAATTCGGTAAATACAAATTACATAATTTATATTAAACAAAAAATGTAGTAAGAAGTGCAAACAGTTTTTCACAATTGCATTTACTTTTTGGCAGTCGTCTAATAAAAAACTATACAAGCTAATAACTAGGACACATTCCCTTTGAAATTCCGTACAATTCGGAAAAAGGAAATACTATTAAGGAATTTATGAGAATTTGCTGTTATGTTCTCGTTGTTTAATAAAAAATCCAAGTTTTCTTCGTAATACAAATGTAATCCCAATTCACTATCGTTGTGGCACACATCATTTGTGTATATCATATGTTTCTCAATTCTACATGTATCACTTATTGTTTCATTGTTATCATACACTATGCACAATATACTGAGGAATAGGATGAGTTGTTTTTAACTGGTGAGACTCTCATGTGTTTAAACAAGGCACGCCACGACTATTACATAATGGGTGTGGATTTTCTAAGCTACCGTGAAAAGATTGGCCGGTTTTATTACAGGTTTTTGTATGATGATAAACGAAACGCTGATATATTTAATAAATACTTTTGTAGACAACCAAACCTTAATGACACTAACCATCCCACCCCGGCCATACCAGACACTCAGACAGACGTGGTTACTTGCATCGACAATAAAAAAAATGAGTTTGAGGACATCCTTAATTCTCTAGACACTCCCAAAGCATCTAAACCAAATTGCATTAGTCCACTACTCCTAAAAGAAGCCTCTAATGTACTAGTGTTAATTGTGTGAACTATTCAATGTTTCTTTAACAGATGGCATAATTATGTCCAACTATATGGAAACACACCAAGGTGACACCCGTTTTCAAAAAAGACTCGCCGAGTGACTACAAAAATTATAGAGCTATTTCACTTATCAGTGTACTACCGCAGGTCGGGGGTTCTCTCCGGGTACTCCGGCTTCCTCCCCCAATAAAAACTGGACGCCATGAAATAGCTGAAAAATTGCTGAAAGTGGCGTTAAACCACCATTCAAACAAACAAACAAACTTATCAGTGTAATTGGTAAAGTCACAATTATCTACGCATTAACCAAACGATCACACCAAATCTGTCGGTTTTACTCAAGGGATTCTGCTATTACTGAATACTACGAACGAACGATTGTATTATCGGGTATTGCATCGGGTATCAAAGGCACTTTTTAAAAATGGGTAGAAAATTATTTATAGGGAAGGAAACAAAGGGTAGTAATAAATAATTCTTCGTCTGATTGGGGAACTATAAAAGATGTTCTTCAAGGGTCTATCCTAGGACCTCTTCTTTTTTATATTTTCATTAACGATATTATTACTGATATTCAGTCAAATATCAAATTATTCGCTGACGACACCAGTCTACTTGTAGATAGTCCCGTTGCGGTAGCGAATGTTTTGAATAGTGATTCATAGATGGTCTTTTAAATGGTAAGTTAGCTTCAACCTTCACAAAAGAGAGAATTTATTGCGGAGACTTTACAAACCAGATCATCTAAACCTTTATATGAATGACGTGCTGATGAGTGAAGTATCCAATCACAAGCATCTTGGAGTATATATCTCAAATGATGGTACATGGAATTAACATATCGATTTTATAACGAAAAGCCATAAACGTCTAAATCTCTTACTGAAATTTAAATAACCATCTATCGAAGAACATTGGAAACTATTTATCTAACCTATAAACGTCCTATATTATAATATGCGGATGTAATATAGGATCCTAATGTAAAAACACTTATAAACAAAGTGGAAAGGGTACAGGTCGGCATTAAAGTAACTGGGGCAACTTGATTAGTATCCCTTGAATAAACATTATATTGAGACTGGCTGGTTGGAACTCGGTGAGCGAAGAGAATCTCATAGATTTACTTATTTTTATAAAATTAAAAACCGCTTGACCGCTCTATACCTTTCAGACCTAATACCGGACTCACTTAGTGATATCACAACCATAACATTAGGAATAGATCCAACATTCCACCTGTTCGAACTAGAACAGCGCTCTTTTCAAACCATTTTCTGCCTTAAACTGTACGCATGTACGAAGCTACGTGCGTCATGTCATCTTTCAAATCTGCGCAGAGGAAGGTCCATCAAAAGCCACAATATTATGTCGTCGGGAAACATACAACTTCTCGTATGCCTTCTGTTGGCAGTAGGTAGCGAACACATATTGACATCATTAGTCGATAATTTAATTATTCCAAACAACAATTAATTTGATTGGGACCCGTTTCTTAAAGAGTTAATAGTTCTAATGTAGTTATTGTTGGCAGAATGAATTTTCATTAAATATTACAGAATTCCACGATTACGGATTATATGAACAATTAAATGTTAGAATTGCGTTCTCGAGGGACGATTCAACATCCGTATAATCGATTGGAGTATAACCGATTGAAAGTTATATTTTAACTGTACATTGAAATAATGAACTTAAATATTTTAACACAATATACACTTCTGTAGAAGTCAACATTTTAAAAAAAATGCCGGTGTCGTATTAAATTTTGCTACCATGACAATCGAGCTTCTTTTTAATGTTCGGAATACTTATTCGGTAAGACAACGATGTGTTCCGAAAGATCGTTATGAAAATCTGCTACCCAATAATAACGTGTTTGGATTATCGCCCTTACACCAAGTTGGAATAACACAACCAATGCATAAATACGAAATTTTCACGAGAGGGTTGGTGGAGGGGGACGGTAATATGGATGTGCAGCCCGAAAGGGTTTCTTTTTCACCTTTCCAAAATATATGAAAAGGTTGCTCTTTTCATTGAATAATATATATTTTAGTAGCTGTAAATTATCTAAATATATCAATGCCCCTTATTTTCATCTAAAGCTGAGGTTAATCACGGTGACTTAACAAATAAAATGCTCCATTAACATCACTTGATTACATTTAATTTCTTTATGTCGTAAAATAAACCAATAAAACATAATTCATGCAATGATAACAAATTGGTGTTAATGTGTATAGGAATGTCCACAGCTGTTATAATTAGTTGCGATTCTCTGTCATTGTGAAGACAAGTGAGGAAATCAACAATAGGAGAAGAAGTTCTAGAAGACAAGAAACACAAATGCATTTTATTCTTAATATTCACTTTAATTTTTATGCATTGCTTTTGTTTTATAAACATTTTGGTAGTAAATCGACTTTTTTCAATGTGAAGCTACAGTAATAAAATATAAGAATATTTTTTGTTTAAAAATTCTATATACGATGTAAGTCACCATCGTATAAATTATGCAACCTTGTGTTAAATGTGTTATAACAAAACCTTTCCTTTTTTTAAAACTTTCAATAACTCATAAAACTTTTACATTGTGTGAAAAGATAGATAAAGAATGTATTGACCCTGTGGCGTAATCAACTCTTATAGTTCGTTACAGATAAGCCATGCGTATGTTAATTAAATACTAATGGCCACAAAGGGATGGCGCTGTAACTCTAAAACTAGGGATTATTTATGGTCTTCTATTTGTGCTTGAAATCCAGGGGCGGATACAGGATTTTCGAAAGGGTGGACGTAAAAAGGGGATATCGGAAAAGGAGGGCCACGAGGTGGTCCTCCGGCGCATTTACGGCAGGGGGTCTGGGGGCCGATTTAGGCCCCAGAAGCTCTCGAAAAAATGGTGCTAAATCCTGCATTCTCGCAATTTCCAAGCATCAAAATGAATTTATTTAACACAAGGTTTTTATAGTGTTCAGTAACCTTTATTTGGTACAGTATACAACAGAGATATCATAATAAACGAATTAGTACCGTTAATGCATTAATTTATGGCGAGGACGAGCGGGGTTACATTTTTGCCTTTGGCGCTGGTTGTTACCTTCCCTGTTCTCTTCTTTTTCCTTTCCTTTTTTTTTAAAGGGGGGCGTACGCCCCTTATGGCCCCCACTGGATCCGCCACTGTAATCACTTAGGAATTGACAACGAGTGCCAGTTTTACTACCGCAGGTCGGGGTTTTTTCTACTCCGGCTTCATCCCCAATAAAAACTGGACGCCATGATGTTGCTGAGGTTCGCGTTCTGGCATAAAGTATTATAACATGGTATGGTCGAACAATATAATTGACAAGGATTTGCCTCTTTATTGTCGGTTTTTTAACCGGGAACTCCGGCTTCCTCCCTTAACAAAAACTGGACGCTATGATATAGCTGTACAATTTCTGCAAGTGGCGTTAAACCCCATTACAACAACCAAAAACTTATTAACAAAAAAGATAGCAAGGCTTTGCTATTATATAAATCAGGCGCGTAAATATATTGAAGGGCGGTTACAAAATATCAACAATGTAATAGTTACCCCCTCCCCATATCCCGCCAGATGATAGGATTGTCATATATCAACTGGAAGAAATGAAAATTTACGTATCTAAACATGTGTTTTACATCGGACTTTTGCAATCCAGATTATTATTTTAATCATCCAAATCCATCTTCACCAGTTAAATGTTGCCATTAAAATGATCTTGAAAAGAAAAGAACCATAATACCTTTAATTTTAAATTTTATCCTGGGGTAAAAACTTGAGGTTTGAAATATTTTTTTCATTATTATTTTATCCGATTTTGTTAAAATTGTTCTCCCATGCTGTGATGGTTCCCAGTGCTCGAGCTACAGCTAGCGCATCTCCGGTAGCGGAAAGGAAGTTGTCAGGTATATAATACGACAAATATTAGCTTTTCTAAAAGCTAGCCGTCTCTAAGCTTTATTTTTCTTTGTGGACAAAAATACGTACTGTTTTTTTAATGTTAAATGGCAACATGTATTGTTATTATTTACATTACTTCATTATAAGTACAGAATGTTTAGATAGCCAAATCAGGCAACCGCAAAATATAGGTCAGAGACAGCAATTGAAGCATGCACTATACTAAGCATCTCTAGATGTATCATACGTGGTAAGATAGTTGATGTAAACATTGTCAGTAAGCAGGAAAAGAATTAAAATTTGTCTTCTAACCGGAGTCATTTTCCCATAAAATACAAATCAGAGGCAGTATCTAAGACTGCATTGTTAGTTCCTAGATCCATCATGTTCACCGATATAGTTGATGTAGACCTGTTCGCAAAAATGTTACGCTTCGGAAATTTCCGGCAATTTCCGTGTTTCTCCGTTTAAGTTTTAAAATAAATAGTTAAATAATTTTATGATAAACATACACAAATCAATGCCACTTTCCTTTTAAAAAAGTTTGATTTCAATCTAATTAAAATAATATTTTCACTTGGCTCCCCCTTTTTGCTATTGTTGCCGTGAAAATATCAAAAGGGGGAGCCAAGTGAAGATATAATTTTAATTAGATTGGTTTGATTCCCATTATCTTGCATATTTTTGCCCTTTTTTATTCATCTTAACCGATTCGCGATTCCTCAGCTTTTCTCGAGTGGCACGAACGGCGGTCTGCCCATTATGATTGCTTCCGCCCCGTAAACATTCGGGTTTTCGTCCCTAACTCAGCTCTGCTTATTTGTTGGCCAATCAGCAGCTATCTTCCGATTTAGCAGCCAATCAAAACACAGCATTGTTTATCTGTTATCCTTGAGGTACAACTGGTTTATGCAGTTTAGATTGTGATCATTTATCCCGTCTCGCATGCGATATGAGACGGGAAAAAAAAACTGACCGCGAACGGTAGTGGATAAAGTGTTTGTGGAGTAGTAAATCAATCAGCCAATCAATCAATAAAATAGTTTTTAACCTTGTCATGTTATATATTATATTATAAACCTTCTTTTAATTTTTTAATTTATTTTTCATCATTACCTACATATTAAACTATTGCTGTGACAGTCTTAAAAACATTATAACATTTCCCTATTGTCCAACATTTAAAATTCCATCATTGTTAATCAGTTTTTATATCCTTCTTTACCTGTAATTATCAAAAGGGGGACAATCGGAAGACACCCTACTGAAACTTATAGTCTGAACAAAGACAAACAATCTCAGTGCATACGGAACGTACGTATGTACGGTTGTCATACGAAAACAATGCTTTAAGGAAGCCGAACTAAACACTGGTATTTGTTAAACAAAGAAATTCAGTCTTCTTATGATTTTTCCAATCTAATTAGAATTCGTCCTCTCATGGCTACTTATTTTCGATGCGATGTATCAGCAAACCTGGAGCGATGAGGGATCGAATTTTAAATAAACAGATTTTTTGGCTCATAGAGCGGCTTGGGTCATAACCTTGACCTCAATTGTGACTAAAATGTAGCAATTTTTGTAATATTAACAATGTTCAGTTGTTTAAGTATTTTAGCTGTAAAGACCCCATGATCAATAGTAGACGAACTACTTTAACCACTCGTCCACCGAGGCCACATCCAAGACGCAAATAAATAGTCTTTGAAAATTAACTTTTATGCTCAGACTATTGGACGGCTACGATCTATTTATTTGCTCTTAAGTTTGATCTGGGCTAAGTATAAGAAAATGTAGTGTGTTTGGTGTTTGACATTTTCGCTATGTTTGATATAAAAATAAAGTATATTTGGGTATCAATATTTTGGACATTTGGAATACTGCTTCGATCTCACTGGCCAATTCTGAAGAATCTTGTCCGACAACAATTTGTCTCGAAACTTTAAAAATGTACTTTTTCCACTGCCTTTTTGGAAAAATGAGAAACAAAAGGAGCAAAAATAACAACAGTGAGAACTAATTTGGAAAGCTAGCGTCATATTGGAAAAAGTAAACCTTAATAATAATAATAATTATAATATTCACATTCATATTCTTGATCTAGTTCTAAAAATGTATGTTGTAAAATATAGCAAGAATACACATCTTCATTGTAGGTGAACATATTTATATCAAACCCCTTCTACCAATGATGTGTGTTCGTAATCAAACTACATGACATTGTGCATTTTCTACATGAAATATCTCCGTTTAAGAATGGTATTAAAAATGTAGTTTATTTCCACTTTAACTTATCATTAACAATAATTGGTCATAAGTATATATGAATAAAATGAATTATTTCATTTATGATTACTTTAATGTGACAATTTTAATGTTAGATCAATTGTTGCTCTGTTCAAATTAAGACGGCAGGTAGACAGATTAACTTGGACATATATTAGTATGATTATATATTGAACACTAAACCAAATGTAACTTAATTAAATCTATTAATGAAGGCAAAGTATCCTCTAGAGGTAGCTTCGCTAGACGTGTAAGAATTTATCTACATGTTTATAGCAGTAAACCAATAAAATTGACATTATTAGTTTCAGTTTGCAACGTCCTAAAAGTAATTAATGCAGAAAACATTCAGATAAAATCTTGACCCTCTTCAAAATATTGTATATGACCACCTTCATATTTCATCACTGTTGGATAATATACTAGAACTCAGAGAGTTACCTAGAGTCCAGTGAAATCTTGAATTTCTTGTAGATAGAATTGGTCACGTTAAGAAATTAGAATAAAGTACCATAATATTTCATATGTTAAACCGAGCAGTCCATTTGAAAACTATAGATTCGAAAATCCACTCACTTATTACAGCAAAGTGATACAGAGTAGAATCACTAAAAGTAACAACATGAATTAAGCCCCATACCATTTTTAAAAAAGGGGGACATGGCAAGGAAACTAGAGAAACAATTGTCGCAAACAAAGTGAGTGCTGTGTTCCGACATGTTTTTTCTTTTTTGGCCATATTTCATATTTCGCCCCTTTTTATATGTGGTAAAATTCCTGTGAATAAATTCAGCCGACAAACTATTTATGCTGTAGTGTGCATCTGATGTATTTCGGCCACTCTTGACAGTCGGCGAACGAAAAACTCACCCTGACTTGTAATATTTATGTAAGCTTGAATTCCGTTGTTTCCCTTACAAAGTTGTTTTAGGTGCTAGTTAAAAGCAACTCGATGAAAAGATATAGATGGTTTTCCTTGAAAACAAACATTTTATAAATATTTGTATTAATTTCTGCACATAACTTATCAGCATTTACTGAAAAAAAGATTGTATAGGTTCGAATTAATTTATAGTTTGCCACAGTCTTAACAATAGCTAGAAAACTTTTGATCGTTTTAGTATCTTTTCCCCAGCCCCCTTTCTTCTAATCATTTAAAAAAAATATGGCATATATGCGATCATCATATTGGATGCAGGATGGGAATTTTGACTACGGATATTTGTTAGATCCGCCGCGAACCTTAAGTGTTAATATCAAATTCAAATTCAAATTATTTTATTGGATAAAGCATAGTCAAATTTACAATATTGCGTAATCCAATACATAACACATAGTACATTTATCGACATAAATGTATACTGGTATGTGTTAATAATTATAATGAAATAATCAATTGTGAAAATTTATAATGTTTCTGTATAGTGTGACAATGTACAGTAAATGGCATTTTGCTATACAATATGATGACAATTATTGTTGAATACTTATACACATATATTTTTTCTAAAGATGTTAATCTCGTAGTGTATAAGATTCTTTTAAATATAAACATATATTCTTTAGTTCCTGTGTTGTATTTGGGTTAAGGAGACGATTGATAGTCTCCATATGAGTCTTATTTATATCTTTATTAAATAAATTTAAAAACTTATCTCTAATTTTGTTATATAAGGGACAATCAATTAAAAATGAGGTTTATCTTTGACTTTGTCATATCTAGAAGCTTCAATAGCTCAGCAGTGTGCACTTAGCCTAAGTTTTGTCAAATATGATCTTAGATATTTATTAATATTAAACTTAAGATAATGTTGAAGTTAAAAATTTTGGATAATTTTTCCAGAGTCACTATTTTTTATGTGATTTAAATGATTCATAAGTCTATTTGAATAGTAAATTTTATAGCTTTCTCGAATTGTAAATGAGAAAGTTCTAACGTATTCAGATTAAAGAATGTTTTTAAATCTTCTACAGATTTCCCCCAAGATAGAGAATTTTCAATTTTAGTTTTTAATCTTCCTCAAAAGCTGATCTTAGTAAGTCGTAAACATACTCATTAGAAGATTCTATCACCTTAAGTCTTTAATAGTATTTAAAAAAAAATGTTCCTAAACCTTAAAACATAAAATGGATATTGTCCTAGCTCTGTTTGAATTGCAAGGTTGGAGGCTTTGCTATGCACTTCTAGTATATGGTTCATGATCATATTCTGTTTTTTTTTTTCAAATGGAAAATTATTTAAATTATATAGGCTTAATTTTTGGTAAGCTATCCAGATTTCTGAACCATAAGTTAAAATTGGAGAAATCATAGATTAATATAATTTAATCCAACTCTGTACAGATTAGTTTTCTGAAGATTGGATATTAGCTTTTAAGCCAAAGAAAGCTTTCCTTACCTTTTGGGCAACGATTTCATTTGCATATTTTAATTGGCCTTTATCAGTTAAGGTTATACCAAGATATTTATATTGAGTAACATATTCTAGTTGTTTACCATTAAATGTAAATAATTTAATTTGCTTTATAAGCTGAAATCTGATTGGCCAATTCAAATGTAGAAACCCATATTATACCATATAACTTGCGTTGGTCACGCGCACTATTCTTACAAGGGGCCTCTACTATTGATCATGTTGCAATGTCAAAACTGAAGTTGCGCGTTCGAGTCTCACTGTGTGCAAGAAGTACTCCACTCCTATCTTAATTTATCAGGACTGCCAGGATTCCTACCGAAGGTCGGGGTTTTCTTATGTGTACCTCGGCGTCCTCCCCTAATAAAAAAACTGGACGCCTTAATATAGTTGTTAAATTGGTGAAAGTGCAAGCGTTAAACACCATTCAAACAAACACACATATATGAGGTCATGTCATTGCATTATTATTGTCTACCGTGTATCATTAGATTAATATTGTATACCATACATCTAAGGTATTTAGAAATTTTATTGTTCTTGCAAAACTGTATATGTTCATGAATATAAAATATGGAGGGTCTCTCATCCGATTGGTTTGTGTGTAGTGTTCACATTAGTTTTGAAATCTAATGCCATATATCTATTTTTTCTGTGACTATGTACTTTGTAGTTAATAAGAAATAAATGAAGGTAATAACAAAATACCGAACAAAAGAAACTAAAAAAAGACAAAACAGTGGCCACATATCTTCCTAAGTCAGGATTCACCTCTACCACACAAGGGATTGAGACCCGCCCATATTAATTGATTTGTTAACCTCTATAAATATGATTCAACAAAACAAACTAATAGATCAATTTCACATGTTAAATAGTATGGCATTCTTATTGAATACACGGATAAAGGTTAACTAAACTAATTTAAACTATAAACATATAAGATAATCGTTTTCATGTTTATTTCGAGATTATCGAAGTATGTATCGTCTGTATTTCCAGAATAAACAAATCTTTTAACCTAATTACGTTTCATATTAAAAAATTATCCCATTTAAACGTAAAAATATACCATATACATGAAAAACTTTTACCAATTAGACATAAAAAATGAATATAAATGAAATCATTTAATTTTTGAAACCAATATCATTTCATATTCAAATTAAATTTCGCTTAACTATAGTTAAAAATAAGTGTGCAGCGTGCAAGACCGAATTTTCTTGGTAATATTATAATTTGGACCGAATATACTACGTGTCAAACCCCTTCAGAGTGCATTTTTGCTTGCATTTTTTATTATTCCATATTTTACCTTAAGTTTTTATTACGATAAACTGTCTACGGTTTATGCTATGCCTCTGTTGTTTACAGGTCACAAATTGTCCTTGACTTTTGCTACGGGACTTATACAAAAATCATTGTTGATTTCAAAAAGTACCTTGGTCTACAAAAGGAGCATAAGCTGGGCCATACGCGGTAAGCAGTTTTCATTTGTCACGCAAAAAAACCTTACCAAAATACGTTCACTTGTAGTATTGAGGGTGGAGTTTATAAGGAAAGCCATAAAGCCTGTGTGGCAGAGGTAATATCCTTAGCTTAGTATTACGGAGTATGGAACGGAGGGGATATTACCTCGGCTCCGGATATTGCAAATGAAAGTCCAAGAAACTGGCAAACTTAGTACCAACAAACAAAAAAACAACTACAGAAATGGTCCTGACTTGGTACAGGCATTTAAAAGGAAATGGTGGGTTAAACCAGGTTTGATGGCATGCCAGACCTCCAGCTTCCATTACCTTAGTGAGTTGGTTTGTTGATGAAAATTGAGTATGAAACCCCACTATACTAAAAGTCACACCCAGGTGGAGTGCGTTTTTGCTTGAATTTTTTCTCATACCATATTGTACCTTTTTATTACGAAAATCCAGTAGAAAAAAATCACCCACGATAACCTGTCCGTATTTCATACTATGAATCTGTAAGGACATGTCGCAACTAGTCCTTGACTTTTGCTACGGGAATTTTACATTGTAAGTCAGCCATTTTTTATTTTTAACGGTATTTAATATTGTTTACAAACGCTCGTCTGATATTCGGATAAAACGCGAGCTTTTTCCGCGTCAACAGCTAACGTCAAAGCCCGAAGGGTTTCGAATATACAAAAACTCTACTGCACCTAAGTTACACTTCCGTTCTAATTAATGTCAAAATTTACTATGGAAAATCGCCATATCAAAATGAAAGAAACTCGCTGCATTTCGAAAGGCGGAATTTTTTAGGAAATAATTGCTGATTTCAAAATATATTTTTTTGGATCTACAAAAGGAGCATAAGCTGTATGTAGTTTTTATTTGTCAGGCAAAAAACCTCCAACAAAAAACGCTGACCTGTAATATAGTCAGTAACAGATGTATTCAATTCCATAATTATCACAGCACAATCACTATGTGCTGAAGTCAAAAATTGGGTAAACTATCTGCAATCATATTTTCAAACGAGAAAGAATATATTTAACAAGGAAATGTTATCTGTAGTAAAACTTGTTAAAGGCGCGGACGAGTCTGGCTTTTTTTTGTAACATTAGTTTATAAAGTTCATTTATTCATTCGTGAGACAAAAAATAAAATGTAAGATAGTTAATTCCTTTGTGTCATCGTCCTTATGTATGTGCTAGAATTTACTAGTGACACTAAAAGTGTGACAAGTGAAACAAAAATAAATTAAGTGCTGAGATAAAATAAACAGTGTCAATAAGTAGTCAAGCCATGGTGGAATTCAGAAAATGAATTAAACATTTTGTATCGAAGTTCAGACAGCATATATTTGCTATGATCTGCAAGTTTTGCATTATGTAACCTTGACAAAATAGTGATAACAAAATACCAAATTGAATACTGGTAAGATAATTTGTCTTTATCTTCAAATTATTAAAGACAAGTGCTAATGAATAAACAGTTATTGGTTTTGAATGCAGTTACGTTTCAAATTAAAATTCAGGAATAATAATACTACTTTATTGTCAAATAAATCACATTTAAATGATTCGTGACAGAAAACAAAATAAAGAGCAAACAAACAAATAACGACAAAATAAAGTCTATGAGTCTCCTATCCTTAGTTTTGATAACCGTTTTATAAGGAGGCAAGACTCTGAGTTTGCCGAAAATTTGCCGGAGAGAGTATTTTAATTAAATTGTCTTGATCAGAGGTATTACTAGTTTCATTTACAATAATAAAATCTAACAATAGTTTATTTCTAAATATGAGATTATGATCGCATTTTAAAAAGAAGTGGCATTTGTCGTCAATACTATTTTGATTACAAAAAGTACAAATACGTTGTTCACGAGGAATCTTTCTATATCTTCCTCTCTCTCTATTTCTAAAAAGTGGTCCGATATTCTTAATTTTGCAATATATTTACGAGTTTAAAAATCGAAATGAGATAAATAGAATTCCTTCCCTAGTTCTTTCTTTAATGATTTGTAAAGAAATGTCTTATTTTGGTCGTTTAAGCTAGATATTTTATAATAAGTTATGTTATTATAGAATTTTGATAACTCTGTTTTTATATAAGAAGCATTTGATTTAACACTTTTACTTGTTTGACAAGATTTTGCCTTTTCGACATCAAATGCTGTATCAGAAATAATATCTTTTCTATATGTTATACAAGAATAAGTATGCTCAGAATCTAACATCTTGCACAAGTCAAAACTTTCTTTTAAAAGGGGATTTATGTCTACAGTGTGTAGACTAGAGTAATAAAGCATTGACTGGGCTTTAATGAATTTTTCTAAAGGGGGGCGGCCTAATTCCAAACGTAAAGCCACATTTGAAGCTGTCCGTTTAACACCAATAATGTATTTATAATATGCCAAATGTACTTTTTCATAAGGAGTTTTGTCTATAAATGTAAATGGATCAACTATTTTTCCAGAATTACATCCAAGTTTTGTTCTATAAAAAGGAAGATATTGATCCATCATGTATATTTCAACATTATATAATAAAATAGGTTTAATAAGTGAATCAAACATATTTAGTGCAACATTTATAGGGACGTTACCCATTGATGCAAATTTAGAGTAAGGAGCAAATTGAACCTTCTTGGTGTTTTTTGTAAGATCTAAAATATTTAATGTTAAATTTCCATTGCTGCCAAGAGTGGAGCCTAGAAATTTATATTCAGCAACATTGTCAATTGAGTTATTTTTATAATTAAAATTTGATCTTTCTAATTTTAGATTTCTTTTTTGACAGATCATTGATTTGGTCTTTTTATTATTAACTGTTAACTGCTATTTATCACAATAGTCAGACAGTTTGTTTAAACTTTTTTGGAGTCCATCCTGAGACTCAGATAACAAAATTAGGTCATCAGCAAAGAGAAGACAACTTATATTAGACTTTAGTATTTTAAGTGGTTTACAAACATTGTCAAGAAAGGTTTCACTGAGATCATTTATAAAAATACAAAAAAAGAGGGTAGGACTTATTGTATCTCTTTGTCTTACCCCTCTAAATATTTCAAAAAATGGAGAACAGATATTATCAAATTTCAAAGCAGAATCTGTATTGGTAAACTGAATTTGTAACACTTTATAAAGTTTTTTACCTATTCCTAGTTTTGCCATCTTAAAAAGAAGATCTCGCCAAACTGAATCGATTGCACCTTTTAGATCCACAAAACAACAATATATCTTTTTATTAGCTCACCTGACCCAAAGGGTCAGTGTGAGCTATTCTCATCACTTTGCGTCCGTCGTCGTCGTCGTCTTCGTCGTCGTCGGCCGTAAACTTTTCACATTTCAATCTTCTTCTCCAAAACCCCTTGGCCAATTAGAACCAAACTTGGCAGGAATGTTTATTGGGTGGTTCTTTACAAAGTTTGAGTTTTTGGTGCTGATCAAATATTAAACATGGCTGCCAGAGCCATTAATGCGTTCTGATTGGCTGAATTTCAAAAATCTTCTTCTCATAAACTGCTTGGCAGATTGATTTGAAATTTTGCAGAAATGTACCTTAGATGGTCCTCTACAAAGTTTGAGTTTTTTGTGCCGATCCAAAATCCAAGATGGCCACCATCACAGGACATAGTTTAACACAGGACCCTATAAGAAAAACCTACAAACAACTTCTTCTCTGAAACTGTTCCACACAATGAAGCCAAATTATGAAGGAAATGAAGGTTAGATAATTATCTTATTGTTTTGGGGTTTTTCGAGCCAATTGCAAATTCAACATTGCTTCCAGGGCCATTAATGCGTTCTGATTGGCTGAAATTCAAAAATTTTCTTCTCATAAACTGCTTGGCAGATTGATTTGAAATATTGCAGAAATGCACCTAAGATAGTCCTCTACAAAGTTTGAGTTTTTTGTGCCGATTCAAAATCCAAGATGGCCGCCATCGCAGGACATAGTTTAACATAGGACCCTATGGGAAAAACATATAAACATCTTCTTCTCTGAAACTGTTCCACACAATGAAGCCAAATTAATAAGGAAATGAAGGTTGGATAATTATCTTATTATTTTGGGTTTTTCGAGCCAATTGCATTATGGAAAATATTGAACAACTTTGATTCCAAGTCTTGTGATGATGCAAAATTGACTATTGAAAATTTGTACGATTATTTTAAGAAATTAAACACTTCTGAAGATATTGATGATTCAGATGTTGAATTTGATATCCCCCCCCCCCACTGGATGATGAATTGTCAAATTCTATTTTAAATAGCGAGATTACTGAAAATGAAATAATTTCTGCTGTAAAAGGTTTAAAGAATGGAAAAGCACCAGGTTGTGATGAGGTATTAAATAAATACATAAAAACTACAATTCATATTCTTATGCCCTTATATTTGCTACTGTTAAATAAAATTTTAGATAGTGGTATAATTCCAGATGTATGGACTGAAGGTATTATAATGCCTATTTATAAACACAAAGGTGATCCGAATAGCCCGGATTCATACAGGGGAATCACCTTAGTGTCTTCAATGGGAAAATTATTTACTTCAGTTCTGAACAACAGACTCTCGAAATATGCAGATTTATGTAATATTATATCCGAAGCTCAAGCTGGGTTTCGTAAGGGTTATTCTACTGTCGATAATATTTTTTGTCTCCATGTTTTGATTGAAATATACTTGGCTATGGGGGAAAAATTGTACTGTACTTTCAATGACTTTAGAAAAGCGTTTGACACTGTTTGTAGGGTGGGTCTTTGGCAAAAACTAATGAAAAATAATATTTCTGGGAAGATCTTGAAAGTGATTTATAACATGTATGATAATATCAAATCATGCGTTAAACAAGGTAATGAAATCTCCGGATTTTTCTCATGTGATATTGGTGTTAGGCAAGGAGAAAACTTATCCCCTTTTTTGTTCTCTATATTTCTATCAGATCTGGAGAACTATTTTAGTGCAAACAATATTATTAGTTTATCAAATATAACTTCATTAATAAATGACGATTTGAGAATATATGTATTAATATTTGTACTGTTATATGCAGATGACACTATTATTTTAGCTGAGAGTGCAAAGGACTTACAGGACTCGTTAATTGTTTTTGAAAACTATTGTATACAATGGAAACTATACGTAAATGTTGATAAAACCAAATCTGTTATTTTTTCTAAAGGAAAATGTAGAAAAAAGCATGAATTTAAATTATGTGGACAAATTGTAGAAATTGTTGATAATTTCTCATATCTAGGAACTATTTTTAACTATAATGGAAAATTTTCTTTAGCGAAAAAGAAACTGTGTGATCAAGCTCAAAAAGCTGTTTATGCTTTGTACGGGAAAATTAGGAATAATAATATACCGATCGATCTTCAATTGAAACTTTTCAAATCTCTTATTGGGCCTATTTTATTATATTCTTGTGAAGTCTGGGGATTTGAAAATTCTCTTTGTATAGAAAAGATCCAACTTAAATTTCTTTAAAATATTCTATCAGTTCGACTGAGTACGCCAAATTATATGGTTTATGGAGAGACCGGTACATCTCCTATAGAAATTAAAATTCAGACACGAATGTAAAATTTTTGGAGCAAAGTTTTGATTAACACGGATAAGCTGTCGGGAAAACTATATCAGTTACTATTACACCTGCATAACACAGGGGTATGCAATTCCCGTTGGATCTCGCACATAAAATCTATACTCGATCAAACGGGATTTAGCTTTGTTTGGGCCATTCAAAGTGCACTCAGTAAGAATGATACTAAATTATGTATTAAACACGTTTTACTGGACCAGTTCATCCAGAAATGGTATAGTGAAATGGAAAACTCTTCAAGAGGTCAGTTTTATTCCAAGATAAAAACTAATTTTGGCTTAGAAAAATATCTGACAGCCTTGCAGAAAAATCGTAGAATATATATCACCAAACTTCGATGTTCTAACGTCAAGATCCCAATAGAAACTGGGCGTTGGAATAAAACTCCTCAAAACGAACGTCTTTGTACCCTATGCAGTTTAAGATCGATTGGGAATGAATCTCACTATCTTTTTTACTGGAATAATGAACAAATACAACATCTTCGGTTAAAGTATATTCCGGAGTATTACCGCAAATCACTCCGTGAAGACAAGATTATTGGTATTCTTTCATGATGTAATATACCAGTTTTGAACAATTTGGCCATTTTCATTCAAAAATTATCTAGGATCTTTTAAAACCAACAAATACTTACATACTTATGAACATTTATATTTCATTCACATTTATCAAATACTATCACACTTGGTTTTAATTATACTATTATAGCACGTGAAAAGACTGTCAGTATTACGACCAAAGGGATTTAAACTGGTCAACCGAATCAATTGTATGTGTATTGAGATCTGATGTTATTTGTTACCACCCTGTCTTTGTTTTGCCATGTTGTATATATGTTATTTTCATATTGTCCTCTTGTTGCAGTGTATACTGCCAGAGTGTATCAATAAAATCTTGAAATCTTGTGCTTTGGTCTAAAGCCAAATTGTGAATTTGAAAATTTACCTCTCATAAAGTTAAAAAGTCTATTGTTAAGAATGCTGCTGAATACTTTGGATAAACAATTTATCAAAGATATTCCTCTATAATTTGCAGGGATGTTTTTTCACCTGACTTATGAATCAATGTAATAAATGACTTATTCCAATGACCAGGATAGTACCCAGAATGAAGAATTAAGTTAATTAGTTTTGCATATGATTTTAATGTAACAGAACTTGAGTATTTGTTATTACTTCATACAAAATTTTGTCGGGTCCAGAAGCTTTTCCTTTTTTTAACTTTCTGAGGACTTCTTTTATATCAGTGCAGGTAATTGGTCTATCAGTTCCACAAACAAATGACAACTCTTTTTCTATTTGAACTAATTGTTCTTTTATATTATTCATAAAGTTAATGTCTTTATCTTCACATGATCCTTGTTCCTGGAAATGTTTTATTGTATTTTTATAGTCTGACATAAGTTCCTCATTATTTCCATCAGTATCTTTAAGATTAAGAGACTGCAACATTTTCCAAACCTGCTGAGGATCATTTTCACAAGCATCTAAAATTTTATTGTAAAACTGTTTTTTGTATTCATGTTTCTTTATTTTTGCAATTTTTAAAAAAGATTTAAGATGTTCATAATATTAAATATTTATTGTTGTCAGTGTTACCTACTAATTCTTAATCTTGCCATTATACTTAAAACTAGAAAATACTTTAAACATATTTATGAATAATTCTTCATCATACTCGATGAAAAAGTTGTTATACCCCCGCAAACTTGTATGGGGGGGTATATAGGAATCACCGTGTCTGTCTGTCTGTCCGTCTGTCCACATCCCTTGTAAGCGCAACTCCTCCTAAACCGCTTGATGAAATTTAATGAAACTTAGCTTAAAGGAAGTACATTATATGTAGATATGCATGAAGGATTTTTATTGACCTCAGATATCATTAAGGGGAGATAATTCGACTTGAAAGCGAAGCGGGAAAGGGGGGGTTGGGGTATCACTTTGTGAGCGTGCTCACAGTCCACACTTGTTTTTAATAGGAATTGTAAGAAATTTTAATTATTTCCATTACATTAGTATGTAACATTGACAAAAAGCATATCATTGCTTCATATACATAATGGCTTTTTTGATGCACTTAAAAATAGCATTCATTACTTATTAAATGCAATGTTTGATGAAATTGTCTGATATTATCTTTTCTTTTCTTGTCCGGTTTTCTGTGATATATGTAACGAATACTTTTGAAATTTTTCCGTTGAAAATAAAAATCCATACAGGAGGACCATTTCAACAAACTTTTTAAATCGATATCCCAATAAAATGGAATTGCTTTATAAGGTTGACCAAAACAACGTTTTGGCGACGTATTGTTTTGCACCGTTTCTTATGATATTATACCGCTTGCCACTCTTCTAGATCGTGAACCTGTCCAAAAAATTTCTCAGAGACGCCTTAATAGAATCAAATGAAATTTGGCACAGATCGGCTAATTGAGGGGTGCAGTTAATAATCAGTTTTGATAATGGCCGCCACTTTACTGCACCCAACCCCCCCCCCCCTTCCAAAAAAAAATTGGGAAAAATTTTCGTGTTCCGTTTTCAAGGAGATTTAGTATGGAGGTAGATTTCTGTATTTAGATTGAAACTCCCCTTTTGAAACATTTGACAATAAAATGCTATGTACTTCAACACTTTTTTAATCTTTTTTTTTCATTTTTGTAGTGTGTAACACTTAATTGTTTTATACATCTTTAATATAATCTACAGGGTAAGGTTACTTTTTATTCAGGATTACAGTTCTTATTCATTTATCATACAATGCTGAGATATAAGGTATCTTATTTTCAAGGGTCATCTTTCTAATTCCTCTTATGTACAATGTATAGATGTAAGGTAGCTGATTTTTCATGGGTAATAGTTTTATGTTTAATATAATCTACAGGGTAAGGTTGCTTTTTTTCATGCAGTATAGTTATTGTTCCCCATAATACAATACAGAGATATAAGGTATCTTATTTTCATAGGTCATCTTTCTGATTCCTCTGTTATACAATGTATAGATGTAAGGTAGCTGATTTTTCATGGGTAATAGTTTTATGTTTAATATAATCTACAGGGTAAGGTTGCTTTTTTCATGGAGTCTAGTTCTTGTTCCCCCATAATACAATACAGAGATATAAGGTATCTTATTTTCATAGGTTATCTTTCTAATTGCTCTTTTGTACAATGTATAGATGTAAGGTAGCTGATTTTTCATGGGTAATAGTTTTATGTTTAATATAATCTACAGGGTAAGGTTGCTTTTTTCATGGAGTATAGTTCTTGTTCCCCCATAATACAATACAGAGATATAAGGTATCTTATTTTCATAGGTTATCTTTCTAATTGCTCTTTTGTACAATGTATAGATGTAAGGTAGCTGATTTTTCATGGGTAATAGTTTTATGTTTAATATAATCTACAGGGTAAGGTTGCTTTTTTCATGGAGTATAGTTCTTGTTCCCCCATAATACAATACAGAGATATAAGGTATCTTATTTTCATAGGTCATCTTTCTGATTCCTCTGTTATACAATGTATAGATGTAAGGTAGCTGATATTCGATTCGATTGGGGGTTTTTAACGTCCTACACTGGTAAATAAATACCCTCGGTCGGACGGTTGTTAGTAGTTAGTATTCCATGGACTCCACCATGGTGGTTTTGTCGAAGCCCGGCCTTCGGGATACCTGGTCGAAGGACTCGGCAGCATATGTCCTACTAGCGGCCGGGCTGCTGTGATGTAACGTTGGCCTACTCCAGTACCCCACATGGGTTGGAGCGTTTCCGCACTCTGACCTATCGTCGAGGTCTTACATCTGCAGAGTGAAGGTAGCTGATATTTCATGGGTAATAGTTTTATACATTTTTATTATATAATCTAAAGGGTAAGCTTTTTTTTCAACGATTATAGTTCTTAATCCTCCCTCATACAATACGGAGATATAAAATATCTTATTTTCATGGGAAATATTTCTGATTCCTCTGTTATACAATGCATAGATGTAAGGTAGCTGATTTTTCATGTGTAATAATTTTATTTATCTTTAATATAATCTACAGGGTACCTTGCTTTTTCTGGGATTATAGTTCTTATTCCTTTATCATACAATACAGAAATTTCAGGTATCTTATTTTCATGGATCATATTTCGGATTCCTATGTTGTACAATGTATAGATGTAAGGTAGCTTATTTTTTCATGGGTAATAGTTTTATCTTTAATATAATCTACCGGGTAGCTTGCTTTTTTCTAGGATTATAGTTCTTATTCCTCCATCATACAATACAGAAATTTCAGGTATCTTATTTTCATGTGTCATATTTCTGATTCATATGTTGTACAATGTATTGATGTAAGGTAGCTGATTTTTCATGGGTAATAGTTTTATACACCTTAAAAATAATCTATAGGGTAAGGTTGCTTTTGTTAAAGGATTATAATAGTTCTTATTCCTTCTTCATACAATACAGAGAATTAAGGTATCTTATTTTCATGGGTCATCTATCTGATTTCTATGTTGTACAATGTAAATATGTAAGGTAGCTGATATTTCATGGGTAATAGTTTTATACATGTTTAATATAATCTATAGGGTAAGGTTGCTTTTTTCAAGGATATTAGTTTTATACCTCTATCGTACAATACCGAGATATAAGGTATCTTATTTTCATGGGTCATCTTTCTGATTACTCTTTTTTTGCAATGTATAAATGTAAGGTATCTGATTAACATGGGTAATAGTTTTATACATGTTTAATATAATCTACAGGGTAAGGTTGCTTTTTTCAAGGAGTATAGTTCTTGTTCCCCCATAATACAGTACAGAGATATAAGGTATCGTATTTTCATAGGTCATCTTTCTGATTCCTCTGTTATACAATGTATAGATGTAAGGTAGGTGATTTTTCATGGATAATAGTTTTATACATGTTAAACAAATCTACAGGGTAAGGTTGCTTTTTTCAAGGATAACAGTTTTATACCTCTATCATACAATACCGAGATATAAGGTATCTTATTTTCATGTGTCATATTTCTGATTCATATGTTGTACAATGTATTGATGTAAGGTAGCTAATTTTTCATGGGTAATAATTTTATACACCTTAAAAATAATCTATAGGGTAAGGTTGCTTTTATTAAAGGATTATAGTTCTTATTCCTCCTTCATACAATACAGAGAATTAAGGTATCTTTTTTTCATGGGTCATCTATCTGATTCCTATGTTGTACAATGTAAATATGTAAGGTAGCTGACTTTTCATGGGCAATAGTTTTTTACATCTTTATAATAGAATCTACAGGGTAAGCTTAATTTTTCAAGGATTATAGTTCTTATTCCTTTATCATACAATACAGAGATATAAGGTATCTTATTTTAATTGGTCATGTTTCTGATTCCTATGTTGTACAATGTATAGATGTAAGGTAGCTGAGTAATAGTTTTATAAATCTTTAAACTAATATACAGGTTAAGGTTGTTTTTTCAAGGCTTATAGTTCTTATTCCCCCATCATACAATACATAATATAAGATTAATCATTTTGTAATGGGACGTATTTCTTATTTCTTGGTTATACAAAGTATAGATTAAGGGTAGCTGATTTTTCATGGGTAGCAGTTGTACACATGTTTAATATAATCTACAGGGTGAGGTTGCATTATTCAAGCTGATTTCCATGTGTAATAGTTTTACACATGTTTAATATAATCTGCATGGGTCATATTTCTTTTTTTTCATGGTTAATCGTTTCATACATCTTTAAAATAATCTACAGGGTAAGGTTGCTTTTATTCAAGGAATATATTTTTTATTCCTCTATCATACAATACAGAGACATAAGGTATCTTTTTTCATAGCACGTCTTTCTGATTCCTCTTTTTTGTAATGTATAGATGAAAGGTAGCTGATTTTTCATGGGAAATAGTTTTATAGATGTTTGTTAAAATCTACAAGGTAAGGTTGCTTTTATTCGAGGATTATAGTTCTTATTAACCCATCATGCAATACATAGCTGTAAGGTATCTTGTTTTAATGGGTCATATTTCTGACATTTGTCATGCATAAATATGCCGGTATATTGTTAGGTAAATAATAACAACAACGTTATAATAAAGGTGACAGTGAAGTCATAGGTGAAAGTGAAAGGTAGCAAAAGTAAGAAAAGAGAATGTAAAGCAGAACTTTGGAATAAATAAATAAACTAATGAAATAATCAATCTATTACTTCCACCTTCTTGAGGGTAACAATCAAATTTGTAAACTCGAACCGGAGGGAAACAACTTCAACGAGGTTAATTTACAAATATGAATGTCTTCCTCAATAAGAGAGGGTCGTACTTGTTTTATTATATTGTACGCCAACACTAAACATGTACATGTTAATTTAATGAAATTTGTGTTGTTGACATTTAAACTTCTGCATTGTTGACCTTTTTATTTGTTTTTTTACTTTACAGGTTATTTACCGGTGAACAATAGAGTTGTTTCCCTTTTGTTTCATTTCCCCGGGAACAATAGGGTTGTTTCCCTTGTGTTTCATTCCATTTCATTATGCCATAAAAGACAATATACACGAAAAAAGTATAAACGTTGTTTTAGTTCCTTTATTATTTTGTAATGAACAACTTTGTCAGGATCGCATGATACGCCTGTCCGATGATAAGGAAAAGAGCTACACAGTATTATACTGGGGGTGGGAGGGGATAGAGGGGGGTCCATTAACAGGTTAACACTTTTTAATTTTTCTCAAAACAGATAACAGTAGATTTAAAATAATGATAACAGATAACAGCAATTTACACGAGAAAACAGAAAACAGCGAGTTCAAAAATCGCAAAAAAAACAAGATAACAGCAATTTACATGAGAAAACAGGAAACAGCGAGTTCAAAATCGAAAAAACAGATAACAGCAGAATCTCACTGAAGGGCAATATGGCGAGAAGATTTATACATAAGTCACTGTTTCCATAGTAACTAGTATGGGATCATAAGCATATACATGTACTTCTTTCATAGGAAGACCCAATTACATTTTTTTTCAAAAGTGGTGAATAAAATAAATTAACAGATAACAAAGAAAAAAGCTGTAAAACAGCTAACAGTGTTCTGATTATTAACAGTAAACAGGGATTTCATTTTCGTTATAACAGTTTACAACAATATCAATTTTTAAGAAAACAGATAACAGCTAATGGTTGAAAACCAGTTTACAGTCACTTTATTTAAAAAAAAAGTTAACAGACGTGTAAAAATGACCAAAACACGTTAACAGAAAAGATCTTCCCCTTATACTATTTACACAGATCATCTATCAGTATCAACAATGTCTCAATATTTTTAGGAAATTGATGAAAGCTTTCCACAAACAAGTCCCGTTACCTACCATTCAAAATCCGAATTTTACCCCCCAAAAGAAAGCTCTTATCTATCAAATTACAAATTCCCCAAAGATTCAAGAAAGTTTGATGAAAACCGAACGTTTTTGAGCAAGAGTCTATAGTAAGTTTCGAAGCGGCAATATAGCCGTTTTTTGGCTGACAAATAAAAACTGCTTACCGCGTTTGGTCCAGCTTATGCTCCTTTTGTAGATTACAGAATGTGCAAACTGACAACAACAATTATATCCAAGTGATAGTCCGCGGTTTGAAATGCGGCAGATTTTTTCACTTTGGTAGAGCACTTTTCTATAGTAAAATTTGACCTAAATTACCACGGAAGTGTATGTTTGGAAGAGTCAATTGTTATCTATTCGAAATCCTTCGGGTCATGTCGTCTGCAGTTAAGGCGGGAAAAGTCTCGCGGTTTGTCCGAATACCATTGAACGTTACGAAAGCAGACGATCTTTTTGAAAACAACGCTAGGTCCCTTTAGAAACTCAAATGGTTGACTTCCTATGTAAAATTCCCGTAGCAAATGTCAAGGCCGATTTCGGATATTTCAACAACAAAGGCATAATATAAAATATGGACGTGCTAACGTGTAGATTTTTTTCAAATAGGATTTTAGCACTATAAAGGTACAGTATGGAATAATAAAAAAATGCAAGCAAAACGCCGAGCGCATGGGGGGTGTAACATTTAGTATAAAAACAACCCCACTCCCTTTTTATGCGCTAAGTCCAAAAAATCAGAGATTACCAACAAGTATACACGCAGTTTGTAAAAAAATCTGTGAATCTTATTTGCAAGATACGACGGATGGACATTTGTATACCATAATACGCACGTCTGTCATGGAGGGAGGGGGGTTCTGACAGATGTATAAAAAAGAAAACGAAAAATGTTTTATTCCACTTTAAACTACATTTACGTAAAATTTAGGCATACCTAGCATTTAAATTTTTGGTCTTTTTTATTTATTTGATCAATAAAATTGAATTAGTTGCTATATTCAATTATGCATTATAATTACAATATACATATATATATATATATGTGTATATTGTAATTATGCAATAACTAGGAGACAGTCAAAAACATACGGACTGTAGATTAGATGTTTAGTAAATTAATTAGTAACTGAACCCACTTTATGCCTTTATGGCATGGTGAATAGTAAATAACATTATAAAAATAACAGTTAGTTTGTTAAAATAAGTATTTTAATACCTCACACCTAACTAACTCCACCTTACGGTATAAGGGAAATAAATCTAATTCATTTGTCATACGGTAGCTTGTTTTCATGGGTAGTCAATTTTTAATAGCTCCGCGGTATTAAAATTTACTACCGTAGCTAATTTTCATAGGTAGCTCGATATTAATACGACACCGGCGGAATGAATTCGTTGTGGAAAGTATGTCAACGACATTCATTGAATACTTATGAATTAGTTAGAAACTTAAGAACAAAACTAAGGTAGCCATCTGTCAGTAATTAGATATAGACAAGAATTAGCACATAATTAAATAAGTAATACTTTCCACTTTGTCGCATATAAAGCCGCGTCCCGCAGTGAGCCCTATTGAAATTATTCTATAAATCTATCGGTCATGTGAAATCCTTGTGGGATGTTTTTGACACCAAACAAAGTAACACTAAACAGTAATACAATATATCCCGAGAAAAACAGTTGTTCACAGTATTTCAAACGGACTCCGACGAATAAAGGAAGGTGGGTGACGCGAAGAAAATGGAAAAATTCTATGTCAGCTCAAGTAAGTCCAAAGTTACTTTACCATACGCTAAAATTTTAACAACCTTCTTTCAAAATGTCCCGATTTTTCTGGAAAAATGGAATTCCGTGTGGTCAAAACTAGAACTATGTTGCTGCATTTAACAAAAGACGTCACGATAACACATATTTCTTGCAAATGTTAAAACTAATTAAATCAATTTGGACACCAAAAACATGCATTTTTCTATTTGTTTCACGTATCTGTAAGACTGTACTATTATATAAACTTCACAATATTGTTCGCAAATGCATAGACTATATAAATTTCAGTTATTTGGACTTAACAAAAGCAATTTCAGATTGCGTTCAATGCAGTGGTGACTCTTTATTAATGTAAGCTGTTGTCATTTATTATGTGCAGGGCTCCTAAAACGATCTCAACAGGAAAGTTATTGATATTTTTTTTTGTACTTGGCACTGGCGGAATGATCACGTGATAACATAATGTGATTGTTCCCTGGTTCCAAATATGAAAATATAATTATCTACTGACAGATACACGACCATTACAGTGGAAAGAATAAACATGCAACAATGTGTGAGTATTGCATTTACAATACATGTTATCAGTCTGCATTTATTCTAGGCATAATTATTTGATGTCATTTTCAGTCAGTTGGGGTCAGGATAATTTTAAATGAGTTTATAGTGTGCATTCACTCGTTTGGAACTAGAAATTTAACTTTTAACTTTTAACTTTTAACTCAAAACAAAAAAGTCAGAAGTAGTAAGTTAAAAGTTAAAAGTCAAAATGGCCCTCCAGGGCTTCCGTACTTTGCTCACTCCTTTGATAACTTCCAAGAGAATATTACGGAAGCCTTGGAGGGCCATTTTGACTTCTAACTTTAAACTTACTACTTCTGACTTTTTTGTTTTGAGTTTTGACTATTGACTTATTCTGCAAGCCGACTGGGGACATTTTCACTTTTAATTTTTGACTTTCATCCTTTTGACTATTGACTTTTGTCTTTTGACATTTGACTTCTGACTTTTTACGTAAGCCGTAAAGGGACATTTTCATCTTCTTACAATTGACTTACTTTTCAACTTATGACTTTCAAAGCTGGAAACAATGTCCAAAGACAATCTCACCTTCGTTAGACTTACTAAAACATATTAATAATAAAATGTGAGTTCTCCGATAAAAATATCTTCAGGAAAATTGCAAATTTCTGTATCAAAACCATACAAGACAAAACTATTTAAAAAATACAAGAATATAACGAAAACGAATGGATTTACTTCCTCATGCTATTGTATAACATCTAGGTGTATTAACCAATCGTAATATGAGATTTCTATAGTCGCCATATTTCTGTAACACACTTCAGTCAGACTTTTTTTCTTTTTTGTAACTTGCTTGGTGTTAAAAGTCAACCGATTAGATTTCTGGAGAACAGGCAGTTGTTTATTTACATAAGTCAATAAATCGCATCAGACAGCGAGACATAGATATACAATTTATATAATGGAAAAGTTTGTGTTTAGTGCAGCTGTGCGCTGTACAATCTTCAATTTTTCCAGCCTTGAAAGTCATAAATTGAAAAGTAAAAAGTCAATTGTAAGAAGTTGAAAGACAAAAATGTCCCTTTAAAGTCAGAAGTCAAAAGTCAAAAGGGAAAAGTCAGAAGTAGTAAGTTAAAAGTTAAAAGTCAAAATGGCCCTCCAGGGCTTCCCTAGAATATAGTGCAGATAAACGTTTGATAGCTAAGGAATACAACGCTAATACAATAATAGCGAACCGAGACATACAAACAAAAAATCGCATCTGAAATGGCGGTTTGCAAAACAAGTGCCTTATTAAGAAAATAGCAAAGAAAACCGACCGAACAACAAGAGCCAAAAGCCTAGGAACAGTTACAAATCCGGATATAGACAAACACAACACAAAAAACCAATTAAGTCATGGTGACGACCATAGAACTTCTGGAGAGATAATATCAACCTAGGTACAACAAACCCTTGTTTAAGTAGTTTAGCAGTCAACAGCAGTTATCGGTCTAGAAAATCGAAATACCGATCGCAGGATCTAGAATAACGTATACGTTGTGAAATGTACACACAATACGCCGGAGCTGCTGGAATGTTGCTGTCGATGAACGAGAAGTTGACAATTGTAAAAGTTGAAGTCATCAACCGCGAATCGTTTACAATTTGTTAGAAAGTTTTGGGTTTGAAAAAAAAATGAAAATGGTACAGTAGTCCCCTATTGTACGATCCCCTCGCCAGCGACCACCCTTTTTATCCGGCCAAAATGCTCATGCATTAAGTGTTTCTAATCACGTAAAAGAAAGTTTTTTGTTACGCTGGAATAAAAAAGATGATAGGATTAAAGTAAAGTAAACGTAAAGTAATTTTTATTTCGAGTCGGTACATATACATATTAACTATAAAACATGAGCTCCAGTGAGCTCTTTGACCGACTATTATTAGATTAAAAAGGGGGAAAGCCAGTATGATAGTGCTGATGTCGGCATGGCAGAAATCTGGTTTATAATTAAAAAAGACATTTTTCAATAAGGATAGAATAATACCAGTGATGATTGCCGATGTCCTTAAATGGACACAGAGAAAAATCTGAATTTCTGCGAAATAAACGGAATCTTAATGAACTACAAATTAGAACCTTGCAAATAATGAAAGTGATTAAAACGGTGATAAACTATAAAACAGGAACAGCTGAATTAATTGATAAGCATTAAGGAAACTTGAAACTATTATGAAACCTTTTTCTTAAATTTTAACAACATCAAGTTTTTATACATGTGTAATAAACTATAAATATTTAATTTGTGTGATTCTTGACATTCTTGCTCACTTCCATAAGAAAGACTACCCCTATATAAGACCACTTTCATGACTCAGATGGGTGGTCTTATAAAAGAAGTACTTGTTCTGTTGATTCGTTTCACGTCCATTTATATCTTCCTAAGTTATAACAAATATCATTGCGAATTTCAGAATAATATACAGAAAATACTCATAAAATGAATTCTTTTTATCTAAATTTGACAAATTTGTTAGATTAAATGCATGTAAAAAAATAAAGTAGCGCTAAAATTGGTAACAAAGTTGGTAACAAATGCCCAAAGATACACATATCATGTGCCCGTTAAATGCAGTTACATAATATAATATAGATGCCTTGTGTATTTAAAGATAAAACGTTTAGATTTTATTATTTGTATATCCGATTTACGAGAGGATAATCAATAAAGTAAGGAAAAACATAATAAGTCTATCAGATTGTGTTCAATGAAGTTTTTAAATCTGTTGATAAAAGGTATTTAACGCAACTGTGATTGTTTTTATTTGCACAAAGTGAATTAATGGCCTTTTAAATGGTTAAGTTGCGTTCGGTTCGTTCGAATAACATTCTTATTTATTCTCACTAGGTCAGAATTTGTTTCTTAATCCGCCATTTGCTTGCACAATATCGCAGAAATTGTCTTTATAATTTAATTAGTTGATAACATTGTATTATTTATTGCTAATTTTTGAGCATCAGTAAAACATGGCGGTTGTGTGGTTTATGGTTTTTTATGTGTTGCTTTATCCTTATCCAAAACGTTGTATTGGACATTTGTGTAGTACTAGCATGTATAGTTGGGTTTCTTACTTCGGGAAAAAATTCTGACAAATAATTATAAATCACTCAGCTCTAAATATAAATGGTCAGTATGTGCCATACGTGTTTAAATATCTGATATTCTTGATGATCTGTATTTTGGGAGTTATGAGATTGTATTGACTTTATTAAATTCGAGAACGCCCAAACCAAATGTCATTTATTTAAGCGCCTAATATTGTCATAAAAATCGGGACGTTATTGCTAAGATTTCAAGTAACTTAATTTTGATAATTATAGCACGCTGCTAAGAACAAAGCGTAAGCCTTTAAGAGAACTTAAAACAATCATCCTTTCATGATCTGGTTCTAGTGGAGAGGTACCAAGTGTAAGATGTCAAAGTCTAAGCGGTATTTATCTTGCTATAAACTAAACTTAAATTGGTATTTTAAAAGGAAATAGAAAAATAATTACTCGTTTACATTATTGAGATATTTGATTGTCAATGAAAATTAATACAATATATTTATACAATTTAAACAATAGAAAGGTATACTTGTTTAGTCTTATTTATATAGAAATTTTAAATTAACCATGTTTAGCTTAGTTTAGTTTTTGCCAAACAACTTCCAATGCAGATTAGGAAATAAAAGATAATCATAATCTTACATTAGAAATATAGACCAGTTTAACATTATAAGAACAATCGTACAAAAGTAGTCAAAACGTATTGATTCTAAAATAAATATTGAATGTTAAATTTGGCTTGTATTATACTAAAGAATTCTTGATATTATTGAACATAGTTGTAACTATGCTCCTTCTGTTTGCTTTTTCATTAATATTTCCTTTTAATAAATCGATCAAAACTTTACTTATGATATGGTAGTGAATTTTCGACTCGGTTATTTAAAACCTGTATGTGAACTGTTAGTCGAACGCAACCGTTAAAGACTATTAATTAATCTTTTAAACAATCAAAAAACAAAAACAAAGATCAGTTTACACGTCATCCGGGAATCGACGTCTTGTTTGTGCTTATGCACTGATGACATAAACGGGTAAGACTTAATTTTCATTTTCAAATAAATCTGTCAATATTTTTTACCTAATGATTGATATTTATTATTTTAGTGCGGCAATTGTTCAGATTTGTTTAAGTCTTATGTAGATTTTTTGTATGAAATGTATCATTCAGATTGTTTAACGTGTACATTTTACCGAATGTTATAGTTGAGAGATGGGGCATGTGTCTTTTGTATTTCGCATGTCTGTCATTCTGATAATTTTGACAATATTTTCATTACAAAAATAATAATTAGTAATGTTCATTTACAGAACTTAAGTGGAAAATATTATAGTAGATACTATTGTTTCAAAAGCACCCACGTAATAAAAGCAGACCAGTTTTAATTTTCCATTATAAATGAAACTAAAACACTGTTCTTACTTGTCTATACGACATTGACCCAGAATATGTTTAGGGTTGACATGCTTTTTGATTTGAGATATAAATTTTCTTTAATCGATCGTTAATACTTTAATCTATAATAACAGATTTTTAAAGTTTTACTATACTAAAATAAACATGCAACGAATCGTAGTAAACCTGTTATGCCTTTGAAAATTTTCAATTCATTACTTCTTTAGGGTGTAGCTCAATGTTCCCTGACCATACTTCTAATAGAAAAAATTAAATACCTTTCAAGATTTCAGTATTCATTTCAAAATATCTGAAATAGAATTTTCATGAAATTCCGAATGTCGGCCTTCTTCATATAAACAATTTCTGTTTTTTCTAGTTTATCTTTAACATAAATGCACATATGTTTTTTGGTCTTTATTTTTTTCGTGATTTTAATATGGAAAATAACTCCTGCTGCTAAAAGTAGGAGGCTTGATTAGCCAGCATCAAAAAAGTAAATTGAAGATGGATAGATGTTATCACACAGGTACAACATCCAACGAAGAAATTCAAAATGCATGGCTCAAAGTCAACTTGAAAACACAACGAGTAACAAACATTAAACAAATAATCAGGAAATAATCAACCACATACACCCACATAAAAGAAGTAATTTAGAGAGTACAACGTAAGCCGAGGTAGTATGCGAGAGAGGTCGTTGTATTCAATTGATTACTAGAAAGACGGATTTTTTGAACACGTGGTATTGATTCTGGAGGAACTCAATTAATATGGTTAATATGACAGGGATGGTTGCTTTGAATAAATTTAGGGTCGTTGTCTCTCAGAAATTTACCAAAATGTTTATTATCTATACTACTACAATTATAGACCTTATTTTTAAGCGCGCATCACAAAAAAACAGAGAAATAATTTGATAATCGACTTTATCGATATCAACATTAAATATTTTTAAATAAACCGTTGAAACTATTTAATAAACCGTTCAAACGAAATAAGAATTTTTTTCTATTTGTTGTTTGGCACGAATAAGCCGTCGTAGAAGATTCATTACAGGGATGTAAGTGCTCTTTAATTTTGTAGGATTAGGCAAAACGCTGGACTTTCATTGTATGTTTCGAAGCTCTCTCTTCATCTGCCTATCTCTAGAAAAATTTGAAGCCATCATCCATGGACAGACAGGAATTATTATTATGCCTTGCGCTTATGGCACTGATCTTCTCCAGCAGCAAATCCTAGTGTCCTTTTAAAGCCTTGTATTGGCTCCTTCCATAACTGCTTCAAATTGTCCCCTTTTCAGCTAACTTTCCAGTCCATAGGCAAAGTCTTGGTAGGTTAGCTTCTCTTTGTTAAAAGCTTGCCCGGTGCGTTTCGTCTGTTGTGGTATGCTGGTGAATAAGGTGCATAGTGTAAAGTAGAGTATAATCCGCTGAGCAGATGGTCTGTCCACCAACACTACTCTGTGGGTAATTCTAACGTCACGATATTGCGCGCCTATGGACAAGAGATACCATTGGTCTGATTTGAGTACATTTTTGTCTAAAGACTGTGATGGTCGGTGGCATTAGGCCGTAGATGTTCATCTTCGATAGACATCATGGGATCATCACATCTTCCCACCTGTTACAGAAAGTGCCTGTATCTAGAGTTGAAGAGTATTAGTGCGTGTGACCTGGCGTATGCGGGAGATAGATATAAAGCGCATGTTGATGACAGCAGACAGAACGAAGCTGATTATGGTGGTTACAACATAAAAACCATAATTCATTCTGATTTTGATACTTGACCTTGAAAAAAATTAGAATTTAAAATTTCAGCAATAAATTTCACTTTTTGAAAAGTGCTTAGCAACCATATATTTTGGGATTCAGAACAACGTTGTCTGCAACAGTTTGTTAACTTCCCGATGAAAAAAGTCCTTAGCAACTATACAATATACCACGAAAACAAAAGATTCCAGAAAAAGTAACTTCCAGTTTTCGAAGGTAACGTCCGCTGTAAATATTTACTTATCAACCATATATTTTCGGTTCAGGACATTTGCTGTCAGTAAGGGTAAGTTTCAGATTTCGAGGGTCACAATCGGATTTTAAATAGCTCCTGGTAAACTTATATTTTAAGCTTCAGAACAACTTAAGTTGTGAGAAAGTTCTCTTCGGGTTTTCAAAAGTCATTGTCGGTTGAATAAATTTCCAGGCAACCATTCATTTTTTGGATGCACTTAAACATTTTCTTTCAGAAAAGGGTACCCCCGGTTTTGTTTGTTTGTACAAAAGTTTACCGCCACTTTCAGCAATTTTTCAGCTATATCATGACTTCAAGTGAGGTGAGGCCGGAGTACCAGGAGAAAACTCCCGACCTGCGGTAGAAAACTTCCAATCCTTGTCAATTAAGATTGGAGTCCAATACACCCAGCTGCCCGCAGTGATACTCGAACCCGCAACCTCAGTGTTGACAGACCACGTGATCAATAGTAGAACTACCTTAACCACTCGGCCACCGAGGCCCCAAGTCCGGTTTTAAAAGAAAGCACAAAATAAGGTAGAAACAATATGGGCTCAGGTCAACATAACTTGTGGGAAAAAGTAACTTCCGAATTACAAAATACCAAGCAACCAAATTGTTGGATTCTGCGAAACGACCTACTAATCGTCTGCGAACAGTTAGTCCTATCTTATAACAACTGTTATTTTGTATTTACAGAGAACGACAGAAAGTGATTAGTTAACTACTTCAAACATTTGAAATTTAAATTGTATTATATTTTTAATTGTTCCTTTCAGAAAACGTAGTCCAAGAAAATACAACATGCCGATAAAATGGCAATGTCCCGGTCAACCAAAATGCTTAAAAGTGTTTCAGTACGGCCAGGGACTTAAAGCTCATATCAATTCGTGCAATCATGCGCAAAGTAAACGTGCAAGAAAGAAGAAAGAAGAAATGGAAACAATTATTACCATAATCCAGTTTGTAGAAGACAGACAGCGCGGAAACATAACAATAGCGCGTCAAAGTGTGCCGGATTTTATACAGCCTAGCCGACTATTGGCAAGGATTTAGATTGACCAAATACAAATACAAAAACAAAGAACTATTCTAAAACAACACCACATTATACATAATATATTTCTATAGTGCCTTGAATTATTACCACAGATTCTTCTGCAAAAAGAAATTTTCCATGTTTCCCACAGGGTTGTCGAAAGCTAATTGAACTTTAATAATTTCTTTATTGACGATTGGAATCTTCTAGTCTTGCTATCAATGCAGTTTTTTTTTACAAAACAATTTGAATAAAGATATCAAGCATTGTTGCTTTTTAAATTGTCGGAAAACGCAACACTTTTCTACATTAATTTAATAATCAGTAGATTTTAATAGTATAATTTAATGATCCAAACAAACAAATTATGTCTCATCAGTGATGCTTAGTCATTCTTATTCAATAAAAATAAAAGATAAAAATGATCAAACCAAGAAAACTCGTATAAGATTGCGTTATAAGGTAGATCGATGTGATGGTGTCGCTTTAGTAGCAGGTACCAGGTTAAGATGCACAAGTACCTGGTACGTAATCACAAACTTTTTTAAGCCTAGTTTGCCATTTGCCGAAATCCATTAACCGTCTAGTTAACTGTTAATTTTAATCAATATTTTTTTTCTATTTTGTAACAGTAAGCGATGAAATCTATAGCAGCACTTGAAAACATGTTATGACTCCATGCTTACTTATTATTTTAGATATACATAAACTAGAGGCATCAAATAAGTTAAACATTGTGGGTAAAATTATATTTTAGGCTTATTTGGACGAAATTCTAAAATATCTAAAATAGTCGTTCAAGCAATTAATAAAAGAATGCTTAATGCTTAATTCTGTATATTATAAGTGTTAATGATTGTGATATAAAATAAAACTCTAAACCAGAATGTATCATGGCATTTAGAAAGTCGGGTGATTTTTGCTGCATTTAATATCCCCTTTCATGATCAACTATTGCTTAATTAGCGACTAGCGAGAAATTATTTTAGCTATATTCAAGGCGAGAACAAGTTACAAACAATAATCATCAAAGGAAAATTGCCACTGGAAAAAACGTATGGCATTGGGAAGAGGCGGAGAATTCAGTCTTTTGTAGCGACTTCCCTGAATCTATAAAAAGGATTTTATCGTGCATGAAAGTCACACTCTACAAACACATTACCCACTTAGCTACATTATTGTAGCTAATTACCCACTGTGGTCTGTGAGAAGGTTTTCCGTATTATGATACGAGAACACCCAACATTCGTCTAATAACCCTATCAGCCTCTATACATACTGTATATATCCCAAACGCGATTATGTCGTCTGCTAACTAGATCAGCATCTATGCACACATTGATAGACCAAAGGTTCATAATGTCCATCTTCTGTTAGAAGTCTTAATACATATCGTGATCCACCACAGTCTACTAACCAGATCAGTCTTTTGTACATACCGTGATAAACCAAACGTTGGTAATGTCCTACGTATATCTACTACTAACTGTCTCTATCACATACCGTAAAGAGTAAAGATTGATTATATCCGTTTAATAACAAGATCAGCGTATTTACATATTGTGATAGAGCAACGGTTAATGTCCTTTAATTAAATAGAAAACATGCACTGGCAAAGGCAGGGTTAAAAAGGAACAGCTAGATAAGTTGCACGTAGAGAATGACGTAGATGTTCCGCATATGACAATGAGCGAACACGGCAATGTTATGAGTCTACTTGGTATGGTTATATGTCAAAAAGACTACTGCGATTCATATATTTTATCTGCAGCTCATAAACTGTGTAATTAGGGTAACGACTGTGGAACACACTGCTGCATGTTAAAACCAAATTGGTGTACAGTTTTGCTCTTGCTTTAAATTGCCTTGTTTGTATTCGTCTGATATGATGAAAAAATCGATACTTCACCTAAAACACTTAAATCATGGAAACGTTGGTGAAAGCCTAAACACTGCATTTGTATCAAAGTCGCCGAAGCTTTGTTCATGTTTGAACCCTTTACTATCTTGTCACAATCTTCTGCGATACCGAAGCTGTGTTTTAATGGTTATGGTAAGTGGCATTCATTGCTCAGTGGCTTGTTAATGATGTAACCGTGTCAAGCCGCAAGCTAAAGTAAGTTACCGCAGCAACTCCTGTGAAACAATGGAGACCTTGCGATTTGCTAGTCGTCAGGAATAGTCAACTGTCTCAACATGTTCGTGGATATACCTGAATCGTTCAAGTGTTCGGATAGTCTATATCCGATGATTCCGAACAGATATATGATTGTGAGCGTCATCATATCTCCGAATTCTGTCTTTTGGTTTTTTTGTTTAAATGGTATTTAACGCCAATTTCGGCAGTTTTTATTTATATCGGTATGTCCAGTTTTAATTGGTAGAAAAAGCCGAAGTACGCGGAGAAACTCGCAGAACTTCAGTAGGAAAAGGCTTTCGTTTGAAGAGGTCCTTGTAACTCTCTACCAGATAGAGATAAAGATGTTGCGATCAACACCTCATGCTGTTTTACAGGGGTTTCTAACTGCGGTTCCTATATTTATAAATCATATTCTTGAATGCTTCCGTACAAAACAAGATTTCGGTATTCCCTAATATTCCAGACAATTGTATACATGTATTAATTTTTATTTATTGACGAAGTCGCATATAGTTTCAATGCCACTTCCGGACACTATTAGATTTAGTCTGGCAATAATGTGAATTTTGTCTTTCGAAAAAGTAGTCATAATTTTGTACGAGGTCAGGTTGTTAACTACGCGATAGATGGCTTAGACAGCATCCTTCTTGACACCTTTGATAACTGCATCTTAAGCTGAAGAAATCTAATCGACCCAACACAGTCATTTACAATTCAGCTGCACTATTCATCGTTCTTATAAATGTGTGAAATGATTCCTTTACATTTGTACATTCTGGATGGATATTGAAACATTTTGATACATAGCATACTTATGCTTCAAAATCTATTTAAAACTTTCAAGAACTTACAGTTCGAATGTCTGGGAACGTTTGACGAGAGCAGTACCATCATATCGAAGTCCGTTCACGAAAAGATCCTCTTCTTTTAAAATAACGGGTGCGTTCCCAATACAAATGCCATACAGGGGTTTAAGAGTATGATCGGCTTAAGAAATCATACTGAGTTGCAAATGGTAGATGATTGGTAAACTCCAGAGATAAAGGTTGTGACGTAGTCAATTTTATATAATTGTCAAACTTGGGTGTACTTACGTTTTCTTGTATGTATTCTTCGGCTAACGCTTCCCGCTGCTTCAGATCGGTATGATTTGCAACGCTTTATTTTTTATTGCGTTAATTGAAACTTCCTCTAGACTTTGATATAGCTTTTGTAAACGTTTTATAACTTAGGATAACGTTTTGCAACGTCTCCTACGCGTTGAAGCGGATGTGTCATAACTCTTTATAGGATTGTTTTTTCAAGTTAACGTTTTATATGAATGTTCGCCAGAGGTCGTTGCTTTATTATTTGTCATTTCCTACCTATCTTCAAGATTTGCTAAAACGGATTTTTTTTCCGGGTTAAGTCCTGAATAGCCATACAGAAAATCAACGATGATGCATACTGACTTAATCAAGGAATTACGGAAGCCCATATGAGAAAAGTTTCACAAACTTTGACTGGTTGTTGGTGGTTTAGACAAGACGGACCGCTGATTTCGTCGACTTGTTTTGCGTGACTTCTTTCTGGACATCTTAACATCATTGATAACTTCTCCAAATAGGGTGGGATTGTTGCTCTCAAAAGCAAGAAGGGTCCTGAAATGGTAAGTTCTCGAGAAACCATAGACCCCACAAAGCTCAGAATTCCATAAGAACTAAGTCGCGTAATTGCTTTAGAAGCCCAGAACTGTGCATTATATACCTTAGACTAGTAAATATTCGCTTTATTTATTCAAATGTTTTATCGTTACATAAAACTATTTTCCGCTTGTAAACGTTATTTAGATTTAAATGTAATCACCTAGAGTATACACTTTCTTGACAGCAGTGGACTGGATCAGATGGCTAACTTTAAATACGAATCGAATCATTTAAAAATATTGTTAATAATGTTATTCATAGGATTTATAGTATGATGCTAACTGACGTATATAGTATTTTCATGTTATTGTTGTGATTTAAAAAAAATCATTAAAAAACCTATACCACGAGTTATCTATGTATTTTGCTTAATGATTTTTTAAATACATTTTGTTCAAGAAATCCCCTGACCAATGTTCCGTAAGTTGCTGCAAATGTAGTTAAAACGGGCTAGACTCTCACTGTTGGCACACATGCTTCTGCATTATGTCAAACGCTCTAGGCCACTCGAGTATAATAGAAACAATAAAAAACAGGTAAGATCAGAATGTTGTAGATTGTCCCTCATCTATAGAAATTTGTTCTTGCTTTGTAGATATGTTGTACGCAAAAGCTAACAGTTCAGCAGTGATGTCAAGCTGTTCAAAATAACACTAAAATATATTTGGTTTATGCTTATGGAATCTTTTCACAAAAGTTCTCTGCAGTTAACAACACAGCTACCATATTGTGTTCCATATCGAGTACACAGAACGGGATCATGATAAGTGTGTACAATACAGCATAGGTGAATCACATATTTTGCGCTAGCAGACATATCAGGAAAAAATTTTGCAGTCCTCCTCTCTATGTGTACCTAAATGACGGATGACTTGTATTCAAAACTGAAAAATGCTTCATATTTTGACGTTCTGTTGGACCTATAAAGCTGTTCAATGCGATATATATTGTTCTTAACTAGTTTTGTCCAAGCACTTTTAGACTGAAACAAACCACTACATAAGAAGTGTTTGAATTATTGCGCAAGAGCGTACAAGTCTGTAGATATCGGGGAAAAATCCAGTTTTGATTAAAATTAAGCACGAAATCGATAAAGACCCCAAAATAACAAAGATTTGTGTTTGTATATTAAACATTCTATGCTTAGCCACCTAAAACGACTAGTACATTTATCGATTCGATTTTGAAGTTCTTGGATTGTCATTGTAGAGAAATGGGCTCTTTCTGGCATTTATAGCTCGTTTTAATAGATCATGGTTCACAATCGTATAAGACTTCTTCCCCACAATAGGTTACTTGTGCTGTCTGAAAGCTTAACGTCTTATTTATTGCTGTATTCTTGGCATGTACATGTATCTAGAAGAACTTTTCATACCCTTATAGGTTCCTGACAGAAGACCGATGTCATCTGCTCCTGGGACTAGTATAACTAGTTGATTTATAGGTTCGTTCCTGTCTGCACATATCTAAGTCAAGTAGAAATAAACCATATTTTTGGTGGTCTCAACTGGTAAGTAAGGCATTTGTGAAAACCAAATATAAAATAGCAGAAATGACTTGACGCGTTCCAACGAAAACCATCGTTCGAGTTGGTTCCTGAATTAAATAAGCTGTTCATGTCATGATACATTTCAGCTATGAGTTACTCAGTAGCCATGTTTTCCATGATGTCCAATTTTTATTAGGGGAGAAACTAACGTCACCACTCGATATATACCTAGGGGATACCAAGGCCCCTTAGTAGATTGAAGAGTGCGCGTGTATGTCCTTGTAATACCTTGCCGCCATATTTTGAGTTCGCACGATATAGTCTAATAGATGTATTGTTTTCAGTTTTTTTGCAGACGATGTAAAATTCATCTCGTGTAATCTAATACACAAAGATGATACATGGTTCTATTGGAAGGTTAAGCTCTCTACCACACGTCTTGTTGCTGTATATGTAAAGTTCTGTTAATTACATAAAGACACAAAATATTTGTGACTAGTAACGCAAATCCACGAGAGTGTTATTTTTGTAAGTCTCTGGGCAGTCATTATCACGACTTTTACCATAAGCATCAAGAAGTAAAATTGTGATTTTCTCCGCCAGATTCTAGCTATTGCGGTTACTTCTATTACACACTCGTTAAAAAAATAAAGGTAAGGCGCTGCGCGCATGATCCGCTTCAATTCCAGCACGAAATTGTTAAAGTCATGATTGTAATGATTATTTAATATATAGTGTGTCATACTTTTCAGAACGGAATACTGACTATGGAAGCCAATCTTTTACGACAACACCCGATGGCCAGAATGAATGTTCGCGCACTTAATGTTAGTCTTCAGTGGCAATGTTGAGCTGAGACAGATCTTTTGTAAAAAAAACCACGATTAAAGCGCCTAAGGTGAGTTATTTTAATATCTCATTTCGCAAAGAAGGCTCGCATGCTTGCTCTGACGAATTTTGTCGATTCCTCCGACGTAAAAAGACAATCTTTCTTTCTTTCTTCACGTATCTGCAAAATTGTTTGGTTTCAGCTGGATTGCACCTGGAAGTTCGCCACTTCGAGCGAGGTACTCGGAAGATCTACACATTTGTTGTTGAGCTGTAGTGATTCCTTTAGGGTCGGGGTCCAGTTTTAATTTTGATATATACAGTGCACTGTTCTTTTTGTGTGCAGTCTTGTATTTTTGACAGTATTTCAGTGTAGCTTTTCTTACATTTGTCTTGACTAATGACTTCCTATTCGGTTTTGTTTAGACGTTTGCGAAGATCAGTGATAGCACTAGTAAGCGATGCATGGTTTTCGAGAGTTTTTGTGACTGAGTCGTCCATTTCTTAACTCTGTCGTTTATATAATCGTGTTTCGCACTGAAACTGCTTACCAAGAACACAAAAATCATTTATCTGAAGCTTTTTGACAGAGACGTAAGATCTTGCGTAACTTTATTTGTCTCGTTCTTAACGGGCCTAACGCTATTTAGTTCCTTTAAGTAATCATTGAGTTTAGCGTGAACGAGTTTGTTTTATTTGTCGCATGTCTTATTCATTAGTCTGGTCGAGAGTCGTTAATTTAACTCGCGGTTAATGCGGTTTGACTCATCGTATGTCAAACGAATTGTAATTTGGTTCTGATGAAAGTCTTTCTTGGTTGTTCTTGTTTATCTTGGTAAGCTGTTTATTGTCTTAAAAAATGCGAAATTTCATTGTTCAGAAACTCAGTATCTTGTGTATAGTCCCCTCTTACCCTCAGCAGGATTCGAACTCACACCGTTCTGTTATATATATTAGGAGATCCATTATCTTCATTTTTTACAGCGATTAGCTCCAATTGCGATTTTATTTAAAATTTGAATATTCAGTGAAGGGGTGTAGTCTTAAAAAAACTCTTCGATATACAAAATGAACCATTATCGTGTTCACGCTAACACTGTAATTAGGATTACGTTTTATAATGAGTTTTTCGGTTCGTTATTCTTGCGAGTTAATTTCATGTTAGTGATTGGCAGATTGTCGTGTAATTTACATCCTGACCTTTTATACTAATATAAAAAAATTATGCTGTAAAAGTTAAATCTTGTCTCTTGATAAGAACGAGAGTGACCATATATTATGTATCATTTGCTTCACAGTAAGCAGATAACATTTATTCTTGGCACCTTTACTAGAGGGGACAAATTTCGAAATCGGAAAATATGTATCTTGCATTATAACAAAATGTTAAACTTGGAAAAAGATGTTCAAATCTCTCTAAATTGTTTCAGCTTTTTAGTTACAAATAACTGTGGGGTAAAGACTGAGTTGAAATTAACTTTTTTTAAATCGCGCTTTTTTGATATCTTAGAATAAGAATTTCGAATTGAATTTGTTTGCCAAAATTAGCATGGTAAGTTTAAATAATATCTAATAATATTAAGGCTTGTGCAAGTGCTTGAGATTATAAATATATAGATAATTCATTATTATGTATCGTTTCTTTTTTCTACCAGTATATTTATTTTGAGCATTATCATTAACTACCAATAATATTAGTCATATACAAGTCATATAATCTCCTGTCATCAATATTCCTGCTGCCTAATAAAGGATAAAATACGATATAAATATCAATATCATAGTTTGCCGCATCTTATAACATCTGCAATCAAACAAGACGTGAACAGTGGACATGGTACTGTTGTGGTAAGTATTACTGTACAACTTTCCTTCATTTACAAAAAGTTAAATTTATATTAAGGTCATGGCCATTCCATGATTAAAAAGTGTATTTAATCACATCATGTAAAAATAATTTATTGTAAACACTGTACTAATTCACATGCGATTAAGTGAAGACTTTTTAGGTATGTTTTTTATCTTATTACATTGGCTATAGATATTATTCTGTACTATTTATAATCGCCGCCCATGAGGAGAGCGGTGATATATATGCAGTGACTTTCGCTGCTATTGATAGGTAAGGGAGAAAATATTTCGATGCATACTAAGTTACCATAAATGAACAGAATTTTGCAAATGTCAAACATTTAAGTTGAGTAAAAAATCAATATTAATTGTGACGTTAGATGTCAAATTTTCATGTAATAATATTTTTTATATTCTATTTACGGAAGTTAATAATAATGGGAGACCATTTTTTATCCTGGTGTTATGTTTGTTTGTTTGTTTTGATGCTGTTTAATGCCACTTTCAGCAACTTATCAGCTATTTCATGGCGTCCAGTTTTTATTGTGGGAGGAAGCCGGGCTACCCGGAGGAAACCCCGACCTACGGCAGGAAAACTGGCAATCCTTGTCAATTAAGATTGGAGTCGAGTACACCCTGCCTACAGTGAGAATCAAATCTGCAATAGAAGACGAACTACCTTAACCACTCGGCCACCAAGGCCCTCCTGGTACTATGTCTTTCGGTGATGACGCTATTAATGTGTATAGAAAAGGCTGTTTTGTGTATACATTATCGGATGGAAATTTAAAACCCAGAATAACAATCTATTTTGTGTATACAATTTCGGAGTATGCTGATTTTTATAAGATGCAATAAATAAATGATATCATGTCAATAATTTATTTAAATGAGCCACGCAAACAGTAGTTTTAATTCAAATATATTTTATGATTTAATATATGACAAAAGAATACATGTGCGCAAATTTATAAATCGGTAAATTAGACTAGCTCTAACTGCAGGACTTAGCTATTAATTAGATAGAACTTGCAAACAGTGTGTTTTTATTTCAATCTAAAATCCGGGATGCTTGCTACCCAAGCCTTTATGTTATAAAAAACCTAGTCTAAGCCAATCTAAAATTGAAAAGACAATTTTGCATTCAATTTATATATTTGTCAGATTATTTGTCTCGTATTGCTGCCATTTTGTCCACATCTGTATTCTGCATACAACCTATTCAAAAAGAATAAAATCATATTCGTTTCGAAACGTTTTATTTTAATACAGCATCGAAGCCACGCATAAAAAGTTCATCAAATGACACTATTGGGTCTATTGGTGTTCATGTATGATTTGAACAAACTATTGACTGAAAGCTTCTTTGACGCATTACAACATTATATATTATTACTACACATGCAAACATAAAATAACATAGACATAAACATGATTTAAAATGCGCCCGTAAAATTATTATCATACGATCAAACACTTGCAGAATGTAGAATAAATTGGCGGCTTATGATGCTCTGCATGTAAAATTTTCTTGTTATAGTAAAGTTCTAAAATGATGTAATTCCAGGCATAATTGTTCATGAACAGGAAATAAAATTAGCCATTTTCGAACTGCAATGTGCCTGTCACCAATTACAATAAAATTTAAAGTTTCTTTTTTTTATTTTTGTTAAAAAATATTCCTAGTAAGATTATTCTTTGATACTTTCATCAATTTGCAATTGTTTGACTTTTAATCTGTTTTTTTCACATAATATTCAATAAATTTGACATAAACATCTTTTACTTCAATTAGTCCTGAACAATTATGCCTGAACTTTTCAACATTTTATCGTATTACTTAAGAAATTATTCATAGCTGTCCCAATTTTATTATTTAAATATGCGTAGGCGTTATATTCATGAATATTTTGTCACAAGCGTTAGCGGGTACACCTTACCTGCAAAGCGAATCGAGCCCGCAATCTCAGTGTTGACGGACACGGGATCAATAGTAGATGAACTACCTTACTACCTAAACCACTTGATTACCGGGGCCTTACAAATCTGAATAAATTATTAACCAGTGAAAATGCAATTTATTTTTAGCTATCTTTAAGTTATAGCATAAATTTTACTCAATTTTCAGAGATATGCATTCTATACGTCCGAATTTTACGATGGTCGACAACGGATCCACTTCAAATGTCACAGACCGAATTGAGAACCGTTCTTCTGAAGGCTTTGCTATGGTGGCTTCTGGTCTGATTTGTACCATTGGTAATTTTTCATGTATGATACTTATAATATGTCACAGAAGATTTAGAAAAACAACCGTTATAATTTTGTGTCATCACTGCTTCTTAGATTTTCTGAAGTCAATGTACTGTTTTCCATATGGTTATAGCTTGATGACGTCAAATCCGCCTCCTAACTGCAATTTCATAGGTTCGTCATATGTTTTTATAGTAACTACGTCAGCATATAATATGATGGCTCTATTAGTTAACCAGGAATATGAACAAACGTTTCCGCATTATAGACCTGATGACTGTTACTGTGTTATATTTGGAGTGTTTATAATATGGTTCATGAGTTTCTTATTAAATTTAGGAATTTCAATAATTCCATCAAACACCGCGTTCAACCCTGAGATTGGCATTTGTTTATTTTTTTATGGCTGCAACTATAGTTATATTCTTCACGTTCTGTGGATACTTTTAGTTAGTATAGCTATTTCACTATCCCTGGTGTTTGTTTGCAGAATGAGACGAGCCCTGCAAAACGAAATAAAACGTTTTAAATGGAAAACGATTCACGAATCTCTCACCGAAGACTTTGAAAAAATGCTAGACTTCAATATTCAAGATGATGACCAAGAAAAGACAACCAGATTTCAAAGATCAATTTTTCTAACACATTTACGAACAACGAAAATATTGATGTCGTTGGTAATTTCCTTCGGAGTATTCTGGTATCCTTTGTTTTCATTAACGCTGTTAGATTTTGATTTTAAGGTAACCCCTGCAGTCTATAGGATGTTAACTATAATTGCTATGAGCCACCCAATTACAACGCCAATATTGTGCAGTTTAGTATTACGTGGCATTCAATTTAAAGGTTATACACTTAGAGATATTTCGTCGAATTTGATGCCTTTACATCGTATGTCTAACAGACGACATCACTATGACAACAGAAATGCTTACGAGTTTGACTGCAAATCCCAATTAGTTAAGGATTTAGATGATGTTCATATGCAATCAAATAAAGATCAAACTGATGATGTTGATACGGCATCTGAAAATCAAAGATTTATAGAAAGTGATCCTGAATTGAAAGTGTCTAGTACTGTCTGAAACAAACATATCGACATGTTGTTAACATATTTCTTTAAAGTATGGCATCTATAAGACATACATAACCTGGTACAATGAATATAATAAAGGTATTTCCAGAACTGTTAACATCCAACACCAGAGCACTATGCTGACAAAGAAATATCATAGGATATGATGCCAATCCAGTTTTGACTAAATCCATTTATGATGAATATGCAGTATTTCTTTGTGTTCTGCAAAAACAACTAAATTCGTAGAGAATTACCAACAAATCCAAAAAGTAAATTAAAACTTCTAAAACTATTCAAGGAACTTTCCTCTGTCTCAATGCTGAATATACATTTAAAAATGGAACATACTGTCAACAGACAATACACGATGATTTCCGTATTCCATTCGATTAAAATGTTAAGCGGGTTTTCATCGAGTGCTTTATTTAGTTTTTCATCTACTACTGATAACGTGCCTGTGAATACGGAGGTTGCGAGTTCAAGTCTTACTACTGGCAGAGTGCGTTCGACTCCAACCTTTATTGACACGGATTATCAAAAGTTTCTAACCCTAGTAAAGGCTAAACGCCCTGTTAGAAAGCTGAAAATTTGCTTACAAACCCCAAACAAACAAACAGCAAAAATTTCAAATTTAAAAAGTAGAAATATGTAAAATCGAAAAAAACCAAAACTGTTTTTGAAGTTTAATCATTTATTCTTTTAATGAATAATTCAATTATTTTAAGTTGTTAATTCTTTCAATTCAAGTTTCTTATTTCACAGAAAAGGTATAAAAACTCCTTGGTCAATATTAGACAAAAAGGCTAATTTATTGTTTTGCTTGTAAATAATTCGAATAATACACCTTCTGTTACATATCGGACATTCTACTATCACATCAGCCTTTTATCAGCAGCTTTGTCTTAAGATGGAAAGGTTATTTGATTTCAAATCTAAATACGTACAAAAAATTAAAACAACAGTGGTCTATAAACATCTAAAAAATATGTACAAGAAGTAAGCCAATTCATTGTTCGTCTCGTGTATATTTTGTTATGTATAATATTAACCACCTGGCTATAAATATTAACAAATGTCAAAATAACGAAAGTATATCTTCTTTTTTAAGTTCTTTAATATGTTTGAATTTGTTAAAGTTGTCAATTAAAGTTGTCTTTGTTGAATGGTTTGTCTTAGTTTTCTTTTAAGTAGATGCACTTTAACGTAGATAAAATGTCCAACGATGCATGGGGTCAACCTTGTATGACATCATAACTGTTCACCCTTTGTTGAACATTCCATCAAGTAAAAACTTTCAAGTTGCATGTAAGCATTTTTCCATTTGATTACTAGCCTCAACATGCGAATTTAGGTAATGTAATATCCTCCAAAGTTGAACAATCTCGTGGCATTAAATTATATGAAACAATCAGAACATTGTCCACAGTCAAACATGATGATAAAGGTCCATGTTTTGTTCCTGTTGTGTCCATGAAATCCGAAATCGTTACACTTGTTTAATTTTGCCGCATCTAAACTCATAAACCATATGGTAATGAATTCGACGTGGAAAGATTTAATATGACCATTCCACTGAACGTTTACAATACTCGTTATTTGATTATCTAAATAACAGCAATGGGTGGTACCTTTGATCCCATCCTTCTAATAATCGTTGGCAGGCAGAGGATTCTCCACCTTTCATATGTATACGATTTAATTTTTTTTATCATTTTGATATAATGTTATACCTTGCATACTTTTCAAAATATTTAATGTATTCACAAAATAATATGCATCATCAAAACCTTGAATCGCATAAATTGATCGAGAAATCGCATCAATATCTAGTACATTTTTGTCCCCCGCCGCAAAACAAGGAAGGGATTAAGTAATAGTCTACGTCCATGCATTCGTCAGTCGGCCCGTCACACTTGTGGACACAACTCCTCTGAAACAGATTTTGTTCAAATTTTTTGGGATCATTCCGCAACATTTTTATCATACAAATTTTATAGGAGTTATCGGACTTTATCGACTTTTTAGCATTTAAGGTCAAAGGAACTTTTTGTGGACACAACTCCGCGTGACGAATTGCTTTGATATTATTTAATGTGATTAATTGTTATGATGTGTAGATGAGCATACTCTACCGTCATTTCGATTCGTCAATTGTTGCAAGAGTATGGGAATACGCGATTGAAGTTGAAAGTATCGCGATACTTGTTAAAAGTAACGCGATGGAAAAGTAACGCAATTATGACATGAACGGCCACTCATATAAGTATTATGATGTGCAGATGTGCATACTCTACTATCATTTTGATTCGTCAAAATGTGTAGGAGTTATGGGACTTTGACCATTTTAGTAATATAATACAATGGTAGATCTTGTGGGAACATCTCTGAAACCGTTCAAAGGATTTCTTTGATATTTAAAAGGATTAATTGTTGTGATGTGTAGATGTGCATACTCAACCACCATTTTGAGTTGTCAAATTTTTTAAAAGTTATGTTACTTTGACAATTTTAGCAATATTGAACAGTATGGAGAGCAAATTTTATCAAGCACTCTACTAAAGTTTGCACATTCTGATGAAGTTTTATCATGTAGTTGTTTATCACTTCCCTGATACCTGTCCGAACAGTTATAATATTACATGCTCATTATTTTGTTTTCATTTGTACCTAAACACAATCGGCGTTGAGGAAATAAGAAACCGAGAGTTAAAATGCACAGAAAATATAAAGGAAAGAAATATGGAAATAAATAATATAGAAACCCAAATAAAAATTGTTTCAAGTATTTTACAATTGCATGTAATCTCAATATAACACAATCAACACATTACACCATGTATAGTAGTAACCGTTAGTACAGTCTTGCAGTATACAATATCATCCTTCACAACCATTTGTCAATACGTCTTCTGCAATGGTTCAGCATTCGTATGAATTCTACAACAATATTTCAGTTGTAATTTATAACATCATTCACTTTTATCACGTCAATGAAGTTTTCTTCCTAAATTTTTTCTCCAATAATTTTGAAATCTCTTCTGGTTTCAAATGTTCCTGGGGAGAAAAGTTTCTGCCTAGGATTTCAGCGATGCTTGACTTGTCTATATCGGAATCGGCAAATAACTTGAAGAAGTCTATCGCTTCACCCGTGTACTGATTTCTGAATGCAGGACAAAAACTATTACACCATTGAGGTAGTGGACAAGACTCGATCACATGATGACTACAATGACCAACATGTTTTGCAGATCTCTGTAAGCGCTTTTTCGTATCTTCATCTATGAAAATAGAATAATATTTAAGAAACATAAGTGTAAGTTAATAACACTAAAATCGACTAACTTTTTGTTTCATTGTGTTTATATGCGGAGTTTTAGACTCTTGTTAATTTTAAAGATTGCAAATCAACCCTGGGTATTCTGATCTCGTTGTATATATCTGAAAAACGTAAATAAACGTAAATTTTTTAAAACAAACTTGTTTGCAGTCACGAGATAACTATTCGTCAGAAGAAATATGCCAAGCTCGTACATTTAAAAGTTATTTTAATTATTCATGTTTCTAAAACTTCATAACAAACTTTAAATGCATAAGTAAAACATTCATCGTGGGTCACATCATACGATCTGACGCCCACCGCCTATTTGAATGATGGGTTCAAAACACTTTGCTCGAGATGGTGATTAAAAAGTTATTGATATGGAAACCGATTTCTCTGCTTTATATCTTACTTTTACGTCTATTTTTTCTTCTAATACGACGTCTGCGTTTTTTTTCTTTATTTTTTCTATTCTTTCTATTTTTATTCTTATTTTTCCCTCTGTTCTTTTTCTTCTTCAGTCTCCGTACTCGTCTTGGTTTGACTGTAGGGGTTGGTCCATCCTTCAATAGGGGATCGGACTGAGGTATACTACAAAATATTTCTAAGCATTAATAAACATAAGATGTGTCGAATAAATCTTTAACATAAAGACTGTTATATATCATTTCAACAAACGTTACAATATTCATAATCTGAATTCAGAATTGTTGAAATGGCTAATTTTATTCCTGCATGAAAGAAATATTATTCAAGTTTAATAACTGGGATTATTCTGGTCCGATTTCCAGTGTTCGACCCAAAGGCCTGTTCAGTGCGTCCCAGTTAAGGGAGGTCCATTGTTTGATTGTCAGAATCATAACACGGAAAATCTCGCGGCGTATCATAGTGGGTGATGTGTTGAGAAATGCCACGCTACATGCAAGAAAAACCCTCTGTATATTTCACGTAAGATCACTGTATCCTCAGCTAAATTATCCCCCCTTCCCAATACTCCATACTTTTTCAGTGGAAATCAAAATTTGTTCTCATTCTTCAACAATGTTTCTTTGTTGATTTACTGTTACCAACTTCCAGTATTAAATATAGCTGAAATATAGATCGCTAGAAGTTAATCAACATCTAATCAATCAATTACTTCACAATTCGTGCAAAATCTAAAGCAATATCAACAAAGTAATAGCCTTGCTACTGTAACATCTAATTCAGTGATTATAATTTAGCATTATTCATCGTAAAATCGAGCGAAACAGTGTGTGCTTGACCTCTGTTCAGCTCAGACCAAAGATACTTGTTGATTCTCTGATATTATGCATATATTAAGGCGATGAGGCAAGTAGTAGTTACAAACACACATTTAAAACCCTAAGCCAGAAAAAAGTTTAATTTTGATTTTATATATTGGTAAAATGTGACACACTTGGCGTTAAAACAGCATACTATCAATGATGTTAAAGTTTACTGTGCGCTGACTCAATGATCCGATTTTACAGAACATCGTTCGATCAATTTTTGCTTGTTTTTGTTATACGATTTTTTGTACTGTATATAACTCAATACCTAGTACTTGTTGAGGTTACTGTAAGGCATTTATCTTTTTCAAAATTATTTTCCCAGCAGTATATAGACTGTGCTAGTGTGACGCCATTTACCGAGACAGACTGCCAATCTCTACAATAATTAAAAGGAACATATTAGAAAACAGCAAATTAATCTATGACCAAAGTGTATTATGTTAATTCTCGTTGTTCTTAGTCAACAAAAAATTATTAGTAATACAAATAAGAATTTAATGATAAGTTATCGATCTTTCCACAAGGTATACATACCTTTTTGTTAGCAATACATGTGATAAGCAAGCAGGTGCAAATACAGCTCTGAAAACAAAATAAAATGCCTCACGTAAATAAATGTGTTACCGTGAGCAGAAAGTATCCTACAATGTCAAGGAAAAATAGTTTATGAACACTTTCCAGTACTGTAGAAATAAAATGATAGATTTTATAATTGTTGGAATATTGCAATATCCAAAATTAATAAACACATTTAGCATATAAAACACGTTCTTTTCATATTGTAAAATTTCAGTAGTTTTTGCAGAGACTACTAGTAATTTATACTTACGAAACGTTTTGTAATGATTTCTTAACTTCCTCCCCTAAATTGTGCATGTACTCCCATTGTTCCTTAGACATTGTTCCAGACTTGCCTTTCTTGGAATCCATTATCATCCGTGAATGGTCAAGTAAATTGTTTACAGTAATTTGTGCTTCATCAAAGAGGTATTGAACGATAAATACTGGAGCTGAAATATGACATGACATCATTTACTTATCCAGGACAGGAAGCCATAAGTACAGATTATTTAAATGTTATTCTGCAAAATCTTTACTGTAACAATGTGAAGTAGGGATGTTTAAAACAAAGATAAATCACAACCGAGGACCGTAAAATGATGGCGTACACCTCTTATATACTAAACCCATACATTAGTTCTAGCATACCAAGTTTACTTCTTTATGGTATCTGTTTTCACAACAATACAAAACCGATTCATGAAAAATTGTGTTCAAAGTCTTATTACTTACTTTTTAATGTTGAATACATTCTATATCCAAAGTAGCATTTCCAATGTTCTTCTTCCGGATATTCGTTTCTACAAGCTTCTGGGACGTTTCCTCTCCATAGCCTGTTATAAGAGAGTTTCTGTATTAACAAGAATTGCGACATTAAGTTTTTTTGGCAGTATAATAAATTAAATTTATTCCGATTTCAAGCAGCAATTGCAATCAGTTATACACTTAAAAGTGTGTTCTAATATACAATGTCTCTTTAACTTAAAAAACTGTAATTTGGGAAATATTAGCAACATTACATTTCTTAAAAGTTTCTTTTTAATTGAATTGGTTTATCTATTTTGTTTTAGTTATCTTATTATATAAATACCATGACAGTTTAGGTAAGCGTTCAACATGAAATATGGAAATAATTGTAAAATTAATATTATTTAAACAAGTTTTCAGTTTTCAGGGTGCCTTCAAAAAAGTCCCTCAATATTACACAGAACAATAATTTGATAGAATTTTCTATGCTGCCTTTTTCAATAAAATAAGAGTGTCATGTTTGAATATTATTATTAATGCTAATTTGTTGTATACATTTTTCATCTGCAGTTTTCATTTAATATTTTTCCTGTTGGTTGCCTTGGCTTATAAAATTTGTAAGGCACAAGAAATTTTGAGATGTGGATCGGTAATCTATACTATCCTGTTGGGGTTATATACTTCCTTATCACTTTATCGCACAAGTATATCCCATTTGCAAGGATATACATATTTTCATGGCAAATTTTATTACTCTCATTCGACAAGTCATGTTGGTCAATCTGTTTGAAGTTTACTGAGGATTTGTGGTTTTTTCTATAGATTTGGTAGGAGTCCACCATTCCCAGGGATGAAATTTCCACATTCATAAGATTTGCACGACTGACATTGCTAGTTAAGCAGAAAATGCCTTTTATGGAGGTCTAGAATGTTCTGCTTCATTTTTCAAGTTGATTGTTTTCGTTATCTAACTTAAAAGTATTTTGGTATATTACTAATTTACCACCTATATATCACATGTTAGTTAGAAATTTTATTTTCAATCAATCTAATTGCATCTTACTTTGTAACCTTGACATACTTATAAACCTTGACCTATTGTGTTATAATCAATTATTTATTTTTTATCAGACAGAACAATCAGGACCACACGAGGCTCGTTGCACACACTTTACAGAACATGAAAAATTTTATTCATGTTTTAATGAATCAGCTTAGATGTAATCAACGTCTGATTATCAAAATATAGTAGTAATTTATACTTTTAGATGTTATCATTATAAAATAAGCTGCGACTGAAGGGAAAGTAATTGACTGTTCATACATTCTCAGTATCTGATTTTATGTTTCTCGTTATTACTATTGTTTGGTAATGAGCATTTAAGAGTAACATCTACGGGGCAATCGATTTCATCACTTGTATATTTCAATTTGAATAAATTTAATCTGAGCAAATTGTGTTGTATCATGAACTCCTGCAAAGCTGAAATGATGTGTTCATGCTGGTTAAAGTTTACGACATAATGATTACACTAAGTCTGATTATTTTTGCGAAAGCTTCAATGACAGATAGGATTAATCACTACCGATCACTATTCCAGGATGTATTTTGAACAACAGAAATTTCTGCTTTTCGAGATAAATAGCATTATAAACAAGGTATTAAAAATGTAGAGACAAATTCTTCTTGTACACTTTGACTGCAGTGTCATTAGTTGTGGACTGTACTATCATTAGTAAGAAATTGACTGATGAAAAAATGTTTTTTTACCATAATTAGTGTAAATCCTATTCTTTTGCACCACAACTTTGATCATATAAGACATATAAAATGATGGATAAGTCAAGGACACAAAATCCGAAAGACAGACAAAATGATTGTGTTTAACGCTACTTTCAAACAATTTTCATATATATCATATATATCATTGCGTCCAGTTTGTATTGCGGAGAAAGCCGCAGTACCCGCTGAAAACAGAAAAATTGGCAGCGCAAAAATACCAATGAACAGATAAATCTAAAAATAAGTTAAAAATAAAAAAGATCAGGGAGGGTAATCGTTTCTGGCATCATTAACGACGCATTTTTGTCCGTCATATGTATAGTAATGTCTGTTTTATTTGCTGGTATTCATTACTGAGAGGTGACCATATATACGTTTGTTCAGTGACAATTTAGATCATCGAAACTTCTGTTCTGATATGTTTTGTTAGTTAAATTGCATGTAAATTTATTATATGTTATCAAAATATTATAAAACTTAGAGTTAAATTTAGATATGGTGCAATGCTGTTCATCGTCATTATAGTTAAAGATGTAATGTAACTGATCAGAACAAGGACGAATATTTATTAACTGAAATCAAAAATAGTATAATAACAATTAACTTACTTAACACCCCTCTGTATACTGTCTACAGGTGAGCAGGAAAATGAATCTGAACACTCTCGAGGACGGAACTGTGGAATGTCAACAAACCAACCGGAGTCTGCTATCCCCCGAACTTCTACGCCTGGAGCTAACTGAGACATCAAGTTAGCCACCCGATCTAAATTCATCAATACACCAGTACCACCCGCACTGCAAACATAGAATACGTGTACAAATAATAATAATAATAATAATAATAATAATAATAATAATAATAATAATAATAAAGTCTGATGGTATTAGATATCTTAAGATCGCTTTAACTAATGTCTATACTAATTAACGGGTTGGCAATTATCTATTCATGGGTCTGTTATTTATTTTTTTATTTGATATTTCGTATTTTGTACCAAAACTTATGTACTGCAAGTAATACCTGCTTCCAGCTAAAATAAGCCTTTGAGCTTTTCTTAGTCCTCTAGGAACTATTTCCCTGATGACTTCTTCAATTATGTATGAACCTAAAAAGGCATATCCATCTGAAATATAAAGTGAATCAGACAAACACACAAAGCAGTAAAAAACATGCACTAATTTTTAATATAAACCTGGCTAACTAACAAGTAATTATAACATGTTTATTTCCGAGCTTTACTCATAACAGCATACAACAAAAACAAGTGTTATGGTTGAAAACACATGCGTGTCATCATCTTTAGCAGATGTCAGGCAGAAATCTCAAACTTATAGTATCGCAAATGACGAGAATCAAAATTGCGATTGATGGCTATTTCTGTGCGCAATAACGAGCAATTATGTCGCCATACAAAAATGATCAGAAAAAATATGTACATATTCACATGAAGAAGATACATGCAAATTACCTTTTTAGCAAAAACGTGTTTATGAAACCTACCAGCATGGATTATAGTTCCTGTCCATGAGTCACTTGAACAATAAGGAATGTACCTGAAAATATAACACAAACTAACTAACTAGTTTTGCTTGAGTTTGATAATTACCTTAAGTAGCAATGGATGTTCCACTATCCTCATTAATTCACCTGTAGATATCTCACGGGGTTCCAGTTGCTCATCTTCAGTTTTTTTTTTATTTCGACCACGTGTTTTAAAAAAAATTGATATACATTTTTCGTCTTCATCTCTTCTTTATAATATACAAATAGATATACTACTTACTACAACCACTGATAAATAAATTCTTCGTACAGCTATGACGAGTTTTTGTATTATAACTTATATTTATAGTGAAATTTTTAACAAAACGATATAATAAGGTTCATTGACAAAATTAACACATTAAATGTGAGAGAACAGTGTGGTAATATTAAAGAATATAAATTGTGATTGTAACATTTATTATCATTTCAAGTTATTTAGGATACTTACACCATATTTGCATTGAAATAATAAGAATTTTCTTTTGGATCCCATGATAAAAGACCGGATCCTAAAAATAAAATAATATAAAAGATAACTAAAGTTTCTTTAATCAATAAATACAAGACAATAGTAGCATAACAGAAGTGTATATTACCAAATGTTATATTACGATTAGGAACCATTTATTTCACAGTGGAGTTGTCGAGTTGAGTATTAAATCGGTTTAGGAGTAATTATTTGGAGTCGATTTTGTAGTGTTTTAATTTTTATAAATCACTGATTTAAATTTTAATTGTTGGCTTTTAGAGAGAGACACATGTTGATTATCAACATGTCCTCCACATGTGTACAAACGTGGCTAGTATAGGACATGCATCTCTCCAATAGCAAAATAAAAACTAAACTGACGGCAAGTCTAAAAAACAACTGATATGTCAATCTCTGTATTATAGTGGAGTATAAATATTTGATTTTGGTTTTTATAAGACAGAATATACTATTTAATTCACTTAATAAAACTTTTAAATCATTAATACTTGATGCCTGAAATTTTAATGTAAGTATGATGGTAACAATAAGGTCTATGATACTATAACGGTATCTCTTTCAACTAAACAGAAATTAATTTTTAAAAGACTTAGTATTTCTTTCTTCTTAGGGCCGATTAAAGAGTGGTGATGTTTTCAATAGTAAACAAAAAAATTAAATAAATCCAGACTTTTTGATTTATATCTTAATAGTGTATTTCCTAGAACATGAGATGGCACTTGAGATTATCAAATCTGGCAAGACAGTACTAAAGTTTGAATATCCTGACATAAACATAAAAATATGAAAATTGAGATTATGCTCAGGAAATCATTCTCACCATACATACGAGGTGAAATACTTAGGCATTAATTAACCTAAACATTTTTTAAATTGACAGATGATATGGGATGACTGAGTTGTTGGATATATTTATATTACATTTACTGAACTTTCTATCATTTGTCTTTCCAAAAATGATCTTAAATTTCTACTCCAAAATTAACTCCAAATTTCCCCCCCCCGATCCCATTCTCCACGCCGTTGTAGAATATACAGAATGCCTTAAGATTGCAAGAACAAAAACTATTATAATTCTATGTACAGCTAACCAATATAGAGAATCAGTATAATTCTATGTACAGCTAACCAATATAGAGAATCAGTATAATTCTATGTACAGCTAACCAATATAGAGAATCAGTATAATTCTATGTACAGCTAACCAATATAGAGAATCAGTATAATTCTATGTACAGCTAACCAATATAGAGAATCAGTATAATTCTATGTACAGCTAACCAATATAGAGAATCAGTATAATTCTATGTACAGCTAACCAATATAGAGAATCAGTAAACCATAACTGAAAGTATTACCAACATTTGTTTTAGTTCTATACATTTATACCAACATTTCTTTTAGTTCTATACATTTAATGCTCGTCGTTTTTTGTTAAGTTGTATTTCTTCATTTTCAGATCCTTTGGTGAACATTAAAATGTGTGATAACATTATCAAACACGTGTACTATCTGTGACGTCATGTGTGCAGAATGGAATGTGCAACCTGCTTTTATTTTGCACGTGCCATGTAAGATAAAAATGTTCTTAAAATCAAATTTATGAGTAAAATAAACATGTTGATTTTTTTATCATCAGAGTTCAAGTTGTAGTGATTAAAACTATCTGATCCGATTTTGTCATGATTTATTCATTTCTTAATTTTGTACAAAGCACTATCGCTTTGGCGTAAAGACCACACTAAGGATTTTCTTTGATGAAGATACCTTTATCGTTTGCTTTAATTAAAGATAATTAAAAAGGAGTAAAGCAATTAACTCTTCACGTACAAAGTTCATTAGTCAATGACCCTTTTGAAGTGATATGTTACTGTTGATTTTGTTGTTTACTTTCGTTGATAAAACGGTTTAACACTTTTACAGATACAAGGATTGACTGGCAGTCTTCAGTACAATAACTTAGAAAGCTCGAAAGCGTAGCCAATGGTGTCTTTTATCGTTAAGTAGGCAAATGCGTAAAATGTGATATTGCATTAAAATTATGAAAGTTGATTGCATATACATCGAAAGCCTTGTGAAAATGGCAAAGGGCAGAAATTGATCTCATGTACTTTCTTCCAAGGACATTTCGGTAATATTATTACCACAATGTCCCAATATTGCAATATTTGTATATAACACTGCAAATAATGCAAAAAAAAAACAGAAATGATCACATTAGCCAGAACTGAAAGAGGAAAATGTTCTCTTATGATAATTGTGTGCAGTTAATTGATAGAAAACCACAATATACGATCTTCTATGGTTATGAACTTACATAATTGTACACATAATGGAGTCATTCTCTATTTTATCTCTTTCTTGCGAATTATGAATAACAAAACTTTCGAAAATTTGAAAATAATAAAGTGCTTTCGACCAATCAGATAGCAACAAAACATTAGATATCTCACACGAAACCTTAAAGGGAAACTTCGCGAAAAAATGAAAATTTGATATGTTGTTCTTCAACTACTAAGAAACACATTTGCCTCTTGATGTTTTATTATATTTTCAGTGGTTAAGTTTCTGCATGGAATTTACCGTGTAAAAAATGCACTTATGGAGGTCCGCCATCTTGTCACCATCTCTCCACTAGACATCCAAGTACCTTAAAAATCGTCGTATGATAATAACGCGAAACGGTCAATAACAGAAGGTTGTACTATAAGACAAGGTTGTGGAAAGATTACGTTTCGTATTCCTGATCTATATATATGCAAAAAAAAACCCGACTTGTGTAACAAGTAGTTAACCAGTTTAAAGACTTCTACTTAAGACTATTTCCACAGCAGCAACAACGGTAAACGGAAAGAAAGTCACAGGAAAAAAGTCCATAAATATTAATTAAATTGAAAATTGTTCGTATTATTATTTTCAACTTAATCAGATCAAGCAACATATTGAACGAAACTTTAAATCTGTAAGCAGCTGCATATGTATTCATGTTACGATCAACAATGAATTCTTATACAGTCTAAACCTAAAAGGGAGTCCTCCAACAACGTCACCCACCACCATGAAATGACATTTTGCTGTACCACAGACTAAGTTTTATAATTCAAATAAAAATTGTTTCCATTAATGACAATCACATCCTGATTCACAGTATGCAATTGATTCAAAGAACTATCAACAAGTTTAGCTTTTCTAAAAAGCTAACCGTCTCTTAGCTGCATTACAAATTTTATGGATTTATTAAAGTATCTGGTTTTTGTTATTTAGATGTAGGGTAGGTAAACAATGTACATGTACCTTGTAAGGACTTGTTTACGCTAAACTATTATCCAATGGTGCTTGAGAGATTTAAATGCCTGTTGTCACTTCACACGTGCTTTTTAAAAAATAATTAAACAAAAGTTGACTCCCTAAACAAATGTTTAAAATGAGCGGTAAAAATATGTTTTGTTAAATTTGCATCAATATCAGAACGGAAATAAAGATACAGAAAATATAATTTTTTCGTAACCCAAACAGCTTTTAAAAGTAGGGAGATTTTGGTACAATGTTTACCTTTTAATTGTTCACCGACCAATGCATTGAGTGAAATAGAAGTCAATATGTGGAACGTAACATTACTACACTAAAATACTGATAAACGAAAATAAAGATATATATAACATATATTTTTTCCCAAAACAGCTTTATAATGTAGGGAGATTTTGGTACAATGTTTACCTTATAATTGTTCACTGACCAATGCATTGAATGAAATAGAAGTCAATATGTGGAACGTAACATTACTACACTAAAATACTGATTACGACCCCGATTCAACCTAAGAATATATCGAAATTTCAGTACACATACTAGTGCAATCCTGACGTAAACTAATGAAATGACAAAAATATTTATAGATTTAGTAAACCACCCAATCAAGTAACAGAGAGTTATTTACTCCGAAGACTGATCGTCATTTGACTATGTATACGTCTCCCATGGGAGACGGTAATAACATCCCCTTTCAGTATTGCCCTTTGATCATAGGTTCAATTCTGTTTCTGGTTTTTAATGCTGCAGAGTGCTGCTTTTTGTTGTCTTGTAGCTTTTGTAAAGAATGTTTATAGCTATCGACATCCTTTAAACATTGAACTACCCTCGAATTCGTTTTTATATCCAGCATTATATTCAGTAACGTCCGTTTCAAAGTATTTTTAAGTTTATTTAATAGATCTCGAACTGGTTTTAAACCAGTTAAAATTACAAAATAAATCCATTTACTATTATACTTATTGATTGATTGATTGATTGATTGATTTACGTGCAGACAGCAGTATTTAATCTGGTACTTATATGTGCAAAAACCTGATCTCAAGCACTTTAAACGTTCTGTGTTGATTCCTTTTTATGAAAAGATCTCGACTGCCTCTTGGTCTTATTCATGAAGAAAGGGTGCATCTTTTCTTGCATGTATTAAAACAGGAGTCCTTTGGTACCCCATAATAACGTTTGATGTATAATTTTACCACAATATTTGATTATAAATGCAGCAAATCTCGTGTTTTGTGAACATGTCTCGCTAAGTGCTTTAGGAATGAAATATTTGTTTTTATTTTGAAACGTTAACTTTAAGTGCAATTAGTACAATTATCTTGTATTAAATCTATTTTAGAATTATCGATTTTATCGGAGTTTTGTTAAATCTGTTAAAACTCTCACAAGGGTGGTCTCCAAATGAACCGAAAATATCAATGTTTTACTTGTTAGAACTTTCCTTAGTTCGAAATATCTGAATCTACAGCCCAAAGTATGTCTACTGCTCATTAGTATACGTTAGCGTCATCGAAACAAACAAATCGTCTGAATTCATAAGCGAAAACTATCGTCATGTATGTTTTATTTAGTATACTTACAAACCAAATGATTTAAGACAAAGCGTTTTCAAGCAATGCAATATAAACAGGAAAAAATTACGAATTGATATTACCGCTTCCCTATGCCATAGATGTTCCTGTATTCATATGAAACTGAATTTCTTCCACGTCATAGTCAAGGCAAGAAGATAGCAGATGAATGATAGGTCCTTTAATTTCACATACAGATAAACTGATGATGTCCTTTCAATTAACAACCCTCGATTTGCTGAGTTTATGACAACGACGGACATCTTAGCACAAGAACGAGACAATTTTAATTTCAAAATTATTATAAATATTCCTTATTTTTGCATCAATATTCCAGCGTCTCCTGCACACGGTGTCTATACTTCTCCAAAGATCAGGTATGCAAAAACGACTCGTCCGCGCTTTGAACAAGTTTTACTATAGATACCATTTCCTTGTAAAAAATCTATTTTTTTGGAAAATCTGATTGCTTAGTTTTCCCAGTTTTTGAATTCAGTACACAGTGATTGTGCTGTGATCATTATTGGAAACAGCTATTACGGAATATTGGTATATAATACCCATCCATTTCCATCAACAAAAACCAACTCGCATACTACAGTAATGGAAACGGGAGGTTTATCATGCCATAAAACCTGGTTTAAACCATCATTTCTTTTGAAATACCTGAACCAAGTCAGGACCATTGCTGTCATTGCTATATTTTTATTTGTTGGTTCTAACGTTTGCTAGTTTTTTGGACTTTGATTGTGGATTGTGTTTTTTTAACAGTTTCCTTTGAGTTCTGTATTTTGTTATCACCTTCGCATAAAATGTTTGCTATAGTATAGGAAATCATATTATTCTGATCAAAATGTAAAATATTAGGAGCGACAGAGATTCTGTACAAGATTTAAGAAAAACAAGAAACAACAAATGTATACCAGTAACATTTACTGGTCTAGTCTCCCTGTACAATACCGTTATCCTACAACAATATTCGTACAGTTTTTTAAATATAAATACATATACTGAAATCCCCATTATCCAACACTTTGAATCGATCTACTCAAACATCAAGTTCATTCCGTGCACTATTTCCATGTATCTATTTCTATATAACATGTATACATGTATACATTTGTGATTTTGTGACATCTGGACTTTGTGTAAAATCGTCATAATATAAAACATAAAATATAAAACAACATGCGATGTTTACTTTCTTTTCTATTAATTTTTTTCCAACGTAAGTTAGTCTTTACAAATAAAATACAACTACATACATTCCATTCTGTACAAATTAGGTCTCGTAACAAATATATTCAAAAGTTATTAAAATAGCTCTACAATCCCTATTGATTCGTTCATCAACATATCACAACACAAAATTCTTTGGCTTTTTAACTTTGATGATTATAGCTATTTAAAGGATATTGTAGTAAGATTTGGTGTGATCTCTCCTCTGTGATTTTGTGACATCTGGATTTTATGTAAAATCTAGTTGCCTTTTAAGTCCGAATTAAAAGCTTACCTCTCCGCAGGTGCGGCCAACTTTTGCTGCTCATATAAGATGTCATAATACTATTCTCCCATCTCATTCGACAGCTTAAGTCGTCAAAACAGTACCATCCACCTGTCAATCAAAATATATCAAAAGAAAAATATAGTATGCGTCATTTCGTTCATATATACAAACGTCAAAGTATTGTGAAAACCATATAATATATCTATCCAGCGGATTTCTGAAACATTAGAAATACAGGGTTAATATCAATCGTCTCACGCTATGTCTATGTCTACGATTCACCCCGGTTAATGAAGCTATATTTTTATATAGCGGATTTGGCCGAGGGGTCTCGACCGCTGGACATAGTGCAGGCGAATTGGTGCCACAGTGTCACAACATTGTGAGTTCGAATCCCATTGAGGGTAAGCAAAAATTTGACAGTGTTAAAAATCCAACTCTAAAATTTGTATATATATATATATATATATATATTAATGCCGTCTTGTGGACTTTATCTTGTTTACTATATATATATATATATATATATATATATATATACGTATATTCGAATCCCGCTGAGGGTAAACAAAAATTTGACAGTGTTAAAAATCTAATTCTAATAGTGTTGGGCTTAATTTGTAGACGTATATATAAATATTTGATATTAACCCTGTATTTCTGACGTTTCAGAAATCCGCTGGATAGATATATTATCTGGTTGTCACAATACTTAGACGTTTTTATATAATTTACTTACTGTGACTGTATGAAAGTAACTTTGAAATCCTATATAATATATGCAAAAATGCTGAATTAGATTACTGTCAGATTAATACGTATTGGTTACGAAAATTGAATCGTCACACGTGTGTACAGATGTACTATGTCTATGATTCACCCCGGTTAATGAAGCTATATTTTATAGCGGATTTGGTCGAGGGTCTAGACCGCTGGACATAGTGCAGGTGAATTGGTGCCACAGTGTCACAACGGTGTGAGTTCCAATCCCGCTGAGGGTAAACAAGAATTCGACATTGTTAAAAATCTAATTCTATTTAGTATAATTCTGTTTTTCCCAAGTACGCAATTTTGTAAGAGCTGCAAGATATAATTTTATATAGAGTTATGTATAATGATTGCTGATGTGACTTCAAAGTAAACAAATTTAAAGAGGTTTTCACATGTCAGAATTAGAAAAGAACACAAGAATAGCTTTATCAACATTTTCTAAATTATAATACGAAAAAAACGTCAACAATAATGAGTAGATAGTTCTATGAATGGTAATAAATAATAGCATTCCCCATAAATACTCCCCTAAATTGCACTACCGTACATGTCTGTCTGTCTGTCTGTATGTATGTATGCATGCATAAATACTCCCCTAAATTGCACTACCGTACATGTCTGTCTGTCTGTCTGCCTGCCTGCCTGCCTGCCTGCCTGCCTGCCTGTATGTATGTATGTATGTATGTATGTATGTATGTATTATTTGTCTTCCTCATTTTGTAATGTAAATCAATTTCTGATATTGTTGATTTTTGTCATATATGTACTCGCCTTCAAGAAACACTATCCATTTTTTACTTCCGTGGGATTTTCTCAAATAATACCTGAAATAGATTCAATAAAAAATTCAACAAGTTTTATACGTTATGAAATACTAAACCGATCAAAGAAAACTGTTCAGATCATAGAACACAAAGACTTATGATATCGTCATCGAGAAATTGAATCGTTACTGTCAATCAAAATGTTTGGTTTGACCTAAGGTTCAATTACTTGCATTCATGTTGACGGATAAAAGTGTTCTTTAATTCAACTCTATATCACTATTAAGTATTTTAGATTTGTCTTTATGTCCATGTAGGATATGCTTTCATAGATATTAAAGGGTCCACACACACATACTGTTATTTAATTTTATTTATTATTATTATTATTATTATTAGGCACTGTGACAGCGATTTTAAACACGATCCAACTACACAGAGTGATCCCTTTTGTATGTAAAGCTCTGCTACGAAAATAATATTATTTATTTTTTATATATCTTATGTATATAATATTATATGTCATAATTTTGTAATTATTTCTCAGTACATTTTGGTTTGGGAAAAAATGTATATACTACATATTTTGAACGCATTCCTTCAAACCCATGCAAATGAGGATTCGTACTATCATGGACTAAAAGGTATTGTACGTTTCGAACGTGACTTCTACTTTTCTCTTCTTATAAAGATGGCCATATGTCTCCTCTACAACGCCTATATAGTGGGTCCCCGTCACGATCTCAAAACTTTGACCAAAATCGGGCATATATAGACCCACCCTATCTTCTTAGGTTCGAAATTTGGTTTTTCGTTCTGAACTTTTCTAGGAAATTGATATTTCGTTTTGAACTAAGGGTAAATCCTGAACATTTAACTTTTGTTTAGGAATTGCGAAATTAAGGTCCACATTGGTTGAAATGTACTACTCTTAAAAAATTGTTAATTTTTATACTATTGTTCGTAACGTTAATGTGTTTAGTAAATGTATTATTAGTTAATTGTTCAGGTCTGTATGGGCGAAATCTGGAATAAAAAATTGGTATTGTACTAATGCGTCGAAAACACTCCGTGCACGAGGTCAATGTTGTCAGTGTGTTTACACATTTATTACGTGATCTATACCAAACACCCAGCATTTACTACTTTAGTTCCTATAACAAAATTTTCGTATTTCGTCGCTTTCTGTTGAATGAACTAAATACAAAGTGTTCCTGATTAAAAAATCAGTTGGTGGTATTGATCCTAATATCCCTATACAGCCTGCAAAGAGATGTATTGATCCTAATATCCCTATACAGCCTGCAAAGAGATGCATTGATCCTAATATCCCTATACAGCCTGCAAAAAGATTATATTAATCCTAATATCCCTATACAGCCTGCAAAGAGATTATATTGATCCTAATATCCCTATATAGCCTGCAAAGAGATGCATTGATCCTAATATCCCTATACCGCCTGCAAAGATATTATATTGATCCTAATATCCCTATACAGCCTGCAAAGAGATGTATTGATCCTAATATCCCTATACAGCCTGCAAAGAATTTAATATGCAACTAATGTAAATGTGTTGCATTTTATGTTGCATTTGTCGTTATGTCAGCTCTCAAATCTTCTTTGAGCTTAAGTTTATTGTTACATGTTTTACAGACACATTTTTCCTGTCTTATCTTGTATTGAACACAAGCATGAAGATTAGAGTGTTGTACGGAATTCATTGGCAGTACTACACGAGTCGATTGTTTTGATTTGTGTCGATATACCGGTTCATACTTTCAAAAAAGAATAGTTGTAAACTTGTTTCGTGTTTTGTAACTTATATCGTAACTTGCATCTCAATTTTATAACAAGTAATTCGACTTTTCTCATTTGTAAATCCTAACTCCACAAAGTAACATTCGGTCGCAATAATATGTATAGTGTTTCTAGCTGCAGACAACAGTTGTGTTACTATGAATCTATGATTTTAGACTTCTAATCAAATTGACGATTTCGAAGTCCCAAACTCTCGCGCATGAGATTCGCTGAGAACGAGGCGTGGGGGAGGGGTGCTGCGGGTAAGATATTGCTGCGATGTATTTGTAAATTAGATATGCCTTATTTATTTGTTAATTGCTTTTTTTATTACCACGTAGTGAACTTTGATAAAAGGTAAAAATAAAAGATCAATAAAGACCGAGAAAATGTAAATATGTATTATGATTTTTATACGGTAATTAGTTTTTAAAAAGATAACCTTTAACAAGAGGTATGTTATATAAATACAAATGTTTAAATAAGTTAAAAAAGCAATAGAAAAAAGGGGGAAAATAAATCTCTTCTTAATTTTGCTCATTCTTAGTATTTTCGTTGGCGCTGAGGCTAACCAACTTAATATTGTCGATGTGAATTTGAGTTATAACATCTCTTATTGGTGGATATGTGTGAAAAATAATCAGTTCTATTGTTAATCACAGTTTTACAAATTGCAAAGCGAATATACAATTTATATGAAACTTTATCGGTACTTATGATCCAGACAGTTTGTGCGGCATGATATCTTTCATAAAAATGTGGACAACTGATAATTGAACACATTCTTCTCAGAAACATACGCATTTCTTTTTACAATTTGTCTATTTCTTCAAATAAATATAAGTAATTGTTCTACGTAGACAGATAACAGCGAGATCGCAGCAAACAATTACTAAACACTACGAGGTCGGTAACATCAAAGAAGAGAAAATAATTGTCAGAGAATAGTTACAGAATAATGATATATATTCTCTTTGATGTCGGCAAACTTCAAACGCTAATTAGTACATACCCCCTATCATGCAAAGGTAGAGGTACTTACTAAAGACGGACTTCGTTATGAAAACACTGTCAGAATTTTCACTACTTGATACGAAGAGAGCGATTAAAGTTCAAAGGAATTGTTTGTTATTATCAAGAAATACCTATTATATTTGTACTTGTCGTGTTTATATTTTGATAACAAATAATGTGAGGCAACCTTTCACGCTTATGGACGTTACGTATTACAGTAATTAGAACACAATCAGCTCTAGAGAGCATTTCCACTAGCAATTCAAACAGGCTTTATAATCCTTTGCAAATTCAAAAAACGTAGAAACAAATTTAACAAATCAAATAAAATCAACTTTATTGTCATATAAATCACTTAAATTTTCCGACCGAGAAAACATATACTAAGCATTAAATAAAAATCAAGCTTGAAAACATCAAGTTACATAAAATAATATTTTAAAGGTCCCATGTCCTCTCGGTGTTCTAATGACCTTAACATAAACAAACCAGTATTTTCAACCTGCTCAAGTGTGGATTGAGTCACTATGTTTTTTTTCTGACATGTTATTAAAGTTAATATGTTTAGCATGTAATACAATCATTACCTTATGTTTTTATTGATTGAATGTTTATTGCATACTATAATAGTAAAAAGCGTTCCTCGTTTTCCATTGTAATCATTTCACATGAGGTACATAATCTAACGGAACATGGAAATTTATTACCGTAGATTTTTAGTAAAACGTTGTATTTAATAAATAAATGTTAAATGAACGTGATTTTGTAAAAAGCTTTACGTACATTTATTTAAAAAAAACAAAATAAACAATATAGTTACGCCATTCGAATCATTATTGTGTGAAACTGATGCAGCATTGTAGCAGGATTTCTCCAACGAACATATAAACTTTTAATTCATAAATCATTAAACAACTCGAATAAACTTCTATGACTTCTACCCAGACCTGTAGTAAAGATGTTAACAGGCTAAACACAAAGAGTTCATAGTTGACGAGTAAAAATACATAAAATGTCAGCGAGACTAAATGTGAGCAACGACATCTTATGTCTACGTGTACATACAGACCTCAGCCAGATAAGACATACAATTAATACAAAATGTGTTTCTGGTATTTATGACAAACAAAAAAACGGACGCACAAAATTAGATTCAATGAGATTACCATCAGCTAACAAAAAACATCGATAAGAGAGAAACATTAAAATGACTTAAAAATTTTACAATGAGCCAAAACTGAATCAGACATCATTGACGGACTATTGTTGCAAAAGACACTTAAACATTTATGGAAATTATATTTTTTTCAATCAAACTTTAATTACGCTCACTTTTTTACCAAGCATGAGTAATAATCATGTAACTAAGATGTTATCGCATTTTCTTAATAAATAAAAATACGCATGAATTATTTACTTAGCGAGGTTGCCGATAGCAAGTGATGTAAACACCTCTCCTTATACCATTTGCACTAGTTTTGACAATAGTTTTGATGTTGTGAATCTTTTAATTACCTGTTAAAGTAATCACCCTGTCAAATTATATACAACAAACACGAAGTTCGTCTGCTGCTTTACCCGCTCACCTTGTAATGAATTGGAACCCAGTAGAACGGATGTTTGCGTTATTTCGTCACCGTCGTTCGAGTTCATCAAGTACATTTCGATTCCTGAGGTATAAATTTTCATAACTCAAATCATTGCATTGTATCACACGTGGCGTTATAACTAATTTCAGGTACGGTTTACTGAGCTATTTGCGCGATAATTAGTTCGATGTTTGCATTTACCGAAGTAAGTACTTTCTATCTGTAATATTGTTTTGACTATTTTTCAGGTGAAAAACAGTATGTTTTGTAGTGCGAAATGTAATAATTTTGTTCTTTGCATTTGAATAAAAATATAATTCTGTTCATATATTCGTACGCGATCAAGCTGGCTAGTGTTGTATTCATTACATTATGTGCACGTGATTATGTGTCATAACCATTTATTGTAAATCACGTGTTGTAAATGTGTTGAACAAATAAACATTTCGTATACTATTATCATAAATGCACATTAAATCTGCTCTCATCTGAATTTAATTATATAACAAGAAAAGGTATGCGTTAAACCCATATCCAGAGATGTTCGATTTATATGTTATAGGTGTATCCCATTTGGTTTAATAGTTTTTTTTCAATTTGTTTTATTTAAAATTTTATCATATGCTGTAAAGGCAGGGGCGTAGCTAGACTAGTTACAATGTGGATTCACAAAGAACTAGTGGGGTCCGGGTATGCACCCCGGAATATTTTTGAAAACAATGGTGCAATTTGGAGAATTCTAAAGTGGTTTATTTAGAACTGAAATGGACAGTTTATTGATTACAGGGATAGATTGCAATTTTGTTCTTAAAGTAATGTGGATTCAGCCGCGTACTCGCGTATAGGCAGCTACGCCCCTGAAAGGGATGCAAATATAGACGATTGTGAAAGGCAAGAAATAATCATCTTGATTATAATATCTCAACTTTGAGAAGAGTACTGTAATAAAAAAAGCAAAGTTTTCGAAGAACATATATATATTGTTTACCAATAAAAATACATTGACCATAGTCAAGTGGTTCTGTGGGGGAAAATGTGAATGTAAGATCGGCAGTTATCGCGTCCTCGGAAAATCAAAGAAAACATACCGACAAGTTACAATTTTTATTGATTTAATTTTACTGTAATTACAATTGTTTTAAAAGATTTGCAATTAAATGTATTTTAAACGTCAAACTAGCATTCATGTGCATAAACCGATTGCTAAGAACTTTATAAAATTTTCAGAATTTAAAATTAAAAAAAAACAATTAGAAGAATTAAGAGTCTTATTTTGCAAAACAATTGATGAGATTATTAACTTCTACAATTATTTTCAACAATATAAACTGTTGATGACCTTTATCAAACAATCAATCTATTTTCTCTATAAAGCATGACCAATACACGTTTATTGACGTTCTTTTATTGGTTTTAGATCAAGTTGAAATCCAATTATCATCATAACAAATGCTTATCTATGTTTCATTTAAATTGTTGTCAGCAACGAATAAAACAGCGAAATTTATTGCGTCACGTTTAAGAAATTAAGGTCCGTAACACCGTTTGTGAGCGCTAAAACACTTAAGACATTTAAGTAATGTGTCATAACTGCTAAAATACATTGTTTGTTTGTTTGTTTGATGGTGTTTAACGCCACTTTCAGCAATTTTTCAGCTATATCATGGCGTCCAGTTTTTATTGGGGGAGGAAGCCGGAGTACCCGGAGAGAACCCCCGACCTGCGGTAGGAAAACTGGCAATCCTTGTCAATTAAGATTGGAGTCGAGTACACCCTGCCTGCAGTGAGAATCGAACCCGCAATCTCAGTGTTGACAGACCACGTGATCAATAGTAGACGAACTACCTTCACCACTCGGCCACCGAGGCCCCCCCAAAATACATTGAAAAGCACTTCAGAACATCATTAATATATTACTTATATTTAGCACCTAAAGGCAAAATAATTTAAAATGAAGTGCCTTTATTGTACGTAACATATAATGTACGTAATGTTAATGTATGTAACGGTAATTTACGTTACATTACATGTGATGTTATATATTATTTTCCATTACACTATTTATTGTATATGAGTTTGAGCCAATAAAATTATTTATATTTGTATTTGTATTTTAATAATCTCTCATATTACAATACAAAATGGGTTCCTGTTTTAATCCTCCATTTACTTTAATTGAGTTTCCCCGATATGGTTCAACCATATCTTCTCTTGTTAAGAGTGTTATGTCTTTCTGTCACGGGGATGAATATGAAATCCTCTGCACTTAAATGCATTTCTCTCTTACAAACAACTAGAAGTTTACTATTTGAATGTAAGTATGCCGTAGTCTGTAACCAACTAAATATACATCGTAACCTACCCAATGAGAAAGTACACCTATTATATTTTCTGCTGAACACACATCCTCTATCAAACGAATGTATTTCTTTTTGTGTCAATCAAAAATCTATGGAGTCTTTATTTTACAAGAAACTTCAATCACAGCGGCGTTTGTGTGAGATATATTTATACTTTTATTAATAGAAAGATTGGTTTATAATTTGTTCTCTTAAGCCTTTTCTTTTGTAGTACGCATTGCTATTTGAAATTGACGGTTGATCATTCGTTTTTTCTACAAATAAGTTGAAAAACATCACAGAAAATTTGTCTTTGAACACTAATGTGAATAAGCTTTTGATCTAAAAATCCTTAAAGCCTTAGCTAATGGAAATAGTCCGTGTTTAAACATCCTTAAGGCCTTAGCTAAGGTAAAATGTCCGTGTTAAAACATCTTTAAGACCTAAGCTTATGAAAGTGTCCGTGTTAAGTTATCCTTAAGACCTTAACTTAAGGAAAGTGAACATCCTTACGACCTTAATTAACTTAGGGAAAGTGTCCGTATTCAGACATCCTTAAGACCTTTACTTAGGAAAAGTGTCCTCATTAAAACATACTTACGACCTTAACTTAGAGAAAGTGTCAGTGTTAAGACATCCTTAAGACCTTAACTTAGTGAAAGTGACCGTGTTTATACATCCTTAAGACCTTAACTTGGAGAAAGTGTCGGTGTTAAGACATCCTTAAGACCTTAACTAGGGGAAAGTGTCCTTATTAAATCATCCTTAGGACCTAAACTTATTAAAACATCCTTACGACCTTAACTCAGAGAAAGTGTCCGTGTTAAGACATCCATAAGACCTTAACTTAGGGAATGTCCTTATTTAAACATCCTTAGGACCTTAACTTAGGGAAAGTGTCCGTGTTAAAACATCCTTAAGACCTTAACTAGGGGAAAGTGTCCTTAATAAAACATCCTTAGGACCATAACTTAGGGAAAGTGTCCGTGTTAAAACATCCTTAAGACTTCGATAGCGTTTTATAACAGGCGGCTGCATTCATCATCCTCATTCGTATTATTATCAAGCCTGGCTCACTTCATGCTGACTTGCGTTAGGGCAAGCAAACCAAACAAAACATGACAATGCACCCAAAACTTATTACTATGCAAATACGCACATCAGAGAGAAAATCTCTAAAACAGTTAACAGTGTTGTGACTATATAAAATTTATTAATAACAAACGGTGTGTTCAAAACAGATAACAGCTAATGATGTAAAAATAGATACCAGTTGATTTATTTTAAAAAAAAAGAGTTAATAGATGAGTGAAGCACAGAAAAGATCCTGTCCCCTAATCAGATACCGATATTTTATTTACCTAAAAGGCTAACATTCAAGAAAAAGCAAACACGCAAACGCATTTGGTAAAGAATAACGGTTTATATGGAAAGTATCATATCGCAAACTCTTTGTGCAATTATATCATTTTTAGCGACAGGTAACTGGAGAAATCCAGGGTCTAACCCACAAAGCTGCCAAGCTGCGTCTACGGGGGCGATGCCCTCTTTGTGGTTGTAAGGTTACAATACGGGATGCCTGGCCGCGAACCGGTTAACGTGTTTGAAAAAGTTGATGTAAGAGATAATGAAATTCCCAACTCGCGATACTGTTCTAGTGGTAGTCAACTTTTTGGTCCTATGTTTCATTATTTCACTCTATTAATTTATTCTCGTCATGATACTCCTCGTTAGACATTCCGCAATCAATCATTATTAATTGTTGTTTCTTTACGCACTTTAAAATATTTATTTAAAATTACAATTTAATTAATCACGCAGACAAGGCAACAATTCATAAAAAAGCAGGAAAAACAAATTACACACAGAAAAAAACGTGGTAATAGCTATAAACAATCGTAAACATCTAAGTCGTTAACAAAGGTATAGTATCTTTACTACCAATTCACACAACAACATTTGAACTTGCTTGTTGCTCTTATACCCTCTTTGTAAAATATTTTTAGATTTAAAAGCATGTTCACCTAATTGATATATGTAAAATTTCCGTAACAACTAAAATATACCTATGTTGTGCTTTATTTCGTTAAAAATAGCTATCGTTGTGATAAATTAGCTTATGTTATTGATACAGAACGGAACTGACGGGAAGATGTATGGTTAGTTTGACCAAATGAAAACATCTGTTAGAAATGTAATTATACAATTGTTTTTGTTTTTACATATCGGTATCATTTGTTTAATTAACAGAAACGTTGTTTGTATCCGCCTATTTAGATAAACTACTAAACATTACTATACGTATTTACATTGATCTACAATTCGTCATTTACATGTAGAAAAAAATGACGCTCGGTAGACCAAGAAGACATTCTTTTGTAAACTATTTTCGAATTCAATCCAACGAAAGCAATTATATCTTAAGTACATCTTGGCCCGTTCTGTTCTGGACAACTGAGGTCAAATAGCCCCGTTCTGTTCTGGACAACTACAATCAAATGGCTCCGTTCTGTTCTGGAGGTCAAATGGCCCATTTGTATTCTGTCATTGAGCTGAATTATAAACTATCAGACGCGTGAATTTTTGTCGATAAAATGTTGTAACGCTTTCCGTATTAGATAGAAGAAATCTTTTTTACTTGGGTACGTGTAATATAACTCATACTTAGATATTTTAACAAAACACCAAAATGTCACTGTAGGAATCCAAATGTTTAATGTCACTGCTGACTTAAAAAGAGGTTCCGTTGTTAAAAATAATTATAAAAATATTCCAAGTTGAAATTGACATGAATCTTCAATTATTCAGTATGTTGATAAGAAATCGATAATGCTTTTAACTTCTGTCCTGAACAAATCTGTGAAACCGTAGACTTTACAATACTGATTTCATATACATGTAGTTATCAAACCGGGGACCCTACTATACTGTTGTCAAATTTATCAAACCGTGGACCTTACAATACTGATTTCATATACACGTAGTTATCAAACCGTGGACCTTACAATAATGATTTTATAGTTATCAAACCGGGGACCTTACAATATTTACCGGCCAAACCGTGGATTGGTTGGGGGGAAGTTTTTTACGTCCTACACCGACAACTTAATACCCTTAGTCAAACCGTGGACCTTACAATAATGATTTTATAGTTATCAAACCGGGGACCTTACAATACTGTTTTTATATAGTTATCAAATACCATTTTACTATATGACAAAAATAATTACGTAATGATCAAAGCCATACAGACACTTCATAAAAATGGGACGAGTGCAGGTCTAGTAGGTCGGAACATTTTCATGTATTTTATGTATTTTTGATTACAAAAAGTTTTTCGTTGCAACCATGTATTAAAATGATATTTATCAAACGCCACAAATGCCAGACGAGTAACAGAAATCATAAGCTAATGGCTTTCTCAAGTATTAATTCAAAGTTTATGTTAAATTATCTTCAATTACACAATATACCATTATAACAACAATATCATATACAGGAGATAGCTTTTTTCTGTTAGCACAGTCTCATTTAACAATTAAAGTAAGTTAGTATCTTCCAATTAAGAACTGTTAACAAACATCGTTATGTGCTTATACATTGATCCACTTGAGCAATTATTAAGAATTTGACCAATATTTGTTTGACATATCTTGTTTCATGGTCAGTACTTTTTAACTACTTCGTCTATTTCGATTTCATTCCAGGTGATAAATATACAAGTTTTCAATGTAACTTGTTTTATGTTATGTTAAAATATTGTACCTACCCTGCCGGGGAACCATCATTACACGAAACAGTTTTATTTTTCAGGAAAAATCGTCTAAATTTTGGTACTTCACGAACACCACAATCATGTGATTTTTGAGCTATGTCTTTAAGCGCTTTCATGAGAGGATCTGCATTTCCAAGACCCTCTAATTTTTGAACATCAAGAGGCATATCGTGAATTCTGTTGAAAGAATTAGAACCACATGATACATTCACTATAAAACATATCCAAAATACACTGAAATAATAAGTCTTCATTGTTTCGGAAACAAATAAGAAAGAAAGTTTGTATTTACATTAAGAACACAGTCCGTAAATGTTTCCATTCCAGATATCCTTCATTAGAATTGCCGCTCAAAAATTAAAAGAGTAGGTATAGAAATAAGACACATTTTTCCAAAACCATATCATATTATATTTAAAACTATTTTTTACTCAAAATAAATACAATTTTGCTACATTATCGATGTTCACGGAACTTTTCCAACTTCAAAACAAAACTTTCGAACAATGCAATAAGTAGTTTTGTTCAATATTAATTTGTTATATTCAACATTCATTAAATAAATTTGACAAGTAAATGAACACTAAAATTATACATCCGTAGAATTATTTTCAATTAATGTATATCACATTCCGGACAAACACGAAACAGTCGTTCCATAGAATATATAATTAAAAATAAAATTATGTTTTGTATATCGTACGAAATAAAAGAAATTATCACAATATCCTCTTTTTCATTTACAAGTTCTGGTAAACTAGTTTCCATTGGACTAATAACATTCTCAACACGCCTATCTAATTTGCATTGAATTAATATGATTAATAGCCTGCTATGTTTTCTTCCGTTAAGTGATGATAGGAATACAAACGCTTTAAAGATCTCTCTACCTGGACCGATAACAAATCCGTAATTACACCGTTTAATTTCCGTGTTAATTAGTGCCTTATACTAGAATTACACTTGGTCGTTCATGATAAACTCCTTAAGGCAAAAATAAAACCTAAATATTTTGTTTAGACTATTCTGTTGATCAATGTAGTACAGTTTACCCGATTAACAGTTTGACTTTGATGTACGAATTCGTGTATGAGATCAAAGGCATCGAGCTTGGCAGTTACAGAGAAAACTCTACTCTGATCTACGTGTTAGAAGATAAAAACCCTAGGTAAGAATAAAGGTGAAAATACTGGTTTGTTTAGCATTTTTCTTAAGATAAAATATGATAAACCGTTAAAAATGGTGTAAAACAGGTAAAAGATGAAAGAAAGGTAACACGGTAACATGTACAAAAGCGATCTTGTTAATCGCTCCAATAGTAAAAGTCACGGTAGTTTTATGAACACATTACTACAACAATTAACAATTTCGATTTTTCTCTTTGATAGTAAGTCTTATGTCAATGTGTAAAGTGAACAAGTTGTTTTTGTAACGAGAAATAGTTTTACCTGCGCTGTTTTCATGTATAAACCTTCGTCTCACAGCAGTGATCTATACACGTTAGTGGGTAGGCGCAGATTTATTATTCAGCGTAGTATAACGAAAATGAATTCTTGATGTTTGTAAAAACAAAATCATTAATTTGGCATTAACAACCAATTTGATCTTAATTTAAAAAATGTAAAGTTGTCAACAAAATATCTTGGCAATATATAACGAAATATTAGTTTAATATATACCTTCGATAATGCATTATTAAAAACACGTGTGAAAGTGTGAAAGGCAGCATACCTCTGATCCGATACGTAGTTTTAAAGTATTAAAGTATTTTTGGTAAAATATGTACTGTGCTGTCAAAAAAGTCATAACATTCTGTAACAAAGCGTTGTTATTAACCTGACCCTCTGGTATACATGAAATATTAAATAAGGCTGTAAACCAAATAACTGACCACGAATCTATACACATACAATATAAAACACACACAAGTAGAACTTGATCAAGTAGGCGTAATACGTAGTGTTACGGTATAAAAAATTGACAATATACTGACATCATAAAATTATGTCTGTTCAAGACGAACTCGCTGGCTAAATTTGTATAGTGGTCTGGTGTTACTTGTGAACATGCTTGAACACATTATTTTGATTGCAAGCTTATAGTTCTTGTTCTCTTCTAAATACCATGCGCTTTGAACCACCACCAGCACTATATATTTTAAATACAATCAAATGTTGGCCATATATTATAAATAGAAATCCAAAAACCAAACTATAGGCACCCATCTTTATAATTGCTTACAAATCCATTCTGATTTTATGAAAATCATTGTAATTAAAGCTCAGGTCGTACAAAAAACAATGTGTATGCAAATGACATGTTCAACCAAAAGTAACACTAGGCCATTGAAGCTCTGTTTTAGAGCGGACGGATCTAGTCTAGAGGTTACATCTCTCTTTACATGCTATAGGCACAGCAGCCACAGATGTTATAGACTGACACGAGTTCGATTCCCAAGGTAGGACGACTTAAATCCAATCTGTGTGTACCGATGATTTTCAGAGTGGAAACAACGTTTGTTTTTTTCATTAGACATTTATATGCACGCCAATAAAAGGAGCTCTTATATTCTATATATTTGTGTCTTTCTCAATATTGCTTCACTCAATGACGTTCTGAATTGGCCATCAAAGAACATAACATAATTTCGAAATTAAACCACTAATTACTCGAGTGCACCTCATAATGATCTACAAATATTACAAAGAGGACATATTTAGCTAAATATTGTTTTTAAATTTTCTTTTACATTTTGCAGTAACAAAACGAGTTATAAAAATTTGCAGTACAATTGACTCGCAGTGCACTAGTCAGGAAATGGACCATTATTTCCATAGATCGTTTTTGAACTACTTGTAAAATAATGTCAATTAATAACTTTTACTTTAAACAAACCACTGTGTTTCTTGCTACCGCCTATAAACAACTCATCAAATACCAGATAGACCAAAAATCGTTTGGCCTTAAAGCAGCTAGACTATTTTTCCAAATTTCCGTCAGCGGCCAAGTACGCCTATGCTCTATTGTTACGTTACGAGCACATGTTTTTCCAGTTTTATATTTACAGCGATTTTAATACATGCACACCTGTAGATCAATGGGGTCGAAAAATGATATTGTTGATGGGTACAACACTGTGATTAAGCGATGGCTAATGAGCTCCATCAAACGTCTCTAATGACATCGAATTCAATCCTCTCTTCGTTTAGTTGCAACTAATCATAGTGTAACGCGACATTTCATGCAATGAGGTTTAACCAAACGTCAAATCGGCAAAATCACTCTTCTGTAATGGAGGACATAAAATCATATATAGCATCTTACGATCTTTAATTAAAGTAACTGTGCCTTCAATTTGTACTTTGAAAATAGTTCAACACAGACAAAACTTTTCTCAAACAGGACAAGATTAATTGAAGTTAATTTTGAATGGAAAATTTCAAAAATTTGAACAAATAATTCTATTTAAATCAGTTTATCAAAAAGATATCCAACATAAAACGATAACGATCCATTTGAAATAAATATTTTTAAAATATTCTAATCGTGAGGATTTAATTGAGTTTTTACTGGTAAAATCAATAATATTTTCTTGATTAATATCGTCGTTTTAAAAGCAAACTAATTGATTTGGGGAATGTAACGGTTACGTGTACTTACTGTGTAAAGCGTTTTTGGCATAGACGTATAATTGCTTGATTGATTGATTGATTTAATGCTTGCGTAAATAAGAGTGAGCAATATTTCAGGTATATTCTGTATAATACAAAATTACAAACAATAAATCAAATAGGGTTAATATATGCCCAGAGAGAACAAAAATAAGGCAGCCACAGGAAAAGTACCGAGTATTAAGTAGGAGCCGAGAATTTTGCTTTTTGTAGCGCTTGCAATGAGCCTATATACAGTCCAAACATGTCACCATCATTCTGTCGTCCGCGGTCAGGCCTTCCGTGTTATAACTAGAGAACCCTCGGCGAGAGGGCATTTGGGACGCGATGGGGTCTTAGTTTTTGTATCCACCGAACTGCATAGCGCATCCTCGGATAGCGGTATGGGTGCCCAATTTATGGAGAATATCAGGTTTTTCGGCTACATACAATAAATAATTCATCAGTGTCTTTCTGTGTTTCCTGTATCCGCAATTTATTTTAAATATCACTACTGTTATAAAATATACAAGTTTATTTGCGTATGTTGAAACTAGTTTTGATCCTTTGAGTATAATCCTTTGCTAGATGAAGCATTCTTATTATCACAGTCCCTGCATCGTCCACTTCATTTAGATTACAGAAGGAGCAAAGACGTTGTTCACGGGCACTTATTTATATCTTCCACGTTCTGTTTCAAGACTGTGGTCGGCTATCATCGAAAGTTTGAGATGAATTTGCGATTTTCATAGTTCGAATCGGACAAATAAAATTCTTTTCCTAAGTTGTTTTTAAAAAAATTATATAGAAAGATTTTATTTTGATCTTTTAAGCATACATGTTCATATAAAACGTTAACAACTCATCTTTAATATATGGTTTTATTATCCGTTGTCGTTATTTACTGACAGAAGGACAATAGTGAACTTTTATTTTATATGATATGTAAAGTGCCAGTGATGTAACTTATTTGAAGCCTTATAGTTCGTACTATATTAACATATAATCCTGAGATGTTCTTTATGGATATATTCTTGAAGGTCTACAGAGCAAGATGTAGAGCTTCTAAAAATCAAAAAAATATAGATGAATTATCACATATTACGTGTCAATATAAGTAAAAACCCAATTTGAAAAATTGCAACTTAATTTAATAAAAAAAATGTACTAAGAACAAAAAAGTCCTCCACAAACTTACTGTTTAGACAAGAACTTAGTATATTACCCATATAATCATTTATTATAACACAATCAATCTAATATTTTCAATATTAAATAACAACCAGATTATTCCACTACTGAAGGAAGCATTTAGTCTCACTATAATATTAAACTTGGAAGGACACTACTCATGGTTCACAAATGCCAAAAAATATTATCAAAGAAAACAACTTAAATTTGGATATAATGCGCCATGTAAAACTTTAAAAAGACAGATTTAAACTTAAACGAAGGTGAAATAATGTGTTATATACTATCATAGTAACTTAGTTCAATGTAAAATAAAGCACCTAAACAAGGAAAACAAACATTGGTTGTATAATGTTATAAATATCAAAGATGAAAAGTTTTATTAAACCCACCCAAATAAAGAAACTGAAAAATTACTTTCTAAATTTAGGAAAAGCGACCATAATATGATAGAAACAGGAAGATATACACATGTTCCCCGTTGTAGAGACTGTGCAACCAAACAGAGGCTGAATTTCATTTCTTTTTTAATGTAAAGTTAATAAGTTGCAACATTCATTATTACATTAAAATTGATGGTGAGTTTACAGACAAGAGCAAACTGAACAACTAGCTATTATACTAAATCCCTGAAATAATGTAGGCATCTCTTTTTTTTTATAAAACTGAGTGTGTAATTTCAGTCTACCTTTTGAGTGTATTTACGTAAAATTTTGTGTACGAAATTAAACATTTTGAGTGCATATTTTAATTTTGACAGCGTAATTTAAAATTTTGAGTGTGTAATTTGTGATAATATTTTGAATCATACTTTTGACGAGAACGGCGTACCATACGATTGCTCTACATGCTTCGTAAATTTTCCTCAAAAATGGACTTTGGAAAGGTCCATATAAAGCGTATTGCATAAAGTGTGACGTTTTCTTAATGCGGAACATACGATTTAAACATCCCCAATAGACGTACGTTAATATTGTACCAGCGGATGCTTATACACTGCGTGTTACCTTGTGTATGTGGCTTTTTTTATCAACAATTCATATCCTTCCATCTCTAATTGTTATTCTGGGAACATACTATGAGGGTTCTTTTGCTCGAACCACAGAACTGCCAACGCGCGTCCCCGGGTGGCGGATAGGGAGGAGCTCTCAATAGAGGGTTGTCATGTTATAACACAGAAAACCTGAACGAGGATCGTATAGTTGGTAACAACCTTGGCAGAATCACTAACGCATACTGTGTTCAAAAGTTATGCTTACGAACTTCTGAACTGGAAAAAATACTCCCGATATTATCAGCTTGCCTTCGACACAATTTACATGGAATCTATAGTAAATTCAAATATTCAACAGAGATTATGAAACTCCGATTAAAATTTATATTAAATATGAAAAATCTATTCTAAACCACTGAAAATCTATGGAAACTGCAAGGCTCCAAAAATGTGCCTAATATACATAGCCAATATACATATGCTAGCGAATGAGATTTATAATTCTATATACTTTAAACCAAAGATTAAATTGCACAATATCTGGGACTAGTATAACTAACTAGATTTATAGGTTCCTGACAATATTGCGATGGGTGTGACAACGAAAGTGTTCTAATAATGTCTGCAAATGTCTCTCCGTCATTCAGCTTGACATTATTATACAAACAGTCGACTGATTACCACTTATAAAAAACTAATTTGAAGCTGGCTGCACTTGATCTTCAGAAAAATGTCAATACCGTATGAAAGTGTAATAATTTCGTAGATTGTAGAAACTATGTTTGATTGTTGTATGTTAAAGCATCACACAGTTTTAACCTAGCTTTTTGTGTAACGTGGTACCGATGATTACATTAAAATTGAGGTTGAGTATTATGTAGGAATTTTTGTTAGTGACTTATTTGTTTATTTTGAAAATTCCATAGATTTATTATTATCACTGTTGTATACACAGTATTTTTATAGATGTAGTTCCATTTGAAATACAGTATGTATGTAGTGTTCACTTTAAATTTGTTTTAAAGTACGTTGTATCTTTATAAGAATTTATGCATTTTTAAACCTTAGGCTGATTAAAATTTGGCGTTATAAAAATGCGATATGTGTTTTTAGTGTTGAATTTGTAAATTTTAATGGTTATTTTAAATCTTCAAGACGGAAATAGCAAATGTTTGCGACTTTTTACGCAAACACATAACAATAACAGCCGTTAATTCGTTTGCACTTAATAAACTATCAATAACATAACTAATATTATTCATAACTCATTAATAATCACTACGAGGTTATACTATTACATCAAAGGGTGTTACAAATTTTTAATTATTTTTTTCATTAACAACCTACTGAATAACAGATATGTTATAAACATTGACAGAACAGTGTTACAAACATTGTAAAACAACTCACAACTAAATGTTTATTAATAAATCCTCTTTGTTCATTTCTAAAGCCATGCTTGCTGTCAACATCAAAGTAAAATTGAAATTATGACTACAATTTTCGATTCATTGATTTAGATCAATATTCTTTGACATTAGCTGTTGTCTTTCATAAACAGCATAATCTTATTTTTGCTAAACAATTTCTATTGATTACTCCTAGTTCATTGGGTGTATTTAAATTTTGCGAATCATTTGATATCATTGAAAAATTTATACCCTCAGTTACTTTTTTTCAATTTTCACAACTTATTTTTCGAAATATTTTTAAACTTATAGATATTTTTGAAATTGTAAATCTGTATTCGAGATAGCCGTAAATATAATATATAGTTAATTGCAGTTGAATGTTTATCTCCAAAACAACTTGTTAACAGGGATATCATGACGTTTTCCAGAACTCTCAAGTTGTTACGTTTCTTGGTGTATCTCTTTTTAGTCGACTTTATTACAACAATAAAAACTAGATATGGTAGAAGTTTTAGAAGTTTGATAAAATAATATCAAATATAAATTTGAACAAAGGAACAGATTAGGGTGTGCTTGTGGTGCCAGCCTTACACATTGTTTGTTGTTCTGTATTGTAGTGATTCCATTGGCCAATATATGTTTGCAACCAATGATCTTTTACATAGTCGTTGAATATGACAGTGTTGCTGTCTTCTGTTTGATGGTCATCAAGTGCACGGAACTAAAACCAGGGCAGTAACTAGGGCAAGAAAATAGAGGAGGCATGGGCTTGGGGGCTAAGGCCCCTAAAAGTGGTTTGGTCCGGGGGCCTGCCCTCGGTAGGAAGAAAATTTAGCAAAAATCAACGTAAAATTACACATTCCCCCCCCCCCTATTTTAACAATATTGAATTAAAACTATCGGCTAATAAATCTTTGAAGGATTGATTGATTGGATGTCTGCTTTACGTCCAGCGAGCAGTATTTCAGCTATATACAGGACGGGAACAAGTTAACAAACAATAAATCAACGGAAAATGGAAGTGGGATGGGTCACATGGAATACAATTTTGACTGCCACTGGAAAAGTATGTAGTTTTGGGTAGGGGCGGAAAATTGAGCCTTTTGTAGCGGCTACATTGAGCCTACTCTTTTTCGAAATCTACAAATGGGGTCTTTATCGTGCAAGGAGCGTGGCACTCTCCAAACACGTTATCCACTACGGTCCGCGGTCAGGCTTTCCGTATTATGACCTGATAACCCCCTCCTCCCCCAACGAGAGGGTCTCCCTTATCCGCCATTCGGGGACGCGCTGGGCTGCTCTGTGGGTCGAGCACTGGGAACCATCCCTGTATGGTCCCAGCTCTTGAAGGAGTGGAACATGATACAGTTAGTAGTATTGTAGTATAGTTATAAGTATACATATGGGACTAGTATAACTTGATCAATAGGTTCTTGATAATACATAGACACAAATTAATTCCCTAATATCATTTCATAAATATAACAATGTTTGTATAATAAGCCTTTGAATACATAGTTATTTAATGAGTGCAAAGAAAAAGAAAGTTGTAAAAAATAACCAAAATAAAAATTTTTTTTGGTTCGTTCTCCTGTTTTGCAGGGAATCCCACCCAAGTATTTATATAACTTCAATAGAGGAGTACCTCGACGCATACTCTTAATTCTTATGGCAGCATAATTCTGTACGGACTCGTATAGGTTGACTCCTCCTGAGTTCAACTGTCAAAGATAACACTTCCATACTCATGGATAGGTCTAACGAAGGCTATATTCAATCGTTTCTATCAATATTATACTTAAGCGTGCGCAAGATATTCAGTCTGGCACATGCTTTTGTATAAATTTCATTTATATGGTCTCTCCAACATCAACATCTTGGCAGCAAGTTCCCTTTTAAGCCAAAATGTTTATGATTATTTGTGTTTTCCAAGGCAATACCATTTAAGTGCAAAATTTGAATATTGTTTTCATTCATGTTTTCTAGTGAATACCATAGATTTCGTTTTACTGACGTTAAAGGTTACGCCCCAGTCGGTGGTCCATTATGAAGACTATCTAGGTCTGATTGTTAAGATTCTGTAGCTGCTTCCTGATCGTCAACAATACAGTAAAACAAAGTATCATCAACAAATAGTTTGATTTTATTAGGAACCACGTCAACTATGTCATTGACAAACATAAGAAACAGATAAGGACCAAGTATTGATTCCTGTGGGACACCAGAGGTTTCCAAGTTGAGTAATAACCATCCATGCAGACTTTCTGTTTTCGCTCGGAGTTTGCAGACCAATTCAAAAAGTTCCCTATAATTCCATATTTACCCAATTTATATAATAGTTCCTTATAGAATACGCGGTCAAATACCTCGGAGACATAACAAAATTTGAATCCAATATCTTCCCAATATCTAAATACTTCATGATGACATCGTAAATAATTCACAATGAATTGACAGTCGAATCCTTGTGTCAAAAACCTGATTGGTCATTTGTCAAGGTTTTATTTCGTAAAAGATAGTTATGGAGTTGTTTAAATATTATGCTTACCAAACAAATTAGTTACTGAGTTCGTCTATAGTAAGAAGCATAATCACTTTCTCCTTTCCAATAGCAGTAACATTAGCCAATTTACAGTTGCTCGTCTGAGATACTAAGAGCAAAACGAAGCGGCCGTTTGGCCAATTCAGTAAAGACCATCCTACCAATTCCGTCAATTATATATTTAGGAGACATCAGATCAGTATATACATGTATATAAATTTTGTTTAATTTACCATTAACTTCCTACATGTTTAAAGACTTAATTTAATTACAGCATGATTAATTATCATGAACTTTTAATAAATAACAAATTAATATGTATAAAATATCACAAAACGGAAATAAGAAATGAAAACGAAATAGTTAAATTCTTACACAATAACACTGTCATACAAATTGTACATGTTATATTTTGGGTATAGGTAACACCCGAAATAGATTAAACATGCAAAGTAATGTATAATTCCACCCGATACAAACACAGCTGTATTTACATGTAAACAACCACAAAAAGCTAAAAACGTAGTCCAACCTTCAGTGATGCTCAGCTTGAGATTCTTATTGTGTTTAAAAACAAATATCCGTATTATTTAGCAAACTATTAAATACTACGACAAATGCAAAAAAAAAACACAAAGCATGGAAACTATATGGTAAACTCTGCTAACTCGAACGTGCATGAGCTTTAAGTAAAACAAAAAAACGGTATAGTTTTATAGTCGGAATGATAGGAAAACTGATGATGTATACGTTAAGATCATCCTATAGGATGGCCCTAAGTCATCATATTTGTTGAGGGGGGTGTTCCCGGAATGCCAACATTTTTAAAATCACATAATTAAGTTTTGTTGTTTTAGTGGTTACAAAGAGGTACAACAAGGGGTGTAGGTATAATCATAGGTAAAATCCACAGAAAAGGGTGAATTTAAAAATTTTAAAATTACATGTATTTAGAACTTATTATTATTATGTTATTTAGGTAAAAATGAATAATAAATTAAATAATTTATATTTTAAGCATCACACTTAATTTTGTTTAAAATGTGAAAATTAACAAATTGATTATAATATAATGTATTAATTACTATAATTATATGTATAGTAAGTAAGAATACCATGCTGCTTAATTCATGAATATTAAACTGTGACTACTGCGTACACTTTAGGAGGCAACAACTTAGTCTTCAATGATTATCTTTTCCGGATAAAAACTACCCGTGGTGAAAGAACTTACTAAAAATTGAAATATACCAGCATGCCCATCCAGTAACAACACCAAGAACGACACTATTACTGGACTAGGACAGCACCAACACCGTCACTCTGCAAACAAAGCAAAAATTGTATTTGAAGACATCATGCACCTGATATCGACCAAATTCCATGAAGAACTAAGACCAATACCAGCTATCTACCAAGAAGTTTAGTCAAAGCATGACATGTGGGCGACGATTCGAGAGAAGTGGTTGAGAAGATACCGACATTCAACTCTGCAAAATCAATATTGTACAGAGCAGGCAGACACCCAAGTTACCCACCACTATTTCAGACATCCAGCTTGATGGCAAGTGGACACAGACTACAACTTGAGACCGATTCCCACTATTCGACGACACTACACAAGGACAACGCATCCTTGCCTGCGCATCGACAGAAAACCTGACTCATATTTCTGCTTCAGACTGCATCTTCTGTGATGGGACCTTCTACACATGCCCATTACTTTTCAACCAGAACCTGATATAATTTATAATTTTAGTATTAATTGACTGAAGGCAGAATTTTTAAATTCACAATGCAAATATACAAATACTATCACTGAATATAAAATAATTACACCAGTACAATATTACACAATTTTACCTTTACAGTTAATTAATACCCTGTATGGGGGACCCCTTAATCCTCACTAATGAGAGCCTACAATGTTCTTTGATCTTTCAAAATGTTGGCATTCCGGCACACAGCCGTCCTAAAGTTGGGATAAAATCTAGGACATATCCCAACTAATAGGAGGTGTTTCGATGAACCAATTTAGGACAAAGATATATCTTAAGACTATCTTCAGATAGGTCTTTGTTTGAAAACAGCTTCATTAAACATACCCCCGAAATTTGGAGATAATTGTTGCAGTTGGGTAAATGGGAATACCCGTTTTTTCAAATATAGAGTTATAATAAAAAACCAGATATACCTTTTTATGTGTAAACGAGTTGAACAATAATAAAGATATGCAGAAGATATTATCGACCTTAAGTGTCTTACTGTTTTATGATTGATTTCACATTTAAAATCCGAAAAACTAGTCCTGTTCATATTAAAAATGAAAGGCTGATCGGTTGCTACAACACAAAGATATTGTTTGTTAGAAAAATAATATTAATTTATAACTTGTTTGATGTAACAATAATTTTGTAGTGCCTAATTTTATTGACGCCATGTTTTCTATGTTTAGCTTTTATCATAAAATCGGAGTAATTATAATTTCCCTTTAATGTGAGGCGTTTCTTTTGAAAATGTATCTGATTAAATTAAATTGATTTTTTTTTAAAATTAAAATCTATATGCGATTGTTCGTATTTATTTATTAAAATGGAATTGAATTTCAAAAAAGTACAATCACGTAAAACCAACAAATGCGTGTACTAAATAATTAAATAACAAAAGGTCAGGTGAGATATTTCTATTACTTGGCGGCCGTTGTCGTCGTCGGCCGTAAACCATTCACATATCTATAAAGTCACCCGGAACCAAAGTTGGCAGGATTGTTCATTGTGTGGTATACAGGTGCTGATCGAATACCACGACTGCCATGCCATAATAATATTTAAACCAGATTTTGCAGGACCTGTCATGGACTGTTCAGGCCAACCAGAAAATGTGAAAATATTATGGTGAGAACACGTTAACAAACAATAAATCAATTGGAGAAAACTAGAAACGGTGTGGTGGATAATCGAGTTCGAGTTAAACTTCGAGTTAGAGTTCTACTTGAACTTTGAGTTAAAAAGAACTCAGAAAATTTTGGTTTGATCTGATTAAAAACTTTTGATAAACCATACATGTTCGGTAAACTGTGGCAAAATCGAGAAATTGAGTTGCAACTCAGCAGGTTATTGTTCTTCAGATTGTGTTGTAATTTGTGTCTTACACAGGCTTGGTCTAGTCTTTATTTTTTTTTTAAGTTTTGGGGGTGGGGCAAATTTATAACTTTGTATTTTTGGAGGTCTCCAGATTCATAAATTTGCATAACGTAAAAAAAACTTTATTTTAAGGAATTATTTATTTACCAGATATATACATGTATATAATTATTAGGTACAATACAAAATTGTATTTTGGGGATATTTTCCCTATTCTAGAATATATTCTGTAAGAAAGAAATTTATACGTACCACAACTAACTCCGTGTGCTATCAGGCTACCATATTTTATATGCTGATGCACAAGAATAGAATAAACAGGAATCTATTTTGCTAAATTGTAGACTCTTTGGTTCAAGGGCTTACTACAGCCTGACTCTGTACTCCATACACCCGTCAAATATTCTGTGCTTTCTTCTTTTCTGGAATTAAATTTAACTTCTTTGTAATAAAAATATAGTAAAATGACTTGAACCAAAACACATTAAAAGAATAGGTACAAATCAAAACAAATTTAGAGCAAGTTATCGCCCTTATGGGCCAAGATAATACAGTGGACAAATCAATTTACAATATAACAAAAGATAAAATTATTACACGTTTTACATACATTAGAGGTTTTAATCGATGCGGACCCGCAGTTTCATTGACTGCTTTATAAATTCTTATACAGAAGTAAACACAGGCTTCATTAGGATAAAGAATGTATTCATCCCTGTTTAAGTTAATAAAAAAGTTAATACCGGTAATAGTCATTTAATTAAAGAGAGTTTCTTGTATCAGTTTTTTGATTTGACAATCCAAAAGGAAGTGTAACTCATCTTCTAAGGATATTATATTTATACATGTATATTAATTAATTTATAGAAAAATTCAGCGTCTTTCAACGAGTTTTAATTACAAAAGATCCTTATAAACACTGTTTAAGCTATTTTAAAAAGCGGTGTCTGGTAAGCATAAAAACTATAACTAAAAAATATAAATATGACTTTTAACTCGAAGTCTAACTCGGAGTTTAACTTTTTAACTTAGATGACCAACTCGATGTGTAATTCGACTTCCAACTCTAACTCATGATCCACACACCCACTGGTAACAACGTTACCACGTGATCTGTCACCGTCAAAGTATAGAGCGAGTCGGAACATTTTGCGTTTTGTAATGAACTAAAATGCGGCTACTCTTTATCGAAATGTTTTAAAGAATTTCTGAGTATCCGCGAAGCAGCGTGGCACTGTTCTAACATGTTACCCACTATAGTCCAAGGTAATGCTTACCATGTAATAAACATACCCCTTTCCATTTTCAACAAGAGGCGACCACCTGGGAACACGCGCTGTGTACACGATTCGAGCTCAGGGAACCCTTCCATTCCAGAACTTTGATCAGGTTATTATTGCAGGAATTTGCATCTATATATAATTCTTGGGATATAATAATTCACGATTTATTTAGTAAAATAGTTGGTGTATCGATTTTCTAAAACTTTCAGTCACAATCTCTCTTCGTCTGTAACAAAACATTACAGAAAAATGCATGACCTAGTACTAAAACCAAGAAAGAACGGGTTAAATTGGGATTATACATTTTAATGTTAACACTTTGTAAACTGACTTCAAAGGTGGAAATCCATTTCTACATGGACAATTACTTTTGTTATAAAGACATCACACGGAAATGTGTTTGATCTTTGTCCAACGTTATCTGTGGACAAATCAATTTCAATGTGACTTATAAAAGTAAAATCGAATATGGTACAACCTGGTGTGAATACTGAGATAAACATTCCCTCTCACAATAAATACGGGTACCCAACACAATAAATACTGGTACATCTATTGTATGTTTTTGAACTCACAGTCATTCTCGGGTTTTATTTAAAAATAACGTTCAGTGTTTTTATGACATGTTGAATTGCTTCTTCAAGTATCAGCGAGCAGTATTCAGTTATATTCAGGACGAGAACAGTGAACATCAAATTAGTGGAATGGACCAACAGAAAATGAGAACTACCACTAAAAAGTACAAACAGTTGGATAGTGACCTTTTAGACTTGTTGTATTTTGTTACATTGACTATATTCTTCTTAGAGATGTCTTAAATGTACAAGGATTTTGGCAATCTCCAAAGAAGGCACCCACTATGGTCACAGAAAAGGCTATCGGCTATCCGTTTTTAACTAGCCAACGAGAGCGCATCACTTTCTGACAACTGTGGTCATTTTATGGGTCGAGTCTCGGGAACCTTCACAAGTACACAGTCCCTGTCTTGATTGACCTAGATTCTTAAAATGTTTTCTCGCCTTTGAAATCCATTTTTTTCAGGTTGGATGTTAACATAGTTCTTTTTATGGCATTCGAAAGTAACATTTTATCTGTTTTCTTCCTTAAAATGATATTTGTGAATATTTGAGAGAGCTCTGTCCTTTTAAAGGGATGCTGGACAGCGCCAAGACTTTAAAACATTCTTCCTCTGAATCGAATAAGTATTATGGGACTGTGGGTAAGAATTTTTTCTTCTATATTGAACCAAAATGTTATTTTTGTTTTTGTTTTGTTTGTTTGTTTTTTGTTTGGTTTTTTTTTTTGTTGTTTTGTTTTTTGTTTGTTTTTGTTTGTTTTTTTTGGTTTGATTTTACTGTGCGGATACAATATTTACAATGTCAGGGAACGATTTAGGCTCTAGTTTGTCAAAGCATGGATAACGGGTAAACAATTGCTAATTTGCAGATATCGTTGACGCTAACTGAAGAAACAGGAGTTAAATCATTTTAGTTGCTTAGAGTATATTAGTTTTTACGGAGGCTGCCCCACCGTACTCTGCACATGAACCCTTGTCAAATTATTCTGCCCATTTAACATGAAATTCTGAATCCGCCCCCTGATTCTTAGAGGGATTAGAATACTTATCTCTTCACAGCTTTTTAAAGGAAAGATTTTTCTGGGATATATTCTTCGCTCCTCGCCCCACCCCAATGCTTTTCCCGATATGTGTGATCATAAAAGGTGTTAGAACGGGAGAGAACTGCATACATAAAAACATGTAATGGTTTCGATACACATGACCTATTACAAACCAAATATAATATTCAATATTGGACTTTTGAAGAAGTCAATAAGCTTTAAATTGACCTTGTAGGACGATATTGACCGACGACGAAGTCGAAGGTCAATATCTTTCTACAAGGTCCATATAAAGCAAATTGACCGAATTAAAAATCCTTGTTATATTACATTATACAATTAATGACGTTGATGTAGGTCGCTATCAGGATATATTACATATGGTGTGTTAAGTCATAATTTTGATTGGTTCGTGTAGACAATGTCCCCCCAAAATATTCTGTGTATATATTCTATTTCTAAAGCATATTTAATGCTTGTTACTATTTTTAAAGCATATTTAAGGCATGTTACTATTTATAAAGCATATTTAAGGCTTGTTTCTAAAAATAGATCCGGATATACTCTTCCGACTCATTATTCTAAATTTAAATAAATAGAGAAAAATTCATATGTAATATAACAATTAAGGATAATTATCAGCCAGAAAAAATGTAATATTCACCGAGCCGAGTATAAAAAGTCAATTATTTACTCTTACATTTACAGTATATTTTATAATTACAGATGATTAAATAACCACTAAAATTGAAATTTATAGTTATGTTGGAACAGTTATGGAAAAAACAGGCTTAAACTGGTAAAAACCAGGTCAATATTGGATTCCGCTGCACAGTTGTCAAGCGGAATCCAATATTTACCTGGTTTTGACCAGTTTCGGTCTGTTTTTATGCAATTTTAGTACTGTTGCAATTTGTCGTGACCCGAAAGTTGTTTTTAGACCAATCATAAACACGCTTAATTCTTGCGGGTTCGATTTTCACTGCAGGCAGGGTGTACTCGACTCCAATCTTAATTGACAAGGATTGCCTACCGCAGGTCGGGGGTTTTATCCGGGTACTCCGGCTTCCTCCCCAATAAAAACTGGACGCCATGATTTAGCTGAAAAATTGGCGTTAAACACCATCAAACAAACAGAAATAAAAAGAATAAAATATTGTTCACGAAATCCATCTTTTAAGACCTGAGATTAAGTGCTTGGAAATCGCCAGAATGCAGATTTTTGCCGTATTTACCCCCAGAGCTTCCTGGAGTTTTAAGCGGCTCCCGAACCCCCTGCCGTAAAACCACCTTTGAGAGGTGGATAGGATCGCTACGCGATCCTGATTAGCATTCCGCCGTACCAATATCAAATGCGATGCTACGCCTTTATGACTCATGTACAGTTATAAATAATGCATATATCTGATTAGTTTTTCTATGCTATATATTTTCAACAAGAAAGACAGCGATAGCATTAACTTTTATATATTAACATTTAAATATCATACAATTAAAATACAACAACAAATCACTTATTAGTGGTGGTCTGCTGTACACCTGCCATATTGTGTACTAGTAAATCGATCAAACCGGAAATCCGGATCTATATTTAGTAGTTCATGCCTAACATATTCTTTAAAAATAGTAACATGCCTCAAATAGTCTTTAAATATAGTAACACGCCTCATATATTGTTTAAAAATAGACAAATATGACTTTGGTGACGGAAGTGACATTTAGCCAATCAAATTTCAAGAAATTTACTCATATGTAATACTTCCCGATATTTCCATCGTTAGATAATATCCGATGTGAAATTCTAGTGACAGCGACATGGGAGAGGGTATGGTTAATTAAAAATATTATGGCAAGTTTATAAACTTGAACTTCGCAATTATTTTAAAAATAGTGCAGAAAGACAATACTGTCATGGTTTTTTTTACAGATAATAGGATTATTGACTAGTTTTAATATTAATTTTTTTCAAGCCAGGGGCGGATACAGGATTTTCAAAAAGGGGGGAGGCGTAAAAAGGGGATATCGGAAAAAGAAGGCCACGAACAAAGGTTTTATAGTGTTCAGTAACCTTTATTTGGTACAGTATATACAACAGAGATATCATAATAAACGAATTAGTACCGTTAATGCATTAATTTATGGCGACGATGAGCGGGGATTACATTTTTGCCTTTGGCGCTGGTTGTTACCCTCCCTGTTCTCTCTTTTTTCCTTTCTTTTTTTTAAAGGCGGGGGGGGGGGGGGCGTACGCCCCTACGACCCCCTCCCCCCTGGATCCGCCACTGAAAGCTATTTGTTTTTATAAGCTCACCTACAACACCGCTTTTGGCGTCCGTTGTCGTTAAATAATCTTACCTGAACCAGTGTGTCAATTACATCAAGCCACAATTACCTTATAAGTGTCTACTCCCAAGTTGTATCGATTATGCCTGTGTCACAACGATATGGCCACCAGGACTAAAATAGATTATAGTAGTCAGCGTATCCTTGTGACTTATATCGTTAAAACTTTAAGAGTTACAGAAAACACTATAGTATTCAAAATGAATAGCCAAAATATCTCAGAATTGTATGAATGGTCTGCATTTGTGTGACAACGCCCTTTTCTGATAATATTTAGACTTTGTCTTATCTCTGAAAACACAAAGAATCTATAAAAGTTTCATCAATTTCTATCCAGTAGTGTATGTGGTTGCGGATAAGAGATGAGTTCCCTTACGTGTATGACAAATTCCATATTTTTCTATGGGAAACCCCAAAAATCATTCCGATTAAAATATAAGGTGCACAATGGGACTATGTGACAAAAGATTATATGAAAGTTTCATTAAATTCCATTCAGTGGTGTAGGTGGAGTTGCGCACAAGAGATGGGTACCCACATATGTGAATTACAAAGTCCATGTTTTGCTGTGGGAAATCCCAAATATTGTTCCGATCAAAATGATAAATAATAGGTGCACAATGGGACTATGTAACAAAGATTCTGTGTAAGTGTCATCGAATTCCATTCAGTAGTGTAGGAGGAGTTGCGGATAAGATAAATTGTAACGGACGGACGGACACCCCCATCACTATTTACCCACCTAGAAGTGTGTATAATAAATAAGTTAAGTATAGTTTATTACAGAATTGAAGTGAAACATACATACAAACTGGTGTGTTTTAAGTGAAAGCCAATAAGCTTAAGTGCCCGTATTTTAATAAGGAACACTAGCATCCTCTGTTTAGACGCTTAAGGTGTTTTATTGCATGTAAACCCTTTGTGTAAGTAATATGTGTTCGTAACTTTACTCATGGCGTGTTCGTGCGGAAGATCTTTAGCTCAGTCTTCAGAAGAAAAGAGAGAAAAGCGTCTGTGATTTTGCAGGATTTGCAAATGCAGTCTTTGACTACAGTAGACAAAATTCCCCGTTCCTATGAAATTTTTAGCTTGTAGAAGATTAGTTAAAGGGTTTTAAGTATGGCTGATAGATTGTACACACTCATGCAAATAGCCACTAGCTGAAGTTGACATGGTTAAAAATCAAACAGTTTATTTCACAGTTTTTTTAATTATTCGATAAACTGTAGGTGGTAAAAGAATTGTTGCAGAACACATTGTCTACAATGGGACTGTTAAAATTATTTTATGTTACATTCCGATAAGGTATATGGCATTAAGTCTATTTGATATTCATGACCTGTAGAAGTTTTTTTAAGGGTTCACTCTCTTGATGTCACTTTTATGATTCTGCTGTTCTACTGTCCGACTAGTTGTTAATAGAAATAGTGTTCTTTTTAACTTGTTTTTTAAAGTCAGTTATATTGAAAATTATGTATCTTTTGCAAAATTTATGTTGTCAAACAAAGATACTTTGCAAACGTTTGGTCTAATGTTGAGTTGTACATAAAATAAACAAAATGTGACTTTTTTAAGTGCGATTTTTTTCCCGGAAAAAATCCTATATACAGATAATTCTAAGTACGCGGTGGCTATGAATTCTTTCTTATAAAGACAATGTGCAAATTTAGTAGATTCATTTAAACGGGTTAAGAGGAATTGTGCACTGAACAGTGACGACTCCACGGACGCAAGAAGTGATTGCTATATATCCAACAGGCGAAACAAATCTACAAAGGAAGGAAACGACAGGCCTCAGTTATAATCATTCTCATCCAATATAAATACAGTGTAACTCTAAGTCTATAACGGGTAATTGGAAACTTTTTGGTCACACAACTGTCTATTTTTATGGGGGACAAGGATTTCTGGCACGTCCGTCCGTCACACCTCACGTTTACATATGCGTTGATTTTTTTATGTAAAGGTGACTTCACATCTTAATGAAACTTGATACACAATTACAGCATGATGAGATCTTCTCACTGTCAAACTTCTGTAGGGCTATGCCAAATATTTCACGCTTGAGTGAACTTACAAAAGGGAGTGTTTTCCAACATCGGTAAGCGGGGCATCATTGAGACACATTTTCTTGGTTTTTTTTTAAATAAGTTTTTTTAAATACATAATTAATTTTCCAATTCTCAAATATAGTATACACACATGTCAATCTGGTATAACAAAATGTAATGTTCTCTGTATACTAAAGTAAAAGATTCTTGGTACAGTCAATTGACAAAAGTCTTTATCATTGGGTGTAACAGTTCTCTATAAATATCTAATACAAAGCAATATAATTTTGAGAATAATAAGAGTGTTTTAAGCACTTACTATGTTTATCAATACAAAAATACTGCGTTTACTAATCGTTTACAATTGATAGTCACACCTTAAGTGCTCTACAGGGAAATGTTAGACTTACAAAGCGGGATTAAGACGCAGAATGTTTTTTTCTAAACACAATTTTTGATTTCGAATAAAATATTTAATTCTTTATTTACTAGTATTGTATGCTTTATTTACTGGTATTGCATATCCACCCAAAAAGTCAAGCAATACTCAATATTATTACTTGCAGCAGGAAAGACCTCAAGTAGGCGTAATGACATTATTGCCAAATTTGAAAACTTTTAAACTTTCATTTGCGCCATAAAGTATTTTTTGCAAGTGCGCTAATTTAATAAAACTAGTTAAACTAATACAAATCTATACATGTACTTATTAAACCAATATTTTACATTACAGGTAGACTGTGAAATGTATATTCACCGAGTTGATTTTATACAAAACGTACGCGTAGTATTGAATCCAACCATTTAAAAAGCACGATGGACAATTTACCCCATGGAACTAATTGTGGAATATAAAAAGCTATCCCAACTCTAACATCACACAATTAAAATTGAAGGCCAACCAGTTTTGGTTACAATTTTTTGAAGGGAGGGGGGTGGTAATGGGTATTTACTATAGCTCTAAATAAAGTTATTGTTCAAAAAATGCAAAATTACTTGAACAGCGAGTCGTAGAAGTCAGCTCTTAAACATACTTTTACATAAGTTAGAAAATTAATTGACAGGATGGATCATGCCTGTTTTTACGAAGAAACGCATACGATTAAGCAACTGCTTTGTTAGGTCGTGTGAACACTTAAGCTTGTGCCCATATACGGTAATAGAGAAAATTCCAGAATCTAAATTAGATGAATTGATTTTTCGATTTGTCGCAAAATTAAGATACTATTCTTTTGACAACTCTCTGCCTTTGGTTCATTCCTTCACACCGGCTGCTTCGGTAGATATTATTAAAAAAAGCGTTTTGCATCCGTACAAGAAAGTGATATACAAGCATTTAATTAAAACATTGCCAAAAATACAAGGCGAGCAACACATTTTGCAGTAAATTATTCAAGAAGGACATATTCATGTGAAAAGTATGAAGATACGTCTCCCGGTGTAAGGTTTATGATGAAGCAAGATTATACAAAAAGGAGGAAATAAGAAGAACATGTCAGATACACTGAAACACTACAAAAAACATGTAATCAAAACTGGTGAGAGAGAAAATAGCTTTGTTCTTGAACCTCTTTCTAATGTTTGCTTAATGATATTCCCGCTGAACATTTTGCCGAAAATAGAGAGGTTTCTTATTACAAATACACTGTTGATATTCTACTGGAGAATGTTGTAAAATCTAAGAAAACAATAACCGAATTTCACGGAACTATCTGGTCACAGTTTTTTTTAAATGTCTAGTAATTTCACTGCGAATTTATTTCAACTTTAAATGACTTAATGTTAAAATTCCGCCTTTTGTTGAAATACACAAAATCATAATGAAACAGAACTTTTGATTTTATATTGTTGACCGCTGTGAGGTAGACAAAAATGTGGCAATGGTACTGCTATAAAACAAACATTTTAACATTAACCATATTTTAAAATCAACTAAAACGTAGAAAAAAGTTCACATTTGAAATAACTAAAACCTAGTTAAAATAATGTATTTTAATTTATTGAACAGGTAATGCCTATAATAAAACAATATGTACTTTGGACTTCGCTTTATGTCACAATGTATCAGACCTCAAGATTTGATAATCACCTCGGCCGCTGGGTTTGTTGATAATCAGATCGTTAGGATTGAACAATTTTGATATTAACCTCATGCAAAGTCAGTAATTGTGTAATGATATTGGTATTATCAACCGATCATCGGGTGTAACTGTTCTATGTGAATTTCCAATAACAAGATATCAAATATAATTTTGAGGACAACAATCAACGTGTTTTAAGTACTTAGTACAAGTGATTGTTTATAAATACAACAATAATATAATGAAATAATCCCTTACAATTGCTAGTTCTGTCAATTCATTTTAAACCGAAAAAGAAAATTTAAACGAACATTTACAAACGATTTAAACGCTTTGAAGGTCTACACTGTTTAATTAAAGGTGTGTTATTGTTAAGGGGCGGAATGAAAGGCGATAATGAGGGATATGTGACCTTTCATTTACGCCAGATTAAAGGATTTTACATGGAGATATGGTCTAAAGATGAAAATCTCGACAACTTTGACAAAGGCCGTTTGACACCAAATTTACTGCCCTGATGAACCTTAGATCACACGAAACTGTTGAAACCCGCAAAGTTAAAGCGTGAAATTTATATAAAAAATAACTATACAAAACAATTAGGTGTTTTTTGCTTATTGTTTTCCTTTTTTCCCATATTCAAATATACATTTCATATTACCTTTGACAAAACATTAAAAAAAAAGAATTATAACATTTGTTTTCAGACAACTTTCATGATTTCTTTAGTTTTCTTTTGGAAACCTTTTCTATGCTTGTATCCAAATATGTTGCCTGATTTTTAGCTTTTTGTCGTGCAAAGAACGATTTGTGTCTGAAAAATAAGTGGGTATCTGTAACAAGCAAGAAGCTTTTGAAGAACGTTTTGTTCATTTGTCTAAAGGAAGATCGTTTCCAGGTGATGTTCGCGTGAATATTACAAAACTATTAAATTTCACCAATGATTGTGCCACCTGCACTTTTGTCACAAAAAAACAGTGTTGTTATTGAAACGGTAAATTTGTATAATGCATTAAAATACCTTGTATTTTCATGATTTTGAACATGCAATTTCCTAATTACTCACAAATATGCTGAAGTTATCTCGATTAAAAAGCGTTAAATCTTGGCGGAAATTATCTTCACGGAATAAATTGTCGATAAGTAGTTAAAGTTCTGGTCGGGTGCAATGATGAATATTGTGTTGCATTCATTCAACTCAGTTCGCGCATGAAGCCAATAATTAAGGAAAAAGATTAACATGATAAATGACTTCGCAATGTAGACTGGTACTAATTCACATAAAGGATAATAGTATATAATATTGTTGTCGTGCGAAAAGAAATCAATTAAATCGAGAGTTTTCTCAAAAGCAAGAATTTGCAGTGGAATTGTTCCTGCCTTGGACTTCCCTTAGTTTTCCCGGTTCGTTTAATGTTTGCAATTTTTACTAACTATACCTCATTGAAACATTAAGCAAACATTCAGTAATCAATTAGTCAAAGCTCAACATACAGCCTTATGTTCCACATCGTTGAAATAACGTTACATGTGCTTAAGTCGAAAAAGACGTCAGTAAATTCACAATTTCGCAACGACACGTCTTCGTTTTGCTAATCTAAAGCTACCAACTCCCAAAAATAGACTCACAGATAGCAGAATTTTAAACAAGAGTATGTAACATTGAAATCGTAGGTTTGTGATTGAATACATTACATTTTTGTCTTTTATTGACATTTCTCTTGGACAGATAGGCCATTATAACTGTATCGTCTGCATGGACATATAACTATAATTGTTAATGGGAACTATATGCAACTGTTTTACCCGCTCTTCACGAAACTACGACTTCAAGATGGTCTTCGGTGTAAGTTGTGGTCGATTCCAACCTTAACTGAAGTATTGCCTGTTTTCCTGCCGAAGGTAAGGATGTTCATCGGGTTCTCCTGGGTTCTTCACCAATAACAATTGGACGCCATGATATATCTAAACTAAAAATGTTCAAAATGGCGTTGAAACACATTCAAACTAACAAATATATCCCTTTCTTGACAAACGCTTCTACTTTGTTTTAAAAAATTAGGGAAATCAATGATGGAGACAAGTATTCTCCATATCGGCATCAGTTTTACATGCAAAAAAAATCGCCATGGCATTTTTGGCGCGATTTTACGATTTAATTACAATTAGTTGCTCGTAGATCCAATGATTTAACAGATAACGCTTTGTATCTGCATGTCCCCTTTTTCTGCCTGCTTTGGGAATAAAAAAAAATTAATATGATGGCATCGGTACCTAGTGTTCTTTTGATCACGTGCCTGTCAACACCGACATTGGGTTCGAGCCTTAAATCGTGCGGGGTACTATACTATAATCATATTGATAAGGATTGCGTGTTTTGCTACCGAAGGCTGGGCGTTTTCTCCAGATACTCTCGCTTCATTACCCCCCCCCCCCCCAAAAAAAAAAAAAAATAGCTAGACGCCACGATATAGATGAAAATTGCTGAAACTGGCATTAACCATTCAAACACACACACACACACACACATAATACAAATAAATAAAATTAAAATTATTGAGACTTTAACTTATTACTTATTATGCGGTTCATCTATGTAATTCCACACCCTACGGCGATAAATTTGGTCGCCGATATTGTGTGTTTCGCCAAATTGTAAAACTGGTCTTTCAAACCGTCAACATATAAATGATTCTATAGACAGATATAGTTTTACTAAGATCACAGAACTACTGTCGGTAACTGAATTTTTAACATCAGCGACATAATGTAATTGCATATACTTCCATGTTCCTTTACGGTTTTGTGCAAAATTTAAAACATTAATTAATGTTGTCTTTAATACATGTATGAACTTCGGCTAAAATCACCCGAACACAAGTGTACTTATATCCAGACGAATACAAACATATTATATATCCGGAATCTACCAAACAATGCCTATCATGTGATCTACCCTAAATTATCTTTTTTATCGGGGCAATCCATTTAACCCCTCTTTGTTAAAGTAAAACATTCCTCTTATCTGTTTCTTTCATGTCGATGATCAGAAAATGTTCGTCTGCTTATCTCGGGTAATTAGTGGTAAACTGTCAAGAGTTCGTTTGATAGCTGTATAGTAATTTGTAACTACCTCGCGCGCGACCACTTTTGATGACGGCATGTAAAGGGTTATTATATTACCCACAATCACCGTTAAATACACGTAGGTTATTTATGACATCTCGTTTGTCCAGAAAATATATAAAATCATATTTGTTTCTGTATGTGTGCAATTGTATGAACGAGATGCTAATTATCCCACAGAGATGAATGGTGATCTTGGTTGTTAATAAACTAGATGAAGAAAAGAATGTGTACACCAGCTTTCTACTCCACATCTTATCATTAAACTGGCATTCCTTGAAAGCATCGTCGCAATATGGATACCTGCATTTTATATAAGAAGGAAGTTAGTAATGCGTTCGGACTTGCCCAAATTAAAATAAGATACTAGTCAAAAGGTACAGGAGAATTCAACTTTACTTTCTTTTCGTTATTCACTTCTTTGGGGCAATGTATACTGCTGATGTCAAATCAACAGCTTTTGTTACTATATACTTTACAGAATAAACCGCTACTATTTTTTATATAATAATATGCGAGTATAAAAGTCAAAACGTCTCTCTGTCCAATCAGTTGATGTGTAGATTGTCCGTCTCTAAGTTTGTTAGTTCTCCATATGCGTCTCATTCCTTTTGTTATTACTGTCTATAGCAATATAATACAAGATGTCATGCCAAGTATCATAAATATTGTCTTGAATTGCTTTTGTTTTAGTAGGTGATTTTTACCGATATTTAAATTGCCCCTATACCAAGACCTTCAGGCTGTCGCGAGCGCGCAATACAAGATCTCCTATCAAATTTCATGATGATTGAAAAAGGATGAAGTGTTCATCATCGCGGGTAGATTACCGACACCAGTTAGAACACGGCCTTTAATCTTTTTTTGTGATAACCATTGCATCATCTGACTGTCATTTGTGTATCAACACAGAACCACAGAACGATGTTTTTTAAGTCTTTGTGTGTGTTGTAACTGTATGGATTTTTCCTACAATAAACGTCTCATTCACGTTGTCTTTTTTATGCCGTTGATTGAAAGAAGAGGTATATACGCTGACTGTTTACTCCAAAGTTGTAATTGTTGGGGAATTTAAGAAGTAGTCGCAGTCTATTATAAGTCCCTAATCTTCGGCAAAGAACCTGCTTATAAAGTGTGGATATGTTAGCATTGTTGCATTGAATTTTGTTGATTGAAGCTTGGACGAGTATAACTCAGTTGATGTACAGGTTTCTGTTCTAAGAATTGCGACTTTCTATTTATTAATCTGAATACGTATGTAATATTTACTTATGATAAATGGAGATCAAGTGGAATGCAAAATGTCCAAGTTATGCATTTCTTTGCAAAAATATGTACAAGTCTAGAAGATTATGCAACGATACAAATGACGGTGTTTCTTGTCAAAAATTTAGACAAAGACTGACCAACGAATGGCCTTAGTCATTGAATGTCAATATAAATAAATGACGTAAACAAGTCATAACATATTGATCTTAAACTTTCTCTTTTCCAACTTAACCCAAAATAGTTGCTTCCCAAGTCCGCCAGTATTTTTTCATTCGGTGATGGAATAATATAAGTGCACTGGGATCGTGTAAAAACACAATACAGGTAGTTCAAAATATTAAAGTCTAAAGACTCTTTAGACTTTAATATATATATATATATATATATATATATATATATATACAAACGTCTAAGTATTGTGACAACCATATAATATATCTATCCAGCGGATTTCTGAAACATCAGAAATACAGGGTTAATATCAAATATTTATATATACGTCTACAAATTAAGCCCAACACTGTTTGAATTAGATTTTTAACACTGTCAAATTTTTGCTTTCCCACAGCGGGATTCGAACTCACACCGTTGTGACACTGTGGCACCAATTCGCCTGCACTATGTCCAGCGGTCTAGACCCCTCGGCCAAATCCGCTATATAAAAATATAGCTTCATTAACCGGGGTGAATCTTAGACATAGACATAGTACATGTGTACTAGCGTGTGACGATGGAATTTTCGTAACCAATACGTATCAATCTGACAGTAATCTAATTCAGCATTTTTGTATATATTATATAGGATGACAAAGTTACTTGTCATGCAGTCACAGTAAGTAAATTATATACATAAATTATATATTGGTTACGAAAATTCCATCGTCACACGCTAGTACACATGTACTATGTCTATGTCTAAGATTCACCCCGGTTAATGAAGCTATATTTTTATATAGCGGATTTGGCCGAGGGGTCTAGACCGCTGGACATAGTGCAGGCGAATTGGTGCCACAGTGTCACAACGGTGTGAGTTCGAATCCCGCTGTGGGAAAGCAAAAATTTGACAGTGTTAAAAATCTAATTCAAACAGTGTTGGGCTTAATTTGTAGACGTATATATAAATATTTGATATTAACCCTGTATTTCTGATGTTTCAGAAATCCGCTGGATAGATATATTATATGGTTGTCACAATACTTAGACGTTTGTATATAATTTACTTACTGTGACTGCATGACAAGTAACTTTGTCATCCTATATAATATATACAAAAATGCTGAATTAGATTACTGTCAGATTAATACGTATTGGTTACGAAAATTCCATCGTCACACGCTAGTACACATGTACTATGTCTATGTCTAAGATTCACCCCGGTTAATGAAGCTATATTTTTATATAGCGGATTTGGCCGAGGGGTCTAGACCGCTGGACATAGTGCAGGCGAATTGGTGCCACAGTGTCACAACGGTGTGAGTTCGAATCCCGCTGTGGGAAAGCAAAAATTTGACAGTGTTAAAAATCTAATTCAAACAGTGTTGGGCTTAATTTGTAGACGTATATATATATATACAACCTAAGATAATATAGTATTTACAAATATGTATGAATTTGACCAATGTGGATCTCATTAAGTGAATGAAATATTAAATACATAGGTAAAACATTTAACGTAGCGCAAAACTAAAAACTATCTATCACCGTGTATGTATATACCTGAAATAAATAAAAGTTTCCAAACGTTTTCATGAAAAAATTATTCAACATAATTATTTTATTATATAAATATATAATATATATATATAATAAAATAATTTTGTTGAATAATTTATTGAAGAAGATCTCGTCTACTTATGTAAATATCTGCACATAAAATTTAGTCTTAATTTTCGTAAATGATCCAATCCCACAAATAGTAAAATTAACTTCAAAGGTATATTTTTCCATTTCTACCCATTTGATCATAGACCAAATTAAAACCCTTTTATGATAGCTTATCTACTTCATAGCTGTGTGTCATAGCTGTTATTCATCTCCACACCTTTTAACAGTAACTTTTTGCCTCATTCGAAACAAATATCGAAAAAGTAACAAGAAAAAATATTTATTTAATCATTTAATGATATAACATGAACCATTTCGGACTTATGTTTTTATTTCACTAAATTTGTAAGCAACACAATTTTGCCAATACTTTGCAAGAAGTATTTCAGTGTAATAATTGTTACTAAAGTATCAAGAACCGAAGTGTGCATGTGTTATGTTACAAAAGTTTTTGTGTAATTAAACCTTTCATCTCTCTCTGAATTTTCTTACGTTATTACCTTTATGTTTTTTATTGACTGATTGTCATTACTTTACGTCCCTTGTCGGCGTTTGTAAACTTTTACATTTCAATATTTAAACCACGAAACCAACTGAAACCAAACTTACTCACAATGTTCATTGAGTGGTCATCTTTTAAATGTATGAGGTGTTTTTATTTGGAAATCTAAAATGAAATGACCGTCAATAAAAGACTTTTTTTAACATAGAAAGCTGCTGAAAATGGCTTTTACTCTGAAACCAGTACACATGTACACACGAAATTTATCAGAAACACAAAGGTTTTATGTCAACATTAAATTCAACACGGCCACCATCGACAGGTTAACATAGGTTCTTATGGAAAAATGAACATCTTCTTCGCAGGCTGTGCAAAGTTGATAGGAGCTTTTTGTATATGAATGTTTTTTAGATGGTTCCCTACAGAATTTATACTGTTTTTTTGTTCAAAATAATTGCTACCGCAGAAACATATGGGAAACAACCTTCAATTGAAAAGAAAAAGGAATATTAGTTACAAGGAGTGGTCATGAAACGATAAGTCAAGGACAGACAAACCATGGTTAAACAAAAGAGAGGACAACAGCAAAACAAACATACACACAATACAAAAGCTAAACATTAAAAAACACAAACCTCAAAAGAGGTGGATTCCATGTGCTCTTAAAGGGAAAGCACCTCCTGCTCTACGCGTAGCACCCGTCGTATCACTCAGGTTTAAATCATCCTGTAGGTTTAAAGGTGGAGGGACGGGGATAGTCATAATTCAGCGAAAGTGGTTGCGATAAACGGAACAAATCAATGTTCATTTGTGGCACAGATATTCCATAATTGTCAACTGAATCATGAAGTCGACCGTAAAATTTTCGTGATGACTTCAATCTTGCCACCGTGAACCCGTGGTTAAGTCGCTTTTCTGCAAGCATAAGGAAGTCGGGACAGGAAATACGCGCTCTTCGGGACCTGATCAATTTGGATATGTATATTCCATATACATGTGGTGCTAGAATGTTGCCACCCAAAATTGAACGATTCACAATAGGAAAATTAAAATCATCGTTTTTGTCGTAAATATTTTTTTTTTCATTTTCATTGTCTAAATATAGGTCAAGTATGAAGCAGACGTTCCGTTATATAGATAACATGCTAATAACATAGACTTAAAGGAGTGCGTTTGCAATGGTTCCAAGCCCGTCGGCAAAAGCATTTTACCTCAGAAATGAAAGGTCCATTGGTCTAATGAGACCTGCTTTATGTTGCATGTAAGTGAAGGCAGAGTATAAGTATGACGGCAACTAAACACCGCTTATTTCCGAAACAGTTCTACATGTATTTGGTAGCGGCTCTGTAATTGCTGTGTCGTGTGTCATATGACTGTAATCTTGACCTTATAACTGTTCACGGTAATTTGAATGCGCAAAAGAACCAGCATGACAGTCTGGAATCGAGTGTGTTATACTTCATTTTCACACAATCGACGAACGAGATCCCTTTTTATAAGCGACGACGCCATACCTCATCGTGCTCGCGCAGTGACGGCTTATTTGCGTAACGAGTCAATGCCAAGACAAGCGATAAGTTTTGCCTTGAATCAAATTGGGCACGAATATCGGTCGTCGTGTGCGAGAACAAAGGCCTTTGGTATAGACAGTAGCTGAACTAGACCGGCTTCATTGCAAAACATGGAATTTTGCAATACCTTTTTGCATGTTTGTAGATGTTACATCATCTCCCCCGTTCCTTGAAACTCGAGTCAGGTAATAATTCGATACACGGAGAACGACTTTTCGAATTATCCGATTTGGCACATTTTTGGAGTAATCAAATTTGCTTACAGGGTTGGAAATAAAGTCAAGTTCTACTTTCTTCCGTATAATTCGTTGACGGAGCCTGATTCCTTTCACATTGGTCTTCACAGTGTTTGCGTATCTTTCCATCACCTCACTCGCTGCTTTTAAAATATAGGAAATTCCGACAGAGCAAAGGACAAACTATAACTCCTTCAAGAAAGCAACAACAATTGCTCACTTGAAAACAATATGAAAAGAAAACAGAGTTTAAGAGAGACATCCGAGTCATACAAATTCCATCAAGATTTAACCGAATCAAAAAAATCTAAACTAAATTTCCTAAAATTCAGGAGATTATAATAAATCTTTTCATTTGAAGAACCTATAAACTTTCGTGAAATAAGGCACCTAAATGCAGAAGGAGGTCAGGATGACACCATTATCAGCTTCTCTAAGATAGTCTACTGTCTTCTTTTTAATGCCTTTTAAATCTTTATGCAGAAAGAAGATTGAAATGGCTACCGTTGTGCCTAATCCAAAACAAAGCAAAGATCTCTCAGAAGCGTCAAATTATAGGGGTATAGCTAGTCAGACTTCCCACCTTCATTTTAAACTTTTTATAAAAGACAATTTGAAGTTCGGTTATTCAACTCTGTTAGACTTTTTGGACAAGAAATATGTGATCCTTAAGGAAGCATCCTTTTTGTAACTTCATTCAAATTATAGTATTTTTCTGTTTTTTAAGGTAATATTGACTGTTCTATGTTGACGAATACCTCATATGATAAGAAGTAAAAAATAACATCGAACTTCAACTACAATTATTTGCTAAAACACTATAACACAATAGTCAAAGGGGACGTTCGGTAATCAAGCCAAATGCATCCTGATCCAGTATTTTCTCATAAACGCCAATCAATCTATATTTCAGACGTCATTCAGTGCAGACGACATGAATCTAAAGAAGACATTGCACTGTGTAAACATTACGTCAATCAAAGTAAGCTGAAGGCAAATACTATCTTAGAAAATTGCGGAGGTCACCCTTTTATGAAAGCTTATTCCGGTCATTTATGAGGATGAAAAAAAAATCGTGGCCACGAATTAGTAATCCGTGGTCACGAATTAGTAATCCGTGGCCACGAATTAGTTATTCGTGGCCACGAATTAAAATTAATATATCGTGGACACGAATTAGTTAATCGTGGCCACGATCAACTAATACAAATGTGGCCACGATATACTAATTAGTAGCCACAATATACTAATTCGTGGCCACGATTAACTAATTCGTTGCCACGGATTACTAATTCGTGGCCACGATATACTAATTCGTGGCCACGATTAACTAATTCGTGGCCACGATATACTCATTCGTGGCCACAATATACTTATTTGTGGCCAATGATTACTAATTCGTGGCCACGATTTATTTTTTTTTTCACCCTCATAAATGACCCGAATAAGCTTTCATACCCTTTAAATCAGTAAAGAAAAAAAGCTTGAAAAAGGACAAGAAGCAAAGTCAAGGGTTGATTCCATTACAAATTTAAACAAATATATGCAATATGGAACAAGGGCCTCGGTGGAGGAGCTATTAAGGTAGTTAGTCCTTTATTGATGACGTACAAGGGTGTTTTCCTACCAAAGCTTGGGGCTTCCTCCCCAAATTTAACTGGACGCTATGATATAGCTGAGTGGCGGTGAACACCATTCATACAAGCAAACAATACGAACGAGAAACCAAAAACACAAACAGAAAGTGAGAACTGCGAACCCGACCAAAAATGTGTGTACTTATGTGCTTCGGACAATTATATATAGTTAACAAGGTTAACATTCAGTGTATCTGAACCTTTAAAACATATTTGGTATTAAAACGACTCAAAAAGAAGACGAGAATCGAAATGATAAAATATCAATTACTGAAGACTTTCAAGATCTCCATGGAACTTTCGAATTACACCTCTGGTACAGAACAAAAAAAAAACTTAATCCCAGCCATTTTTGTAGGGTACCCTATGTTAACAACGGATATTGCTGATAAATTTTGTTTTAATTGGTGGCCACGATATGACAAATCGTGTCCGCGATGTATTCGAATTCTTTTCGCATACTGTGAAACAAATGAGTAAGATTCAATCGGATTTGCAGCTTCTTTGGAGAATTAAGAAATTTAAAATTTTCCATAAAGACCATAAAGGGTTATATGCAACTACGTCCTCTGTTGACGGATATTTATGAATTTCTTATCAGACAAAACAGACACCTTGTGAAAACCCCATCTTATAAACACTGTTGCAGTAGTGGTTCCATGAAAAAAAAAGAAATGTAAAGGCTTACAGACTGATGACAATACAATAGAGAAAAATAATAATAAACCAGAACATTTGTATAACAAAGTGTAAGCTGCATGCAATGTTCAAAATAATGTGGATATTTCAAGATTTAATTAAATAAATTTGATAACATATACAAACTTACAAATTTAATATTAGGTATAAGTAAAATAAACACTTTGTTGTTGTTAACAGCGTATATTTATTTTATTATAAGTAATTTTACTCATTTTTGAAGCAACTTAGTTTTTCATTTTAGAGAAAAAAACTTTAAAGTGTTACCTGGGATGGCATTAGATAGAAAACAGTTAATATAGAGCAGGTAAGCTCTGGGCCTATAATAGGCAGGTAAGCTGTCATTACTGGGCCTATAATAGGCAGGTAAGCTGTCATTACTGGGCCTATAATAGGCAGACCTATAAAAATGTATATGAGTTTAGTTTATTGTGATAAAAAGTCAAAATTTGTACCTAGGACAGTAAGGATAAAAATACGTACATTTTGACAACATCTGTAGGATTTGTGTTTTACTTTTGCGAATCATGTTATAACGTACTTAAACAGTTCTAGTTAAAATTATGTTATAAACTGCAAACATCGTTCGATTTTCGCGCACTTGTAAAGGTGGGTTTATTCTCCGGTATCAACAATTAAATTTATTGCCGAAAAGTTCATCACAACGAAAACGCACGACGGCGGGTGACATCGCTGCTTACCGCTTGACGAACTACCTTGACCACTCGGCCACCGAGGCCCCTACCTGTCATATAGCTACCATATTCCGACAATATGTAAAGGTACAAGTGTGCGAAAGAATCTTCTTTAACAGAAATTACGCATTTTTGCTTAGACAAATCGCTATAAACGATGGCGACATTACGAAAATATCGGACCATAGAAATATCCAAAAATACCCAATAATACCATATAATACCCAAGAATACCTCATAAAACTACAAAATGGACATACAGCGAAGTTTTTTTTATACCAAAATGGGTTACATACATTTAAACCATTAAATTTGTTTTAAAAATGTGCCATATGTGTATACCATAGGTCGATCTTATGAAGCCCCTTATGATCGTGTAAAACCCAAACTGTACCCAAAAACTTGTTAAAATAACATTTATTGGTAGTAAATAAACAAGATGAAGTAACCTACGAAAATTCACTAAAAATGATTATTTATTACACATCGCAATTTTGAAACAAAATAATCCATAAGTAACTAAAGATCGAACATATTATCACCAGCTGCACTCCATTGATGTCTTGATTGAAATAATAATATGTGAAACGGTAATATAAACTGTTTCCAAAATGTGTTTCTTAGTTACAGTATTTTATGTCATATTAGTATTTAGCATACTTTGCGGACTTTAGGCGTAACATTTTCCACATAAATAGAGTACATGCAACTTTTACTTAAACAAGCTAAGACTTCTAAACACTGTCATTTTAAGCACTGTCTACATGACAACAATTTCGAGATTTTCTATATTAAAAAATATATAGTTGCTCCACGTGAGTTTCTCATACAAAATATTTCACATCTTGCAATATGTATTTTTTACACAAAAAATATTGTTTTCATGTCAATTTTGTAGTTTTATAAGGGATTCTTGGGTGTTCTTGTGTATTTTTGGGTATTCTTTTGTATTTCTATGGACCCCGAAAATATAGTATCTAAAAGTATTGTGGCTATTCCAACATTTTAAATTATACTGGTCAAATATTAAGAATTCATGTTCAAAAAGCCAGAATACTTGTATAAATGGGGGATTATGTTTGTGTAAATTGTAAAATCATCTTGTATTATTATCTTAGCTAAATTGCAGGCAAAATATGTTGGAATTGAAAAAAAGATAAATTCAAAGAAAGAAAACAGAAATATATGTATTTTCATTACCTTACAAAAATCAGCAAGCAAACAGAACAACACAAAATAAAATATTAAATAATTTATCAAATAAAAAATTTATTAATCATGCCCATTTTAAATAAAAACAAATTGTTTATATCTAAAAATTATAAATATTTCAAATGAATACAGAAGATTCTAATTTATACCCTATAAACATTCATTTACTTCAGTAGAATTAATTTTAAATTCATTTCAAATAATAATTTTAATGTAATTTTAATTTGATAATACATTCATATATATCTGTAACTGGCACACATCGCATCGGAGAAAGTCAGCGTCAAATATCCATCCTACCGACCTACCTACCTAGTACAGTTAAAATGTGTAATATATGTATACTGACGTAATATTGTAATGTTGAGGATGTGTATTGTGAATCAAAACACTTCACTTTCAGTTTATGGTTGTTTACTGTATAAAATTGAAGCCTGAAAATAGTTTTCTAATCAAGATCTTACCAACTTTTCCCATGCAGTAAGGGTTAATTGACACACAAGTATTTTCGGGTTATTTTATTTGAAATCAAAATATCATAATTAATATTTGAAAAGGGCAAGTCAAGAAGGTTTAAGGAGATTTATTAAAACTTTAAATATTTATTTAATCAAAAATTCTAACATAAATGTTTGCCTTTCTTTGGTTAAAATAATTTTGACGCCTGATTAGTGGGCTCGAATGCTGTATGAAGTTTATTTCTGTAGTATTAAATATTTTTCAAGTGCTTTTTAAATTAAAACGCACCTTTATAAATAAGACACCATTTTAAATCTTTTTCATCTTTTAAAATTTTAATTTTAATTTTGTTCAAAACAGAGAATGAAAAGCTAATCTGGAGTGTTCACCCTTTCATCTTTTAAAACACAAGTTAAAGATTAAATGAGCGAATCTGGTCACACTTCATCAGTAACTTTGATCACAGCTCGTTTTATGAGACCATGGCTCTTTACGATGGAAATAAGAAACGCGTTTGACGTTATAACTATAATACCCCTCCGGCCATAAGATGAAAGGAAAACTCAGACGAATAGCCACCAAATATACATGTAAATATGATCAATGAGGTCCAATCATTTCTGCTGTTACTAAGGGACCGGTTACTAAGGCATTTTCTGTGTTTGTTTTAAAGTTGAGAAAATAATGAAAGCACATAACACTTCGTCTAACAAGACTGTAAAGTGACAATGGCACTACTAAATCCAGCAAAAACAATTTTTGTTCTAAAAATAAATTATATGGTAGCATCTATCTGTATCTACTTGTCACATAATCAAGTTTTAATAATTTATAAAATAAGTCGACTCGTCAAGTTAATTAACCCTTAATTAATTATGTGACAAGGGGAAGATACATCCCACGATATAATTACATATATTTTGCAAAACTCAGACCGAAAATTAGGCAAAATATATAAAGTGAGTCGCACAACTTTTTAATGTATATATTTTTATTTGTGTCTGTACTAATGAGTGTAGGACAAAATCCCCCACGGACAAAATCCCTTCCGTGTAATTTCGCATAGGCGGACAAAATCCCCCTCGTTGAATTTACAAGGCGGACAAAATCCCCCCTGTAAAATTTTCAAGGCGGACAAAATCCCTCTCGAATATAATTTTTTAAAATGCATGTTTTTTAAATGTTCACACCGTACAGTCTCGTACTCATATAGATAAACCTTAATAAGGACCTTATATTTTGCTCAAAAATACCCATATTTTTAATTACTTAATAATAATAAGTGTTTGTCTCATTTGCAGTGCTTAATTGGTGGCTTGTTAATTAATATGTTTATGATCAAACGAATATCGCTTACTTGAGCAATACATTCTCTATATCTTATAGAAAATTGAAACGGGCATGGCTTTTACTAATAAGTTAAAATTTAGTAAAATAATGGTATAATTTAGTTCAATAACTTGAATTGTTTTTTTAGTAAATAATAATGAAAGGGATCAAATGGCGCGGTTCCTTTATTAACACATGTCGTACAACACAAACCATATCGACTCGATGCGTTTCAGTGAAAAAAAAAATAACCATGTTTTAATCTTTGTCTCATTCATCATTTCAAGTACCAATTAAAAAACTATAAAACACGATGCACAATACTTATCGATATTACGATAATCCGATTCGGGAGGGATTTTGTCCGCCTTGAAAAATTTTCAGGGGGGATTTTGTCCGCCTTGTAAATTTAATGAGGGGGATTTTGTCCGCCTATGCTAAATTACACGGAAGGGATTTTGTCCGGGGGGGGGATTTTGTCCGTCCCCCTGTACGAATATATAAATAACGATAGTACATGTGTACTCATCACGTGTGTATATATTATATAGGGTTATACAGCCACTATAAGTACATTATATACAAACGTCCAAGTATTGTGATAACCATATAAAATATCTATTTCAGAGGCATCAGAAATACAGAATTCATATACGTATACAAATTAAGCCCAACACCAAATCTAATGCTAACAGTGTTGGGGTTAATCTAGCTGTAGACGTTTATCATCGATGACTGACATTAATTAAGTGTGTGCTAAACAATATAGCTATATGATTATAAAATAAAGACAAGTATTTGTGACATCCAAGACATCAAGTTTTCAAAGCAAAGTGCCTTATAGATGAAGGAATTTAAATCCAGTCAAATATCAGTTAAGACAAACCTCCCGTCTGCTAGTATACTACACTAAAAGTAGCGTTTAAGTTTGTTCTTAATAATGATAAAATAGAAATTAGATTGTTTTCAAGACTTACAAAAATCGTTATATTTCTGTTCAAATCACCTTTAAATAGTTTTATTATCAACGGTTATACTCCTTGATGGTATACGATGGATAGTAACTATATCTGTATTTATTCCAGCTGGACGCTTAAATATTTTTTGTTATACTACACTAAAAGTAGCGTTTAAGTTTGTTCTTAATAATGATAAAATAGAAATTAGATTGTTTTCAAGACTTACAAAAATCGTTATATTTCTGTTCAAATCACCTTTAAATAGTTTTATTATCAACGGTTATACTCCTTGATGGTATACGATGGATAGTAACTATATCTGTATTTATTCCAGCTGGACGCTTAAATATTTTTTGTTATACTACACTAAAAGTAGCGTTTAAGTTTGTTCTTAATAATGATAAAATAGAAATTAGATTGTTTTCAAGACTTACAAAAATCGTTATATTTCTGTTCAAATCACCTTTAAATAGTTTTATTATCAACGGTTATACTCCTTGATGGTATACGATGGATAGCAACTATATCTGTATTTATTCCACCTGGACGCTTAAATATTTTTTGTTGTGATATCCCGTTGGTATGGTGGCATATATCTGCCCCTACTTTTTGTGAAATAAGTCGACTTGTCACTTAATTAAGTCTACTTGTCACATATTTAAGTAAACTTGTAAGATAATAAAGGTATAATATTTTTAAGAAAAATAAACCGTATTTTGCGTTTTTGCCCTTTAAATGCCAAACATAAGTTGACATAACTATCTGACAAGTAGACTTGTGTATCTGACAAGTTGACTTATTTATCTGGCATGTGAACTTAATTATCTGACAAGTAAACTTATTTATCTAACAAGTCAACTTGTCAGATAATTATGCCTACTTGTGTATGGCACGAAAACGGCAAAAACTCAAAAAAACGTCTTTCTTTTCTTAAAAATATGAGCACTTTATTATGTTACAAGTTTACCTGAATATGTGACAAGTAGACTTAATTAAGTGACAAGTCGACTTATTTCACTAATTATGTAGACTTAGATAAGTGACAAGTAGGGGAAGATATATGCCACCATAGGGAAATTCAGTAACGTTTTTGTCTGAAGTATTGTTCATTATGATTTTCCACCATCACTACTTGATATGTCGGTCGTCTTTTCGTCTGTACTGCTGTTCTGTGCAGTTTATCGTATCTTTTCTTGTCAGGCCTGTTGTTCTGTGCAGTAATTAATTAATTAAGACTTAATTATCTTTTCTTTTTTTGTCTGTACTGTTGTGCTGTGCAGTTTATCGTATCTTTTCTTGTCTTGCCTGTTGTTCCATACAGTTTATCGTATCTTCTTTGTAGTTTATTGTACCTTTTCTTGTCTGCACAGTTTATATCGAATCCTTTTCTTGTCTGTACTGTTGTTCCGTGCAGTTTATCGTATCTTTTCTTGTCTTGCCTGTCTTCTTGTATAGTTTATTGTATCTTTTTTTGTCTGTACTGTTGGAACAGTTTATCTTATCTTTTCTTGTCTTGCCTGTCTTCTTGTGTAGTTTATTGTATCTTTTCTTGTCTGTACTGTTGTGCTGTGCAGTTTATCGTATCTTTTCTGGTCTGTACTGTACTATCTTCATTTACATAACAGGGCATAACACTTTACTGCATTATGTTTTTTAACTTTCGTGCCGTTCACTTCATTTTTCCTTCTGATAACAAAAATCCTCTTACCAGTTTTTCCACAAATGTTACCAGTTTTCCTGTTCACCTGTTTGACTTAATCTAGCAACCCAACATAATATCCAGCGACACTTAAATAACAGGAAAATCTGCTTTGAATACCTTGGCATTTCGACTAAAGATAAGGAACTAGAACTTCCATTACTCTACTGGATTCCTACTACTATTACTCTATATAAAGCCCAAAGAAAACTAAATAGAATCGATTAAACTTGTCTTCACTGGAATGAATTTTAAAACTATATATAAATTTCTGGTTTTAGGTGCGAACAAATCATAGTTGGCAAAGGACTACAATGATTCTAATATAAAGTTCTTGGTTTCTGAAACCAGAAAAATTCTTGACTTTCTGATTGATAACATATTTCTCATATTTGTTAGACGTGTTTTTCAACAGACCGTCGGAATTTCCAGTTGGTACCAACTGTGCTTCCCTTCTTGCCAACTTGTTTCCCTATATGTATGAAGCAGATTTTATTCAAGGGATTCTTTAAAAAAAGACACAAGGTAAGCCTCATACCGTGACCTATATTTTAAAGTTGACAATTAAGATTAATTGAGAACCAAAATTACAGAATAAAGGATGATTTTAATATGTTAATTTTTGTTTCAGCTTCTGCATATAGCGTATACATTTCCCTATTGATCAGGCACTCGAGAACCTGTATTTTCTATCCCGATTTCCTTTATACAAGGTGTCTGCTGACCAAAAAATCTACTTCACTAGGAGTTCTCGGTGAAAGATTGAGTAGCCACTTTAAAAATTTTGCGGTGGCCATCATGATTTTATTGACCGTTACGGAATGTCGCAAATGACTATTAATTTGTTTCTGCTGTCGTAACCACTTTCCCTCCATCTTACTGAATTATGAGTTGCTTCGGATATGACTAATCGGATTTTAACCTTCCTTGACACGACAGAAGCCACGCGTGAAGCAGAAGTTGCTTACCCTTCTGGAGTAAAAAGGACTCATTATCGGTTTCATGTGTGGTTCGTGTTACTCAATGTTTAATTTTTTTGTTGTGTGTCTGTTTTGTTGTCGTCCCCTATGTTGTCTAAATATGGGTTTGCTGTCCTTGACATTTCGTTTGCTGAACACTCCTTGGTATCTTCGATTCTTTTTTTCTTAAATAAAAAAAACTAGAGGCTCACAGGAGCCTGTAATCGCTCACCTGGAATCCAAATGACTTTAACTATATTTAAATTTTTGAAATTTACAGTTTCAGTCTAGTTGTTATAGCTTTTAAGTTACTGTGCAAAAACTAAACATTTCTTCAAAATTTTCGTTAAATACAATAACTCCTATAAGGTGCCATCAGACAATTTCTGAAAATTAAATGGTTTTTAGGCATTGTCCTTTAGGGTACTTTAGAAATTTACATTTTTACTCTACTAGTAATTGTGTTATAGACTAATTTATAATTCAAAAATTGTTCATTTGTCCAAATTCATAATGAAAGGGCAATAACTCCTATAGAGAGTCATATTGCAATTTTTGGACTAAGCAATCATTTGTAGGGCTTCTATTGCTGATCATTTGTGCAATTTACAGTTTCAATCTAGCTGCTATAGTTTTCAAGTTACAGGACAAAAATGGAAAATTTCATAACAAAATTGTCATTTAAGGTCAATAACCCCTATAAGGAGTCATCTGACAATTTCAGACCAATTAAGTGAACTGTAGGGCTTTTAATGCTGATCATTTTTGCAATTTATAATTTCCCTCTAGCTGTTATGATTTTTAAGTTACAGGACAAAAACGGAAAATTTCATAAACAAGTGTGGACACAGAAAAATGTCTCGCCTGAATTCCGCATCAGTAACGAAAATAAATTTCGTCATAAGCATTACGTTAATAGCATTAATTATGAGCAGCGGCCTGTATACCAAATATTGTCACCATACTATGCATAGTTACAGAGGAACTGTCCTAATACAAAAACTTTAACGTAGTCGCTGGACCGTGAAATTGAGGTCAAGGTCAGGTGGAACCTACCAGACAGTCATGTACTAGTCATCAGCAACCTATATACCAAATATTGTCATCCTACCATGCGTAGTTACAGAGGAACTATCGTAACCCAAAAACTTTAACACAGTCGCTTGACCGTGAAATTGAGGTCAAGATCAGGTGACACCTACCAGACAGTCATGTACTAGTCATCAGCAACCTATACACCAAATATTGTCATCCTACCATGCGTAGTTACAGAGGAACTGTCGTAACCCCAAAACTTTAACGTAGTCGCTGGACCGTAAAATTGAGGTCAAGGTCAGGTGGCACCTACCAGACAGTCATGTACTAGTCATCAGCAACCTATACACCTAATATTGTCATCCTACCATGCATAGTTACAGAGGAACTGTCGTAACCCCAAAACTTTAACGTAGTCGCTGGACCGTGAAATTGAGGTCAAGGTCAGGTGACACCTACCAGACAGTCATGTACTAGTCATCAGCAACCTATACACCTAATATTGTCATCCTACCATGCATAGTTACAGAGGAACTGTCGTAACCCCAAAACTTTAACATGGTCGCTGGACCGTGAAATTGAGGTCAAGGTCAGGTGACACCTACCAGACAGTCACGTACTAGTCATCAGCAACCTATACACCAAATATTGTCATCCTACCATGCGTAGTTACAGAGGAACTGTCGTAACACCAAAACTTTAACGTAGTCGCTGGACCGTGAAATTGAGGTCAAGGTCAGGTGACACCTACCAGACAGTCATGTACTAGTCATCAGCAACCTATACACCAAATATTGTCATCCTACCATGCGTAGTTACAGAGGAACTGTCGTAACCCAAAAACTTTAACGTAGTCGCTGGACCGTGAAATTGAGGTCAAGGCCAGGTGACACCTACCAGACAGTCATGTACTAGTCATCAGCAACCTATACACCAAATATTGTCATCCTACCATGCGTAGTTACAGAGGAACTATCGTAACCCAAAAACTTTAACGTAGTCGCTGGACCGTGAAATTGAGGTCAAGGTCAGGTGACACCTACCAGACAGTCATGTACTAGTCATCAGCAACCTATACACCAAATATTGTCATCCTACCATGCATAGTTACAGAGGAACTGTCGTAACCCAAAAACTTTAACGTAGTCACTGGACCGTGAAATTGAGGTCAAGGTCAGGTGACAGGTGACTGACTGGCAAGTACTCATCATAAGCTACCTCTGGACCAAATTTGATGGACCTAGGGCTTGGGCTTACAAAGATATGAAGCAAGATGTCAAGTGTTTACGCCGCCGCCGCCGCCGCCGCCGCCGGATTCCCATACATATGTCTCGCCTCCAGCGACTTTCGTCGCAGGCGAGACAAAAATTGCAATTTAATGGCGATAACTCCTATAAGTAGTCATCTGACAATTTCAGACTTATAAAGTAATTTGTAGGGCTTGTATTGCTGATAATTTTTGCTATTAACAGTTTCTCTCTAGCTGTTACCGTTTTTTAAGTTACAGGACAAAAACTGAAAATTTCATAAAAAATTGTAATTTATGGGCAATAACAAATTTAAGAAGTTTTCTGACAATTTCAGACCAATCAAGTGAATTGTAGGGCCTTTATTGCTGATCATTTGTGCAATTTACAGTTTCAGTCTAGCTGCTAAAGTTTTCAAGTTACAGGACAAAAACGGAAAATTTCATAAAAAATTGCCATTTAAGGGCAATAACTCATATAAGGAGTCATCTGAAAATCAGACCAATCAAGTGAATTGTAGGGCTTTTATTGCTGATCATTTTTGCCATTTACAGTTTCACTCTACCTCGTGTAGTTTTCAGGTTATATTGTAAATATCAAAAATTTTGTCAAAAATCGTCAATAAAGGGCAATAACTCGTACAAGACGCCAATACACAACTTCACACTAATAGCAACTATTGTAGACTTGAATGTGCTGATCAATTTGAAGTAACGGTTTTCTCTATAGCTATTATAATTTTTGAGATAATGATCAAAAATCTGTGTTGACCCCCATGTTCTATTTTTAGTAACAGCGGCCATATTTGTCTGTTGATCAACACCCTACAGACATCAGGGAGATATGGTACATATGGATTACTGTCGTTTCCACCAATATATACCTTCTTGCGCTGGCTTTCGTTTGATAACTCATTGTAGGTATATCAGTAACGGATACCTCAAAGAAAGACTCCGTTCGTATGGTTCTGTACGACTACAATACAGATTACGATACTACTAATATATTTTTTTCAAACACAATAAAAATATACCTACAAAATACGACAACACTGACAATATTTATTAACAATACTACAAATATTTTGTTAAAAACCACAATACAGGTATATATTTCTGGAACAATTTTGTATTCCTGGTATACCTTTATTACGATCGCAAAGTACAGATGATCAGTGTCCTTTTTTGTCGGAAAAACTCGTAAATGTATTGAATTCTCATCAAGATACTAGTTCAAATTTGAGCTGGTTTGTGTTGGAACATATAATCTGAAAGAGCCAACTAAAGAATTTTCTATTGTAGGTTACACTCTTGCTGGCCGAAGATTTCGTTATGGACCTTACAGGGATTATTCACATTCAGTGTGGTCTTTGATCGTAAGTGGTTTTAAAGAAAATTAAATTAAGGAGTTTATTGAAAGTGAAACATACTGTATTAATATCGACCATCTTCGGATGGAGGATAGGGATACGTTTTGAAAGTAGATTATCCTAGGACCATTTATACCAAGCCTGTTAAAATTGGCAAAGTCAGGGGCGGATACAGGATTTTCGAAAAGGGGGGGGGGTGGTAAAAGGGGATATCGAAAAGGTGGTCCTCCCGCGAGGCGCATTTACGGCAGGGGGTCAGGGGCTTAAGGCACCCAGAAGCTCTCGAAAAAATGGTGCAAAATCATGCATTCTCGCAATTTCCAAGCATCAAAATGAATTTATTTCACACGAGGTTTTTACAGTGTTCAGTAACCTTTATTTGGTACAGTATACAACAGAGATATCATAATAAACGAATTAGCAATTAGCACCGTTAATGCATTAATTTATAGCGAGGACGAGCGGGGATTACATTTTTGCCTTTGGCGCTGGTTGTTACCCTCCCTGCTCTTTTTTTCCCTTTTCTTTTCTTAAGGGGGTGGGGGGGGGGTAAGGGGCGTTTCAGGGAATATGAATAAATGTATACATTTATAAGATATGCAAAGAATATTGTCAATTCATTTGTTTTCTTTTATTTGTAATGATTAAGGCTATCAATAGGTATATACGAGAATTGCTGACAATGCACTATTACGGCTTTATATTCAATACAGTCAGGTAACAACAAACCATACTTAAACATAAACCAACATTTGTGCATTACAACCAAGTTTAAAGTAGTGATGTCCAAACAAAACTCTGGTAGTCATTAGACAACCATTATATATAACCTGTTTAGCCAAGTAGGTATAAGTCGGACATCTTTCTTCTCTTCAATTTATTTGATACAAATAAGGAAATAAGGTGAAAAAAATTGAAGAATGTGTCCATGGGACACGGATGCCCCCGCTAAAGTAAGTCCCAAACAGGAAGTAGTTGTCCAACAGGTCTAAAAGTCGCTTAGGACGTACAACTTGTGATACTTAACCACCCTGCCAAATTTCAAATTGTTCTAATGTACGGTTTCTGAGAAAAGCTTGACGGAAATTTGTACATACAGACGGACGTATTTACGTACAAATGAAGTCCCAAACAGGAAGTAGTTGTCCGACAGGTCTGAAATTCGCTTAGGACGTACAACTTGTGATACTGAACCACTCTGCCAAATTTAAAATTGTTCTCATGTACGGTTTCTGAGAAAAGCTTGACGGAAATTTGTTCGGACGGACGGACGGACAGACGGACGGACGGACATGAGTAAAACTTAATGCCCCCCCGACATGTCGTCGCGGGGGCATAAAAATGAAACATTTGTGTCAATTTGCAAATTAATGACAATTCCCAAAGATGAAAGTAATTATATATATATATTTTTTATCATGTCTTACGCCCAGGTTTCCATAATTTATCCTGTCACTAATAAAACAGAGATGCATTTATTTGTATTTTTTATTACCATTTCTGAATTTTCTACAGACTTTATATACAGTGTCCATCCTCTAGTTAACAACTGCAATGATTGTTACAACATAGGGGCACAGCTTGCTATCTCTCTTGTAGAAAGACTTTAACAATAAGAATCCAACTGAAACATGTCAAAGTCAAAGAAGGATAACTTTGTATTCTGAGTAGAATGATCAATTTATAGACTTTTCACTAAAAAAAGTTTGTTAATAATGTAAAGAAAATCTATAAAGCCATATGTATAAAACACTGTAATATCCCATATGTTTACAAGTACACTGATGGTCATGCTTTACTCAGCTCTTTGACAATTACCTTTTACATAAAATATACCTCATTTAATGAAAAGAGATTATATATATTTTTCCAAATAATTAATCTACTACACAAATACAGAGGAAATGTAAGCACTACACATCATTGGCATTTTGTAACATCCTTAAAAAAGAACAAAAAAATCAATTTGGAATGTTCGAGTTAAAGTTTTAATCACATTTGGAATACTTATAAAATAAAAGCCCCTTCCCAAAAAAAGAAAGGTCCTAGAATTCATATGCATGAAAAAATATCATAATTTTCACAAAGTTCTTCCATCTTTGTGTGAAAGATTAGAACATTTAAAACAACAAGCATTTATAAAATAACGTATGTGCCCGGTTGAACATTAATCATAACAAATAAACAATAAAACATTAACAACAAAATAAATAACATGGAATTCTTAAACTGTATCTGTTCAGATCAATGGTCACTCCTTAAATGAGCAGATTGTTAAAAACTAGCCTATTTATAAGAAATTTAGAATTTACGTAATAATTGATGTAAAATGGAAATTATAATCTTTCAAGAAAACCCTTATATCTGTCTTCAATGAAAAAAAAACCACTTAAAATATTCCCTTTACACTGTGTTTTAGAAAATTACCTGTATATGTTTTCATGAAAAAAAAACCATGATAACACCATTCATTATGCTTGATAAATCCTTTGTTGAAATTTCATTATCTGACAACTAAAACTTTTACTTAATAACTTGTTTACCAATATAATCTTAAATGTATAAGGGAATTTAATATTGATACCAATATGATCTCAACAGAGGCTTTTAGAATAAAAGAAAACTTTGTTCTTCCCAGCCACCTGTGTGTGGTTATTCCAAGTAAAAAACAAGTAGTACGTAAATCGACATGTCATAAGGTCATGCATGTCAGTGAGCAGCTTAATTAATACAAGGGCAGCTGTACACATCAAGCATATACACAATATATATATTATATATATATATTTCTATATACAAATATTATCTACAAGTACAAAATTAAAATCCAAATTTTCAAAGAAAAATATATTTCCTAAGAGACAATATGTAATGTCCTACCTAAATATCCACCCAATGTTCCCTCTCAAGACAGAAGTGTTTAATATCTATACCAAATGTCCAATGCCTAGTACCCTTTTGACCTTATTGGTTACTCATTGATATCATCAAAAATTCTTTAAGGCTTTATACATGACAAAGACAAAAACAATCATTTTCTGTTATGTTCCTTTATGGGTCATTTCCTTTTTAATGAAATTATTGCGTTAATGTATCCAGACCACAACTGACCATATGATCATAGCTAGTGTCCAGGATGCACTTTACTGGTATCCAGACCACCAATGACCATATGATCATAGCTGGAGTCCAGGACATCCTTTGTTGGTATCCAGACCACAACTGACCATATGATCATAGCTGGTGTCCAGGATGTCCAGACTACAATTGACCATATCATCATAGCCGGTGTTCCGGATACTCATTGAATGTGAATAGAGCAGATCTGTGTAATGTTTAGCAAACGCTGGAAATACTATAAGAAAAACAATTAATCTTGTTTACTCAAATTATTTTTTTTGATAACTTCGACTTTAAGTAAAACAATATTTTTTGTAATTTAGCAATCAATTGATTTAATACAGCTTCAATTCTTAGTTGAAAAATAAATTAAACAGTAACTTCAATTATGAGGCTGATACCTTTATTGATTTTTAATGCTCAGTAAGTAAATAGGAGTCAACACTAAAACAGGACAATTTCTTAAAGAAAAAAACTATGATCCCTTAATTCATCAGCAATTCTTAAAAGAACTTCTACAATTTAATAAAGAAGATTTTTGAAAGGTTAGGAATTTCCCTCGTTTCCTTGACTGGCTTGACAGCAAGACAATAGACACACCACTTAAGAGAACACCTTAAAATCTGCCTGTTTTTCAGGGAAAAAATCACATGGGCAAGACTGATTTAGACAAATACTGTAAGATATTTTAATACTATGAGGAAGTTGTTTTTTGTTAAAGAAAATATATTTAGTCAATTACTTGTAACTTACATATATACAAAATAAACCAAAACACAAATCTCACAATTCAATTAATCTATTATTTATATAAAGTGCTCTGTCATTTAGTGGTTGTGAACAAAAATTAGTTGATTTGTCCATTGAAGAACTCAAATATGAAGTACATTAAAGTTGTTCTGTTGCTACTAAACATTATTTTATACAATAACAACAACTAAATGTATAAAAAAGCTATATCACATACGCATAATTACAACTATTCACATTTAAACAGTTGCAAAATGAACTCCTTACTTAGTGTTTGTACAATATAGTACCTATCAATACTGAATACGGGCAGGTATTCTATAGACAACTGACACTTACATAGATATTCGACTTAAAAATAACTAATCAATTCAGAAAGTTTCCACAGAAAATTCTATTTCAGTCATTTTCTAACCTGCATTTATTAGAATAATTAGGCTAAAAAAAACAAGATTTAACTGATTTAAACTTAAAAAAAAAATTACTTCAGTAATTTATTCGACAAAAATGATAAGATTTTGAGTTATTAATCTTGCTTTGAAAACAAATTAATGAAGTGTGTTGAATTTGTCTAAATTTTTTTTCTGCATTTAGCAGCTGACATTAAGTTGATTATACAATTTGATGAAACAACATTACTGACATAAAACAAGAAGTACAATGATAAAATATTTCTTCCAATACAATCAGCGGATAGTAACACTTCTGATTATAACAACCCTTGAAGTCAAACATTTACCAATGTAAAACGGAACAGGTGAATTAAGGACCCAAATCAGCCCAAACTTTGAATTTAAAAAAATAAGTTTAAACTTTACTATAAAACAGAAAAATATTCCTTAGCATATTTACCTACTTTATACATATAAAAGACAGGATGAAATGGGGTCAAATCGGGGTTTTGACAAAAGTAGTTTTTCATCATCATAAAAATATGTGTTGAATATTTTTTTGATTCAAGGATTTTGGGATACCTATTTCTGAAGTTTAATGATAACAATAACTGCACTTTAACATTTCTCTGCCAAATTGATGATTTCAGGCTATTATAACATCATTATTGAAGTGAAATTGAAAAACAAAAAATTTCTAATGATTACAGAATTTTAGAAAGACATTTCTACTTATTCATTTTGCAAAATCTTGATACTAAGTTTCAATTTTTTGCCAAATCAATGGACCAAGAAAGTACCTCAACACCTCAATTCCTTTATGTTAATAGCTTTACACCTACCTGTTATAATACTACGACTTTTATTTTTAAATCCTTTGCTATTTGCCAAGAATATATACATACAGAAATGTTTTAATTCTTTTACTTATTAAATATTGGTGTCAATTATGAGTCATTTATGTATACTTGACATAATTTGAACTTGTGACAGTATTAAAATAAATAGCATCTAGAGTTAAACTAGGAATAAATATTAAAAACTCTTCTCTATATGTACAAAACTACAATAAATAATTTGACAATTTGTAACAACTCACAGCCATAAAACATATTTATGCCCATCTTCAATCTGTAAAATTTATCAAGTCCATTTGTTAGAAACAAGCCAAATATAATATTAATAGGTTATAGATGTATTAGGATAGACTGGTTGATAGACCACAAGTGATCAAAAAGACATAAAAAATTTCATGAGTGGAAGATCACAGGGTTTTCCCAAAAGCGCATGAAATTACCTATATCTTCTGTGATATCCTATACTCTCCATCGTCTCCGACATCAAATCGATATACCCAAACAAGAATGTTGTTATGTTACTATTACAATATCTTGTCTCATGCGGTTTGACTAGGTAAGGCGTACAGATGTGTGCATGAGATCTCATCATTAGCAGAAATCTGCCATGTACAGAAAAAATAGTTAAGAAACTCAAGTATGTGATATGTAGTACAAGCATTGTAATATGGTAACTAAGATATTTATATATAAGGATTATAGAGATTGGAAGAATCCAATAATCAGAGTATTAATGTAAGATTCTGAATCTGTAATTAAAAATATAGTAAATTTGTGAAATAAAGTACCAATATACCCTAGCACAATTTTATGTTGTAAATCATAGTTGTTTTTGTTCATGATGGTATTATTTTAAACCAAACCGATAAGAACCACATACTGGTACTCCCTGGTGACAAGATTTCCCACTTAGGACGGCTTTGCCGGGTTATTATTATTCAGATTATGATTCTTGCCTGTAAATATGTTGTCATGATGGTAGAGTTCGAGCCAATTTTGAATTAAATGGGTCATTGAATCATTGCATGCTTGCAGTATGGAAAGGTTCAATGTATACACATATATCACGTAGAAATCTTATGATAAATCTAATGACATATTGAAAGATGTTGATCATATATCCATACTAACAAGTTTAAAGGCTCTGGAATTAAAACTAATAAGAAGATAATTACACAAAATAGGTAAAATGTTACAAGAATGAAAATGGAATGTTCTACTATCTGGAAGTTCTGAATGGATCTATCATAGAAGGTGTATATGACATCAACATGACCAACACAATGGGTTAACCATTCCAATAAATGTATATTTTTAATAACAGCTGATGGAAAGCAAGGTTATTTGTCATAATATTTAAAGTGAATCAAAAATTTAGTTCTGACTATCAAGTTTCTGAAGTTGCTAAATCAATTTCAAGCATGTTTTTGTTGTTGAATAAGACTTTCAACATATAAATAAATAAATAAAACAACAATGGGTAAATAAACAAACAGAAATAAATATAGATCAAAGTACACTTATAAATGGAGTCAATTCCGCAGTAGAAAGACTTCAGTAGAGATCAGTTTTATTATCTTTCAATTTGAGCATATCTACACGTAATTAAAAATGCATTATGCCTACAACCAGAGGCTCTCAAGAGCCTGTGTCCCTCACCTGATTTACATAGGCAATAATAGTGGCATTCCCCCATGTTAAACCAAGTCCCTTAATTTTTTGCCGGATTTCACGGAGTGAAAATCCGGGTTATAATATGGTGAATGTGGGGCGGGGAAAAAATTTTTGTAACAGTTTTCTCAACAACTATTAATCACATTCTCTTGAAATTCAGTATGCAGCATCAGCATGGGTTTCATTAACGTGGGATATCAGGTCTTTTGATCACCTACTTCCTGTTTAACCAAATCCAGCCATTTTTGTCTTTGAAGGATTTTCAATTTCTTACATGCAATAACAAATTTAACTTGTAGATAAACATCTAATAAATGATGCTGTTTGGTTTTAACTCATTCAACAGTTAAGACATTTTAGACATTTTCACATATGTTTCCTTGTTAAATATTGTTTTTGTTTGTTTGAATGGTGTTTTAACGCCACTTTCAGCAATTTTTCAGCTATTTCATGGCGTCCAGTTTTTATTGGGGGAGGAAGCCGGAGTACCCGGAGAGAACCCCCGACCTGCGGTAGGAAAACTGGTCCTTGTTAAATAAATTCCTTCCTGCAATGCCTGGAATCTCGAGTTTCCAACTTAATTTAAGAGAACCATTCAATAAACCAATCGGAACATCTCTTGGCCATTTCCATTGAACTATTTTCAGTCATTTCAAAGAATTAGTTATGTCACAAGTTCGTTTGTGATGTTTCAGTTTATCCCTTGATTGGCTTGTTAGTTGATTGTTACTAAATAACCGCGGTGATCCGATTGTCAATAAACATTAACATACATAATGGCTTCATTGTTCTGGGGTTTTATGTTAAACTTAATCTGTATAGTGGGTATTTTGAATTTTTGATTTGCATAAAAAAAATTGTTATAGAGGACTATTAAATAAATACTGTTGATAACTTTTGTTTTAATTGGTTCACTGGTTTCAGAGAAAAAGCATTTTTAAACATTTTGCCCATAGAGTAATATGTTCAACTAAGTTACGTGGTGGTTGCCATTTTGGTTACTGCTCAGAATAAAATCTTTAAACTTTGTAAAGAACCAACCAATTAACATTGTGACCAAGTTTAGTTTCAATTAACTCAATGGTTTGGGATAAGAATATTGAAATGTAACAGGTCATAAAAGACATAGAATGCAAAGTGATGACAATAGCTCACTTGACTCTTAAGATCAACTGAGCTACAAATGATTTCATAATGTAATGCCTGGTTATAAATGGACGACTACAATTTGTTAACAAATATCCATATGATATCTTTTAAAGAGTTATTGTTAAAAAATTTGTTCTAACAATTAATGTATTCTTACTCTTAAAATTGAAATTATAAATACATCAGAGATCATAATCTAACTCAAATATTCTACTAAAATAACATAAATAAAGTATTGAAGTCACACAAAACATAACTGAAAGTAAGGTGTGATATTTAAAAATATACAATAAACATGCATTAGTCTATTTATTTAGAACATACTTAGTACCATCAGCAACTTACATAATTTTATTGCACAAAAGGCAAACTTTATTGCACTCTAATGAAGATCAACATCAGTAACAGTCCATACACCAATAAAATATAACTAACTCCTTATGAAGAAATTTTAAACTAAAATAGTGAACACAAAAAGTTTCTTCTATTTTAAACGACAACAGTAAGAGTGAATGTGACGTCAGAGTAATCTGTCACTACACAGTACACAAAATGCCCACAATTAGACCTGTATAGTGATAACATGGATTCTGATACAATTTGAAAGTTAATTTTCTTATTAGATCTAATTTTATTTTGATTTAAATTATATTAAATAATTAAGAAGTAGTTCATGGGCTGCCCAAATAATATTGCTTATTTAGATATGGGTAGGCATTATAGGATCAAATGCTTATTGTCGATAATTCATTGATGTATGAACAAGATCGACTCACTCACTAACAAGTAAACCACCGAAAGACAAGTGATAGGTTTGTGAGAGAGTCAACCTCGTTCATACACCTATGAATTACAAAAAATAAGCTTTATATAATATATGCTTACCCATATTGAAATAATAAATAAAATTTGGGCAGAAATGAATTATTTCGATTCTGATATGAAAATATAGAAATTATGAATTTTGTGCCTACATAGGTAAAGGTTTATTTTGGCTGTTCCAACTTCCAAGATACTCCCTTGTTACAAAATGTGTAATATTTGGTATAAAAATAGAAGAAATGTAACTTAAACAGGAAGTAACATATTTATTAACATTAACAATATAATTCAACAATCAGGACAAACAACAAAATTAAATACTTCATTTCATGATATCTTGCACGATAGAGAAATGGCTGGATCAGCCATAGCAAACTCATACCTAAATGTAGGTAAAAAATTTTTTTACACACATGCACAAGTAAAAATATGTTGTGAAAAATATTTTGGTGATTATAATATTGGCTGGAGCTTCTTAAATCTTTAATAACAACAAATACTGTAGTTTTGACATATTTTATATGAAAAGAAGTTCAAAATAATTGTTGTTGTACACATGTGGCACAATGTTTAATTGAATATTTAAAAGGGTTATCTCCAAAGGGAAGGATGTCATATTAGAATGATTTTATTCATAAACCCTAATTGTTTGTCACATTTGAACATTTACTTTGTAGTTTGGTAACAAAATTACACTGTTGACCTTAATCCATCAATTCAAAAATAGTTAGGAAATTTACCAATTAAAACAGTGCATTTTTTTCTTAAATATTTATTAGTAGTTTAAAATTACATTTTACAATGGCTTCACTAAAATTAATTATTGGGGCCTTTTCAGAATTTAGTACTATGAAAGAAAATCCCTTGGCGATGAAAGAGAATCCCTTGGCAAGTACTGGAAGGCAAATAAATATTTTGCTGTGCTGTTTGTTTTCAAATTAAAAAAAAAGTTTATGAATTCTGTAAGGATATGTTATTTTAATGCCATTTTTTCTAATAAGATATATTTATGTTTTTTCAAAATTTGGTGTGGTTGAACAGATATCTAAATACACACATGAAACAGACCAGGTGGTCTTATTTACATTTATGGTAATATGCCTTTGTTATATTTCTTTAGGTAAAGTTATTTGTCCAAAGATTACTTATATATTATTTAACAACTTTAGTTAGAAAATTGCAATTAACCAGTATCTAAAAATAGCAAACTATAACAATAATATTGTCAAAATAACAATCTATGACAAAAAATAAAGCAAATTATTTCTATCAACAGGAAAATGATAATAATTTTTAATAAATATCTGTTTTTGTTATTGCACAACATTGGTTTCTTTCACTATAATACCACTGCCCTTTAACTCATCATATCAACTACTAATAATAACTATAGTAACAACTGTCATGGTATGAACCTAACATTAAAAATACAAACAAATTATGAGCTTGTAGACTTGTATTCAGGTTATGACCTTGATAAGCTCTTCCAGTCATCTGTGCAATTGTTGATTTCTGCATTGTTGACACCTTGGCTGTGGACTGAGGATTAGAACTGATACCACTTCTTGTCTTTATATTTTAACATTATTGCATGTGAAGCATTCTGAAAGCTTTCTGCATTCATCAACATTTGTTCAGTTCGTTCACCAAGTTCTCCAAGTTTTTCTCCTCGTTCTAGGAATAACTAAAACAAATATACATAACTAGTTTACTTGAAAAGTTAAAAAAGTCAAAAATGCATCCAATAAGTACTGGAGTTAATTTAAAGGTTAAAACTAATTTCACCGTAACTATTAGGAGCTAGTATCTGTAAAGTACAAAGACATAAGCAATTAGATAAGATTAGATTTTATTACTAAATGCAATACAGCATATCAGTATACATATATGTATGAATATAGTTACATTATTATATATATACACAAAGAACCATAAATTATACATATCAAGTACAAAAATTGCTGACACATCAGTAATATTATAAGTAATGTAATTATTTATTTAGTTGAGTACTGGCTTTAAGCAAGTGTGCTCAACTCAAATCTTAATTGACAATGATTGCCAGTTTTTCTTTTGAAGGATGGAAGGCTTTCACTGAATAGTTGTGAACTCGACTCCAATCTTAATTGACAAGGATTGCCTGTTTTCCTACCGCAGGTCGGGGGTTTTCTCCGGGTACTCCGGCTTCCTCCCCCAATAAAAACTGGACGCCATGATATAGCTGAAAAATTGCTGAAAGTGGCGTTAAACCCCATCAAACAAACAAACAAAACACTGAATAGTTGACTACTGAACAGTTGATTGAGGACAGAGGGCTTTCAGTGAATAGTTCACTAAGGACAGAGTGCTTTCACTGAATAGTTCACCAAGGACGGAGGGCTTTCACTGAATACTTGATTAAGGACAGAGGGCTTTCACTGAATACTTGAGTAAGGATGGACTGCTTTCACTGAATTGTTCACTAAGGACAGAGGGCTTTCACTGAATACTTGATTAAGGACGGACTGCTTTCACTGAATAGTTCACTAAGGACGAAGGGCTTTCACTGAATTCTTGATTAAGGACAGAGGGCTTTCACTGAATACTTGATTAAGGACGGAGGGCTTTCACTGAAGAGTTGAGTAAGAAAGGAGGGCTTTCACTGAATACTTAAATCAGGATGAAGGTGCTTTCACTGAATACTTGACTAAGGACAGGGGGCTTTCACTGAATACTTGACTGAGGATGGAGGTGCTTTCACTGAATACTTGACTAAGGACAGAGGGTTTTCACTGAATACTTGATTAAGGACGGACAGCTTTCACTGAATAGTTCACTAAGGACGAAGGGCTTTCACTGAATACTTGATTAAGGACAGAGGGCTTTCACTGAATACTTGATTAAGGATGGAGGGCTTTCACTGAATAGTTGAGTAAGAAAGGAGGGCTTTCACTGAATACTTGACTAAGGATGGAGGGATTTCACTGAATACTTGACTAAGGATGGAGGGCTTTCCCTGAATAGTTGCCCAAGGACAGAGGGCTTTCACTGAATACTTGACTAAGGACAGGGGGCTTTCACTGAATACTTGACTGAGGATGGAGGTGCTTTCACTGAATACTTGAGTAAGAAAGGAGGGCTTTCACTGAATACTTGACTGAGGATGAAGGTGCTTTTACTGAATACTTGATTAAGGAAGGAGGGCTTTCACTGAATACTTGACTAAGGACAGAGGGCTTTCACTGAATACTTGACTGAGGATGGAGGTGCTTTCACTGAATACTTGATTAAGGAAGGAGGGCATTCACTGAATACTTGACTAAGGACAGAGCGCTTTCACTGAATACTTGACTGAGGATGGAGGTGCTTTCACTGAATACTTGACTAAGGACAGAGGGCTTTCACTGAATACTTGAGTAAGGAAGGAGGGCTTTCACTGAATACTTGACTGAGGATGAAGGTGCTTTTACTGAATACTTGATTAAGTACAGAGGGCTTTCACTGAATACTTGATTAAGGAAGGAGGGCTTTCACTGAATACTTGACTAAGGACAGAGGGCTTTCCCTGAATACTTGACTAAGGATGGAGGGCTTTCACTGAATACTTGACTGAGGATGAAGGTGCTTTCACTGAATACTTGACTAAGGACAGGGGGCTTTCACTGAATACTTGACTAAGGAAGGAGGGCTTTCACTGAATACTTGACTGAGGATGAAGGTGCTTTCACTGTATGCTTGACTAAGGACAGAGGGCTTTCACTGAATACTTGAGTAAGGAAGGAGGGCTTTCACTGAATACTTGACTGAGGATGAAGGTGCTTTCACTGAATACTTGATTAAGGACAGAGGGCTTTCACTGAATTCTTGATAAAGGAAGGAGGGCTTTCACTGAATACTTGACTAAGGACAGAGGGCTTTCACTGAATACTTGACTGAGGATGGAGTTGCTTTCACTGAATACTTGACAAAGGACTTAGGGCTTTCACTGACTGAATAGTAAGCATCACCTACCTGTCTTGTTTTGGCAACCTCTCCTGTAATTCCACTTGTTCGATCCTGGAGGTACTGCATGTTGGTCCTTCCTGGTACTTTTGTTGCCAGTCCACGAGGTCCCTTTCCGCTAGCCTCACCAACTGAAATGACATTATGTAAACACCAAATGTTTCTCAAAAATATCATGAATTAACTTGTCATATATTGCAGTTATCTGAAATGTTTTCCTGTACTACTTGCAGTCTAATTATTGTCATCATGTATTTGTTACTGCCACCTGGTATTCATCTTGAAACATATTGCCTGTAATTTTGTTTTACTGTTTAGACCTTTAGCAGGACTTACAAGCATTTTTGAGAGCTAATGCCCCTTGATGATACCCCTGCTCTATATCTTTAGACACAACACACACACAGAAAACAATATATCACATATCTGGGTATAATAAATTCCACAATATGGCATGATCCTAAAAAGCTATTGAGAAAAATGTGACCATCAAGGTAAATCTGTGAGCTAATGCTCACTGTTGATATCCCTACTTTCACTAAAGTATTAGGAAGTAGATGACCAAGGAGCATAAAATCAATATACATGATAAGGATAAAGCAATATGCAAAATATGAGGCTTCTACATCCTATTAATGCTTAGAAATCCTCGGCAGAAATTTGTGTGACCAACATAAAACAGTATATCCTCTATTCTTTGAAGTGGGGGTATAAAAATTACTGGCACCAAATCCAATCCCAACTAGGTCGTTATGCAAGCTTGCTATATCTAAACTTTCAGCAAGATTGGTTTATCCAAACTGAAGTTATTGACTGGAAACCATCTGTTTCATACCGCCAGCCCGCCATACGCCGATCTAATAAACAATATTTTCGTTGAAGTCTGTCAAGAACTCAGAATCCCAGTTAATGAAATGTGCTGATGAACTGAGTTTGTGACCCTGATATTGCAGCCAGGTGTTCTAGTCCCATCAGACAATAAATTTATTTTCGAATTTATCCTTCTTAAAATTTGCAGTGTTCAAAAAGTGTCAATATTAAACTAAAAGCTAACTAGACAAAGTCAATCTAGCAATCACTGATACCTCCATTTAAATTTTGCAGAACTTTTTTTGGAAAATTTTCTAACAGTTATTGTTGACAAGTGACCTTGACCATGGTTGGAATTCCTCCAGGCCCAATTCCCACCCAATACATATTATATATTCTAAATTTTCATTGCACTCAAATGCACACTTTTTGAGTATGGAAGCGGATTTTTGTTTTTGGCAAATGGGACCGTATAATTTAATGGATTTCCCCCAAAACCCATAAGCTTCAGATAAACCTAATATGAAACTATATCCGAAAGTTTCACTGAAAACTTAAATGCAAACTTTTTGAGTTATTTTTTCGGATATGGTTTTTTTTGTAAAAATTTCGTTTTTGATCATGTGACCTTGAAATTAAGACAGATTTCCCCCAAAATCGATATTCTATACCTTATATGAAACTATCTATCAAAGTTGCATGAAAATCAAATGCAAACTTTTTAATGTTTTTCGTGGACTTCAACCTTGAAATTTGACAGATTTCCACCAAAATTCATAGGCTTCTTACCAACCTGATATATAACAATATCCTAAAGTTTCATTGAAATCGGCTGCAAACTTTTTTTTCATCTGGAAAACAAATTTGGAAGATGAAAGGACCACTATATACCCCCACTACTGGGAGTATAAAAAAAGGACAAACTTACAAAGCTCTTCTCTGTCTAAAGTTGAGTTTCCTCCTCCAAACAGATTTTTAAAGAATCCCTGTTTCGGGGCCTCTGGTGTCTGACAAGTTGCTATAAATAAGTCTCCTAACATTTCATTTAAATTATCACTGAAAATAAATAATAAATTTCTCAAAATAAACATTTTAAACCATTTTATGTGACAGAAATAATGTGATTTCTAATTTAGCAATGGTGGTGACCTTGGCCAAATGTGATGTTATAAAAAAATTTGGTTAGTTGGCAAGTTTGAAATTCAGTGAATACTGGTATAAAGATTGAGACTAAATTTTAAATCTCAGCTTGTTCTGGTGAAAATTGAAGCTCATCTGCATCTTGGCGGAGGGCTCATGGACCTACTTTTGGTAGGATCTCAAAAACCCTCTATATCTTGTGAATAACCTTGTAGTTTTGGAGTAAAGGGGTTTTCTTAACACATGGCCAATATTTAATGCAATTTACGTAATGCTTATGACGAAATTTATTGTCTTTACTGATGCGGAATGCAGGCGAGACATTTTTCTGTGTCCACACTTGTTTTAATCCCTGAATGATTGCAATCAAAACATGGATCTTCAAACAATTGAGGGCCCCGTGCTGGATCCAGGTGGCAAAAAGAATAGACAGCAGTCGCGCTAGCTTGTCGTAAAAGGCGACTAAATAGCGTCCAGTACCCTGACCGGCGTGTCAGGTCGGTTTGCCTAAAGACCGACTGGGATGTGTGCCCCAGGTGGTTGAATGGGGTGCCCCTGGCAAGCTGGGGTTGTCAGGCCATAATACGGAAAACCTGACCGCAAACCATATTAGTGCACCGTGTTGGGAAAAATGTCCCGTTCCTCGCACGTTAAAGAACGCTGCTGTAGTATTCGCTACGAGTAGGGATTTCGATCCCGCTACAGGAGGCTAAATTGCCCGACCCTATCCATCCTCCCATTTGCCAGTGGCAATCTAAAATCCGTTACCCCTATTTTTCCTCGTGTCCCATCCCATTTTCATTCATCATCATTTCATGTTCATTTTATCATCCATTTCATGTTCATCGCCTGAATATAGCTGAAATATTGCTGCTCGGGCGTTAAACACCATTAATCAATCAATCAATCTCTAGAAATTTATAAAAGTATAAACATAAATGATATTTAAAAAGAGAATAAATTACATATTAAAGTAAAAACTTGTTAAGAAGTGCGGCCAAGTCGAACTTGGATGTCTTCATCTTGAGATGTTTTGTGAAAACTTGTAAGTGCAGATCGTACATGCATATAAGAATTTTTCCGCAATAAAGGGGTGCGGACAATACGTAAATGCGGAGTATACACACCGTTCTACTGTAAATTTTTTTTCTTAAAGCTTTATTTCCATTAAAAACAAAATTTGCATGTTAAACAGGGAAAAAGTGCCAAACAAAGGTTGTTTGAATAGCAGGTTAGTGTTGAAAGCTCTTGAGAGTCTATGATTCTCATAAATTGTTACTTTCGCTGTTTCCAAAAATTTGCATAAATGTGTTCTTTGATTTGAAAGTAGAGGTTCCCAGGAGCCTGTAATGGCTAAAATGGAACACAAATGAATTCAACTATCATTAAGTTTTGAATACAATTTTGAAACCTTGAAACAAATCTGATAATCTTCAATGGTGAGGTTCACTTTAAAAAAGACATAAAACAATTTTTGGTGAAGCATTCTAAATATGCAAACATGAAACATTGAAAGTTTTCCTGTTTGTTGTAATTATCAAACATACAGAACTAGTTGAAGGATTAAACACATTTCTAGAGTGCAGATACAATTTAAAAACCTAAAAATATTACCTAATATCAGCAGAGAATGATATTTTTTGGATTTCTGTAGGCGAACATAAATAGGTGGCATGTCCGTTACTACTGAAGCTAAATGTTCGTGCAATCCGGACGTCAGTAAATGCTAGAAAATCTATGTCAAGCAGAGGCTTAAGGCTGGGCAGACTAAATGTCATAATTCTACCATTCGCAACATAACAGGCTAAACATACACTATCTGGAAAATAAAGCAACAATAGAGTGAAACATTAAATCATATTATTTGTCATCATCAATATAATTAACTAGTTTATATGTTCTTTCCCTCCAAAAGTTCAATAGTGTGTTTAGGTGTTTTAGAATAAAGTCGGGATACTCAAAATAACCCGTATTTCTATAAATATCTGGCTACTCAATATAACCCTTATTTCTATTAATATCTGGCTACTCAATATAACTGTATTTCTATAAATATCTGGCTACTCCATATAACCTGTTTTTCTATAAATATCTGGCTACTCAATATAACCCGTATTTCTATAAATATCTGGCTACTCAATATAACCCGTTTCTATAAATATCTGGCTACTCAATATAACCCATATTTCTATTAATATCTGGCTACTCAATATAATCCTTATTTCTATTAATATCTGGCTACTAAATATAACTGTAATTCTATAAATATCTGGCTACTCCATATAACCTGTTTTTCTATAAATATCTGGCTACTCAATATAACCCTTATTTCTATAAATATCTGGCTACTCAATATAACCCGTATTTCTATAAATATCTGGCTACTCAATATAACCCGTTTCTATAAATATCTGGCTACTCAATATAACCCGTATTTCTATTAATATCTGGCTACTCAATATAATCCTTATTTCTATTAATATCTGGCTACTAAATATAACTGTAATTCTATAAATATCTGGCTACTCCATATAACCTGTTTTTCTATAAATATCTGGCTACTCAATATAACCCATATTTCTATAAATATCTGGCTACTCAATATAACTGGTTTCTATAAATATCTGGCTACTCAATATAACCCTTATTTCTATAAATATCTGGCGACTCAATATAATCCTTATGTCTATGAATATCTAACTACACTGATCCATCAGCAAATAACTTAATTATTTTATTATGCTATAAATGATGTGTTGTTTGCCTGTTAGTCTGATATAATTCTAAAGATTTGATTGTGTTGTTGTCGCAGTGGCGAAAGTAGCAGGTAAAAAAATTGGGTCGGTAGGTAGGTTTTTTTTTTTATAGAGCTGCCATGTAAAGAACACTAAAATGACTGTTATTAATCCAAGAAGTAAATGGTGTCAGGTTTGCATCTTTCATGCACATATTGGAGCATAGTGTTATTAGATCATCTTGGGGCAGATCAGATTCTAACTCGATTAATTTTCTTTTCAGGGGATTGCTGGTGTCGTCCATAATGACGGGACAGTTATGTCTCATGTGTGCTTTAAATAAGCTGTAATACAGGCAATTCACAAGCGCTTTGATGATCATAAACTAAATTGGAATAGGAATGGTAACAGACCTGTAAAATATCCGGAAATGGGAAATTTGAAAAAGAAAAAAAAAAAATATCGAAGAATGTGTCCATGGGACACAGATGCCCACGCTAAATGAAGTCCCAAACAGGAAGTAGTTGTCCAACAGGTATGAAAGTTGCTTAGGACGTACAACTTGTGATACTGAATCACCCTGCAAAATTTCTAATTGTTCTCATGTACGGTTTCTGAGAAAAGCTTGAGGGAAATTCATACATACAGACGGACGTATTTACGTACAAATGAAGTCCCAAACAGGAAGTAGTTGTCCGACAGGTCTGAAAGTCGCTTAGGACGTACAACTTGTGATACTGAACCATCCTGCCAAATTTCAAATTGTTCTCATGTACAGTTTCTGAGAAAAGCCTGACGGAAATTCGTTCGGACGGACGGACGGACATGAGTAAAACTTAATGCCCCCCCACATGTCGTGGCAGGGGCATAAAAATGACCAGCATTATGTCAATAAAAACTTTCGACTGATTGTATTGTTTTACACTCAAACTGAAATTTTGCTGAATAACGATCAATGGGGTGGATAGCAGTGGATTTAACATCAAGTTCATTCTCTTTTACTAATTGTCTGGCAGAGAGAGTACATAAGAACCCTATTGTTGAGAATGTTACAGTGAACCTGCTATGACTAGTAAGGAGTTCTCACCTCTCATTGCAACAACATCAGCTCGTACAACAAAAGATAAGTCTGTTATTTTTGTTTTATATGGACATGACTGAGATGGCAAAGAGACAACCTGAAATTCACAATATAACTATGATTGTCATTTTTACCTAAAATTAAACATTTAAAATTGAGTACACTGAGATCACATAAATTGTGAATAGTCCAATATTTTGTTATTGTAATTAATACAACATAATTGTTTTTAATTCATTGTTTCTAACCCATCATTCTGGATTTCTACTGGAATATTGTTTTTGTTTGTTTGAATGGTGGTTATTTTTTAAGGATTAACTACAAAAAATATTTTCTCCATCAAAGGATAACAAAATTTCCGTTTTGCACATTGTATAATCCGCGTAATGTGCACAACGGAAATTTTTTTATCCTTCGATGGAGAAAATATTTTATGTGTGTTTGTTTGTTTGAATGGTGTTTTAACGCCACTTTCAGCAATTTTTCAGCTATTTCATGGCGTCCAGTTTTTATTGGGGGACGAAGCCGGAGTACCCGGAGAGAACCCCCGACCTGCGGTAGGAAGAAAATATTTTATGTAGTTAATACTTATAAATAAATTCAAACAATAGAATACACTCAACAATTTTATTTTTGTAACTGGACATTTTTAAAAAAAAGAGATCAACACAAAAACTGTTAGTTTCCCGTGGAGTAATATATGACGTCAAATGGCGCGCGTCTCCATGACAATCAAATTTGTTTTCCATCCTCTGATAGAAAATATTTTCCAGAAAATCAAAAGTAAGTATTTTCGCAAAATTTATTTATTCTGCTATAACATGGCTTCCAGTTTTTACTGGGGGAGGAAGCTGGAGTACAAGGAGAAACCCCAACCTTCTCTCTAGCAATAATAATAATTCTGTGTTATGATATTCTGCAAGTAACATGGTATTTATTTGATCTTTTGTGCTTTTATGTAATTTTTTTCAAGTCAATTTTATTTTTCTTTGATAACTTTTATCAATATTCATTGTATGTAAATTAATGGTTTATGAACTTACTCTTGCTTGCTTTTCTGAGCACAGGATAGCAAACTGTTTATCTGTCACCTCAGTGGATGATGTTGGTGAGATCCGTGGTTTTTGAGCCACTGACATTTGCCCTTTAAAGTTGATAAAACCTCATTTTAATTATTAGTGGACAAAACATAAATAAGTTTAGTATTCTCAGTTATTTACTGCCCAAAGTTCATGCAATTCAAAATAGTTTACCCAGGTATAAACTGACACACTGGAAACTACTGCCTCCTTAATGTAACAGTTCAACTCACTGACAACAATTATAGATGCACAGGGGTAGAAATAGGAAAAGTAACTATGGGAGTCAAAAGGACTCCCTAATAAACCAGTCAAGGAGTCCTGTAAAATTGCAGGAAGTCCCATTCAACCGGTTGACCCACTGCGATTGCGCAGTGGTCTTTACGGCTGGGGGTATCGGGGCCGCTCAAGGCCCCCAGAAGCTCTGGGGGTTTTGGTGCAAAAATATATGCATTCTGGCAGTATTCTGAGGGTACATTTTCATTCTGAAAAACGCTATTTTTTTGTTTGAATTTTTTGCAGTTTTGGTATTGCACTGATCATTCATGAAGTTCTTGTATACATCATAATATTCTGAACAGTTTGGTATGAACATGCCATGTTTATCTGAGCAAAATTTCCAAAAAGATAGATAGAATAACATTACACTTAACCCAGAAATAATTCTACTATTCAGCACACTTCCACTTGGACAAAGTTGTGCTGATCAAAATTGCTTCATGGGACACCCATGAACTTATCATAATGTTAATAATTATTCTTTATCTTTATTCTTTCAAGTGCAGCTCACATATTAATGGAAGAAAGTTGTTAAAATTCAATACACTGAAAGAACTGAAGTTTGAAACAAATTGAAAGTGTTTGTTTATAAAAAAAATTACGATTTTTCATTATGGGCTGTTGTACTTTACTTTTCTTCGTTGTTCACTTCCGGTAATTAGTCACATCCAGTAAATAAACATAATCCAGTTGAAAGACGTACATCCTTTGAAAAAATGTAAAATATGCATATTGTTTGCCGTTTTTATTGGAATTACACATTTACTTAAAAATTGGAAGTCTGTGTGATTTGTTGGACCAAATCATATGCAAGTATCTACTGTGAACCATCGGGCGACTTAAGGGAAATAAAAGCCAACAGAGCGACTTCGAGGCGCCATAGCCGCAGGCAGATTTTGTCGCCCACTTCGCCCAGTGTGGTGAGCCCTGCTAAATTTTTAAGGAGCCCGACGGGCTCTTACAGTAAACATCCAGGGAGTCCTTCCAAGTTTTAGGGAGTCACGGGCTGCCGGGCTACCGCTTATTTCGAGCCCTGGATGCATAAATTATATATGATACCTGTAGATCATGTTTTTTAATCAAAAACAGTGTTAGGAAAATTTTTGATTTATATAATGTTCATCTTGGATGCAGTGCAGGACTGCAGATACATCTATAATTATAATTAAGTCAGAAATAACAACCACTTTTAATTACTATTCATGCAACCTTTGGTCAAATTGTCATAGTAGCTTCAAAGAACAAGATTTTTGAATGATTTTTAAATTCAGCAAAAGCATTTTTTTTTGTGTGGAAAAACCTGCAATTTATGTTTAGCATCATCTGCATATCAAGTTAAGGCCATTTTTGAAACTAAGGAGTAATTTTTCCATGTGTCAATGCAGACAGAACAAGTTATCATACCCACACTTTCACAAAAAGCGTTGGGTAAACAGGAAGTAAATTACCAAGGAGCATAAAATTGCTATACAGTAAATGGTACTATAGGATAAAGCAATATGCAAAATATCAGGCTTCTGCATCCTATAGTTGCTTAGAAAACTGTGACAGAAAGTTTTGTTATAAACAAACGAACATATGAACGACCGGACAGACAAGAGTAAAACAGTATACCTTCTGCTTCAAAAAGGGGGTATAACTAGAAGAGGTTATTCTAGTGATCACTGATACCCCTTGGTTATACTTCGGTATAATTTTTATGAAAATTTCAAACATTTTTTTTGGCACTGTAACCTTGACAGAATTACTTCTAAATCACTTCTTACCCACTCCATAACAATATCTTACACTAAAATCATATGGAAACTTTTAATTTACATCTTATCTTTTTTTTGGTAAAACTTTTTAATGCTTTTTGGTGACAGTGCTGTTGAAATATGACAAAATTACCAAGGCTTCTTATCCTCTTGATATGAAACAATATCCCAAGGTTTCAATTGGGATATTATATTATATCAAGTGACCTTTGACAGGATTATCCAGGATCAATAGGCTTCATACCCAACTGACAAGTAAGAAAGTTTCATTGAAATCTGATGCAAGCCTTTTAAATTATCATTTGGAAATCAAATTTGGATCAGCAGATGAACAGATGGACTTTAGGATCAATATATAGCCCCTTGTTCAGCAGGGTTTAAAAAAAGAGAAATTTCTCTATTTTTAGTTATAGCTGCCAATTTGTATGGAGGTTGGAAATATTCGTAAGGATCAACCTTCAAGTTTGGATCCAAACTGTGCAAAATTTTATTTTAATGTTTAAGCTGTATTTAAGATTTTTTTGCTCCTAATTTTTATCATTTTATCATATTTTGCATATATGTCATGGTTAAACATAAATAATTGGATTAAACTGTAAAATATATCAAAAGAATGGGTAAACTTGTAGAGCAGGAAACTATGCTGTCACATAGACACATACTATAAAAAAAAACACAAAATGTTTGCAGTTCCATAAAAGATCTTATATAGTAAGTACTGTTTGAAAATTGCATCAAAGGACAAAATTTCAAGCTTCTATTCAAAGATAACCTCAAGTTTAATGAACTGTCATTGTACTACAAAACATTACTGGTTTACATACGAGGAGTCTTAGGTTCTTTTGTTGGTGTCTCCCTATGTTCTGTTTCCCTCCATGGCTTATGTATTGAAGGAATTAGCACCCCATTACAATCTAAGAAAGACATGGTTAATATTGCTCCTTTCAACCTGAAAATTGTACCTGAAAAAAAAGTATTATTATAATAGTATTCAATTCTCTTCACCTCTGGTCATCCTAAGTGTGCATTATAAGCCAAATAGCTAACATCTGGTCATCCTGGATGGGCTATATAACACAAATAGTCAACATCTGGTCAGCCTGGGTGGGCATTATAAGCAAAATACAGGAAAACCTTTTAAAACCGGCCCCTGAATAAACCGGTTCCTTGTCGATTCGGGCTGAAAATTTAGGTCCAATTTTTTTCGCTTATAGTCCTTTGCTAATTTAACCTGCCATATTTTGGCCCCATAGTTAGCTGGTTTATACAGGTTTTACTGTAGTTAACATCTGGTGATCCTGTGTGGGCAATATAACACAAATAGTTAACACTGGTACTCCTGTGTGGGCATTATTAGCCAAATAGTTAACATCTGGTGATCTTGGGTGGGCAATATAAGCCAAAATAGTTAACATCCTGTGATCCTGTTTGGGCAATATAAGCCAAATAGTTAACATCTGGTGATCATGTTTGGGCAATATAAGCCAAATAATTAACATCTGGTGACCTGGGCGGGAAACCAGATCCTTAGCTACAATAATGTAGCTCCTTTTTCTTTTTGATGGATGGAGCTACAAAGAGGTCCCATTACTCGTAATGGAGCAAAACCACTCTTGGGATTTACACATATTTTACGCTATTTAACCTCTGTCTTTATTTAATAAATATGTTTTCTTTCCTCCGCCGTTCATCTGACATGTCTAGAAGTCTAATTAAATAATTTTAACACTTTTTCCTAATCATGGCATTGTTGACATAATTGAAATTGTCTAGTGTAGAATTTCGGAATCGTATCTTTAAAATTTATAATAAGGGGACATAATAATAATGCACTGAATGCTGCTGAAATAATCCGGAATGATATTTTTTTACCAAATCGATTCCGATATTATCAAAATTATGCACTTCCAGAATACATATTTTGTCAACAATGCCATGATTACGAATAAAGTGATAAAACTAGTGAATACGGTGTTGTAGAAATATCAAATAAACTGCAAATACATAAAAAATTATGTAGCAAACTAGGGAAACAGTATAATTGCTTATAATATTCATAAAACCCCCGGGTGTGAATCAATCCCGGGCTGCTCCATTACGAGTAATGGGACCACTTTGTAGCTCTGTTCATAAAAAAAAAAGAAAAAAAAAAGAAAAAAAGCTACATTATTGTAGCTACCAGATCCTGTGTGGGCATTATAGGCCAAATTATTAAAATAATTATATATTATAAAATATAATATAATTATATTATGCCACAAAATATGCCAGTCAAAAATTGTGGTAAATGGTTGAAAAGTTTGACAGAGAGGTGTGCACATGTATTAAGTTGCAGGAATCCTTATAACCCAAATGAATTTGATAACCAGACAATGTAATACCAAAGAATTACGGAGTATTTGCAGAGGTGTCAATTATATCACAGGAACCATGTAATTGATTTGATAACCAGCCACATTCATAGTAAGTTACAGGGCATGTAAATCATGGAAACCAGTATTAACATAATAACTTGATAAGCAGTCAGTTTAATAACTTTTGCGGGACATTTGCAAGTGTTCTTTGAATTTGCGACACTATGACAGGCTGACTAAGTGACTGTACTTACCACTGGGTGACACTATGACAGGCTGACTAAGTGACTGTACTTTCCACTGGGTGACACTATGACAGGCTGACTAAGTGACTGTACTTACCACTGGGTGACACTATGACAGGCTGACTAAGTGACTGTACTTACCACTGGGTGACACTATGACAGGCTGACTAAGTGACTGTACTTACCACTGGGTGACACTATGACAGGCTGACTAAGGACTGTACTTACCACTGGGTGACATTGTGACAGGCTGACTAAGTGACCGTACTTACCAATGGGTGACACTATGACAGGTTGACTAAGTGACTGTACTTACCACTGGGTGACACTATGACAGGTTGACTGTGTGACTGTACTTACCACTGGGCGACACAATGACAGGCTGACTTAGTTGCTGAACTTACCACTGGGTGACACTATGACAGGCTGACTAAGTCATTGTACTTACCACTGGGTGACACTATGACAGGCTGACTAAGTCGCTGGTCTCCAGGAGGAGGTAGATTTAAGACTATCACCAGCACAGAACCCAGACTGGTTCCAACCCATAAACAAGGACATGTAAAATTATCTGTCAACAGCAAGAAATATGATAAAGCAAATGGAGGGTTTCTGTGTCTTTTTGTCTTGTTTATTAATCTTTACAGTTTCCCAAGATTAAGAAGCTGATTTTCAAGGTCAATACAAAACAAGTGTGGATTGTGAGCACGCTCACAAAGCGATACCCCCGCTTCGCTTTCAAGTCCAATTATCTCCCCTTAATGATATCCGAGGTCAATAAAAATCCTTCATGCACATCTACATATAATGTACTTCATTTATGCTAAGTTTCATTAAATTTCATCAAGCGGTTTAGGTGAAGTTGAGCTTGCGAGGTCTCCCACTGAATACTATATTTAAAAAGTCTTAGTCCAATTATCTCCCCTAAATAATATCCTACAGCGATGAAAATTCTTCATGCACATCTACGTATGATGTACTTCCTTCATGTAAAGTTTCATAAAAATCTGTGAAGCAGTTTAGGAGAAGTTGCGCTAAAGGTCTCCCAATGAATCTTATATTTAAAAAGTCTAAGTCCAATTATCTCCCCTGAATAATATCTGACAGTGACAAAAAATCTTCATGCACATCTACATATGATGTACTTCCTCCATGTAAAGTTTCATAAAAATCTGTGAAGCGGTTTAGGAGGAGTTGCACTTACGAGGTCTCCCAATGAAAGCTATTTTTAAAAATTCCAAGTCCAATTATCTCCCCTGAAAAATATCCGACAGCGACGAAAATTCTTCATGCACATCTACATAAGATGTACTTCCTCCATGTAAAGTTTCATAAAAATCTTTGAAGCGGTTTAGGAGGAGAAGCGCTTACAAGGGATGTGGACAGACTGACAGACAGGGTGATACCTATATACCCCCTCAAACAAGTTTGCAGGGGGGGGGGTATAACTACACTTTAATGGATTGCATGAAAATCTTTAACATCATATTAAACATTTTTTAAAGACATCATTTTTGATTTTACAGCAAAAGGTATAGGGTTAAATGATATAAGTGTACCAAGTCAACATACATATTCACATGTATTGTGATTTATTTCTGATATGTAGTATTACATTATTATGATCTGGCAGAAAAATAACATGAATGATTTTATCTTAAGTAAAAAGTACAGGTAGTGATGTGGTTCACACTGATGAGACATAAAAGTTGAACTCACACATCAGGTAGTGATCTGGTTCACACACTGACAAGACATAACAGCTGTACTCACCCATCAGGTAGTGATGTGGTTCACACATTGACTAGCCATAAGAGTTGAACTCACACATCAGGTAGTGATCTGGTTCACACTTACGAGACATAACAGCTGTACTCACCCATCAGGTAGTGATGTGGTTCACACATTGACAAGCCATAACAGTTGAACTCACACATCAGGTAGTGATGTGGTTCACACACTGACGAGACATTGACAAGCCATAACAGCTGTACTCACCCATCAGGTAGTGATGTGGTTCACAAACTGATGAGATATAACAGCTGTGCTCACACATCAAGTAGTGATGCGGCTCACACATTGACGAGACATAACAGCTGTACTCACACATTAGGTAGTGAGTGGTTCACACACTGACGAGACATAACAGCTGTACTCACACATCAGGTGGTGATGTGGCTCACACACTGATGATTGATGGATTGATTAATGGTGTTTAACGCCCTAGCAGCAATATTTCAGCTATATTCAGGCAATGAACATGAAATGGATGATAAAATGAACATGAAATGATGATGAATGAAAATGGGATGGGACACAAGGAAAAATAGGGGTAACGGATTTTAGATTGCCACTGGCAAATGGGAGGATGGATAGGGTCGGGCAATTTAGCCTCCTGTAGCGGGATCGAAATCCCTACTCATAGTGAATACTACAGCAGCGTTCTTTAACGTGCGAGGAACATGGCATTTTTCCCAACACGGTGCACTAATATGGTTGCGGTCAGGTTTTCCGTATTATGGCCTGACAACCCCAGCTTGCCAGGGGTACCCCATTCAACCACCTGGGGCACACATCCCAGTCGGTCTTTAATCAAACCGATCTGACACGCCGGTCAGGGTACTGGGCGCTATTTAGTTGCCTTTTACGACAAGCTAGCGCGACTGCTGTCTATTCTTTTAGCCACCCGGATCCCGCACGGGGCCACACACTGATGAGACATAACAGCTGTACTCACACATCAGGTAGTGATGCGGCTCACACACTGAAGACATAATAGCTCTACTCACACATAAGGTAGAGATGTGGTTTAGACATTTACGAGACATAACAGCTGTACTCACACATTAGGTAGTGAGTGGTTCACGCACTGACAAGAAATAACAGCTGTACTCACACATCAGGTAGTGATGTGGTTCACACACTGATGAGAAATAACAGCTGTACTCAAACATCAGGTAGTGATGTGGTTCACACATTGACAAGCCATAACAGCTGTACTAACACATCAGGTAGTGATGTGGTTCACACATAAAATTATAAAATGTTTTCCTCTTTACAGTGTAACAAGGATGGAAGAATATTTTCCATTTCTGACAACTCCCCATCAAAGGTTGTTACAGTAACTATTTAATGTTAGTCATTATGTTCTCTTGCATTATTTTACACAAAAAGAATAATTTAAAAAAAAAAACTAAAACATTTCCAAACAACTAATCATATGTATTTATATTTTATTATTTGGTCTTACCTGTTTTTCTTGTATAAGAGTCAGCAAAGACCAGAGATTGGATTGCTTCCTTTGAGACATTTTCCAAACTTGACATGCTAGAACTACGAGACCGAGAAAAAGATGCACCATCGTTTTTATCTGAAAATGACAAAAATTGTCCAAAATATATATTTGTTAAATAATACAGATATTTACGAGCAATTGCCTAATTTAAAACTTCAGTGGTTTTTACTGCATTTACTTCAATACCAGAATAGAAGAAAGCATGTCAATCTCTATTCCATTATATTCATAAATGTTTATAATGAACTTCATATATTTCAAGCTGCATAAATAATGAGTAGTAGAATAAAGTCAATCTTGCTGCTCACAAGGAAAGTCTTACAAAAACAAAATAGAAATAATTCTTAAATTTAACTATAGAAAACAAGAAAATAAACCTCACAGACAATCTTTCTTCTTTACCAATGAGGCAAGTCAAATTTTTTCTGACATTCATGCATAAATTGTAAGCATTCATATATCAAACAATGTGAGAAAGACATGAAAGCAGCTGTAAATGTACAAATGTTAACATGTATCATGCATGTTCAAGATTCTGATGTTGGAGTTCTGTTTTGGAAGTATAAAATTACAGAACAGAAAACTATTTACTCAGCCTAATTTTTCAATACCAAATGAAAATATACTAAAAATATCCCAACACAATATTTAATAGACATGCATGTTAGGTTTACATCTAAATTTTAAACTTTACAAGATACTTAAGTTTAAATAGAAAAAAACAGCTGACATAAGTATTCACAAATAGAAAGTTTTTAAAATCCGAGAAAAATGTGAAGACTGAAAAACAAAAAAATTAATCAGTAAAAATAACACAATTTCAGGTACACAACAAAGATTCAAAGTCCTCAAATGGTTTGTGTGCTAAAAAAAAAGTAAAAAGTGCTTCCACTCACCACAATCAGGTCTGAGGTAAATTATAGCTATCAAAATAATATACACTGTTTAATAATATATATGGCAGTCTGCATAGTCAATTTATACTCAGAGTTATATCCTAAATTCTTTTTAGTTACAACAAACAGAAAACATGGTTAATGTTTTTACTGCACTTATCTTAAACTGTGCTTATTTGTATTGAACTATAGCACACATTATCTTTAAATGTAGGTAGTCATACACTTCACATTACTGAGATATTATTTTTAGACATGTGTTGCTTTTCTATCAATGAATGAGGAGTTTTGAAGTGTTTTCAAAACAATAGCCATAATAATGGTACAAACATCAAAACAAGTGCCTGCTACCACATACATCAATTCAATCTAATTAAAAATAAATCTTTCACTCACTGGCCTGTTGGTCACTACATGGAAGATTTAATATAATCCCATCCAGGTCATATTAGGGTAACAATAGAGCATGGGACTTCCAGGACTAAAAAGTTATTCAAAATTTATATGTGCATCTCAATTTGTCACAAGTTCTTACTTGAATTAAAAATTGTAAACGAACTATAAAATGTTATTCTGTAACTTGGGTCAACTTTGAGAATATACTCTGACAAAAGATCTTAAGTATTTATAAAGGAATGCACATGGAACCAAGTCTGATTACACTGTGTGTGTATCAGAACATGGAACTAAGTCTTATTACACTATGTGTATCAGCACATGGAACTAAAGTCTTATTACACTGTGTGTATCAGAACATAGAACTAAGTCTGATTACACTGTGTGTATCAGAACATAGAACTAAGTCTGATTACACTGTGTGTATCAGAACATAGAACTAAGTCTGATTACACTGTGTGTGTATCAGAACATGGAACCAAGTCTGATTACACTGTGTGTATCAGAACATGGAACTAAGTCTGATTACACTGTGTGTATCAGAACATGGAACTAAGTCTGATTACACTGTGTGTATCAGAACATGGAACCAAGTCTGATTACAGTGTGTGTATCAGAACATGGAACGAAGTCTGATTACACTGTGTATATCAGAACATGGAACTAAGTCTGATTACACTGTGTGTATCAGAACATGGAACCAAGTCTGATTACACTGTGTGTATCAGAACATGGAACTAAGTCTTATTACACTGTGGTATCAGAACATGCAACCAAGTCTGATTACACTGTGTATCAGAACATGGAACTAAGTCTTATTACACTGTGTGTATCAGAACATGGAACTAAGTCTGATTACACTGTGTGTATCAGAACATGGAACTAAGTCTGATTACACTGTGTGTATCAGAACATAGAACTAAGTCTGATTACACTGTGTGTATCAGAACATGGAACCAAGTCTGATTACACTGTGTGTATCAGAACATGGAACTAAGTCTTATTACACTGTGTGTATCAGAACATGGAACTAAGTCTGATTACACTGTGTGTGTATCAGAACATGGAACTAAGTCTGATTACACTGTGTGTATCAGAACATAGAACTAAGTCTGATTACACTGTGTGTATCAGAACATGGAACCAAGTCTGATTACACTGTGTGTATCAGAACATGGAACTAATTCTTATTACACTGTGTGTATCAGAACATGGAACTAAGTCTTATTACACTGTGTGTATCAGCACATGGAACCAAGTCTGATTACACTGTGTGTATCAGAACATGGAACTAAGTCTGATTACACTGTGTGTATCAGAACATAGAACTAAGTCTGATTACACTGTGTGTGTATCAGCACATGGAACTAAGTCTTATTACACTGTGTGTATCAGCACATGGAACTAAGTCTGATTACACTGTGTGTATCAGAACATGGAACCAAGTCTTATTACACTGTGTGTATCAGCACATGGAACTAAGTCTTATTACACTGTGTGTATCAGAACATGGAACCAAGTCTGATTACACTGTGTGTATCAGAACATGGAACTAAGTCTGATTACACTGTGTGTGTATCAGAACATGGAACTAAGTCTTATTACACTGTGTGAATCAGAACATAGAACTAAGTATGATTACACTGTGTGTATCAGCACATGGAACTAAGTCTTATTACACTGTGTGTATCAGCACATGGAACTAAGTCTTATTACACTATGTGTATCAGAACATGGAACTAAGTCTTATTACACTGTGTGTATCAGCACATGGAACTAAGTCTGATTACACTGTGTGTGTATCAGAACATGGAACTAAGTCTGATTACACTGTGTGTATCAGAACATGGAACTAAGTCTGATTACACTGTGTGTGTATCAGCACATGGAACTAAGTCTTATTACACTGTGTGTATCAGCACATGGAACTAAGTCTTATTACACTGTGTGTATCGGAACATGGAACTAAGTCTTATTACACTGTGTGTATCAGCACATGGAACTAAGTCTGATTGCACTGTGTGTATCAGAACATGGAACCAAGTCTGATTACACTGTGTGTATCAAAACATGGAACTAAAGTCTTATTACACTGTGTGTATCAAAACATGGAACTAAGTCTTATTACACTGTGTGTATCAGCACATGGAACTAAGTCTGATTACACTGTGTGTATCAGAACATGGAACTAAGTCTGATTGCACTGTGTGTATCAGAACATGGAACTAAGTCTGATTGCACTGTGTGTATCAGCACATGGAACTAAGTCTGATTGCACTGTGTGTATCAGAACATGGAACTAAGTCTTATTACACTGTGTGTATCAGCACATGGAACTAAAGTCTTATTAAACTGTGTGTATCAAAACATGGAACTAAGTCTTATTACACTGTGTGTATCAGAACATGGAACTAAGTCTGATTACACTGTGTGTATCAGAACATGGAACTAAGTCTGATTACACTGTGTGTATCAGAACATGGAACTAAGTCTGATTACACTGTGTGTGTATCAGCCCATGGAACTAAGTCTTATTACACTGTGTGTATCAGCACATGGAACTAAAGTCTTATTACACAGTGTGTATCAAAACATGGAACTAAGTCTTATTGCACTGTGTGTATCAGAACATGGAACGAAGTCTTATTACACTGTGTGTATCAGCACATGGAACTAAGTCTGATTACACTGTGTGTGTATCAGAACATGGAACTAAGTCTGATTACACTGTGTGTGTATCATAAACTATATTTGTGTTCTATTAACCAGAGTGAAGTCTATTTTTCAGATTAGAACAGACAAATTATTATATAACAGAAATCAACATTTTCCTGCCATGTGTTTCAAAATGATAGCAAATTAGGACCTGGATAAGATCATTTGTTGTTGTTTTCTAGGTAGAAAAATGATTACAGAAATATTACAAAATACCGAATCACAGAATGTTGACCAAATCTAACAAAACAATGTAATTATGCAAATTATTGTTCATACAATATCAGTTTAATTCAGCTACTGTCTTGTAATACATGTACAATACAATACATCAACCCTACTACACAACACCACATGCAATATGCGTGTCATTACCAACACATCAAAGCTGGGGATCTGCAGGAAATTTACAACACCAAAGAGTAGATCAATGACATGTTCACATACATTTTTTAATAATCTGTCATCTTAACTAAAGTTTGTCAACACTTAAATATGATATTATAGGACTGAGAACTTTTCACTTATACTTGTAATTTTAGTTCTACTTAACAAATGAATTTTGTGTCACATCTTTTGAACAAAAACAAAAACATTTATGGACTTTCGTGAAATAACCCTTTCTTCAAAAAGAAACAACCTTTTGTATCTCGCCAAAAAAGGAGATAACATGGAAAGTCATCTGCAATATAGTCAAGATGGAATATGTGACAGATTTATCTTTCACTGTGAATGGTTTTCTAAATGGTTTGTAAGCTTGTTTGACCGAAGTCTGACAAAGAAACAATATAAAAATCCACATGTTGAAAGGGAATGTACAGATTGAACCCTACAAGATAAAATGTCCCTCTTGCAAAATAACTGACTTCGGGTAGAAACATCAGGCTGTTCCTTTCAATAATTAGATATAATACTTCTGTGTTGTGTTACACACATCATACACTTAATATCTTGTTTTGATATATCAAATTATAATTTATTTAAAAAATATCAATAATTAAAAAAGAATGTCAACACAATGTCAGTCATGGAAATGTTATTGAAATCTCGACTGGTAACTTATTACTTCTTCCATTACATATTAAATGAAATAAAAAATGATTCTTTAATAAATATAAATTAATCATTTCCAAAACAGAACCTGACTTTTTAGAACATGTCACTTTACTACACTTTAGTTTGGTCAACTCAATTATGTTTGAAAGTTTGATTGTAGAACTAGAAGTGTTTTGTTATATTAAGAGTATAATGCTACCTTAACAGTTCATTTCATTATGAGTACATTAACTAGTACATTGTATATCATTAGAAAAATGAACCAAAAGTCACATAATAAAAAACAAGCATTTCTTTTGCTTAGTAATCTTACAAGGAAAGTTCTGATAATAGAATCAGTAGCCTAAATAATATGTCTCAACAATAAAACACCTTATTCTATATTAAGTTTATAATGAACAGAAGGCAAGTAATTACTGCAATAAAAGAGATTATAGCCGGATTTTATCTTTAACCCCGGTTTGACTAGCAGTAATATGAATATATTGTAGTTACAGTAAAGAATGAGCCTATTCTGAAATTTAACAAGTCTAAATGGAAGAAAACAAATCCTTTAATTATTTGTTCTTACAGTTTTCATTTATACACAGTACACTAAAACTTGTTCATCATCACTTCAATGCTAATTTGGTAAGAGACTTGGCAATAAAAAATTAGAAAAGGTATTGAGTTGACCAAACTACATATAAAATATAACAAACAGAATATGACGAGCAACGATCAGCACCTCCACCAGTCATTTCTTCTACTGACGCCACACTTTGAGCTTTCTGTAGCTTTCGAGTACCTTGAGACTTGCTTCGTTTTAATTCTGGAGGTTGCTGTTGTCTTTTATGCTTTAGACACATTGGGCTGACACAAACACCATTAATCTATAAAGCAAGTTTTCATACAAAAAGAATACACTTAAATCTAAATTTAAAAATGTGTTAGCAGTGTTGTGTGCATGGAGACCTGAAATATAAAGACTGGCATTTAGATGGTTCCTAATGAGCAGACTGGGGACTTATAAATCTTACTTTCACAATTTTAAATTGATCAGATTAAGAATTTAAAATAAAAAAAAAACACATAGCCAAATGATCAACCATAGGATGCTCAAGCATTTTTATGTCAATTCTTGAAAAGATCTAAACACATAACACACAAAATCTTGAAAAAATCTTTCGAAAAAAAGTTTTCTAACACCTTTATCCTGAATATTTTTGCCACTTACAAAAATTTATATGCAAATACTTATGTCACAGCATCATTGAAATACTAAAACTCTTTTATAAAGCAGAAATATATTCACAAATTATCCTGATAAAGGAAAACTGTTAACATGGTTTTCTTTAATTAATGCTGAAATCACTGACCAATTTTGTTCTTCCAAAAATAAATTAAAAATGAATAAACTTGTAACATTCTTTAAAAAGACATGGGATTGGAAAAAAATAGATAGTTTTTTCATGTAAACACCCCACAGAAATGGAAGCAACAGAAATAAGCCAAACTAAAAAAAACAACCTAAAACAGCTACAAAAAATAAATTGCTGCAACAACACAAAGATTCAGGAAAACAAGGCTAACATTGAAGGAAATCAACATGCAAAATATACACATGACATTTCAAGGCAACATGCAACATCAATGGTGAAGAATACATTCAAGAATCAAAGGAACAGTCACAAATTTTAGTTTCACTGAATTTGCTCTCAAATTTAGCTATATTTTTATATTTTATTGTAAATTGTGACATTTCCATTGATAACATGTTGCAGTAATATTGATAGGAAACTTAACCATCACCAGAGTATGTCATGCTCATGTGGACCCTTCTTACCCTGCAATAGAAAATACACACCAAATTTACACAAATGCAAAAATATCCATGTTACCTCAGAAAAAGGGAAGTTACTTATACTCGGAAACATACCCGATTGTAACAGTTCTGGAATGCTCATTTTTCTAACTGTATTTCCTTTTTCGTCAGATAAATCTAGAACTTCAAGTTTTGCAATTTTTTCATCATCATCTTTACGAAACTTGTTCTGAATCTTAACACTCATGCGCCTCATACTGCTAAGAAATCCAGCATCAGTCTGTTTGTCATTGTTTTCATCTGTGTCATCATCAGTAATTTCCTTATGATGTCGACTATAATATTCATCTTCAAGTTTATTATTGTTAAGATTATCACTGTCACTTGAACCCCCAACGTCCTCTTTTGGTCGTTTAGGCTGGGACTTTTTGCGATGAAAACCAAGTTTGTGAATAGACAGTTTTCTGGTTTTCTGATTATTGGCAGGAGGTGGAGGATTTTCAATATCAGGTTCAGAAGATGATCTAGGTCTGTCATCTCCCTTGCTGTAATATGCACCACTTGGATCAGATTTTGTTTTTGTTGCCTTTTTCTTTTTGCCCATGGCCATATTATGCAATGGTAATGTAAATTCAAAATTATTGTTTGTAGGTGTTTTTTCATCATCTGAGTGAGAGGTTGCAACCAACTGAATATTCAGACTGGGTACTGTCATGGGTTGCACTGACATCCGTCGAAGATTCTTCCTCATGGAAGATTCTATTTCAATGTCCTTGTCTTCATCACATTCATTCTTTTCATTATTTAATCGTTCTATTACATTATCCAAAGTTTCTGCCAATTGTGCAGTTTCAATCCCTACAACCATATTGTTCTCTTGGTCACTCTTATCCGAGTCTGTGCACTGACTCTCTTTGATAGCCAACAAGGGAGAATCACTGGGCCATGAGGATTTTTTCTTTAACCGGGCAGGATTCAATTCAAGGGGTGGAGACTGAAGATTTAAACAAAATAAACACAACTAAAACTGAATTATAAATAAAAAATAAAAATAAAAAATAAAACAACAACGGTTAACAAGGGTCTGTGTTGGAAATGTGGGTGTGTTGGTAGAAGTGTATTAATATCCCAATGCTGTTTGGAGGCTTTATTGATGAACACTCTTCTAACCTAAGATAGTTGTTTAGAAATAAAATGTCATCAAAGATACTAAGCTTAATAGAATTTACTATGCGGATGCATGTTTTGTCTAATCAAGACTCATCAGGTTCAATTAAACCCAAACAATATAAAAATCTGAATGATAAAGATGTTGTAGAGCTTTTATTAGTATTCCAAAACATAAAACAACCAAATATAAACCCTCATGAGTTTAATTTATCCATTTTCTGTTTTTATTACGGTTAACTAAAACTAAAGTTCAACAAAAGTTACATTAATTAAATTATAGATGAGAACATATATTTTGTTACAAATCTGTTATGTCTGTTTCATTAACACTATGTTTTTATCCCCTTCACAATTAAGATTCTCCAAGCAGCATTTAATATCAGGAAAGACAACATAGGTTAAAGCAACATAAAACAAATTCTTTAAATTCCAAATCATTGCCTACTGATCAACTTAAAATATCCACTAGAACTGAAGAAATACAATTCTACATCAAAAACACTGACTTATTTATTAACATCAAATATTGTAGTGAGAGAAAAGTGATTTTCCAGTTACACACTGAAAGGAGCAAAGAAAATGTGGACTTGGCAAACCTACGGTCCTTTCAGCCTACTATATTGGTATTCAAAGACAGAGAAAAAAAAATCAAAATACAATTAAAAAATCTCATTAAAATCAAAAAATATTTACAACAACAGTGAAAAATCAAATTTGGCTCTTTCTTAACCCTTGTATGAGAAATTTAATTTGATATCCTACTGAAAAATATTAACCACAACGGTAACAAAAATGGGACCCTATTTGACACTTTTACCTCGAAAATGGATAGGAAAAATGTGCTACCACAATGCCGATGGCTCATTCAGTGAGGAATCTAATTAAAGAAAGCTAGTCAAAATCTGAATCTACATAGTGACAACAAAAACGTGTCTCTTTTCAAACATTTTTTACCGTGTAAACCATAAAAGATTCAACAGATTCAAATGAAAAAAATCCCATAAAATAATTTTTTTCCTAATTAATAACCCCCCCCACCCACCCCCAAAATCTGAATTTTTAAAAGATTTTTCTAATAGTTTCCTATGTTAAACTAAGTTCTTGGTTTTCAAAGAACAATTAAAATAAACATTCATAAACAGTTTGGCAGAAGAAGGAATTTAGACATTTTTTGACAGCGTCATATTGTCCTGTTGTAGGGGCCTATTTTGAATACCTGACTGGAATAGAAAATGAGTAACTTTGTAGAGGTTATCAAGTGACTATTGGTAAAAAGTTTGGTGTCAAGTGGTTCAATGGTCTTAGATAAACCTTTCTAAACACTTTTCTCTATAGATTTCTATATTAAAGTAAACCTCTCCATGATATAACATTGTATTTCAAATAAGGTAGTGTTTTTGTTATATCTAAAAAAAATACTTATAAACAAGGAGTTTTCTAAAGCAAACAAATCAAAATGTAGATTTTTTCTAATAAACTGCTGTTTTTTTTCTTCCAAGTCATTTTCTGTCTGTTTTTCTACAATACTCTATGTTATTCAATGTAAAGCAACACAATTTTTGAAGTATCAGAAATTGCTAAAAACATAATCATATCCCTTTAGAAAGATTAGGACATCTGTGATAATCTCAGCTTAAAAAGTCTAGTTTTCATGATAACTTGTGGTTTTTAACAAAGAGAAAGAATTTGCTTGGTTTTTTTTGGTTAAATAAAGATTATTCTACTTTCATCAACTTATATCATTGCATAATGTCTTTATTGGTGGGGTGGGGGTCATTAACAAATACCCAGAATCCCAGTGTCTACACACAGATGGCTAACTACCAAGACAACAGTGGCCCCGTTAGAATTGCTTATCTGACATCATTGTGAGTGTATGAGTAAATATATTGTTTTCAGACAACAAATTGACATCTACTTTACATCCATACTAATGCTTATTGTTTTCTATTTTGAACTGTGATGTTATTGAATGTATTACAGACTACTGTACATTCTTTGTGTATCACACCTCCTAACCTGTTGTGGAAACATTAAACATCAGCAGCACGGTTATTACTAGAGGCAAACAAAAGAATACTTCAAAATTATGCATTTTAAATTTACCATACTGCAACAACATTGATGGAAAAACTAAAATACAGTATAATACTCCTGAATTTATTTTTTGTAACAACTTATTACAGCCAATTTGTGTACAAGATGATTAAAATTTCATCTCTTGTCGCATCCATTGTACTGATATGTCAAACGGGACATCTAACAACATATCATTATGGGTCACCTCAAATTGACGTTTTGTATTGACCAATCAAAATTTAGCTTTACCATGTTTTGTGTCATGGAATCCTTTGTAATAATTCAGCATTTCTCTGACATTTATAAGAAAATAAACCACTGTAACAACAAAGATGTCCAGTAAAATGTGTCTGAAATTCCCATGTTGAACAACAGTGTAACACAATAAAAACATATGCTCTCACGACTATATTGACAACCAGAGTACTTTTTCAATTTTCAAAACATGCAGACATAACCTTGCATTGTCAATGCAGTTGTAACAGCACATGTTTCCTATGTGGATTTGCTGTTATTCAACATGAAATAACAGACACATGTGAAACTGTGTTGTTCTTGTTTCAAATCAACAATATATCTGAAATAGTAGGGATTTTCCATATTTAGTCAGACGCTTCCTCATTTGGTGATTTTTTTATTGGATAATATTTATATCAAGAGGTCAACCTGCGATGACTTGTAATTACATGTTGTTTTATCCAACAAGGAACATGTCAGCAAAATGCGAGCGATCATCATCAGAACCCATGTAAGGTCACATTCTGGCTTTGCTATCACTTACCAACTGAGGGCACACTTATTGATATTTCTCATTTTCATGAATATTTAATATCCTATTTTGAATAATTGCATTAACTTCCGGTCAAATGACCAACTAATCAAATGAAAGATTCTGGTTAGTAAATAAGTCATTTGAACGAATAACATAATCCATAAATTTTCGAATGACTAGTCAACAACTTTATAAAAGAAAACCTGCACGCCTTCTTTAAGCAAAAAAATGTGTTTTTGCAAAACATATGTCCCGCTTAGGGCATATAGGTAAATACCTCTCTGTTTCATACGTTTTAATATTTGACATAGAATTTTGCCAGTGAAGAGACCTTATCATGCTGTAACTATGTACCAAATTTATGCAAAGCCCTCTTCATAAAAAACAGACGCTTCAAAGTGGAGGTTAACCCGAGGCAAAATCCACCTTTTTCTAAGTTAAATTAGTGGGAAGTATTGGGCGCAGTTCTTCAGAATTATTACAGTGAAAAGACTTTATAATGTTGTAACTATGAACCAAGATTCATGAAGACGTGAAGTCATTTTCGTATAAAGCTAGATGAACAGAATGCCTTTGAATTAAAGGATGATATGGTAGTGGCAATGTTTTTTCTTAAGAAAGTTAACACACAAATGATACCCCCACCTGACCAATGAAATGTCAGGTGTTTTCCAATAGGCAGTAATTTTAAGAAAATTTGATATATACATACTGTAGCTCTAAACATGAAGGAGAAGATAGCTGGAAAAAGACATCTACCCCGAATTACAGCTATCTGGCCTACAAATATCCTATCAAATATAAATGTTGTAGTTTCAAAGCTGTACGAGAAGATGGCTGGACAAAACATGTACCCCTATATGGCCTACAAACCACAAAGTCCAACTAGCTTGAATAAACTTTAAAAATCCAACCAAATATAAATCATATTGCTTCTAAGATGAAGACGATAGCAGGCAAGACAAATATAGGACATAAAGGTTGTACATCTTTCTGTAAAAACTTGTAGTGGTAAATAATAACTGTTATTATTTCATGCAAAACATGAACAACTTCAAGATTGTTATCTAGTTTTTTTGCAGCTACAAAATTGAAGGGTTGTAAACAGAAAACACCTTTACCATTGGCTTATTAAATTTAAAGGAGAAAATATAAATTAGTGTGCCCACAGTCAGTAAGTGGTAGAATAGGGAATATGCGACTAGTCATAGGTTTGCAACGATAGGGAGGAATGAGATATTGAATTCTAATTTTTGATTTTATACACAGAATATTTACTTGTACATACTGTTGAAAGGTGGATACAAAATCCAGTATAATGTCCAAACTAATCAGACTTACCTGATCTGTTGTAGGAGAACGACAACCTTCTTCATTCCCTGAACTCTCTGTATGGTTGAATTTTTTACCTCGAGGAGACCGTGGAGCTCTCTGATAGGGGTCCATAGAACCTGAAAAGGTGTTTAAACTACATGCCTGATGACCTGTAACTACACTGAGCTAGGAAAACAGCATTGGTCTTAGCAAAACATGGCAAGAAGAACATACATATGTATACACAGTTTTTATACAGGATCAAACCTTAATTATAAAGTAGTTCTTTGAAGAATATATTGGAAAACAAATTCTAATGATAATAAGGAACATGCATTGATGAAAAATCAATATATTATATATATGTATATAGACAGAGTCTCAAGGAAGCTACCAACAACTTACTAAGTATCAGATTATTGAATCGCCAACACAACGATGCAACATAAAGAAATAATGTTGTTGTTGTCACTCACCATATAAATCAGGAGTTCCTAAATTTAAAAGACATGTCTTTTGAAGATAATCAATGATTGCTAAGCCTGACTCATTTCCAAATGCTAACCTGGAACAATCAAATACATTACTTAAACATACAGTTATCTCAGTTAAACTCACAAATACTGGTAGCTTAGGCAGAGAAAGTTGTTCTTCTAACAAAGTTATTCACAAATAGACATTTATTCTTTACCCAACATTTTGTTTTTATGTTCTTTATAGCTCAAAAATATGAAGTTATGAGGGTTTTTACAAATAAGAAAATACAATTTTCAATATCACTGTTAGCCAGAAAAGAATCCAAACTTCAAAGACAATTAGAATATGTAGTTCTGAACATGTGGTAGATATCATGTTCACTTTCACCCACTCCACCCTGTTTCTCAACATGTGGTACATATCATGTTCACTTTCTACCACTCCACCCTGTTTCTGAACATGTGGTACATATCATGTTCACTTTCTACCACTCCACCCTGTTTCTAAACATGTGGTACATTTCATGTTCTCTTTCTACCACTCCACCCTGTTTCTGAACATGTGGTACATATCATGTTCACTTTCTACCACTCCACCCTGTTTCTGAACATGTGGTACATATCATGTTCACTTTCTACCACTCCACCCTGTTTCTGAACATGTGGTACATATCATGTTCTCTTTCTACCACTCCACCCTGTTTCTGAACATGTGGTACATATCATGTTCTCTTTCTACCACTCCACCCTGTTTCTGAACATGTGGTACATATCATGTTCACTTTCTACCACTCCACCCTGTTTCTGAACATGTGGTACATATCATGTTCACTTTCTACCACTCCACCCTGTTTCTAAACATGTAGTACATAACATGTTCACTTTCTACCACTCCACCCTGTTTATGAACATGTGGTACATATCATGTTCTACCACTCTACCCTGTTTGTTAGAATTACTGTGCAACAATTAACACAAGTTTAGAAAGAATATATTAAATCTTGTAACACTTACAAACCATATGAGGAATTAACAGATACATTTGTTATAACTCCTGGGTGTTCATTGTCTATCCAGTTCAGCAAGCAGACTAAGTCAGAATGGTAACCTGGACCATATTTCCGACAGCCAGACTTTACTGCAAGTGCTGTTCCCGTATCCATCTGTAAACAGTCACATCATTCAATGTCTGATCTTACCATAATAAAGCCAATACAATTCATGCAATGTCGCCTAAATGTTCATGATTATATTTAACTAAATATTTAATGTAACCATATTTTTCAAATGTCTGAAACTTATATGTCCCAAAAACATGTTAAATGTAAATTGTTTTTCTAATTTACTATGCAAGACATTATGTTTGTCCATGTTTTTACTTCTGTTCCATTGTTCAATTCATTCTGAGCCAGGTCGGAAATAAGTTGGTCAACTTTAAGTTTTCTTTTGAGGTTAAATGTACACTATGCCAACCTCTTCTGGAGGTATAGAGATTATTTTTGGGGGTACAACAGAACCCATGTTAATTTTATTTAGGTAAGTACTGGTTTGTAAGTCTTTTACTTTATTGATTTATGTAAAACTGTTGTTGCTGTATGCATTTTTTGTCACAGTTAATTTTTTCTGATACTTCTGGTTTTTGTGGCAATAGTGGTATCATAGTTATTATTATTTGTCGTTGTAAGCTCTGGTGTAGTAGGCATACCCACATTTGAAAAATTCCTTTAAGTAACCTCTTCATTATGGTTTATAACATATTGGATTAAAATAAACCACTTTCTTTGATTAATTCAATACCCAAAAAGTATCCAATAAAATTTATTATACGTAACAATTTTGATAAATAGTATAGGGCAATATCATTGGTTCTAAATTTAGTTGACCAATGAAAACATGACATTATATAATTATTGTTGTAGTATGTTATTTTTAGAAAGATTTTAGAAAACCCTTGTGAAATAATGTCCAGTATATTGTTTTATACATCCATAAAATAACTAGGAATTATAATGTTTAATGAACTTTTTTACCTGAAACATCTACTGCAGAACGTTACTCTGCTAATTAGGTGAGACAACTAATATGAGAGACCCTGCCAAGGCTGTAGATTATTAGATGATCACAAAATGTGAAAGAGTGGTGGCAAAAGATAAGGAAATTTTGTATAGGACTCCATGCATTTGGCCTTAAAATTACATTCATTTGAACTTGTTTCAGAAAGATCAGCACCTATACTTCTGTTCTGTAATGTATAAGGTAATGTGATTCTTGTTGTCTCAGGGGATTGGATTTTTTATACTTTCAGCTTTACAGAAACAAAAATTCTTGATGAAAGCTATGTTTGATGATTGATGAGGGATCTTTGCAAAGAAACTTCCATACTTTAACAAGTGTGGATAGAGTTGCTCAGGCCAAGGGCAATAATTTCGCCTAATAAATCATGCCACCAGAATGAAATTCAAACTTATTCTGTATCTCATGATGGTTGACTCACATACCAAATATCGGCTCAATATCTGCAAGCATTTTGAAAAAAGTTCAAAACATGTGTGTGACAGACTGACGGATGGAGTGCAAACCTATAGTCCATTTCAGCAAAGCTGATACAGGACTTTATAACGCAAAATATTGCTGAAAGTGTTAAACAATATTCAACAAGCAAACAATATAATGCAAAATTACAATCCTTTGTGTTTGCAGATTCAAATAGCATAACATGAGTCATTTAGCAACAGGATTGTATCATATCCGCCCAGTCGCAAACAGGAAGTAGTTGTCCGACAGGTCTGAAAGTCGCTTAGGACGTACAACTTGTGATTCTGAACCACCCTGCCAAATTTCAAATTGTTCTCCTGTATGGTTTCTGAGAAAAGCTTTATGGAAATTTTCATACTTGTGTTAGCACATTTCCATATCGGCCAAGTCACAAACAGGAACTAGTTGTCCGACAGGTCTGAAAGTCGCTTAGGACGTTGTGATACTGAACCACCCTGCCAAATTTCAAATTGTTCTCATGTACAGTGTCTGAGAACATCCTGACGGAAATTTGTACGGACGGACATGAGTAAAACTTAATGCCCCCCCCCCCCCCACATGTCGTCGCGGGGCACAACAAAATGAATACCTGTTAATATTTTTATAATACCTCCAATACTTAAATCAGTCAATGTTAATTTTTGAGATGTTTTTTTTTCCAAGTTCAACCAATTAGAAGAAAGAATTACATGTGGCAGTCATGTCTTTTGCCATATCCTGACAGAATAAGGAATCTTTTTAGATCTCCATACAACCATAATTTCTGCAAGGTTTAAATAACTAAGTAATTTTAGAAAAGACACAGATGTAGATAGTTTACCCACACTGGCAATGGATAAAAAGTTATGGCACTAGCTTCACTTGAGTTTTGCTAACTGTTAAAAATTGCTTATTTAACAGATCACATAAATATATATACTCTTTAAATATTCAGACAATTTAACAGTACAAATTAATATGATGAGTAAATTAACTAACTTTTACACTATGACTGTCTGAGGTATTGCTTGAGTAAGATCCAATACTTCCACTCTGATGCTGACTAATAACACTAAGACTTGGTGTAGACTTTGGTGGACATTCAAAATCTGGCGAGTCTAAATCATCATATATTTCATATACTATAGATACTTCCAAGCTCTGAAAACAAAATCAACTGAGCCATTTACATCTAATTTCATTGTAGTACATTATATCGTTATTTCATGCATGTTGAGGAAGTAGTCAAATTATTGCTTCGAGGTGCTTGAGAACTGTTGCCCACTTAACTGTCTGTTTGTGGTCTTATGTTCACTTCTCACCGTACTTGTGACAATGTCATAGCTATTTATTGGTTTTATTTTCATATTGATTTGAGATATGCTCACATATTGATACACCCAGCATTGATTTGAGATATGCTCACATATTTATACACCCAGCATTGATTTGAGATATGCTCACTTATTGATACACCCAGCATTGATTTGAGATATGCTCTCTTATTGATAAGCCCAGCATTGATTTGAGATATGCTCACATATTGATACACCCAGCATTGATTTGAGATATGCTCACATATTGATACACCCAGCACTGATTTGAGATATGCTCACATATTGATACACCCAGACTGATTTGAGATATGCTTACTTATTGATACACCCAGACTGATTTGAGATATGCTTACTTATTGATAAGCCCAGCATTGATTTGAGATATGCTCACATATTGATAAACCCAGCCTTGATTTGAGAAATGCTCACCCAGCTTCCTCATATTTCCCACAAATATGGGTCAAAACTGTTGGAGGAGTTGAATACACAAAATAACGACAGTATTCTGCACATTTTCTCAAAAGTAATGAAATTATCAAAATTGGAAAATATGTTAAAAATTCCTAGAAAAAATCCATAAGAGCTGATGCATAACTTCATGACATGTGCACTCTTTCTGAGAAGTTTCAGTTTTGTTTTGAAAATGTATGAACAGCAACCAATCTTTTAAATATTTTTTCTATGACCTAACTAGGCAATAGTATTATAATTTCTTCCAATGCAAAATATAAAATTAAATACAAATTAAATGAATAGGGAGACAGTAAAATCTGTAGGGAAGGAACAGTCTTATGCCAAGAAGTTCTTTAAAAAAGATCTCGCATATTGCATTTGTTTTTCAAAATCTAGACACTACATTTTTACCGTAGGTTTTCTTGTTTAAATGTCAAAAGAAATTTGTTTTACAATTTATTACCTTAAAAACTATGAATTACCTTACTTTTAAGTTTTGACTATAGGACAGATCAGGTCACCTTCTAAAAATCTAAAGGAGTAAATAGCAAATCAAATTTTAATTCATTTAAAATCTTTGTCGTTATTTATTCTTAATTCAGTAAAATTTAAAAAAATTTACTATAGACATATCTACAGTATCATACAAATTTATGTATGGCTTATTTAAAAAGTTGTAACTAACACTTATGGACAAACTAATGAAAATTAAATTGTTCAACAGTCTGAATAAAAAAATATCCAGATTAAGACAAAAATTTGACTCCGAGCCCTGACGTTCAACAAAAATGTTCAATTGACAGAAATTTGTACATCAGTTGTGATAGTGATGTACAAAAATTAGTACTTTATGTGCTCAACCACTCTAAAAAAAATTGTCCTAAATCTTTCTATTTTTTAAATAACATTAAAAATTCTTTACAAAATACTAACTTTTTGGCAAGTTTTGAAATTTGTTTTTTAAACATATCTGTTTTGAACCTCTTTAATGTTAGCAATCAAGTTACAAACTATACTAAAAGTCAACGCCCTCCCTTTTAAGACTAAATAGAAAAAAATTGTTCCAGGATAACATGTCCATAATTTATATTATGTATTTGTTGTTTACATGACGTCAAACATCATTTTTGGTTTTTGCTACAGGAATTTTTCATAGTAAGTCAGCCATTTTTGTTTCCAAAAAGAACCTTGTGTTAAATACACATATAATGTGACAATAAATGGTATTCGGACTAACCACGAGACTTTTCCCACATCAATTGCAAATGACATTACACAAAGTTTTTCGAATAGACAACTGACTGTTCTTATCTTGCACTTCCACTGAAAATAAGATTGAAATTTACTATGGAAAATCGCCCTATCAAAATAAAAAAAACTGCTGCATTTCAATGGAAAATAAGTGCCAATTACAATTTGCACCATTTTGGATCTACTAAAAAAGCATTAGCCAGGGCTTTCAATAGAAGCCGGTAGGCGGCTGATTTCTACGCCTATATCAAAGAAACCTGCCGGCTACTTTTTTTTCAAAGTGTACCTTTAAAAATCGGCAAATTGTTTGTACTTGTTAAAAATTGCGATGTCAACACTTAAGGGTTTTCCTATGACTATTTTAAAACTTCCTCTTATCCACTGAATTGTAACTAAGAGTAAAAGGGAGATCGAGGAAACCAGTTGAAAGCATTCCAAAAACAATCCGTAAGGAGATTTGTGATTGGCTAAAGGACGATCTATTTTTAAAGTTTATAAAATGTGAAATGAAAGATGAAACGAAGGCAAACCGACCTTAGTCTGTGGTTAAAACGACAGAAAACTATAGGCTCCCAGGAGCCTGTATCGCTCACCTGAACCTGAAACCAAACAACCCTTTTTTATCCAGCCTTTCTTTACTATAAGGAATTGCCCAACACTTCTGCAAAAATCATTAATTTCGACCTTTTAAGGGAAATAACTCCTATAAAGAGGAGCGTTTGATGCTTAGAAGGAGAAGGGAAGTTCACTTCAAATTTGCTGTACCTGTTGTACTTTTTTAACTATCAGTCGAAAACTCTCTCGACCCCCCCTCCCCCCCCCCCCCCCACCTTTTTTCATTTTTTCTATTTAAAGCCAACGTAGCTATATAGGTAGTCAGGTGGTAGAGGACGTCCTAAAGATGATGTGTGCAATGTTTCAAAGCAGTCCTTTCATTGGTTAAAGAGGATTTTTTAAAATCTAGTAAAATTGATTAAAAAAATTTTAGCAGTACTTTCAGTTGTTTCAGAGGAGAATATTTTAAAAAATCAATTAAAACAAATTAAAAAAAAAACAGTTCAAGGGGAATAACTCTTAAACGGTTAATCAGACAATCTTGACCTTTAAGTCATTTTTGTAGCCCTCATAGAGCAGAACAATTAAGCAATGCTAACTTTTTCTCTAGTTCTAATAATTTTCAAGATTTTGAGGCAAAAATGGCAAAAATCATCAATTTTGACAATTAAAGGGCAATAACTCCTACAAGGAGTCATCATACAACTTTGACCCAATGGAGTGTTTTGTAGAGCTTTAGATGCTGAAGAAGGAAGGTCTGTTTGGTTTTCCTATATCTGTTATACTTTTTGAACTATAAGCAAAAAACTGTATTTTGACCCCCCTGTTCTATTTTTAGCCATGGCGGCCATGTTGGTTGGTCTGAGGCCATGATTTGAGCAAACTTGGTAGAGGACATTTTACTGATGATGTGTGCAAAGTTTCAAAGCAATCCCTTCAGTGGTTTTGGAGGAGAAGATTTTTGAAGAAAAGTTAACGACGACGACGACGACGGACGACGACGGACGCCAAGTGATGGCAATAGCTCACATGACCCTTCGGGTCAGGTGAGCTAAAAAAGGTGTATATTCAAGGCTCACCACACTCGGCGAAGTGGAAAGTCGCCCTAATGCGCCTCAAAAGCGAAGTCGAAGTCTCCCTGTTATTTTCCTCAAGTTGGCCGATGGTTCACAGAAGATAATTGTATATCTGGTCCAAATAATTCACCCAGGCTACCAATTTATCAGTAAATGTGTAATTTCAATAAAAACGGCAAACAATATGCGTATTTAACATTTTTTTCAAAACGATTTACGTCTTTCAAATGCATTACGCGCCATTTGTTTATTTACCGGATGTGACTAATTACCGGAAATGGACAACAAAAAAAGTAAAGTACAACGGCCCATAATATAAATCGTAAACTTTTTTTTATATAAAAAAAAACACTTTAAATTGGTTTTAAACTTCAGTTCTTTCAAAGTGTATTGTATTTTAACAATTTTCTTTCATAATTATATGAAAAATAGCAAAGAAAACCGACAAACAACAAGAGCTGCACTTGAAAGAATAAAGATGTATAGTTGATAAGTTATGTAGATGGTTGTCCTATGAGGCAATTTGGATCTGAACACAACTTTGCCATAAATACTTATACATTTTGGCATACATTTTAACATGAACATATAAAAAGAGAAAAGATTAGATATGGTTTAATATCCAGATATCTGTGTATAAATTTGTCTCATGCACATTAAGTCAGTGATCCACACTTGGTTCATTCCACAAACTGAAACAAATTGAATGAATGATTGAATTGGATACAGACTAGCTATCAAAAGAGAAAGAAAACTGGGCATATCACTTTACTGAATATAAATGATTTAACAAATTCACAAAGATGCAGAAAATGATATCATAATCATCAATGACAATTATAAAAGAAACCTATTCACATGAAAAAAAAAATGCAAGAAACATGGAAAAAATGAAAAAAAGACACAAAAATTATCAACCAAAAGACTGAAAATAAGTCTCGGGACACTGCCAGAATGCAGGATTTTGCGTCTAGCACCCCAGAGCTTCTGGGGGCCTTTAGCGGCCCCCAAGACCCCCGGCCGTAAAGGGGGGGCCTATGCCCGCCAGCAGGCAGCACACTCAGGTTGTCTACTTTTATTTTTTTTCCTTCTACTTCTAAATATATTGAAAGCCCTGATTAGCTCGACCAAAGGTGGTAAGCAGTTTTAAACTGTCAATCCAAAAACCTCAACAGACATGATAACTTGTATAGACATAATGATACCTATTCACACCAACTCTGATCTGACCACCTTTATTGTTTTACACATTACCTACACTATAAAGTTTTCAATTACTCAAACATGAAACATGACTTGTATGATTTGAAGTTTTACTTTTAAGGACTTACAGAGACTTCCGTTGACACTTCCTGCTTTGAAAATTTAAAGAGTATTAAATGAGTTGCTCCTGCTACACATAAAATTCGGCTCTCTGGACACAGATGTATCAAATACACAGCAAATGGATCGTCATCTTGACTTTCCTTTTTTGGTTTTTCAAATATTTTGGCAGTTTTTAATTTGTACAAAACTTGTAGATTAACTGAAATTAAAATAAACTAGTTTTAATTATAAATTGTGCACAGATACAACATAATAGTTTTTATGTCGAATAATATCACAAATTTTTCTATTTGATTTTTGTTTTGGAAATTCAGCCAATCAAACTTGAACTTTGGTTGTTGATGTCAAGATAAATATTAACAGCAAAAAGTGAGGGCAGGCAATTTAGCACTTTTAACAGGGGATTTCAAAGAAATTGTGGAGAATAATGAATTGTGCGACAACATGTGTTGCTTGATAAATTTTCAATGACACAAACAATACATATAAGACCTCGTAATTACCTGCATTTAAGTAATCTTTCATCACCTATAATAATTGAGGTGGGATTAAAGTTAGCCATATGTAAAAGGTTCAGCTCTGTCTAATTTGAAACCTACATACCAAGATATTACTGAAGAGAAGAGAATATGTTTGAAACATCATCAACACTAGGATTGTTGGCAAAAAATCTATTTACCTGATGAAGCATCCCAGAACTTGAGTGATCCGTCAGCATGACTGAAAAAAAAAGAAATCTGATAATCTCACAGAAGCAGAATAAATTAAACAATTTCTTACAATATCTTGCTTCAAACATTTCAGTGATTCAACATCTATCATATCAGGCAGCTATCATAAAATTCCAAAATTGAAAACTATCCATAAGTTTTATTTACAGTTGAACTATGCTTGTCCTGTTTTGCTCTATGGCCACCATGTAAAGCATACCTTTGTACTAGAACAATTAACCCAAATTTATGGTTTAAAATTTCAGTATTGTATACTTATTTATCATTGCTGAGAAAAAAAGAGGCAAAAAAAGGTTACAGGTGCAAAAAATGGTTACAGACTGACACACATTCAGCCTGAAAACAGTATATCAATCCCTATCCTTCAAATTAATTCTCTCCCCGGGTACTCCGGCTTCCTCCACCAATAAAAACTGGATGCCATGATATAGCTGGAAAATTGCAGAAAGTGCGTTAAAACACCATTCAAACAAACAAAACATAAATGTTTTAATGCTTTATTACTGACAAAATGAAAATTAACTATAAATGAATTTTAAAAAAATAACTAATTTCTTTTGTCTTATTTAACAAACCTTAACAAGTTGAGTTTTTAAAGTCAGTTTCAGATGACTTTGTAGGTCCCAGTAATCTTATATTCGTTTAGATTGAAATTTGAAAATTATTACGACCAAAGGAGTTGTACACTAAGTGTCACTAAAAGTGTGTACAATGTAGGCTACCAGATCAATATAAGGACTGATTAACACTACAAGTTGAGTATTCTGAATTGCTTCAGTATTTTTCCCCAAGGGAAAGGCACGTTACAGTTTCTGTATTCCTAGACAGTGTCATATATGTTCTTGCAAGCTTTCGGGTGCGTGTGCTATACTACTGTCGAATATGAGTGTTAAAAAGAAAAAAAAAACAAGCCATTTTAATAATCAACAGTCAACACATAAAAAAATTATTATTATATAGATAGAGATGAAATATCGAATTTTCCGAGTGACAGAAATCACGGTAAATCACATGTGAAAATTATCGTTTATTTTCACTCTTGGATTTTTTCCCGCCAAAATTGCAGTTGGTTTTGTACTAAACAGATATTCATCCGCCGTTCATAAAATTTAGGATTAAGCATTAAAATTTTACGAAAACAATTTTTATCTATATAATAAATAGGATAATTAATTGGGCATCCTAAATATCCAAAATATGATCACTCGTGCCGCATAAAGCATCAGATTAAACTCGTGCCCGGAACTGGTTCCGCGCACTCATTTAATCAGATGTGTTATGTGGCACTCGTGATCATATTTTGGATATTCACTCCGCCCAATTAATTATCCTATAAATAAAACCCTGTATACAAAAAATGAAGGAACATTATATAAATCTAGACAATAAACATGGAACCCTTTTGTTGTCAAATTGCCAAGTGTTTTTAATGATTAAGGTATTCATATTATCCTAGAAACTGAACCGGTCATGCTTTATAAACACTTTAAATTTGAAATGGTCATATTTGTGTCCAGTTTAAACAAGTGTGGACTGTGAGCACGCTCACAAAGGGATAACCCTGCTTCCCTTTAAGTCCAATTATCTCCCTTAAAGATATCAGTGGTAAATAAAATTCCTTTATGCACATCTACATATAATGTACTTCCTTTATGCTAAGTTTCATTACATTTCATCAAGCGGTTTAGGAGGAGTTGCACTTACAAGGGATGTGAACAGACGGACAGAACGACAGGGTTATTCCTATATACCCCCCAAACAAGTTTTTTTTTAAGATGGTGACACATTTCATATAGATCAGCCCTTATCTTTTCTGCCTTATAGTGACCGCCCAACACTATACAGTTTTATACAAATGATCCTAAAGATGTACAGATCAGCCCTAATCCTTTCTGCCTTATAGTGACTACAGTTTCATACAGATTAAACATTATACAATATTTACAAATGACATTAACTTACCCAGTTATAAGGATTTCAGGATAACTGTGAATAGTTGTTCCCCACACTCCTCCTTTGATGGGCCATTCCTAAAATTTATAATGCACAATACTAAATATACTATTTATTTGATGCAAAGTCAATTCTCATTGGACAATATGAAGAATTCCATAATTGATGACATCAGAAGCAAGCACAGCTGTTTAAATTCAAAATTTCCACTGTAGTCAGATAATTTAGATAGTTATTGCCCTTGACGAAGACAACAGAAATTTATTTTAAGATTTGGCTGCATCAAATGGTAAAATTAAATGAACAGAATTTTGTGTTTTCTGATTGATCTAAAAACTACTTTCCGGTCATGTTAAATGTTTTGTGGCACTCATCATTTATCTGATGTTCACTCCAATCAATTGTTGCACTCTATGAAAAATTTAAAAACTTAATCTTGGAAAAGGTCAAAGAGTCATGACCTTGATATCTTATGGACTTAAATGCAAATACCTTCTTTGAAATTCGGGACTGTGAATTGTCTGTTTCTATTGCATTGGGGCTTAAGATTTTTAGCTATACTTTTATATGTTGTCATTATGTTTTTTTTTTGGTATGGATGTGACTTGATTTTTGTTGGTATGGAAGTGACTTGATTTTTGTTGGTATGGATGTGACTTGATTTTTGTTTATATTGCTTCTCTATGGTATTTATATCAGATTTTGTTTGTCAGTTTAAAAAAAAACTGGAAACAAGAAGAAAACTAGCTTTGTATTCTGAAACTATTTCAGAGCAAAATATTGCACCTTTTCACTAAAACCACTCCTCTTCTGTTTAGATCCAACAGAGTAAAATGCAGGAATCAAATCTGGAGGACAATCAGCATAGTACTGTAAGGCTGTGACAGGAGACTCATGGATATCCATAGGATACGGATTCTCAAAACATGGATACCTGAAATAATAATAACTACACATCAATCCATGAGGTCAAAGTTCAAGGTCAAGGTCATCAACCACAGTATGTTACACATGGCCTTGATATTAACTACCTATGTACCAAATATCAAAAGCCTACCTCAAAAGACAAAAAAGTTATAGCCATGACATGACTTCTGACAGACAGACCTCACAGTCGGGGTAATAATGACAGCTTTTGAATGAATAAAGTTTATGAGGATTAAAAAATAAATAAATGGGTTACACACACTCAGAGGTAATTGTTATATAAAAGTAAATTGAAATGTTTTAGTTCAAGTCCCCCATTCGTCTAGTTCAATTTACATTGGTATACCCAAATGCTAACAGATTTGGTGAGATTAGGTTAACCTCTACTAAATAGAGTTACATAGGTGACCTTTATACATTTTATAGAATACTGAATTTACCTCAAGTTCACTATTAGTGACAACCTTATTTCTCAAAATAACATGTCTTGGCTAAAAAATATCTGACCGGCATAACAAGATTAAAGTCTAATACGAATGTTTTGTAAAGTTTACAAAATGACATCACAAATATAGCTAGTTTCAGTTGTCAGATGGATAGAAACAGGTGCAAGTCTGTTAAGTTTTGTACAAAATCTAATACTTGCTTGACATTAATAAATTTGGATTCATTTCACTTCTAAAATATTTGTGCATCATAGAAACTTAATTAACAGGTTCATTCAGAATTACAATTTTTATGCAGAGTGAAAGTAGACCTACTTTGGATCTTTTAAGCACTCCTTTTGACTACGGCATCAACAGATTGGCTATTTAGTAGAGGTTAACCGTACACAGTAGAGAAGGGTATAGAGCAAGGCATATCACAATATATAGTGATACATGCCTGCCATATCACAATACGTATTGCAATATATTGTAAGGAATTTGTAACAATTTCTTCCAAGGTGTCCTCCATTTTGACATGCTATAGTACTTTTCGATGTGATTTTAAAAGCTAGAAAACAAAGGTAATTTACCTAAAAAGAGTTTACATTTTTTTAGGATTTAGCTTCAATTTACAGTCCTAATAATTTTCTTGAGCATATGGTATTCGGAGACCATACAGATACAGCATATTAGCAATGACCAAATCGTAATACATTTTCTCTAATTTTGACGTAATATTTCAACCGCTTGACCGGTGTGGAAAAAATATTTCTCGTCACTAGTGAATTTGTTGTTCTCAGCATTTGATTGGTTAAAAATAATAACGTCACAATAAGAACTCATGACGTCATAAACAAAACACCTTCAATTTACCGCGTATTCACGTCATGAACGTTAACATTGGGGTTGGGAGAATTTGTACTTCATTTCGCAAATTTACTACTTTTTAAAATTAGAGAAACAGAATCTTACATTAGTACTCTTGGATTATCAGATTTCTCCAATCTCGATAGTTAAATTATGGAAATTTAAGTCCTCGCCAAGGCTCGGACTTAAAATTCCATAATTTAACTATCTCGATTGGAGAAATCCGATAATCCACTCGTACCAATGTAAGATCCTATATGTAATACACCAGTATACCAGTAATACCGCCTCCACTCTAAAACAGGTATTGTAAGCAAAGATTGCAGAAATGTTTCACTTACAAACTAAGATAACTTCAAAAGGTTCCCAATTATATATCAATTGGTTTACGAAGAGCTGCTAATGGGAGATGATGGTTCTATCATGAAATGCCAACAACTAGATAAGACTTGCAGAAGTTCTTTATGTACTACAGATTATCTAAACAATTTAACCAAAGGCAATTTATGAGTAATTGGGGTTGGGTAATTCTGGTAATTCACAGCAAGCAGTTAACCAACTAAAAATGGCAAAAGTCTGAAAGAGACAGGTTGCAAAGCAAATGCCTTAATAAATAGCAAATGTCTGTTTTAAATTGGACTCCCCCCACACCAAGTGGTTTCAACTGATCAAGTGGTTTAAAAGTAATGTTGTGAGGTTAACCACTACTAAATTCTTACCCTGGGGTTGTGAGGTCAACCACTACTAAATTCTTACCCTGGGGTTGTGAGGTCAACCACTATTAAATTCTTACCCTGGGGTTGTGAGGTCAACCACTACTAAATCATTCTGTAATAATACCACTATAGCATATGGCTCTTGAAAATCTGCAAAAAAATAAGAAATTTATATACAACGGAATACAATCATACCGCATGGCTTCATTTATGGAGCAATTTATAAGTCACCAGGAAATCTACAAAACAAATTCTCCAGCACTGAAGGTAGAAAAAGATGTGAACATCTTTTTTACTATATTGTCATGAAGAAAACATACTCATATGAGTCTTACAGAAGACATGTATCAATTTTTTGGACTCTGGAAAATTCAGAAAACATATCTAGATATATATAGTCATCAACAGAAGTGACACCTGCTATCAGAATGCTTCCTCCAACACTAGAGGGTCTCATGAGCCTGTAACACTTACATTTATAAAAAAAATTTCTAGCAAACTTAAATATATAATGCTTAGGTGAGACCATTTCTGAAAAATGCATTTCTACGTATGTCGCCATGTTTAATTTCCAATTTCAAATCAGCAGCAAAAATTCAATTCATAAGGTGGTCAAGTTGTGTATATGGGGCCATCATATTGACAGTATTTACCACGAGAATGCATCTTATGAAGCGGAAAGATACAGTATTACGTAAAACCTATAACTAATCCAGTTTAAGAAGATGTCTTACTGCCTTTGTTCTTTTGTTCTTTGAAGAATATGAAACCCAGGGCGATGTATTATAACCATCTAACAACACAATATTACCATATATGTCTTAAAAGTTTTAATGATCTTTGTATTAATAAAAGTTCTTGTAAGCAAAAAGACATGGGGCATTAGGGACCTTTTTTTGGCCCCATGATTTTGCAAAAAATTAAAACTGTGATTGCAAAATGAATAAATAGAATGTCTTTCTAACATTCTGTTATTGTTTTTAAAATCTTTCCCAAATTAACCTTAATAATGATGTCACAATAGGCTGAAAGCACCAATTTTGGAAAAATATGTTTAAAATGCAGTGATTTTTTTATAACTAAACTTTAGAGATAGGTATCCCCACTTCCTTGGATCAATGTATATTGGGCCCTTCATGCTCCTCCTCCTTTTGAATCTGTATTTATGTTTGCAGTAACTTGTATAAAATTTTACTTTAAAGAAGAACATAATTGTAAATAAAATGTATATTTTCATAATTATTTGAAAACATAAAATAAAATACTGTAGACAATTTTGAGCAATTTTGCGCGTCTTGAAACAGTAGTTGTACCTAGACGTGAACATTTTATAGATAAATCATTTCTCATTCATGAAAGGTAATTAACAAAAGTACTAAGTAAACAAACAGAACATTTAGTGCAATTACAAGATCATTTGACACGGACTTTGAGGTATGAATATTAAGTAATTTTAAAAGGCTGACCAGATTAAAGTAGAAATTAGAAACATTATCATCATGTAGAATTATTTTAGATCAAAGAGAATTATGCTGAAATAAATACTCAAATAAATTTTTATCATAGGGTCCTGTGTTAAACTAAGTACTGCAAAGGTAGCAATTTCAAAATTTTGATTGCCATAAAAAATATAAAACCTTATAGAATACCATCCAATGAATACTGGTGATAAGTTTTGTTTCAATTGGTAAACTGGTGACAGAGAAAGAAGCCTTTTAAAACTTTTTGCCTATATGGTCCTATGTTAAACTTGGTCCTGCAGAGATCACCATTTTGGTTTTCAAAACAAAAAACATAAACTTTGTAAAGGTCCATCTAATGAACATTGTGACCATTGTTTGGTTTCAAGTGGCCCATTGGTTTTAGAGAAGAAGATTGAAATGTAAAAATGTTACAGACACAGATGCTGATGGACACGAAGTAATGACAATAGCACACATGCTAGAAGATTATGAAATGTTTCTAAAACCTTTCCCCTAAGGCCAAATAAAATACCATTTTGACATACCATTCACCCACGGGGTTTCACACAGCACCACAAAGTCAACAATATTATGTTCCATCTCTAACACAGTGGTACTTTTACCATTCATCACAGTTATAGTAGGTGTCCGCCCAGCTCGATCATATGACATTCCACCAGAAAATATAACTAAAGGTTCACTGAAAAATAGAAATTGTACAGTATTAGTAGCTTGTTAATTTTTGAAATTCAACTTTGTTTTACAGTAAAAAAAATGTTTTTTTTTTTTTCCTATGAAAATCTTATAGCCCGGGAATTTCCTAGCTAAGTTTGTCAGGGTTTCGTGGACTTATGTGGACACAGAAACCCTGACTTGAGAGGATGTACTTGGTTAAAATTTAAATTTTAAATGTTTCTTTTAATTGTATACAAAGGTGGAATAGATCTCTGTTACAAAACAGCTGATAAAACGTTTAAATATACATGTAGATAACATTATAATTTTAAATTTTAAAACATAACAGTAAAAAGATGCCTGTAAACAAATAGTTGCCACGAAACACAACTATGAACTAAACACTGTTTATACCAAAGAAAAAATAGTTTGCAGTTTTTAAACAGTTGGAAGAAAGTTAACTCACTGCTAATAAAAATGTACAAAACGGTAATCTACAGTTTGGGGATATCATTTGGCTGTGTAAGTATACAGCAAATAGAACAAGGGATGATAGAAATAACTAATAATTATTGGCAGAAAGATATTGAAAATGTGATCATGTGTGCTGCAGAATGCATCAGATTTAACAAGTGCGCAGAACAATTTTGGCACAAAGTTAAATCTTAATCACTTTGTCATGAATGATCATATTTTCAGTATTCATGATGCCCCATTGATTATCCTTTATTACATTAACAAATATTACATTTGTTGTGGAAAACTTTGAGGAATTTGTTCTCAATGTTCAGTGATTGCTGGTGACGTTTTTTAGGACACACATTGTGAGGTCACATCCAGGGGTTAAAGGAGATGAATTTATGTGACGTGTGAATTACTTTAATTTATTTCACTGAAAAATCTTGGATTTTACATCACTGTCAATGTAATAAGCAGACTTGAAATGCTATATGTATACAATGAAAAAAACAAATAACTTTTATTTAAGGTGCAAGTCAACTCAAGATCAACATTTCTCGTTCAGCCTTAAGTCATGAAGTATCCAACAGCTGCATGATAAAGAGATGGTCATTAAACAGGAATTGTTCTGGCCATCTTAGAAGTCTGATTGGCAGGAAATTAAACTAGAGGCTCCCAGGAGCCTGTATCGCTCACCTGAACCTGAAACCAAACAACCCTTTTTTATCCAGCTTTCTTTGCTATAAGGAATTGCCCAACACTTCTGCAAAAGTCAATAATTTTGACCTTTTAAGGGAAATTATTCCTATAAGGAGGAGCTTTTGATGCTTAGAGGGAGAAGGGAGGTTCACTTCAAATTTACTGTACCTGTTATACTTTTTGAACTATCAGTTGAAAACTCTCTTGACTCCCCCCCCCCCCTCCTATTTTCTATTTTAAGTCAATTTAGCTATGTAGGTAGTCAGGTGTCATGATTTGCACAATTTTGGTAGAGGACGTCCTAAAGATCATGTGTGCAATGTTTCAAAGCAGTCCTTTAATGGGTTAAAGAGGAGAAAATTTTTTGAAATCAAGTAAAATTGATTAAAAAAATGTTCATGGAGAATAATTCCTAAACGGTTCATCAGACAATCATGACCCTAAGTCATTTTTGTAGCCCTCATAGAGCAGAACAATTAAGCAATGCTAACTTTTTCTCTAGTTCTAATAATTTTCAAGATTTTGAGGCAAAAATGTCAAAAATAATGAATTTTGACAATTAAAGGGCAATAACTCCTATAAGGAGTCCTCATACAACTTCAACCCAATGGAGTGTTTCGTAGAGCTTTTGATGCAGATCAAGGCATGTCTCTTCGGTTTTCCTGTATTTGTTACACTTTTTTAAATATAAGCCAAAAACTGTATTTTACCCCCCCCCCCCCCATTCTATTTTTAGCCATGATGGCCATGTTGGTTAATCTGCAGCCATGGTTGGTGCAAACTTGGTTGAGGAAATTTGACGGATGATGTGTACAAAGTTTCAAAGCAGTACTTTCAGCGGTTTCAGAGGAGAAGATTTAAAAAAAAATCAATTAAAACTGATTAAAAACTAGAGGCTCCCAGGATCCTGTATCGCTCACCTGAACCTGAAACCAAACAACCCTTTTTTATCCAGCTTTTCGTTGCTATAAGGAATTGCCCAACACTTCTGTAAAAATCATTAATTTTGACCTTTTAAGGGAAATAACTCCTATAAGGAGGAGCTTTTGATGCTTAGAGGGAGAAGGGAGGTTCACTTCAAATTTGCTGTACCTGTTATACTTTTTTAACTATCAGTCGACAACTCTTTCGACTCCCCCCCCCCTTTTTCATTTTTTCTATTTTAAGCCAACGTAGCTATGTAGGTAGTCAGGTGTCATGATTTGCTAAATTTTGGTAGAGGACGTCCTAAAGATGATGTGTGCAATGTTTCAAAGCAGTCCTTTCATTGGTTGAAGAGAAGATTTTTTAAAATCAAGTAAAATTGATTAAAAAAATGTTCAAGGAGAATAATTCCTAAACGGTTCATCAGACAATCTTGACCCTAAAGTCATTTTTGTAGCCCTCATAGAGCAGAACAAATAAGCAATGCTAACTTTTTCTCTAGTTCAAATAATTTTTAAGATTTTGAGGCAAAAATGTCAAAAATAATCAATTTCGACAATTAAAGGGCAACAACTCCTATAAGAAGGAGTCATCATACAACTTCAACCAAATGGAGTGTTTCTTAGAGCTTTTGCTGCAGATGAAGGCATGTCTCTTCGGTTTTCCTGTATCTGTTACACTTTTTTAAATATAAGCCAAAAACTGTATTTTACCCCCCCCCCCCTCCCCTCCGTCCTATTTTTAGCCATGGTGGCCATGTTGGTTAATCTGCAGCCATGGTTGGTGCAAACTTGGTTGAGGACATTTGACGGATGATGTGTACAAAGTTTCAAAGCAGTACTTTCAGTTGTTTCAGAGGAGAAGATTTCAAAAAATCAATTAAAACCGATTAAAAAAAAACAATTCAAGGGGAATAACTCTTAAACGGTTAATCAGACAATCTTGACCCTCAAGTCATTTTTGTAGCCCTCATAGAGCAGAACAAATAAGCAATGCTAACTTTTTCTCTAGTTCAAATAATTTTTTAGATTTTGAGGCAAAAATGTCAAAAATAATCAATTTCGACAATTAAAGGGCAATAACTCCTATAAGGAGTCATCATACAACTTCAACCCAATGGAGTGTTTCGTAGAGCTTTTGCTGCAGATGAAGGCATGTCTCTTCGGTTTTCCTGTATCTGTTACACTTTTTTAAATATAAGCCAAAAACTGTATTTTACCCCCCCCCCCCCTCCCCTCCGTCCTATTTTTAGCCATGGTGGCCATGTTGGTTAATCTGCAGCCATGGTTGGTGCAAACTTGGTTGAGGACATTTGACGGATGATGTGTACAAAGTTTCAAAGCAGTACTTTCAGTTGTTTCAGAGGAGAAGATTTCAAAAAATCAATTAAAACCGATTAAAAAAAAACAATTCAAGGGGAATAACTCTTAAACGGTTAATCAGACAATCTTGACCCTCAAGTCATTTTTGTAGCCCTCATAGAGCAGAACAAATAAGCAATGCTAACTTTTTCTCTAGTTCAAATAATTTTTTAGATTTTGAGGCAAAAATGTCAAAAATAATCAATTTCGACAATTAAAGGGCAATAACTCCTATAAGGAGTCATCATACAACTTCAACCCAAAGGAGTGTTTCGTAGAGCTTTTGCTGCAGATGAAGGCATGTCTCTTCGGTTTTCCTGTATCGGTTACACTTTTTTAAATATAAGCCAAAAACTGTATTTTACCCCCCCTCCCCTCCGTCCTATTTTTAGCCATGGTGGCCATGTTGGTTAATCTGCAGCCATGGTTGGTGCAAACTTGGTTGAGGACATTTGACAGATGATGTGTACAAAGTTTCAAAGCAGTACTTCCAGTTGTTTCAGAGGAGAAGATTTCAAAAAATCAATTAAAACTGATTAAAAAAAACAGTTCAAGGGGAATAACTCTTAAACGGTTAATCAGACAATCTTGACCCTTAAGTCATTTTTGTAGCCCTCATAGAGCAGAACAATTAAGCAATGCGAACTTTTTCTCTAGTTCTAATAATTTTCAAGATTTTGAGGCAAAAATGGCAAAAATCATCAATTTTGACAATTAAAGGGCAATAACTCCTACAAGGAGTCATCATACAACTTTGACCCAATGGAGTGTTTTGTAGAGCTTTAGATGCGGAAGAAGGAAAGTCTATTCGGTTTTCCTGTATCTGTTATACTTTTTGAACTATAAGCAAAAAACTGTATTTTGACCCCCCTGTTCTATTTTTAGCCATGGCGGCCATGTTGGTTGGTCTGAGGCCATGATTTGGGCAAACTTGGTAGAGGACATTTTACTGATCATGTGTGCAAAGTTTCAAAGCAATCCCTTCAGTGGTTTTGGAGGAGAAGATTTTTGAAGAAAAGTTAACGACGACGACGGACGACGGACGCCAAGTGATGGCAAATAGCTCACATGACCCTTCGGGTCAGGTGAGCTAAAAAAGTTCAGGGGATTAACTCTTAAACGGTTCATCAGACAATCTTAACCCTGAAGTCATTTTTGTAGCCCTCATAGAGCAGAACAATTAAGCAATGCTAACTTTTTCTCTAGTTCTAAAAATTTTCAAGATTTTGAGGCAAAAATGTCAAAAATAGTCAATTTCGACAATTAAAGGGCAATAACTCCTATAAGGGGTCATCATACAACTTTGAACCAATGGAGTGTTTTGTAGATCTTTTGATGTCGATAAAGGCATGTCTCTTCGGTTTTCCTGTATCTGTTATACTTTTTGAACTATAAGCCAAAAATTGTATTTTGACCCCCCCTTGTTCTTTTTTTAGCCATGGCGGCCACGTTGGTTAATCTGCGGCCATGGTTGGTGCAAACTTGGTTGAGGACATTTGACGGATGATGTGTACAAAGTTTCAAAGCAGTACTTTCAGTGGTTTCAAAGGAGAAGATTTTTAAAAATCAATTAAAACCGATTAAAATAAACAGTTCAAGGGGAATAACTCTTAAACGGTTAATCAGACAATCTTGACTCTAAGCCAATTTTGTAGCCCTCATAGGGCAGAACAATTAAGCAATGCTTACTTTTTCTCTAGTTCTAATAATTTTCAAGATTTTGAGGCAAAAATGGCAAAAATCATCAATTTCAACAATTAAAGGGCAATAACTCCTACAAGGAGTCGTCATACAACTTTGACCCAATGGAGTGTATTGTAGAGCTTTTGATGCTGAAGAAGGAAAGTCTCTTTGGTTTTCCTGTATCTGTTATACTTTTTGAACTATAAGCCAAAAACTTTATTTTGACCCCCCTGTTCTATTTTTAGCCATGGTGGCCATGTTGGTTGGTCTGAGGCCATGATTTGTGCAAACTTGGCAGAGGACATTTTACTGATGATGTGTGCAAAGTTTCAAAGCAATCCCTTCAGTGGTTTTGGAGGAGAAGATTTTAAAAGAAAAGTTAACGACGACGACGACGACGGAGACGACGGACGCCAAGTGATGGCAATAGCTCACCTGACCCTACGGGTCAGGTGAGCTAAAAAAGTTGTTTACCAGTAATATTTTATCCCATGTGTTACTACACTACATTTAGATGGGGACCAGAATCAAGAATTGAGAATTACAGTTATGTCTGTAATGATGAAATGAGGAATCTTTTAAACATGACAGTACTATTAAGGTTTAACAATTTACAAAACATAGTTTTAGCTTATGGATATTTTTTATTTTATTTTAAACAACAAGAAACACACATTGCCTGTGGAAGCCACGTTTTTCCTTCCAGGCTAGGTGGGCTAAAATAAAATATTTATTACCGATATAACATGAAAACTCAAAAAATGAAGATCTAAAGAAAGAAATATCCATCAAAATCAGATAAAATAAATATTTCAAAAAATGGTGTCAACAAAAATTAGACCCATTCTGACCCTTTATATCACCAAAACTGTAAAGATAGGAAAAATCCAAAACATCATTCACAAGGAATCAAATAAAAAATTCCAACAGAATCAAATAAAAAACATAAATTATCCACAAATTTGGAATATAAAAATTACTTAAACTAAGAATTGCAATGAACAAATCTAAATTAAACTATTATAAAAAATTGAAGAGTGTGTCCATGGGACACGGATGCCCCCGCTAAATGAAGTCCCAAACAGGAAGTAGTTGTCCGACAGGTCTGAAAGTCGCTTAGGACGTACAACTTGTGATACTGAACCACCCTGCCAAATTTCAAATTGTTCTGATGTACGGTTTCTGAGAAAAGCTTGACGGAAATTTTCATACTCATGTTAACACATTTTCATATCGGCCCAGTCGCAAACAGGAAGTAGTTGTCCGACAGGTCTGAAAGTCGCTTAGGACGTACAACTTGTGATACTGAACCACCCTGCCAAATTTCAAATTGTGCTGATGTACGGTTTCTGAGAAAAGCTTGACGGAAATTTTCATACTCATGTTAACACATTTTCATATCGGCCCAGTCGCAAACAGGAAGTAGTTGTCCGACAGGTCTGAAAGTCGCTTAGGACGTACAACTTGTGATACTGAACCACCCTGCCAAATTTCAAATTGTTCTGATGTACGGTTTCTGAGAAAAGCTTGACGGAAATTTTCATACTCATGTTAACACATTTTCATATCGGCCCAGTCGCAAACAGGAAGTAGTTGTCCGACAGGTCTGAAAGTCGCTTAGGACGTACAACTTGTGATACTGAACCACCCTGCCAAATTTCAAATTGTTCTGATGTACGGTTTCTGAGAAAAGCTTGACGGAAATTTGTACATACAGACGGACGTATTTACGTACAAATGAAGTCCCAAACAGGAAGTAGTTGTCCGACAGGTCTGAAATTCGCTTAGGACGTACAACTTGTGATACTGAACCACTCTGCCAAATTAAAAATTGTTCTCATGTACGGTTTCTGAGAAAAGCTTGACGGAAATTTGTTCGGACGTACGTACGTACGGACGGACGGACGGACGGACGGACGGACATGAGTAAAACTTAATGCCCCCCGACATGTCGTCGCGGGGGCATAAAAATTGAAGAATGTGTCCATGGGACACGGATGCCCCCGCTAAAGGAAGTCCCAAACAGGAAGTAGTTGTCCAACAGGTCTGTAAGTCGCTTAGGACGTACAACTTGTGATACTTAACCACCCTGCCAAATTTCAAATTGTTCTCATGTACGGTTTCTGAGTAAAGCTTGATGGAAATTTTCATACTCGTGTTGACACATTTTCAAATCGGCCCAGTCGAAAACAGGAAGTAGTTGTCCGACAGGTCTGAAAGTCGCTTAGGACGTACAACTTGTGATACTGAACTACCCTGCCAAATTTCAAATTGTTCTTGTGTACGGTTTCTGAGAAAAGCTTGACGGAAATTTTCATACTCATGTTAACACATTTACATATTGGCCCAGTTGCAAACAGGAAGTAGTTGTCCGACAGGTCTGAAAGTCGCTTAGGACGTACAACAAGTGATACTGAACCACCCTGCCAAATTTCAAATTGTTCTTGTGTATGGTTTCTGAGAAAAGCTTGACGGAAATTTTCATACTCGTGTTAACACATTTTCATATCGGCCCAGTCGCAACAGGAAGTAGTTGTCCGACAGGTCTGAAAGTTGCTTAGGACGTACAACTTGTGATACTGAACCACCCTGCCAAATTTCAAATTGTTCTCATGTACGGTTTCTGAGAAAAGCTTGACGGAAATTTTCATACTCATGTTAAAACATTTTCATATCGGCCCAGTCACAAACAGGAAGTAGTTGTCCGACAGGTCTGAAAGTCGCTTAGGACGTACAACTTGTGATACTGAACCACCCTGCCAAATTTCAAATTGTTCTGATGTACGGTTTCTGAGAAAAGCTTGACGGAAATTCGTACGGACGTACAGACGGACGGACATGAGTAAAACTTAATGCCCCCCCGACATGTCGTCGCGGGGGCATAAAAATAGAAAGAAAGTATAGGTGAACCTAGGTTTTAGTAGATCTGTAGGTAAATGCTCCTAAGAAGTGGATACCTGAAGGTATGCAGGGTCGTCATAGTATAACTAATAGAATAGTGAAAACAACACTTCATAGGATGCTCAAGTTTACAAGTTTTATTAGTCAACTAGTTTTGCTGTTAATTGTTATCATCGTGACAATTTTTCATAAAATTACAGAGCTCGAGTACTATGTTTTAAGGCTGATCTTATGACGTCACAATATACCTGATGACGGCAGGTAACTGCTGAAACTAGTCGACCAATCAAAATTGTTAACTTAAGCATTCTACGAAGTGTTGTTGTCACTCTCCTACAACTTAATATAAAAAATAATTAAAAATTAAAAAATTACACACTTTTTTTAAACCAACAAGCATTAAAAGATAAAAGGATTCTGATAACACACTCCTGTAAGCAAATGTTGCCTTGAAAAGCTGGAATTTAAGCAACCAATTAATGAGTCAAAGCTTGTTACACCAGAGACATTATGATAAAAAAATTCATTGGGTGAAAATAAAAAATCAAATTGGATTTAAAAAACTAAATAATTCTGGCTTCTTTCAAAATGGTAGTGTCAGGATACCCTTAATTAATTTTAATCTTTAATTATACAATGTACACAACTGAAATTTTGTTACCCCTCGTTGGTAGTTAATGTTTATAAATAAAATCAAACATTAGAATAAACTTAACAATTTTAATTGGGTAATTTTACATTTTTATACAAAAATAGATCACCACTCAAAATGTAAGTGTTCCAGAGTCATCTATTACATCACAGGAAAAAAATACTCTCTTCTAGCCAATCAAAAGTTTGTATTTTCACACATTATATTTGTAAAACATGAAATTATTTGTCAAGTAGATCAAATGTAGAGCTCACTTAACTGAAAGATGATATAATAATACAACTCACATGTATGCTCAAAGTTTATGTTCAGTCTCTGATATAGCTGTAAATCATATTTATTGATTGGTTTTTATGCTATTTGAAAGCATTTTCAAAAGAATGCCAAATATCATGATGTGTCATTGCAGCAATATATTTGTAATATCTCAAAGGTTCATTCTGCATGTCTATGACTTTGGAATGAAGGATCAGTCAAATAAATGAACTTTCTTTAAAAAAAAGATCCAGCGAAAAAAAACCGCCAGGAATCATTCACCTTGAACACAATGACTTCCAGCAATCTCTAATTTTTTTTAAATTTACAGTTTTAGTCTAGTTCTTATAGCATAGTTCTTACAGGCAAAAAAACTGAACAAAAATTTTGATTAAGTACAATAACTCCTTAAGGTGCCATCATACAATTTCTGAAAAATTAAATGATTTGTAGGCCTTGTTCTTTAGGTTAATTTAGTATCAAGGTATAACAGACTTAAATTTATAACATACATAAATTTATTAATTTGAATTTGTCATAAAGGGCAATCACTCCTTTAGAGTCATCTGAAAATTTTGGACTAAGTAATGATTTGTAGGCCTTGCCTTTATTGATCATTTGTGCAATTTACAGTTTCCTTTAGCTGTTAAGGCAATTGTCACAGGGCACAAACTACAAATTTCACTCCAAATTGTTATTAAAGGGCAATAACACCTATAAGGATTCAACGAACAATTTTCAGACAATATAATGATTTGTAGGCCTTGTCCTTGAAACTAATTCTGCTATTTAGAGTTTTAGTCAATTTCTAGAGCAAAAATTGGTAATTTTGTCTAGAATCACTATTAAAGGGTAATAACTCCTATAGTAAGTCATCTAACAATTTTAAACTAAGCAATGATTTGTAGGCCTTGATCATTTGTGCAATATACAGTTTCACTCTAGCTGTTATGTATGGCATTTAAGTTACAGGGCAAACACTACAAATTTCACTAAAAAATTTTATTACAGTGCAGTAACTCATATAAGTCATCTGACAATTTCAGACATCTGACAATTTCAGACCAATTAAATGAATTGTAGCATTTGTATTGCTGATCATTTTTGCAATTAACAGTTTCATTCTAGCTGTTCTATCTTTGAGGTTACATGACAAAAACAGAAAAATTCATAAAAAATCATTAAAGGACAATATAGTATAAGGAGTGGTCCAACAATTTTGGACCAACAAAGTGTATTGTAGACATTGTCTTGCTGATCATTTAAGCAATTTTAAATGTCAATCTACATGATCTAGCTACTATAGTTTTAAATTTATTTTGTAAAAACTAAAAACTTTTTTCAGATATTATAATTTAAGAGCAATAACTCCAACAGGAATTCATAACACAACTTCAGACTGATAGGAGCATTTGCAGAGCTTAATGTGCTGATCAATTTAAAGTAATGTTTTTTCATATGCTATTATAATTTTGAGCTTGTGTTCATCCCTATGTTCTATTTTTATTAGTTACAGTGGCTATTTTTGTCGGTTGATAAACACCATGGATACAAATTTAAAACTTAATACCCTAAGGATGATTGTGATAATGGTGGAAAAAGACTGGCCAGTTGTTTCAAAGGAAAAGATTTTTTTATTAGCTAACCATGGACGAAAGACAGCAGCAGACAGACGATAGACACCTAATGATGAGAATAGCTCACCTCAGGTGAGCTAAAAAAAAATAAATGCAAACCCTTTTTGGGGATCAGAATTGTATATCAACCAATGAACAAGTTACTGTTAAACCTTTCCACATAATATTTTCTAAGAAACTACTAATCTAATCTTAAGTGATAAACAAGAAACTGATTGATTTCTTTTAGGTTTAACTCATTTCAGACAAGTTTACTACCACAGGGTAACATACTAGAAACACAGACAATCATATTTCTCATGTTCTTCTTACCATACAAAAAAAAAAAAAAAAAGAAAAAAGAAAAAGGTAACCTCCTCCAGGTGAAATGATCATGCCTACCTATGAATACAAGCAAAATTCTCCATTTCACTAGCTCCTGTTGTCCATACTGGGAATTATCTTGCATGCTTTTGACAAACCCAAATACTTATTTTTATGACAAGGTAAATTAAATAAAATACTTACCATGAAATAATGCCAAAACTAATTTGGATAATTGAAGAAAGAACGAAAATTTTGAAATGAAACTAAACATTAAAGAAAGATGATTAAAGTACATGTATTAGAATTCTATAATAGTCTACTAAACTTAAATATCTATCAACCCAATATTCTACACATATCAACAAAAAAAGGGTTATATACTATTAAGGATTGATGTTAAAGTTGTTTTTTCCAAATATCTACATGATTCAATAATTCTATCTTTCTAAAGTTTTGTCCTCTTTTTGATTGATACTGACAAGGATGTGTGATAGTTTAACCCTAAGTCCTTGGGATCTGTGATAGTTTAACCCTACGTTCTTGGGATCTGTGATAGTTTAACCCTATGCTCTTGGGATCTGTGATAATTTAACCCTAAGTTTTGGGATCTGTGAGTTTAACCCTTCGTTTTGGGATCTGTGAGTTTAACCCTACATTCTTGGGAATTGTGACAGTTTAACCCTATTTCTTTGGGAGCTGTAATTGTTTAACCCTTTCTTCTTAGGATCTGTGATAGTTTAACCCTATGTTCTTGGGATCTGTGATAGTTTAACCCTATGTTCTTGGGATCTGTGATAGTTTAACCCTACATTCTTGGTAGCTGTAATTGTTTAACCCTATGTTCTTGGGATCTGTGATAATTTAACCCTATGTTCTTGGGATCTGTAATAGTTTAACCCTATGTTCTTCAGATTTGTGAAAGTTTAACCCTATGTTCTTGGGATCTGTGATAGTTTAACCCTACATTCTTAGTAGCTGTAATTGTTTAACCCTATGTTCTTGGGATCTGTGACAGTTTAACCCTATGTTCTTTGGATCTGTGATAGTTTAACCCTATGTTCTTGGGATCTGTGATAGTTTAACCCTACATTCTTGGTAGCTGTAATTGTATAACCCTATGTTCTTGGGATCTGTGATAGTTTAACCCTATATTCTTGGGATCTGTGATAGTTTAACCCTATGTTCTTGGGATCTGTGATAGTTTAACCCTATGTTCTTGGGATCTGTGATAGTTTAACCCTACATTCTTGGTAGCTGTAATTGTATAACCCTATGTTCTTGGGATCTGTGATAGTTTAACCCTATGTTCTTCGGATCTGTGATAGTTTCACCCTATGTTCTTGGGATCTGTGGTAGTTTAACCCTATGTTCTTGGGATCTGTGATAGTTTAACCCTATGTTCTTGGGATCTGTGGTAATTTAACCCTATGTTCTTGGGATCTATGATAGTTTAACCCTATGTTCTTGGGATCTGTGATTGTTTAACCCTACATCTTTGGGATATGTAATTGTTTAACCCTACGTTCTTGGGATCTGTGATAGTTTAATCCATATGTGATTATCATTTTTAAATCCTACCTTCTTGCGTGAAGTGTAACCCAGAAAATACACACTTTTTTTATAATTGAGAAAAACTTAAACACGAAATTAAGCTAACCATTGGAGATTTCATTTGGAAAAACAATACTAAACAAAATAGGGAACAGTCAGCAGAGGGAAGAAAAGGAACAGTAATCCAATCAAAATAGAGAAAAGTAATAATTAAAAATAGAAAAAACACTCATCAGAAAACAAGAAAACATAAAAACAAAGAATTCTTTGAAGAAAAGATAAAAAAAAAAAAAGGAAAATCAAAGAATAAACACAGCCAAAAAAATGTTCTAAATTAATTAAAAAAAAGTTAAACAAGTCTGGACACAGAAAAATGTCTCGCCTGCATTCAGCATCAGTAACGAAAATAAATTTCGTCATAAGCATTACGTAAATAGCATTAAATATCAGCAGCTGCCTGTATACCAAATATTGTCACCATACCATGCATAGTTACAGAGGAACTGTCCTAATACAAAAACGTAGTCGCTGGACTGTGAAATTGAGGTCAAGGTCAGGTGACACCTACCAGACAGTCATGTACTATTTATCAGCAACTTATATAACAAATATTGTCATCCTAATATGCATGGTTACAGGGGAACAGCCGTAACCCAAAAAACTTTAACATAGTCGCTTGACCGTGAAATTGAGGTCAAGGTCTGGTGACACCTACCAGACAGTCATGTACTAGTCATCAGCAACCTATATACCAAATATTGTCATCCTACCATGCGTGGTAACAGAGTAACTGCCGTAACCCAAAAACTTTAACATAGTCGCTTGACCGTGAAATTGAGGTCAAGGTCTGGTGACACCTACCAGACAGTCATGTACTAGTCATCAGCAACCTATATACCAAATATTGTCATCCTACCATGCGTGGTAACAGAGTAACTGCCGTAACCCAAAAACTTTAACGTAGTCACTGGACCGTGAAATTGAGGTCAAGGTCAGGTGACACCTACCAGACAGTCATGTACTAGTCATCAGCAACCTATATACCAAATATTGTCATCCTACCATGCGTGGTTACAGAGGAACTGTCGTAACCCAAAAACTTTAACGTAGTCGCTGGACCGTGAAATTGAGGTCAAGGTCAGGTGACACCTACCAGACAGTCATGTACTAGTCATCAGCAACCTATACACCAAATATTGTCATCCTACCATGCGTAGTTACAGAGGAACTGTCGTAACCCAAAAACTTTAACGTAGTCATTGGACCGTGAAATTGAGGTCAAGGTCAGGTGACACCTACCAGACAGTCATGTACTTGTCATCAGCAACCTATACACCAAATATTGTCATCCTACCATGCGTTGTTACAGAGGAACTGTCGTAACCCAAAAACTTTAACGTAGTCGCTGGACCGTGAAATTGAGGTCAAGGTCAGGTGACACCTACCAGACAGTCATGTACTAGTCATCAGCAACCTATACGCCAAATATTGTCATCCTACCATGCGTAGTTACAGAGGAACTGTCGTAACCCAAAAACTTTAACGTAGTCGCTGGACCGTGAAATTGAGGTCAAGGTCAGGTGACACCTACCAGACAGTCATGTACTAGTCATCAGCAACCTATACACCAAATATTGTCATCCTACCATGCGTAGTTACAGAGGAACAGTCGTAACCCAAAAACTTTAACGTAGTTGCTGGACCGTGAAATTGAGGTCAAGGTCAGGTGACAGGTGACTGACTGGCAAGTACTCATCATAAGCTACCTCTGGACCAAATTTGATGGACCTAGGGCTTCGGCTTACAAATATATGAAGCATGATGTCAAGTGTTTACGCCGCAGCCGCATTCCCATACATATGTCTCGCCTCCAGCGACTTTCGCCGCAGGCGAGACAAAAACCAAAACTTATTATTTCTCTGTTTTCAAAGTATACTAAATACAGCTTGCATGTAAAAAGACTTTTCATGAGGCAATACACATCTTAATGTAACTTTACACCTTTAGGCTGATAAACAAACCAAAAGCTCCTGGTCTACATTAATTACATGTGAAATACTGCAGAATGACACAACTTTCATACAAGTAAGTCAACTTGCATATTCAAACAATAGGCAATAGTATTAATTGTCAGAACTACTCTTTTTATCATGTCTGCTGTTAAATTTCAACTGCAGACTCTAGTTGGCTGGTGGTCATCTTAGTTGGAGGGTGGGATATCAGATAAAAAAAAAGTTTTTTAAGGGCCATTGTAAATAAAGTCCATACTAAATATGATTTAAATTGTTTAAGTGGTTTCTGGGATTTTTTTTCACTTACTGTTGTGAAAATAACTTAATTTGCATTGCATTTAAAGTATTTATTTAAAAAAGCCAAAACATGTTGATCTACCTCTTCGACATAAATATTCAGTTCAAATTTTAGCAGGTTTTGCTGAAATATGAAGCAGAATCAGCTATTAAAAGCATTTGCTCATTTTAGTAATGGCAGTTGAAATGCTGGCTGACATAATTATTTAGTGGAACCGTATAGGAGTGGTTTAAATTGGCCCCTAGTTGACAGCGACAGTGTTTTAACTAGGTGATTTCCTGCTTGGCACATAATGATAAACAAACCATTTTACTACTTTCACTTCAGCATGAAATATTTGGCACAGCCCAACAGAATTTTGCCAGAGACGAGATCTCCTCATTTTGTAACTGTGTTCAATGTTTTATTAAGATATGAAGTCATCTTGATAAAAAAGGTTAAACTCAAAGGTAAACAGATGGAAAGACAAAAAAACAAAAAAATATGTTCCCCAACTTTCATTGAAGGGACATATCAATAGAGAGGAGCTGTGCCTGCCCTAAAATTAAGGCTTTCAAGTGCCATTTTGTCCACATTAGAGCCCTGTATTACTGGCCAGTGCCCTTTATAAAGTATTCTGAGGGAGAACACTATATTAATGGTGATGTATAATAAAAAAACTATATGAAAAACTGGCCAAAAAAACGTACATAACACTTATAAACAACTTAACAACAAAAATGTAACACTCCATCTTTACCAGTACAAAAAACATACATATAAAATTTATGGGACTGCAGATTAAATCTGAGCTTGACAGTTTTACAGTTTAAGACATCCCTAGCAGAACAGGAATAGATAAGTCATGTTAGACATGTAAGCCTCTGTATGTCTGGTAAACACTGATTGTTAAACACCCCTCATTTTCTAAGTTCTCTCTTCTTTAATGCCACCTAGTGGTAGCTAAGTGTGTCACTCTATTTTTGAAGCTCTGTTTATATTGTTAAACTAGTGGTCAGGAGTTTCAGATAGAAGTTTGATAGTTTAACTATCCTACTATGAAACAATGTTTGTATGGAGTTTTTGTGTTTTATTATCCAACACATGGACAGGAGATCACAATCCTCGACTTGATATGGAGACCAAAAGATGCCAAAACCAACTTAAGATTCTTTTAAAAACATAGTGGATGTTTTAGTAGGATTGCCAAATCCATTTATTAAACAATCTACATAGTGATTCTTGCACGTAACAAAATGTTGATAGTGACCTTATCTGCTGGCACAACAAATTTGTCATGTTTGTTTCTTTGAATGATGTTTAATGCCACTTTCAGCAATTTTTCAGCTATATCATAGCGTCCAGTTAGTATTGGGAGAGGTAGAAGGAGTACCCAAATAAAACTACAGACCTTCACTAAAACTGGTAATCAGTGTCATTTAAGATTGAAGTTGAGTACACCCTGTCTGCAGTGAGACTTCAACCCGTAACCTCAGAGTTGCCACACCAGGTGATCAATAGTAGACGAACTACCTTAACCGATCGGCCACCAAGGCCACTCATTATTTGTCATGAATGTCGGATCTAGTTTTAGCAGCATCATGATTTCTTAAGACTGATGATGCTTTAGTGCTCACAGACATTCTTAAATGACATTTCTTACTTGAATCAATGACCTCAAGGCTTTTATGCACTTGGACAAGGTATCAACTTCCTGGTCTTCTTGATATGCTCATTTTCTGGCATAGTCCTCAAATGAAACTATCAACAGTTTGAAGTTTTAATTCCAGTTAGAGAAATATTGGCGAGTCTATCATTGTCAACAATGTTCAGATATCCAGTGATCATGTCACCTGAATGGGGAATTGTGTCAAGAGCAGTGAGGTCATTAACCAAATGATCCTGCAATACACGTTTGTAACTGAAAATTTAAACTAATATTTTGCCCTTAATTAGCCATATACTCCCTAGAGAAGAATACATGTGACTTGTAATTTTATAGTCTACAACAGAATAAATATGGCCATGTGGTTAACAGAAAAATGTAAGAAATATGAAGATGCTGATAGATATACTGAGATTACCGGGTACATGTGGTTTTTTTTTTTATAAACTGACAGCTTCCCAAAACATCTGAAATCATTCTGTTTATTGTGATGAAAAAAAAACAATACATAAAATAAAGATTGTATTTACTCTTTATGGGCTTTCTTCATTTTTTTTACCACAACAAATAAACTAAAATTAAACCTAAAAATCACCACAATATCATAAAAATATACATATATCTAGTTACAAGGATGACATTACTGTGATGACAAAATGATCCAAGTAATATATAGATACTATTGATGTAAAAAAGATAATTTACACTACAATATACTATGGTTAAAAAATAGCTTTCTTGTAAAATCTAGTTCTCATCACACAATATTTCATAATCATTTTAAATGCATTTTAGAGCCTCAGTGGCCAGGTAGTCATCTACTATTGATCAACGAACGACATTTCAACACTGAGGCTGTCAGAATCAGGTTAACTATGGAAGGGTATGCTAAAATGACAAAAGGGTATTTTTTCATTTAAAGGTCTTGGGTCTTCAGTAGGTACTCCAGCCTACTGTCCCAACAAAAAACTGTAAGCCATAAAAAAATTGCAGAAAATGGCATAAAATTCATTCAAACAAGCAAATGCATTTGTCAATTATCTCAAACTTATATAATGTCAACAGAAAAACACCTAATATGAAGTGCTTAAAATATTTTTAGAGCACAACATGGTAAAGGAGGGCGTGTCCATTGCAGTATATTATGCATAACAATGGCAGAACAGCCAGTTTATGGTGGAAATGGTGTTGACTATTGGTACACAGATATCCTAAAAGTACTGTTATTGTCTTATTAGAAAAGAAATAATTTACAACAGAATGAAAATTTATGTCATTATTTTATCCCTCACACTTGCTTAAACAGTCCAACATAAATGGACATTCCAATGTAAAACAATGATGAATCAAAGCCTTTGTGAATTATTTTGTAATTATAAAATATTTTAACCAAATAAACCAATAAAACAATCTTAACTAAAACCAACATAGTTTTCTTTTTGAGAATATCCCTGCAGCCACGACAAATGAGGAATACTTGTACACAAACTTGCATGCATCATTTTTGTCCTATAACAAAACACTTAAAAGAGAGGATTTATTACATTTTCAGAAATTTAGAATGCTTGACCTGCATAAGCTTCTTCCATCATTGCTTTTTACATTTCTGACTGTCTACACTATATCAGTTTAATTACATACCTATTTTTAACAGACTTCCATTCAACCTTAGCTATTGGTTTACATGGATCTGCTTTGCCATCACGGCCAATTTTTGCTGCAATATACAAAATGTAAACATTTCAAAATACCCTGAATAATATCCGACAGCGACGAAAATTCTTCATTCACATCTACATATGATGTACTTCCTTCATGTAAAGTTTCATTAAAATCTGTCAAGCGGTTTAGGAGGAGAAGCGCTTACAAGGGATGTGGACAGACTTTACCCAAGGAAATAATCAGAGTTTTGGGCCACAACTTTTCTACACCAACCCAAAATAGGGAAAAAATTATTAAATTTGGTGTGCAGTTAGATTTTAGTGTCCTGAGAGGAACCTTACCTTCTTGATTTTTCCAAAATTTCTGTTAAATTTTCAAAGTTGTCTGATTTCAACTAAATTAAAGTTTAGGCAAATTTTAGTGTCCGGAGTGGAATGCAAAACTATCCAAGGCAATTTGGAGAACTTGTGTGTTGGCATGCCAACACAATTATTACTAATTATTTAGATTTTTGTATCGTGGATATATTAGACATTCTACCGTATGGAGTTCACCCTGTCACAACAATCTCTTGCTTTTTATTTATAGGACAATTAATTGGGCGGAGTGAATATCCAAAATATGATCACGAGTGCCGCATAACGCATCTGATTAAACGAGTTCCGCGCACGAGTTTAATCTAATGCTTTATGCGGCACGAGTGATCATATTTTGGATATTCACGATGCCCAATTGATTATCCTATTTATTATATAGATCAAAATTGTTTTCGTAATATTTTAATGCTTAATCCTAAATTTTATGAACGACGGATGAATATCTGTATAGTACAAAATTTTGGCCGGAAAAAACCCGAGAGTGAAAATAAACGATAATTTTCACATGTGATTTACCGTGATTTCTGTCACTCGGAAAATTCGATATTTCATCTCTATCTATATAATAAAGAGTTATTTCCTGTCACAGAAAAACTTTGAAACTGTTTTTCTTTTCTTCATCATTAACTTTGAACATGGTTACAATGTTTAAAGTCACTGTCACATTGTAATTTTTGACACTGTGTTATTGCAGATCTCTTCCTTAACCATAAGATACAAAACTTAAACCTTGACAAAAATGTAGTTGTTGTAATGTATCATATAAGTTTAAGAACCTTTGCTTTAATTATCTCACCTAAATCAATAAAAATGTATTGTAAATAGCAATATTTTAATAAATAAAACAGACAAAGGATCTTCACTGTTGTTTATTGCTGACCTTCATCATGGTCATGGTCACAATGTTAAAGGTCAGGGTTATGTCCTATTTTTAAAACATTTTTCATTTTCCATGTATATGAAAGGTTTTATTGATAAGTTTTTTATGAATATATGAAAAGATCAAGGGGTAAATGATAAAGGTCATTTGAGTCCATAAAAGTCTTATTGTATGATTTAAAAAATATAATTTATATATAAATGTAAATGTCATAATGTTCTACAAATCGACCTTTAAATATTTTAACTGACATTTTAATAATTTTTCATCAAAAGTGTTAATTTTAAAAAAGTGTGGACTGTGAGCACGCTCACAAAGCGAAACCCCCCCCCCCCCACTTCGCTTTCAAGTCCAATTATCTCCCCACAAGGGATGTGGACAGACGAACAGACAGACAGGGTGATTCCTACATACCCCTCCCCCCAAAACAAGTTTGCGGGGGGTATAATGACAAATTATTGTTTTATTATTATTTAGAGGTCAAATTTCAAGTCATTTAATGCAGGAAGGTTTTTAATATAATTTCCTTAAGTGAAAAGCCTATCAATAGTTAGGCAGCACTTTGAACTTATATTAAATGATATCATCTTCCTAGAGCCAACCAATTGATTTTTTCCAGTCAATGCAAAGTTTTCTGCATTAACAAGCTTATGTCAGAAGAAGCAACTGAAGCAATTAATACATATTAGCAATGAATGGTTTACTTTAATGAAGATTTGGATTCCTTATATATCCTAGTTTCTTATTTGTACATAAATATCTTAATTAGTTGGATAAACGAGCTGTCAAAAAATGTCAAGAATAAAAAAAAAAATCAATAAGCCATGAAGTATGTAATGATATTGACACAATAAAAAAAATATTTCAGGATATCAATCAATTTTAAAATGCCAAAAAAAAACCCAATTATATTACTGACGTAATTTCTAAAAAGTATATATAGATAAAATGTGTGGATATATGCTGAGAAAGGTCACCAAACAATGGAGGTGTCTGCTGATGTTTTACTGAATCTTTAATGTATTGGTCTTGTTATATGGTTGAGATTTTTACATAGACCTCAATGTAAATAAAGTTATTTATGTTGATTCAGCCTGACTGTATACTTTTAGACATTATGAAATGACATATGCAAAGCATGAAAACTTGAGTTTTAAAGCTGTTGCAAAAATGGTACGATTATGGTTGAAATTTTTTGCAAAAAAAAACCCCAACAAAAATTACTTAAAAATGCATCTTTTTTAAACATCAAAAATTGCCAATGAAGTTTTATTGAATTTTACAGTTTTGAGGAACTATTTGGCAAGGTGGCCAGTTGACCCTGAACTGTATAATGAGACCTATTGCTTTGAATTGTATATGTTGCAATCAATGAAAAATTTACTGTCTTGGACACACATTAATTCAAAGATGTCTACGAAGTAAGAAATATATATCTGAGTGTTAGATATAGCAAGAACAGGTTTACCAATACAAACAATTCATTAAAGATGGGGATTTTAGTATAAATGAACACATATGAACTGTCTTTCTGGTAAAGAAATAAAAAAAAAAATAGCAAAAGTCTGAAATTGTCAGGTTGCAACATATGTGCCTCAATAAATAGGGAACGATTTCCAATTTGTGGAAAGAAAGGTCTGTGTCAAAAAATGTAAGAGGAGCTGATTACACAAAAACAGACCATCATGTATAAAATGTGCTAAAAAAAGTTGCCATGCCTAGAAAAGTAGAAAAACCTTTCTTGAAAAGTTTCATGAGATCCATACGTGTGCAATCTCTGTGAAGTATCAGGGATATAGGTTGAAAGATGAAGGAGGAGTATGCTCTTCTGCAAATGTTCTCATAAATAACCAAGTTCCCAAGTATGCAAAATCAGAAAAAAGAGCCCTAAACAATTCCATAATTACAGGTGCACAACTTAAATACATGTGCAATGTTTCTGTTAAGTTTCAGAGATCTGGGTTAAAAACTGTAGAAGGAGTTGATTATACAATATAGTCTTCTACTAATGTTCTGAAAAAAGTTCCCAGTCTGCAAACTTTAGAAAAAAAATCCTTGAACACTTCCATATTTATAGCATGTGCACAACTTCAATACATGCGCAATCATTCTGTGAAGTTTCAGAGATCTGGGTTGAAACTATAGGAGCTGAAAACACAAAACATATAGCATATTTTCCACGCCTAACTGACTTCACAAAACTATAACCCTTTGTGCAAACCTGGCCAACAAAAATGCTATTGGTACACCTTCTCAAATTATTGATAAACTTGATCCTTTTCTTATACCTACTCACAAAAGCTGCATGCAACATTCTTCAGATAAATAAAACTATCTATACTGAGTAAAAAATGGTCCAAAGATTAGACCTGTTGCCACTTGAAGACCAGCATAAACAACAGAGACAGGCCCCCTTTTGTACCAGCAGAAGAGAAATACATCTTTTTTCACAAGGGAAATGATCGAACAATACCCAAACTCTGAAACAAAAACCATTATCAAATGAAGACAATCTGGACAAAACAAGTCTGTCATCGTTCAAACAGCAAAAACTCAATTTTCATAACAACATCAATTGACTGGAACATCATAAGCTCCAAAAGTGTTGCAGTTTTCAAGACAGCCATCCACTCATGGTGACTAAATTATAAGAGTTCTAAATGCCAATCAGGGAACCTATGGTTTATCTATACAGATACAGAAAAGAAAATGGTTTAAAAAACATCTCATAGATTTTAGACACATTTCATGGTATCCTGACATAAATACTTTTCCAATCAAACTGATAGACATAGTAATGCTGAAATTGCTGTAGGTGGCATTAAACATTATTTCATATCAATGATGTAACAACCCATTTTTATTGGGTAATTTGCAGTCTGAATTTTTAGCTACAGTTAATGTGTGTTTAAGAATAAAAGATTCAACACGGCTGTATCAACAATAGGGCTGTACTTAATTTACTGTTACAGCCAGGAGTTTGATTCAGCCTGATGAAAAAATTTTATGTGCAACAAAACAAATTAATGTAAATATATCGAAAAGTGTATTTTGTCTTGTAAATTATTGAACTTGTTTTCTAATGTGTTACAATAAATAAAAGTAATAGTAACTTGTGTGTATGGCCATATCAGGATTATGGAGCTGATACGGGTCGTTTATCTGGTTTAGCTGTCATCTTTGGCTCATGATGTAACAAGTTAAACCAATTTTCAAAACATCTGGGTGGAAAACTGTAGGAGGAGTTGATTACACAGAACAAGTACACTTTATGTAAAAGAATGCATGTCCACGTTTTTCCATGGGAAACTTAAAATATCATTCTCATCAAAATGTTAAATATTAAATGCACAATGGCACTATATAACAAAGATTCTGTAAAAGTTTCATCAAATTCTATTCAGTATTGTAGGAAGAGTTGTGCATAAGAAATGGGTACCCCTTATGTCAATGACAAAGTCCATGTTTTCCTACAGTAAACCCCAAATATTATTCCCATCAAAATGTTGAATATCAGGTGCATAAAGGCACTATATAACAAAGATTCTGTGTGTTTCATCAAATTCCATTCAAGAGTGTAAGAGGAGATGTGCACAAGTGAAAGTCTGACAGACGGACACCCCCATCACTATATACCCCAGCTACAGCGTAGGATATAATCCTGACAGACGGACACCCCTATCACTATATACCCCAGCTAAAGCGTAGGATATAATCCTGACAGACGGACACCCCCATCACTATATACCCCAGCTAAAGCGTAGGATATAATCCTGACACATGGACACCCCCATCACTATATACCCCAGCTAAAGCGTAGGATATAATCCTGACAGACGGACACCCCCATCACTATATACCCCAGCTAAAGCGTAGGATATAATCCTGACAGACGGACACCCCCATCACTATATACCCCAGCTAAAGCGTAGGATATAATCCTGACAGACGGACACCCCCATCACTATATACCCCAGCTAAAGCGTAGGATATAATCCTTACAGACGGACACCCCCATTACTATATACCCCAGCTAAAGCGTAGGATATAATCCTGACAGACGGACACCCCCATCACTATATACCCCAGCTAAAGCGTAGGATATAATCCTGACAGACGGAAACCCCCATCACTATATACCCCAGCTAAAGCGTAGGATATAATCCTGACAGACGGACACCCCCATCACTATATACCCCAGCTAAAGCGTAGGATATAATCCTGACAGACGGACACCCCCATCACTATATACCCCAGCTAAAGCGTAGGATATAATCCTGACAGACGGACACCCCCATCACTATATACCCCAGCTAAAGCGTAGGATATAATCACAAATAAATTATAACACTTATTGCAAAGTTAAATTTTGTATTTTGAAAAACAGAACTAAAGAGCACCAATTCCAAGTACCTGTTAGAAATCTACAAATTAAAATACTTTACCATGTGGCATCATAATATCGATATACTTTTGGGGCTGCCGGACATTAAATCTAGTCAAACTGCCATCTGAATGACTACACATGAATTGTTTCCCCTCATGATGCCATGACACTGATCTTAATGCCTACAAGTAGATACAACCATTATGGCTTCCGTTTAAAAGTATAAACTTCAAGATAATATGCTTATCTGACAGTTCTAACACCCAATTTTATACAAGGGGGAATAGTGGTTAACAATTATGGCCTATAAATTGGGAATACAGGAAAAGAACTTTTGAGATTTCCCAAAGGATAATGGTAATAAAACATGTTTAAACTGATAATTTAAACAAATTTTTCTTCTTAATTTTTTCTCATAACACATTTCCTCACATGTATATTAATCCCAAACCAAATATACAAACATCTACCATATAGTCCGACTTTCTCTCCCAATAAAAAACTGGATGGCATGATATTGCTGAAAAAATTGCTGACTTTAAAACACCATTCAAGCAAACAATCTACACAATAATAATACAAATTATCAACAGTCCTTTTTTGTAACAAAAATAATCTCCCTTTAATACTGTAAAAGTAATCACTGATTAGTTAAATGTAAATATTTGAATTATTCACAATCCATGTTGAGCAAGACCTTTAAATGTTTGAAGTATTTATAAAATACTTGCTTATAAATGGTACACCATATTTTAACTGATACTCTGACATTTTACAAATTACAGGGATTGTATAATTGTTCAAGTTATTTCATGTTAGCTATGTGCAAACAGAGGCATTTGCCAAGGTTTTGCTAAAAGGATAAAAAAAATTAAAAATAATTTATTTCTGCTTAATCTAACTAAGCTTTTTTCATTTGTGTGACACAACAGTTCTAATCAGACTACATAATGGCATCATGCTGGCTTAATATATATCAACATTTAAGTGTAAGACAAACGTTATGAATATAAATAATCAGGGTAAGTCCAAAACTGTATTACACAACAAACACAAAGGTTACCTCTGGGGAACTATATCTGTATTCTGCTTGTTTTGTCTTTAGATCCCATAACACCAAAGTGCCACTTTCAAATCCAATCAGTAACTACAATTGAGATATTTTAAATATTACTTTACACTGTGTACAATGGTATGTTTTGGTCTCATGCTGAATACCCAGTGTTACATATAAAAGTGCTTTAAATAATTTTACAGAAATGTCATTTTCAGGAAAAGCACACAGTGCAAAATGTTGATCTCTTATGGTCGACTTTCCAACATTTGCAGGAAAAGTAGAAGTTATCTCCCATCATAAATGCAAGTAAATTATTGGTTTTTCACATAGTAACTCATAAAATATTTATGATAGAGGCATTTGGTCTTACCACTTACTTTCATGACCTTTGACCTAAAAAAAGGTCATAGTCAAAGGTCAAGGTTGTGTTTTAAATTTTTACCTTTTGTTGTGTTCACAACCCTCTAATACCAAAAAAATTGATCAAAGACAGAATGGCCGGATTTTGTTTAATAGGAAGTAGATAACTGACTGACCTGGAAAGAGGAGGCACTGTACAACTCATTATGCTATAGCTGTGTACCAAATTTGAAATCAATCCCTTTAGTAGAAGCCAAGAAAACTGTTACGAAAATTTTTCCTATTTTGACCCTTGAAACAGTCTAAGTCTGCTTGGAGAACAGGAAGTTGATAACTGACTGACCTGGAAAGGGGAGGCACTGAACAACTCATCATGCTAAAGCTGTGTACCAAATTTGAAATCAAATCTTTAGTAGAAGCCTAGAAAACTGTAACGAAAATTTTTTCCCCACCTGCACGCCGCCCACCAGCCCTCCCAACATTCACCATACTATAATCCGGATTTTCACTCTCTGAAATCCGACCAAAAATAAACAGGAAAAGCAAAAATTGCAAAATGCTGATCTCTTCAGAAAACTTTGTCACATATGCAGGAAAAGGATTTGAAGTACTCTGATCAGTTATCTCCCATTATGAAACTCTTAAACTATTGATAAAAGAGGCATATGGTTGTTACCATTGACCCTTATGAACTCTGACCTTAAAAACAAACACAAGATAAAAGTCACATTCTAATTTGTCCTGCTTGTTTGAATTGTTTAGCTTTTTAATGAGAATTGATTATATCATTTTAAGATCAATTCTAAAGGTCACCAAAGTGCAGGAAAGACCTCAGTTGTTCTTTGAACAATTGGATCTTTTCATATATATTCTTTTTTTTTCACAAAGTTTTTTTCTTTTCGCAATATCAATTTTGTTTTGCAAAATGTTTTTCAGACATTTTGTGCTATGGAAGCATTAAACAGAGTTATTTCCCCTGGCACACCAAACATTTTCTTTGCAGAGTTACAAAAAACTTAAGTGCAGATAAACTTTGGAAACTCAAAAGATGTTACAATGAAGGATTTTTCAATATGGTTAGTGATGGATTGTGACACTCTGTTACATATCCCAAGAAGGATTTTTTTAACCTTATACAAGTTTTCTCCCTTTCTTTATTACATGAAAATTGTAACTAATTGTACCAGAAGTGACAGAAACTTGGGGTTTTACCATAGGTCTTTTTTACCTAAAATCTTGTTACGGTCTTGAATTGTCATTTATTTTGATTGACCATTTATTAGAGTTATCTCCCCTGGATTGATGCAATTTATTTTATATATACATATCTCAGAAACAATAACATATTGACATGGGACCTTCACTACTGGTCATCATTGATCTTGACCTTGAAAAAGGTCACTAGGTCAAAGGTCAAGGTGTTCTAATTTGTGATATGTTGTGTGCAGATCTCTTCTTTAACCATAATAGATGCAGAACTGAAAATATGGCCAAAAATGTAGATCAAGTGTCATATTGAATGACCCTTTATAAGATTTATCTTCCCTGGATCAATGAGACCATAACTGATATTGACATAGGATCTTCATTGTTGACCTTCAGCATGATCAAGCTCACATGGTAAGAGTCTAGGTCAAATCTTACTTTTTGAGATCTTTTATTTTCTATGTATATGATATGGTTAATCCTGATTAATGCTTAGTTTTTGATGAATAACATATGAATAGAACAAAGGTTATTGGTCAAGGTCATTTATTTCTCTAAACATCCTATTTTGTATTACCTCTTTTATTTCAAAAGATATGGAAATGGTTTTTTTCTTGAATTTGTTTATTGTGTATAATCAATTGAATTTTAATATAACGAAGGCTAAGGTCATTATGACTTCAAGAGAACCATGTTTTTTATCATTCAAAATATACAATGCATGGTTACAGAGAAACTGACCTATTCCAAAAACTTAAACATAATAACTGGACTGTGTAATTGAGGTGATCGTCAGGTGACACCTACCAGACAGTCATGTACTATTCATCAGCAACCTATACCAAATATTGTCATCCTACCATGTATGGTTACAGAGGAACTGTCCTAATACAAAAATGTTAACATAGTACCTGGACCATGAAATTGAGGTCAGGGGAAGGTGACATATTTGATGGATATAGGGCTTAACCTTACAAATATATAAGGCAAAATATCAATTGTTTTTGCGGCCGCCAGACCCATGTATATGTCTTGCAGGCGAGACAAAAACTTTGTTAATTAAAGCGCAAAGGCAATAATACATCTTGAAACATTTTGTATTAGATTTAAATATCCCGATGTTTTGCTAAGGCTGCTAAAGCATTAAAATTACATTAGATTGTCTATCTTATCACAAAATCCATATTTTGAAAATACATGCACATCATTAACTCCCAGGCCTATAGTTTATATTAACTTAAACCTATGAATCAATGCAACTTATTTTTTAAATTTACCAAGAAAATAACAAAACACCATGTACATGTAACATTTATGTGGACAAATATATTCTTCAAAAGCTGTATGTAAGGTTGTAAAGCTAAAAAAGAACTATATATATTAGGTGCCATCAATAAAACCAATTTTTAGTACTAATGCAAACTTCAATGACAGTTTCAAATACAGGACAGATCAAAGCAGGACCATTCAAGGTCAAGGACTACAAGACAAAAGTTTTTTAATAGTTCATTATATTAATCTGGTAGTGATAATTATTGACCTTAATCAATATCCATTGCAATTCAAATATCCTAAGTTTCCCCTACAAAATCTTATTACTAAAATTTCACAGCAGTGATCAATTTTCATCAATGTCGGCCACAGCCCACAACACTATCCAATATTTGCAATCTTCATCTAATATTTGTTAAAAGAAAGTGAATACCAAATCAGACCACAATTTTTCAGTTGACATAAAATCTATTTTACTGACAAAGATACCTTAATGCAAACACTCTATTGACATAACATAAGATTTCATAACAGTATTTTAAGATCATTTTAGGAAATCGCTTGACAGCCCTTTGCTGTTATATTGTGCACTAGGTATTATAAAAAAAACTTCCATGGGGTTTTCTCCAAGAATATTTAAGAGCTATATAACTGCAGAAATGATTGCCCAGCAAACTATATGGTCATTGTCAGTAACAAATGCAAGGTGATTTATACATTTAAAGTCAACTTAGCTGTTTTATACAATATACCCTTTTCACAACGTGTTTATTCCGATTTGGTCAGGATTGTAGAATATACCGGAACTTTAGCGAGATCGAGGCTTAGGGTGTATCAGTCCGATCAGTCGTAGAGAAACAGATGTATAAATTTGTTGTTTTTTTTTAATGTATCATGAATAAATTGCTTTACTTTCTAAGTTTCTGTTATTATTTCATAATCGCTTTACGACGTTAATTTGGTTTAAACATCTGTAATTTATTATTGAGTGTAATCATTTGAAATAAACATGATAAATGCCACGATAAATGCAATATATTTTAAAAGTAGTTTCGCCTTGAATTTGTAGGAAAATCGTCAAAATTCGAGTGGGTGGCCATATATGAGGGTCGGGAGAACCTTTCTCGGGACGCCAGGGTTGGGCATTTGTTTTAACGGGAATTCGGTATTTGGTCAAAATTTGACCGGGGATTTGGGATTAGAGCGTAAGCGAGATCAGGGAAAGGACACATTTTTTCGCCGGGAATTCGGGATATAAAGTTACCGGGATTAATTTTTATGGTTTAATAAATGTCAAACCTTACATTGATACGCAGGGATTCCGAAGACCAGGGAATATCATTTTATCACAGTTTACAAGTGTCATTCTAGCTTATCCCATTACAATTCTGAACTTGTTGTTCATTGCTAATAATAAAATAGTATGAAAATTGTGTCAAATTAGTATAGGAACTTCAGGTTGATCTACTATTCAATATTGGCCAAATTGACAACATCTGGACAATTTTTTTATTGATTAACATTCTGAATTTTTCGGGAATTCGGGAAAATGTCAATTGTATGACCGGGAATTCGGGATTTTCTAATATTGTGATCGGAAATTCGGGATGATGACCCCTCCTCCCCTTCTCATATATTTCAAAGTCATATTTTCTTTGGTATTTTTAACCATTTGGCTAGAGAACTTTTGATGAAATATTCATGTTATTGTTTTTCAAAATGTTCACTTTGGGAATGGAAGTATACAAATTGTAGGTTTAGATATTGAATATATAATTTGTGTCTTTGGACTAACTTTTTCATAAGTTTAACTTTGATTATACATGTACATGTTGGGGTAACACTACCTTTATGGGAAAAAATTGTAGGATTTTATCTTTTTATATGTGTCACATTTTTTCATAACTAAGTCACCGTATTTTTTAGTCCGTTTAATTTACTAGGTATTTATAACCCTAATGAAAATTGCACGGCGAAAATTGTCTAAGGTCCGTATGCCATAGTCGCTCTTTGGCTGTTAAATTAAGTTTTTTAAATCCTATTTCCTTGATGGAATCTAAACTAAGAAGAGGACTGAAATTGTCCACAATGTCCGAGTCCTCGTTTGACCCGTCATCAGAAGTTGCATTCTTTCGATCGTCTACAGCTGATTAAATGATAACACCTGGCAACTAAAATCTGCCTTGTGACAAACACGCTTAAATTGCCATTTTCTCTTAAAATTTCTTTTAACATCTCATGATCCATACTTGATCTAGAACGTAGTTTTGTGTAATGTTTATATTCGATGCCATTGTCAGTTACAGAAGCTATAGAGATCTATACACCCTTAGCCTCATTATGAACTGATAAGAGCGATCTATTTTTAGAAACAAAGATATTGTGAAACTCGTCTATTCTTATTACACACAATCACACATCATTTCATTAATTTCTACATGCTAAACATTCAACTGATCTAGACTGTAATAAGGAATCAAGATCAGTATTGAGATTGACATTTTCAGATGGTACTTTAGACCTAGAAAATAATAAATCTTCAGGGAACATTTGACTTGGCTTTCAGTTACAGACTTAAAGTGTCTGATTTTCAGCATTTAATCGACCATCTTTTTATTTCTTTATACCCCACTAACCACCAGTAATTCATGTAAACTATTTAGTCTATGGAACCCAAATTTTAGTAGTATACAAAGTGTACAATCTGCTAAGACAATGTGCACAAAGTAACTTGAGGCTGTTGCTCAACAGAAAATATATTTATTTAGGTTTATTTTAAAAAAATAGGAAAAGTCAGGGTTGCAAAGCATGGGGAATGATTTACAATGTTTTGAAACTGTGTCAAAATATGTAGGATTACACAAAACCAGATCATGTGTAAAATCTGCTGAAAAATTACTAAATTCCCATGTCTATTAAAAATGGGAAAACATTTTTTTTTTAATTTCATGAGATCAGGTACACAGCTTAAATAGGTTTGCAATCTTTCTATGAAGTTTCAAGGATCTAGGTTGAAATCTGTAGGAGAAGTTGAATACACAAAATAGGTACCTTTTTCTGAAAAATTTCCGAGGCCACACCAAATCAATATCTTGTTCGACTGACCTGACCGCATATATTTTATTGAAATAAAAAAAAATAATAATATTATAACAAAAATTTCCATTCTCTGCACCCAGTAAAGTGTCCAGAATTCTTTTACATTTACATTTTGAAATCATAATGTTGACAGCGCTAAAAATGCCTTTATATTTTATTTCAATTGGTTCACTGGTTTCAATCACCCTAGGATCTTATGTAAAACTTAGTCCTGCTGTGGTGACCAGGGGTCACCACACTCTAAAAAAGTAGGGAGAAGTGACTTCTCCCTGGCAGCCAAACAGGGAGAAGTGAGGCCCTGATAGGGAGACTTCAGGAGACATTAGGGAGAAGTCAGGGGGACCATACAAATAATTAATTTTCGCAGTAGTTATATACATTTTTCTTTATTTACATCGGTTTTTTTTATAATTGTGGATTCCCAGGATTATTTCTCTTGTGTTTTTAAATCATAACACATTTAGATTCAGTTTTTTTTTCCTTTCTTTTTCATTATTATTAAATTAAGGTATGCAATATCAAATAGCACATAACCTTTATTGTTATAAAATCAATGAAAAAAAGCACCAGATATAGCGACTATTTTTCTATTTACTTAAGTACTTGTAGCCATACAAGGTATTCACGAATAAAAATAGATCAACTAAAAATATTTGTATAGGTGTAGACATAAACATCATTCATGAAGTTCTTGTATACATCATAATATTTCTAACAGTTTGTTATGAACATGTCATGTTTATCTGAGCAAAATTTTCAAAGAAGATAGATAAACTAACATAACATTTAACCCAGAAATAATTCTTCTGTACAGCACACTTCCACTTGGACAAAGTTGTGCTGATCAAAATTGCTTCATGGGACACCCATCTACCATGTCTACAGAACTTTCCATGATGTCAATAATTACTATTCATCTTTATTCTTTCAAGTGCAGCTCATATATTTATCAAAGAAAATTGTTAAAATACAATATGCTTTGAAAGAACTGAAGTTTGAAACCAATTGAAAGTGTTTGTTTATCAAACAAATTACGATTTTTCAGCATGGGCCGTTGTACTTTACTTTTTTCGTTGTTTACTTCCGGTAATTAGTCACATCTGGTAAATAAAAAAAATGGCGCGTAATCCAGTTGAAAGACGTAAATTTCTTTGAAAAAATGTTAAATACGCATATTGTTTGCCGTTTTTATTGGAATTACACATTTACTGATAAATTGGTAGTCTGGGAGAATTTTTCGGACCAGATCATATGCAAGTATCTACTGTGAATCATCGGGCGACTTTAGGGAAATAACAGGGCGACTTCGACTTCGCTATTGAGGCGCCGTAGGGCGACTTCAGGTGCCAGTAGGGCGACTTTGTCGCCCACTTCGCCCAGTGTGGTGACCATTTTGTTTTTTGATCAGAATAAAATAACAAACTTTGTAAAGGTCCATCCAATGAACATTGTGACCAAGTTTGGTTTTAATTGGCACAGTTCAAACCTATTGTCACCCTGCTTTGTTCCATAACATTGGTCCTGAGATTTCATATTTCAGTCAAACCTGTCTTAAGCAACCTTTGAAGGGAAATTGTAAAAAAGGTCACAAAAGACAGGGGGTCTTTATACAGAGGTCATGATGTTTGCATACCAGTCAACACAGTTATGTTGTCAGCTTGTGAAAGAGTGAATTGTAGAACTGTATTGTTTGTTTTATTAAGTAAAAAGTAAAATATGACTTTTATTTTATATTAAAAAAGAAAGTACAAAATATACAACAATTATGAGCATTTTGATTTCCAATTGTATTAGCACAGGTCAACTGTGTTCCCCATTCAGCTGTTATGTTTTTCTTTGTACCGGTTCTACTGGTTTCCTTGTGTTTTAACAATACGCTCTATGCAGAAAGTGCAGATCGGTTTTAGAACCCGTGCACACTGGTTTGTATTGATTATTCCCCTTTTGTAAAACAAAATGGCGTGAAAATAAAATAAACACTGCATTTGGAGAAGCATCATCATTTCCAACCCGAATGGCAACAAAATCGAATAACGACACTGACGACTATTCAAATTTACAGGGCAATCCAAACTTTGCTTCCAAGATGATAAAAAACATTTTTGATCACTACAATCTTTAATTCAACGTTTCGAAGAATCTTGATGATTGACAATGGTCTACGAATCTTCTTTTTGTTCGAGAGTTATTTTATTGTTTAATGACTTTAACAATCGTGATAGTCGTCAAAACGAACGAAAAATACGGTCGTTAGTTGCATACGACAGGGAGTTGAATATAAAGGTAAAATGAATGGGAAAATGCTTAGGAGGAAAACATACGGTCGCATAACACAGGAAGTTGTTATATAGAAGGGGGTCGCTAAAAAAGGTTTGACTATAAAGGCAAATATCAGAGGTAAAAAAAAGTCAATAACTCCTAATATGAGCTTTGTGACAATTTTTGGTCTAAATGAATGCTAGTTTGAGCATTTTCCTAAATGTAAGATTTTCATTGTCTAAAATGTTTTCCAAAATATAAGATTACCAACAACATCTATATTTCGACTTGATGCTTGGGAATTGGTGTAAAACAATCACAAACTTTATCCAAAATAAAAACCTCTGTTGATTCAGGCCAACATTCATTTTAAAATTTCAATATAGCTTAGTTGATACAGAGAAAAAGATCTTGTAAAACATTAGTGACAACAAAAGAAAAATTGTCAATCAAAGGGCAATTACTATCAGTAGACACTTCTGTCAACTTGACTGTGTTGCTAATCACATTTTCTGTTTAGTTTTCTTCTGTCTATTATAGTTTTCAAGATAAAAACAGAAAACTAAAAAAACACAAATTAATTGGAGAAATAGTAATTTGTTTTTTTTTTTTTTTGAATGGTGTTCAATTTCACTTTCAGCATTATTCAGCTATATCGTGGCATCCAGTTCTTTATTAGGGGAGGAAGCCAGAGTACCAGGAGAAAACCAATGACGTTCGGCAGGAAAAGTGGCAAATGCCGCAATCGTTGTCAATTAAGATTGGAGTCAAGTGCACCCTGTGTGCAGTGCTACTCGAAACTGCAACCTCAGTGTTGACAGATAACATGACCAATAGTAGACTAACTACCTTAACCACTCGGCCAACAAGGCCCCAAAAATAATCATTAAAAGGCAACAACTCCTATAGAGTACATTCATACTTTGGCAATGCTGACTTATTTGTAGATTTGTGTTAATAATGATTTAAACTGTTTACAGTTCTCTCTATCTGTAACATTTTTAAAGATATATAAGGAAAAAAACCAGAAAAGATCTTTAATGGGTAGGGTAGGCCTTGATTTTTTGAGCATGTCTGTCTCGTTGTTCAGATGATCTAAATCAAAGTGCAGACTGCACCAAAGGAAAGGTTGCTTTGAAAGTATGAAATGAGATTCTTGCCTCGTGTTTGACAGGCAATAAAACAAACCAATGTGAAATAAATCAGGTAAATTTAGAAACATTAGATATTAATAAAAAAGACAAGAAAAAACTTTGCAATCCTCATAATTGATAGCCCCAGCTCCCCTATGGCTTGAATGGCAATGTCCAGGGCTTTGCTGTTGGAAACTCAAAAAATTCGTTTTGCTAAAACTGTAAATACCATGTGTACAATTCCACCATATTACAAAGAATTCTGCAAAAGTTTCATCATATTCCACTCAGTGGTGCAAGTAGTTGTGGATAAGAGATAGGTTTTCCCTACATCAAAGAATGGCACGTCAATGTTTGCTATGGGAAATCCTAAATATCATTCCAATCAAAATATAAATTATCAGGTGTACAATAGCACTATGTGACAAAGAGTCCATCAAAATTGCATCAAAATCCATTCAGTGCAACGATACAATTGAAGATGTTTCTATCATAAATATATTAATAAATTAGACAAAATTGCTGCTGCCCATTTCAGACATAAAAATCGCACCTGTTATATGGTTGGAATATAACTTGCATCAAATACATGTACATATATATGTTAATGTCTCCCTATAAATGTAAGTGATGGCATAAGCTTCTAAAATATTCAAAACTAAAATAATTATACCCCCCGCAAACTTGTTTGGGGGGGGGGGGGGGTGGGTTATATAGGAATCACCCTGTCTGTCTGTCCACATCCCGTGTAAGCGCTTCTCCTCCTAAACCACTTGACAGATTTTGATGAAACTTTAAATGAAAGAAGTACATCATATGTAGATGTACATGAAGAATTTTGGTCGCTCTCGGATATTATTCAGGGGAGATAATTGGACTTAGACTTTTTAAATATAGTATTCAGTGCGAGACCTTGTAGCGCAACTCCTCCTAAACCGTTTGACAGATTTTGATAAAACTTTACACGAAGGAAGTACATCATATGTAGATGTACATAAAGAATTTTCATCGCTGTCGGAAATTATTCAGGGGAGATAATTGGACTTGAAGCGGAGCGAGGGGTATCCCTTTGTGAGTGTGCTCACAGTCCACACTTGTTTATTTCTGTAATACTCCAGCGCTTCAGTTGTCGAGTGGTTAAGGTAGTATTCATCTACTATTGATCGAATGCCTGTCAGCACTTGTTTGAATCTTACTGCTTCCAGGGTGTGCTCAACTTCAATCTTGATTGACAATTATTAAATCTCCTCCAATAAAAACCGGACGCCCAAATATAGTTGAACAAGTGTGGACACAGAAAAACGTCTCGCCTGCATTCCACGTCAGTAATGAAAATAAATTTCGTCACAAGCATTACGAAAAAAGCATTAAATATCAGCAGCGGCCTGTATACCAAATATTGTCACCATACCATGCATAGTTACAGAGGAACTGTCCTAATACAAAAACTTTAATGTAGTCGCTGGACCGTGAAATTGAGGTCAAGGTCAGGTGACACCTACCAGACAGTCATGTACTAGTCATCAGCAACTTATATACCAAATATTGTCATCCTACCATGCATGGTTACAGAGGAACTGTCGTAACCCAAAAACTTTAACGTAGTCGCTGGACCGTGAAATTGATGTCAAGGTCAGGTGACACCTACCAGACAGTCATGTACTAGTCATCAGCAACCTATATACCAAATATTGTCATCCTACCATGCGTGGTAACCGAGGAACTGCCGTAACCCAAAAACTTTAACGTAGTCACTGGACCGTGAAATTGAGGTCAAGGTCAGGTGACACCTACCAGACAGTCATGTACAAGTCATCAGCAACCTATATACCAAATATTGTCATCCTACCATGTGTGGTAACAGAGGAACTGTCATAACCCAAAAACTTTAACGTAGTCGCTGGACCGTGAAATTGAGGTCAAGGTCAGGTGACATCTACCAGACAGTCGTGTACTAGTCATCAGCAACCTATACACCAAATATTGTCATCCTACTATGCGTAGTTACAGAGGAACTGCCGTAACCCAAAAACTTTAACGTAGTCGCTGGACCGTGAAATTTAGGTCAAGGTCAGGTGACAGGTGACTGACTGGCAAGTACTCATCATAAGCTACCTCTGTACCAAATTTGATGGACCTAGGGCATGGGCTTACAAATATATGAAGCAAGATGTCAAGTGTTTACGCCGCCGCCACCGCCGCCGCCGGATTCCCATACATATGTCTCGCCTCCAGCGACTTTCGTCGCAGGCGAGACAAAAATTGCTGAAAGTGGCATTAAACAATTACAACACAGGGATCTGTGCAAATCGATTTACATGTGCTTTCGAATGATACTGGGTCGATTTTGCTATATCGAGTCCCACACACTATAACAAGATCGACCCAGTATTATTCAAAATTGGTCAAAATTTACCTTGGAAAATCGTTCTATCAAATTTAAAAACAGCATTTCAAAACGCTGAAGAAATGTTAAAAAATAATTGCTGCTTTAAATTTGCACTTTTTTGGATCTACATAAGGAACATAAGGTCGACCATACGCGCTAAGAGGTTTTATTTGTTACTCAAAAAACTTCTGCTAAAACACACTGACTTTGTTTTAAGGAACACATAAAATGAAGAAAAATATATCGTTTTGACTTTTGTTTAATTAGATACTTAAAGCATAAAAATGCAACATCGTCTGAAACGATGGCAATTTCGTGAGGTAAACATACACGGTATGTTTTTTGGCTTGTTACGATGGGTGGTGACAAATTTCGACTCGTGTAACGAGAAATATTAATGGTTCAGCATGAATTACCAATTATAAAATTAATCAAAAGGACCGGAAACAAATTGTGTCAGCTTTTACTATGAAATAATGTAGCGACATGGTGAGTGCATGATCACAGATGTCGAATAATCCATTTACTATTCTTGTGTAGATGGCGCCGCTCTGCAAATCTGTACATCGACAAAGCACACACTTTTGTGTTGATTTTCATTTAATTAAACACGTATAAAATAGAATGCTAAACCGTATGAAACGACGACCACACGATCGCACAAAATAATCATTAAATCACTTCAATCATAATAACGTCGTCAAATATTATTAGACTGATGCCAATGTCAGTACTACATTTGTCGTTCAGTGAACAACTATCGCGAGGATTGCCAAATATCGCGTTGATTTCCAAAACCAAAAAGTGTAACGAGTCTGTCTCTCGCGGATGAACATGGAATATTAGTTTAAATCGTAATATTAGTTATCAGTTATACAGTAAATGAGACATAATACGAAAGGACATGTATAGTAAAGTTGTTCAAGATAAATGTGGTGCACCGATTCATGTAATTGATAGATTCCTCCAATGTGACCTATATTTTACGAGCGTAAGGTTTTATTACACGCCGGTCGCAGTAGTTTCTATGTATCTGAGTGTTAGCAAGGGGAAAGTTTGCTACGCAACCTTCCCAAAAATACTGTTAATGTACACTATAAAAATAAATTAGATGATCAATGAATACTATTCTGTCACAAATCTCACCTTATTTGGATCCACAGGATTATCACTGAGATGAACAACTACTCCTGGGTGTGTTTTTCTTGATCTGAAATTAAGAAGAATACATCTGCATGTATTTGCATGTAAAGAATGGGAAGCTGTAGATGGCTTAAGCTAAATTTGGCATAAGATTTTTTTTAAATTTCAGTGCTCTATAACATCCTTTAAGAGTCTTGATGACTAAATTTTATAACCTTTATACCTCTGATGACATTATTAGGTATTCAATTCAAACTTATAAATGGCTGGAATCATCTGTTTTCTGAGAAATAAGTAATTACTTTGCCTTGGCCATACTGATCTGAGAAATGTTTAACACAGTATTGTTTCAAACAACAACTTTTAGATGCCAATCTTTTTTAAATTTTAAAACTTTTTAAAAGTAATATTTAGATTTTTTAAGTATATCTTATAAAAAGTCATCACTAATGATCAAAGTTCAAAACTGCAATATATATAACTTACAATTCTATAGCTTTATTCCAGTTGATGACATAACCAGACAGAACAAAGGACTCAATGTTGACGATATGGACATTACCTCTCTCTGTGCCAACATACAGCCATTTACTTTGGAAAGACAAGTGACAAAATGTGATTCTGAAAATGGAAAAGATAAATCAAACTTATATTAATTAAATATTAAAGTTTCTACACTATTAATGATAAAAGATTGATTAATAATCATTAAAAATTCACAAAATCCATTAAAGAAAGAAATGGCAGGATTTTGTAAATTAACTAAGTCGATTAACAGGAAGTAGGTGAGCGACAGACCTGAAATTGAATCCCACGTTATGGGAGGCCATGCTGATGCTGCATACCAAATTTCAAGAGAATGTGATTAGCAGTTGCTGAGAAAACTGTTACGAAAATTGTTCACTCTTTGAAATCCAGCCAAAAATTAAGGTTTAAGAATTCTAATTTCAATGATCATGTTGCTTATACAAATCAAATTTTATTGTCTGAATAAATATTTCAGTATAATTACTATACCTACTTGCATATAAGTCAGAAAATTTGAAGTTAAATTTTGTTTTAGAGAAGGTTACAGACTTGAAAGGGAACCCTACCACAAGAGGAAAAACTTTAATGTTTGAAGACAGTAGATAGACTGTCAAACTAAAAAAAGAAAACAAAAATATCTCTGTTTTAATATACTAAATTAGAAAAACTGTGAGCAATGCTCACTAATTGATACTAATTTTGTTTTGAATTGATGACAAGCAATTTAAAAAAAATGTCTGCTAAAAAAGCTATTGAAATACTTTTCAGATTCTTAGCAGTTCATGACAACAAATCTCTTCATTTTTTGTGTGTGACAGGTGAACGAGAATCAACATATTAAGTTGACACATCTAAGGTCCAAGTGTCATATGTTGAAGTTAACAGAAATCAGACACAACCCAAACAAGTGCTGATTGTGATTGCAAGCAAGTCACAAAAAAATCCCCTCCCGTGCCCACTTTTGTCACAATTCGGACAACTTTTCAATTTTCGCACTTTGGCGGCCATTTTGAATATGGCGGCCATCTTGGACTTTGGCAGCCATCTTGGATTTGTTCGACATGTTGTTCGTAATATCAATATTGACCTAAATGCCAATTTTTGTTGAAATCAGACAACTTTTCAATATTCGCACTTTGGCAGCCATTTTGAATATGACAGCCATCTTGGATTTGTTCGAAAGTGTCGCCATGTTGTTCGTAATATCAATATTGACCTAAATGCCAATTTTCGTTGAAATCGGACAACTTTTCAATTTTCGCACTTTGGCGGCCATTTTGAATATGGCGGCCATCTTGGACTTTGGCGGCCATCTTGGATTTGTTCAAACATGTCACCATGTTGTTCGTAATATCAATATTCACCTAAATGCCAATTTTCGTTGAAATCGGACAACTTTTCAATTTTCGCACTTTGGAGGCCATTTTGAATATGGCGGCCATCTTGGACTTTGGCGGCCATCTTTGATTTGTTCGAACATGTCACCATGTTGTTCGTAATATCAATATTGACCTAAATGCCAATTTTCGTTGAAATCGGACAACTTTTCAATTTTCGCACTTTGGCGGCCATTTTGAATATGGTGGCCATCTTGGATTTTTCGGAAAATGGTCCCATATTGTCCGGGACCTTAATATTGACCTATAAACCTATTTTGGTTCATATCCATATTGTTTGTGATTTTTTATGATTAATTTTGTATTTTTTTCAAATTCAAAATGGCCGCCAATCCAAGATGGCCGCCATTTTCAAAATTTCGAAATCGGAAACAACATTTCCTAGTGGTGACCTATCTTTCTGGTAAGTTTCATTGACCTATGTCTTTTCGTCTTCGAGAAATCCTACGGACAAAGTTAGGTCCAGAAGAAGAAGAAGAAGAAGAAGAAGAAGAAGAAGAAGAAGAAGAAGAAGAAGAAGAAGAAGAAGAAGAAGAAGAAGAAGAAGAATAATAATAATAATAAGAAACGGTGCAAAAACAATAAATCCCCGACACTTCGTGGTCGGGGATTTAATAATAATTAACAGATGACTATGCATCCTACAGAATTAAGTTATTGATCCAGTGGAATTCATATCACTGCTGACCTTGAAATTCGACTATTGATTGACAGTCCTTGTGTCAGTTTCCAATAACATCAATATAATGAGATTTGTTGTTTTATTTTGGCATATTCATATCTACAATGCATATGATGAATTATTAAAAATCTTAAATCTAAAAACTGAATTAAGACTTGTGCTATTATAGAAGAGCTGGCATTCATGTTGCCTGTTAACCTATATGTCTGATGATTTCATGCATTTGTCCGCAAGGATAAAATCATCCAAGTGAAGTTAGGATATTTATTTGGAGACATGCCGATTCAGACATTGAAAAATGGTGAAAGACCAGAACTGAAAGAAACGAAACTTAATTCTACACCCTTCTACTAAGTTTTTTGTAAAGTCAAATGCCAGTGACTAAATACATGTCAACAAGTTCATCAATCATGGATGTTCACCACAGTATAGATGGGTTTCAATTTGAATAACACTGTTAAACTAGACAAAGTCGATCTAGCGATCACTGATACCCCTGCTTTTGTAAACATTTATAACGTTTTTCGTGGACTGTGACCTTGAAATTTGACAATTTCCCCCAAATAGATACGCATCTTACTAACCTGATATATGACAATATCCCACAGTTTCATGCAAATCGGATGCAACCTTTTTGAGTTATTGTCCGGAAACAACTTTTATGTTAAAATTTCTAACGTTTTTCGTGGACTGTGACCTTCAAATTTGACGCATTTAGCCCAAAATCGATAGGCTTCATACCAACCTGATATATAACAATATCCCAAAGTTTCATTCAAATCGGATGTAAACTTTTTGAATTATCATCAGAAACCAAATATGGACGGACGAACGGACGGACAGAAGGCGGACGGACATGAGGACCACTATATACCCCCTGACTCTGTCGAGCGGGGGTCTAAAAATATGGTCAATAAGTAGAATGAAACGTGTCAATATGGTTAGTTATACATGTAGTCTGGAAACAAAATTACAGTAGAAAATGTCTCAAACATTGTAAAACATGTCAACAGTACATAATTATTAAATATTTTTTATAGCAGTTTCTGTAATAATATATTTACTAGACGAAGTCAATCTAGCGATTACTGATACCCCCACTTTCGTAAAAATTTCTAACGCTTTTCGTGGAATCTGACCTTGAAATTTGCAGATTTTCCCTAAAATCGATAGGCTTCTTACCAACCTGATATATAAGAATATCCCAAAGTTTAATTCAAATCAGATGCAAACTTTTTGAGTTATTGTCCGGAAACAACTTTTTGTAAAAATTTCTAATGTCTTTCATGGACTGCGATCTTGAAAGATGACAGATTTCCCCCAAATCAATAGGCTTCTTACCAACCTGATATTATATGTTATTCGGGATCTTCACAGGGGATACGGGTTAGTCTGGAAACAACTTTTTAGTAAAAATTTCTAACGTTTTTCATGGACTGCAAACTTGAAATTTGACGGATTTCCCCCAAAATCGATAGGTTTCTTACCAACCTGTTATATAACAATATCCCAAAGTTTCATTCAAATCAGATGTAAACTTTTTGAATTATCATCCGGAAACCAAATGTGGACTATGAATGGACGGACGGAAGGACGTACGAACAGACATGAGGACCACATAATATATTTACTAGATGAAGTCAATCTAGCTATTACTGATACCCCCACTTTCGTAAAAATTTCTAACGCTTTTCGTGGAATCTGACCTTGAAATTTGCGGATTTTCCCTAAAATCGATAGGCTTCTTACCAACCTGATATATAATAATATCCCAAAGTTTAATTCAAATCAGATGCAAACTTTTTGAGTTATTGTCCGTAAACAACTTTTTGTAAAAATTTCTAATGTCTTTCGTGGACTGCGACCTTGAAATTTGACAGATTTCCCCCAAAATCAATAGGCTTCTTACCAACCTGATATTATATGTTATTCTGGATCTTCACAGGGGATACGGGTTAGTCCGGAAACAATTTTTTTGTAAAATTTCTACATTTTTCATGGACTGCAACCTTGAAATTTGACGGATTTCCGCTCCAAAATTGATAGGCTTCTTACCAACCTGATATTATAGGATTAAACACTGGGTTTTAGGAAATTATCAATGTGTAAACTCCGGCGACTCACTCACAAACTAAATAAAGTCCGAAGGACTTTATGTCAAGTTTGTGAGGGAGTCGCCGGAGTTTACACATTGATAATTTCCTAAAACACAGTGTTTAATCCTTATAATTCTGTGAAATAATCGTTGCGATTTTTAAAACAGCAAAAACAGTTACAGAAACCCATCTAGACCTCAAAACGTACATAGGCCGGTAAGCGTAGGGCTATGCAAAACATGGTACCAAAGGAATCGCGGTTCTGTAGAATATTGATAGGAAAAAAAAACAAATTGAAACACTAAATTGTATTTATATTATATTTTATTTGAAATCTCAATCGATTTAATTGGAAATAATTGGGGCAGAGAAAACATTGTTCCCTCTCCCTGACGATACGCTAGGAGGACGCCATATTGTTTACATTGGATACTGAAAGTAGTCCGCTCAGAGGAAATATCGATATATAAATTATCTGAGAAGACGCCATTTAAGTGTTTTTATCCAATCAAAACACTTAATATAAATAAATTACAGCATGAATAGAATTATATAACAATATCCAAAAGTTTCATTCAAATCAGATGTAAACTTTTTGAATTATCATCCAGAAACCAAATGTGGACGACGAACGGACGGACGGAAGGACGGAGAACAGACATGAGGACCACTATACTGTCGAGCAGGGGTATAAAAAATAATATCTAAAGAATTCTATTCTCCTCATAAAAAATCTAAACAGCTATCTATACAAATATATTCAAATTTAATGACTTAACTCTGATTAGCAATTCTGATCAAAACAGAACTTGTTTTGTTCTCTACAAAAAATCAATCTGAAATTTGGCAATAGATAACTTAATATTTTACTGCATGATAAATGCATTGTAAGGTAAATAAACAGAGTAGTTTTTACTTGGCTTCCATAAAATATTTGATTCACAAAATCAGCTGTTGTCTTATAGATGAGGTTTATTCCAAGAGCAATCAATATTTATTACAGAAACTTTATTCAAAAAAACATTTGGTAAGATTGCTTACTATTTGACAATACTTAGAAGAGACAATGCCTTGCTTAAGAAAAACTATTACTGGTTAAGGAAATACACGTAGGGCAAAACTATAAAGGAAGGACAGACAAAGTAATGACTATATTCTTCCCTTTTTGGCAAAATAATACTACTTAATTTTTTTTAATTGAAAACAAGAGTTTATAGACAGTAAAATGGTTTAGGCAGAATACCTACATCAATTAATATTGTTTTCCAGACTATAAAAATAAACAATTGTATTTCATTCAATATTGTCTTCTGTTGTCATTACAATGGCTGCAATGGCTGAATAACATTCAGAATTCATCTAAATATTTAACTCTTTACATGAACATACATACAGCAATAACAAAAAATTTCAAACCAACAGATTAGTTTATACAGTCATTTCAGCAAGGCAAGTATGCTTATTAGTGACCTGACATTAATCAGTTATTGAGATTGATTCAAAATATGACTTCCAATCAATAATTTCCAACAATGATCTATTTTAGAGTCTGTAATTAAGTCCTACCCTTTAGGTTCTTCATAAGCCAAAAGTTAATGGGCAGCATTTGTTCCTACAAATTTTAAGGGGTTTTCAAGAAGATCTGACATAAACAGTGACTAACTTTCAGGGCTTCTAAAGGAGTCTATAATTGCTCAAGAATCGTTTAAAGGCAGTTTAAATTTCAAGTCAATGTGTTAACTAAAGCTCACTCATCCACCCTTCATTTAAATAAAGTGACTTTATCACAACTCAGCTAAAAAATAGGGCATCTAATTGGACATTAAATGATACCCCACCATAACACATGGTTTTTAATATCTATGAGCAAATTTATGCAATTACAAATAGCCTATAGAAACAACTGAGCATGAAAACAGCCAATCTCAGAAGACAATTTTTTCCTTGACCTTGGACCTATAAACATAATTTTTAATTGGTCTATGTTGATAAGTACCAATTGGATTATGCTGAAAACTGAACTACAGCACAGTGCCAAAAGTCAGTCCCAAAACAATATGGCCGCTAAAATTTTTTTTCTTGTGAACGTCAAACAAAAAATAATTTTTCGATTATACGGTGACTGACAGTGAAGTAACTTCTGTGAACCGGAAGTTTCAAGGTCGTCTGCTGCTGATGTAAACAAACACAACAGCGAAAACAAAATGGCTAAGCACGGTAAAGAATTGTCACCAGGAACTCGGAAAAACATCATAAAACTTAAACAAAGCGGACATCGAGTTACAGAAATCAGTAGAATGCTTAAATTGAACCACTAAACAGTAAGTAAAGTTGTTCATCGTTACACTAGTCCTGAAAACTGTGAAAATAAACTGAGAAGTGGCAGACCAAAAATATTAGCAGCACGGGGGCAGCGTCAACTTCAGAGGTTGGTGAAAGTTAACCGTAGACTTCATTTAGGTGAAATTTCAAGCCAGTTCAACCAAGTTACTCTGCTAAAGTGTCAAGGCGGACTGTTAAGAGAAATTTGCACAAATTGGGATATAAACTATGCACTGTTCGAAAACGTATGGGGATAAGGGAAAGTAACCGTAAAAAGCGTCTTGCATTGTGTATGGCTAGGAAATTTAAAACTGTTAACAACTATTGGAAAAGAGTGATATTCAGTGACGAAATGATGGTGATTATCAAACCGGTGGAGAAGTTAAAGTGTGGAGAAAAACTGCAGAACGTTGGAGACCTGAATGCCTTGGATACGTTAGCATACGAGCTCAGTCAACTATTAAACTGATGGTCTGGGGATGTATAACCTATTATGGTGTTGGGACTTTCCATGGTAAATGGTAATATGAACTCTGAAAAATATATTGACATACTAGAAAATAACTTGTGGATTGTAATTGCTAAAAACTTTGGAGCAAACCCCTACTACTTTCAAGAAGACAATGCACCTTGTCATAAATCTCGACTGTATGAACAGTGGAAACGAGACAATAACCTAACTGTGTTACAATGGCCAGCACAAAGTCCCGATTTAAGCCCGATCGAAAATATTTGGCTACTGATGAAAAATAAACTAAAAACTAGACTTATTCATGCCACATCAAAAGCCAATCTTGAGCTGGAACTTTATTCTTTCTGGAACAAAGTGCCTTTAATATATATTCAAAGACTTTATAATAGCCTTCCACAGATGCAGAGAGGTTATAGTCAGAAAAGGATGTATAACCAAATATTAACAGTAATTGTGTCTGCATTGGTAAGTACAACTTTTTTTTTCACGAGTGTACATTGTGGTCATTAGCGGCCATAATGGAAAAATGGGACTCACTTTTGGCACAGTGCTGTAGATCTTCATTTTATAGTACTTGACAGCTGTGCAAAGTTTAAACAAATTCTGCTGATACATTTTTAAGTTATCATCAGGAAACCACAGTGGGACTGACAGATACATGTACATGGACAGACCTACATTCATATCCAAATGAAGGGTATCACATAATACCCCAACATTTTGTAGAAGAAAGTCTAAATAAACATTAAGTCCCCGAAATGGCATATTACTGGTCATTACAAAAAAATTTTCAGAACAAGGACCTGTAATAAACACTTGTAAGGGAGATAACTTTAACAATCATCTAGGGAATAATAATTTTTTTCAGTGAACAATTTCAGACCTGATAGATAATCAGATTTATTTTAAAATCAAATCTAAATCTACATGTATATAGCATGAACGAATCACTACAAGCATACAACCTTGAAAATAAATAAAGTATAATTCTTTGTGATTAATCAGCCATACATGTGACAAAATTTGGTTTTAAGTAACTACCTGTGGATTGCACACAGATTTAAGAACATCATAGGAATCAGTCTAAGTTCAATTATACACAATGATCCTTATTATACATGTTATATGTCCGTTCTGTACAGAAGAACATTAAAATTAAATTAAGTCCAAATAATTTGTATGTTTATGACATTCACAAACCCTCACATTTATATAAAACACAATATAGAAATAATACTTTTCTCTCAAAATATGTTAAATTACTCTGCATACAATTTGTCAAACTTAGCAGCTACTTCAAATTAAATAGGGGGAAAGATGGTGCTTAATATAATGATAAAGTGATTAGTGAGAAATCTTTTAAAATATTGTCATTTCCTTTTCACTAACTCTGTCTGATCAAGGTCTTTTGTTAACACTTTCCTTACTTTTACGAGTTTAATATCGAAATTTTTTCCAGTCATCTTACCTTTATCCAACGTACATTAATGTTCATCTTCATGAACGAATTAGAATGCTCACAATGTTAATTTTCTTGATAAATGACAATTCTACCCATCAACATTTCTGAATCAAACGGATGATCCTTATTAATTTCATTTCAAATGCAACGAAATCAAGAGACAAATTTTAATGCATGTACAACCCTAGCCAGTCTCAGCAAACAGAGAGGAAATCTTAGATCTCTTATCTATATAGGCGACACTTGGCTACCAATGAGAATAGTGTTATTTCCTTTGACATAGCAATCACAAGTTAAAATAAGTGTGCTGATTGGCTGCTATTATTTTAAAACTTGAAATGATTTAGGCTTCTGAAGCAGGTATGTCAGTTAAATGATTTAGGCTTCTGAAGCAGGTATGTCAGTTAAATGATTTAGGCTTCTGTGGCAGGTATGTCAATTAAATGATTTAGGCTTCTGTGGCAGGTATGTCAATTAAATGATTTAGGCTTCTGAAGCAGGTATGTCAGTTAAATGATTTAGGCTTCTGTGGCAGGTATGTCAGTTAAATGATTTAGGCTTCTGAAGCAGGTATGTCAGTTAAATGATTTAGGCTTCTTTAGCAGGTATGTCAGTTAAATGATTTAGGCTTCTGTAGCAGGTATGTCAGTTAAATGATTTAGTCTTCTGTGGCAGGTGTGTCAATTAAATGATTTAGGCTTCTGTAGCAGGTATGCCAGTTAAATGATTTAGGCTTCTGTGGCAGGTATGTCAGTTAAATGATTTAGGCTTCTGTAGCAGGTATGTCAGTTAAATGATTTAGGCTTCTGTGGCAGGTGTGTCAATCAAATGATTTAGGCTTCTGTAGCAGGTATGTCAGTTAAATGATTTAGGCTTCTGTAGCAGGTATGTCAGTTAAATGATTTAGGCTTCTTTAGCAGGTATGTCAGTTAAATGATTTAGGCTTCTGTAGCAGGTACTAGTATGTCAGTTAAATGATTTAACTTGCAGCAAATAGAAATGACTGGCAATAAACAAAACAAACTAGATATCAGTGAGATGGTATCCATCTCTGTGGGCCCCGCCGACCTTGAGGTCAAGGTCAAAGGTCATCAACCATGGTATGCGACACATCGCCTTGATATTATCTACCCACATTCCAAATATCAAAAGCCTCCCTCAAAAGATAAAAAAGTTACAACTCGGACATGAATTTGTTCTTCAGAAAGCAATAATGTGACCTTAAGGCCAAAGCTCAAGGTCACATGTCCACAACTACGGTATGCGACACATCGCCTTGATATTATCTACCCACATTCCAAATATCAAAAGCCTATCTCAAAAGATAAAAAGTTACAGCCCGGACATGAATTTGTCATACAGAAAGCAATAATGTGACCTTAAGGTCAAAGTTCAAGGTCAAAGGTTATCAACCACGGTATGCGACACATCACCTTGATATTATCTACCCACATTCCAAATATCAAAAGCCTCCCTCAAAAGATAAAAAAGTTACAACTCGGACATGAATTTGTTCTTCAGAAAGCAATAATGTGACCTTAAGGCCAAAGCTCAAGGTCACATGTCCACAACTACGGTATGCGACACATCGCCTTGATATTATCTACCCACATTCCAAATATCAAAAGCCTATCTCAAAAGATAAAAAGATACAGCCCGGACATGAATTTGTCATACAGAAAGCAATGTGACCTTAAGGTCAAAGTTCAAGGTCAAAGGTTGTCAACCACGGTATGCGACACATCACCTTGATATTATCTACCCACATTCCAAATATCAAAAGCCTATCTCAAAAGATATAAAAAAGTTACAGCCCTGACATGAATTTGTCATATAGAAAGCAATTAATTTTAATAGTAGACTAAGCAGAAACTGTTTTTCTATTTTTCGTAACAGTGACCTTGACCTTGATCATATTGGTCCCAAATCCAATCCCAAGCTAGGTCTTCATGCAAGCTTGCTATATCTAAAGTTTTAAGCAAGATTTGGGTTATCCAACTTGAAGTTATTGACCAGAAAAGTTCAATATGATGCCACAGGCCCGAACAACTGCCTTGCCCCCCCATACCCATTCTAATAACCAGGATTTTCGTTGAAAACTTAGTTAATAAATTCTATACAAACCTGCGATAGGCCAAAAAAATATGTATGAGTGTTTACAGTAGTCAGACTGACCCTATTTGTAATCTGCTAATCCAAGTATTCCTCTGCTGCAAATTGCAAGTTCACCCAAGCCAGAAATATTTGGCACAGCCCTACAAAATTTTGCCAGTGAAGAGATCTCATCATGTTGTAGCTGTGTACCAAGTTCAATGAAGATGTGGTCATCTCCATAAAAAACAGCTTCAAAGCAAAGGTAAACCTAAGGTGGGATGGACGGACAACCAAACAAAAGAATGAATGAACAGATGTCCCGCATCTTCCGTTACCCAGATATAAATCTCTATGCTTTAATTGCAAGATCTATTCTTACCTTTCTCTTTGGAACTTCAAAGAATGGACAATTTCTGGATGTTTCTGTCTAAAATTCCAGAGGTGAAGACTATCATCTGAGCAAACTGTTACTAAAGCACCCTATAAACCAAACAAACTTAAAATAACAAAATTGTTTATGTTTCGTAATAAACTGACTGCAAACTTCTGAAAATACATTAACAAATTCCATCATTATGCCGAAAATTGTTTCATGCATAATATAAGAAAGTATAAAATTACATCTGTCCAAGTTTTAAAAAATTGGTCAAGTGGTTTCAGAGAAGACTTTGAAAAGATTTATGACCAATGCCACTCAAATGGACCTTCAGTGCAGGTAAGCTAAAAAAAAACATCTCAAGATACAAGTCAAAATCAGGTTCACCCTGTCTTAATTTTAGTCATGTTTCTTGGTCAGTGGGATAATGAATCACAGAATAATTTAGCCCAAATTCGGTTAAAATGGTTCATCAGTTACAGAGAAGATTTTCAAATTAGAGGATGCCAAGTGATGGCCATATGATGGAAAGCTTTATATGACAAGCATGAGATAACAGTAAGTGAGAATATGTTAACTAACAGTGAATTATAAAAAATAGTCTACTTGTATTTTCAAGAATAAAAACTCAACAGCAATAAACTAAATATTAGCTGCAAAAATTTCTTACCAGAAATTAACGCAAAATAAATGATTTTTAGTTTAAATTCTTGGCTACTATAAAACAACTAAAATATGTACTTATATCTTACCTCATTGCCCAGGAAAACAATCTGTATTACTGCCACTTCAACGTCATGGCAACAACTGATATCAACACCAGGTCGTCCAAGTCTGAATTTCTTGTTAAGGATTATTTTAAACTAGATGAAGAGTTTGCCCTAGAAGCTTAAGGTTGATATGTTAGTGGTTTTTTTAAATGTGTTTCTGTACGACACAAATGATACCTTTGCCTCACCAGGGACATGACGGGTGTGCTGTAACAGGCAGACATTTTGAGAAAATTTCAGGAAACTCCAAATCCTTTGATCCTACTTACTTTCATAATGTGTACAAACATACTACTAAATATAAAAGCTGAAGATCTCAAAATGAAAGAGAGGGTAGCCAGACAAAACATGTATTGTTATATCAGCAACTAGTATCTGTCCTGCAAACTGATCTATCGAACTACATTATATCTCTAGTTTTAAGAATATTTCACATGACAAAAATTAAATTCCTGCATGCCTCCATTATGTATAAAAAACATACTACTAAAACTAAATGCTGTAGCTCAAAAAATGAAGGACATAGTAGCAAGACAAGGGACAAGGCATATATAGGGGGATTATCTGGTCTGAAAACTGCATTATGTGTGCGAATATCCTACCCAATAGCATCAACGATGTTTCTTATAAAGATAGCCAAAACATGTAGTCTATATGAACCAACCAAGTCCAACTATCTCTAGTTTTATGAAAATTAAATGAAAATCAAAATCCTTTGGTCTTGCACACCTCAATTATGCCTCAATTATGTGTACAAACATCCTACAAAATATAAATGCTGTAGCCTGACAAATTTTGTCACAGGGGCATAAAAAACGTCCCCTAGGGGAAGGAGTTCATATCACAGAGTGAAAAAAATAACTATTTTAATCTCGTTTCCAGTTAATTAATCTTGCAAATAGTTGACATGACTATCAAAAGGGTCTCCCTTGCAGGCCCTAATGTCTCTCAGGACAAAAAATTATCTGCATCACTGCCATCACCGTGAGTGTCAGAGATCACAAGAAATCTACATCCAAATGCACACGAAATAAAGGTTATTGATAGTTTTTACCTAGTAGAGCAAACTTTTTAAATGCTGAAATGTAAGAAACAATATACTAGTATTTACAAACAAGTACAGTATACATAAAATACCTACTACTAACTAGGGCAAGATTTCTTCACGTAGCCAAATATTCTCTGCAGTTGCAGTATCAAATTGCATATGCATAAGAGGTGTGAGAAACTTAAATGGAAAAATGTGTTAGCTTTTTGTTAAAAGAAACAATGATAATAATTTTCTTTATAAAAACCATCATAGAAATAAATTCTACCAAATATCAAAGCAATCCATCCATGGGTTTCAGATTAGATGTGTCCACAAGATCTCCTAAAATGGTCCAAGTTTCATGACTCCTACAAAATTAGACCAATCAATATGGCAGTAGAGTACATATCTACACATAATAGCAAATGACCAAATATCCAAGCAATCTGTTGAGCACTTTCAGAGGAGATGCAACCACAAAATGCTGCAGATGTACAGATGGACAAAGAGAAGACAATGTCCTTACGACACTTTACGATGGGGGACAAATAGACCCAATGAAAATGCTGAAATTTTTTTAATTATGTTAAAAAAAAATATTTAATAATTTGCTGTAATTAAAAAGCACAATTTTCATAGTTACATGTATGATAATCAAGTTTAACTGTTACCAGTAGATACATGTACATATATGTATTAAAATCAGTTTAAAATGCAACAAATTATAAAACAAAAGAATACACCAGTAACATGGGAAGACAAGGCAGACTTAGGTTTTCAGTGTGTCCTCTGTGACAGTTCAGAATTAACTTACATAGTGCTAGCCATTATCTAAATGAAATTTGCAGAGATGACAGCCTAGTAAAATCGACTTGAATGAAAATGTTAGTACAATCAATGTGTTGACAAGATAATGGACATATAGGTACATATCAACACATGCAATTGTGAAACAAACATCATTGTTATGGTTTAACATATCAAATGGTATATACCCATAACACACTTGGATTCAGTTTCTTTCTTGTTTCATTTTTATTATTAACTGTAAGCAATAACATCAAACTACACATCAATTTATCATTTATTATTGGAAAAAGGTCAGTCCCAGATATACATGTAGCTATTCTATATCTACTAGAAGCCATCAAATTAAAAGTATTTATATATATGTAGACACTAACTTACATAAGCATGATGTTTCTAACAGTTTCACTGTTGTGAAATACATGTACCAAGATTTTCTGGGCAATAATGTCCAAAGAATATAAATAAAAAGATAGGGCTTATTGTTCAAGAACAATTAGAAAGGTCTTTCCCAGATTCCTGTAAGAAATTAATTTTTCTTCATCTGTTGTTTTGAAATTGGCTACATAGGTTGTCACATTTATCAGTTTTTAGTAACTCTGATCTTGATGTATTGACCTCTGAATCAATAGTTATCACATGTATGGCATCATAACATAAACATGATCAGTGATGAAACAATCAGCAAAAGTTTTTATTTTGATTAAATAAATCCAGTATATGAATTGCAAATGAGCTTTGTTGCTGAAAAATTAAGCAGAATCTGCCAATGGATTTTCTATCTTTTGTAACAGATAACATTTGATTTCACTGCCATGTCTATCAGATATTACACATATACATGTATACTGAATAAGGAACTTACACACACAATTTATTTATTATTAGTTTATAAGGAAAAGATTTTTAAATTATTTTTATATAACACTAAAATCTAATATACAAAAACTTATAATATATGTTAAACAACACCTCTTTATAAAACTTAATTCTCAATCATTAACCATTACAACACTTTTTTTTAAATACTAGATTTACCTTTAAGTTCCCACTTATTTATCAAAATACTATCTTCATGTACCGTAAAGTCTGTCACCTAAGTCTTTACCTATTTTTTCATTCCAAATCGTCTTTGTACTTGTTTGTTCATATGTTTATTTGTTTTAATCAATGTCTCATCAGTATTCCTTCAGTAGTATTAATAGCCTTTCCATGCAGTTATACCGGTAAAAGACCCATTTGTTGTTATTGAAAATTCAAATGGTGGCGATCTCACATGACTTAAAATCTGTCACATGATCTGTTTCTATTTTTTTTTTTCACTTTCTAGTCTAAAGTTTAAAATGCAATAAAATATATTTAAGGAATAAATTATCATAAATTATAAATTCTAATTTTCTAATAAGCTTGATGACAATTTAATGTTCAAGAATTAATATCTGATGAAAACTGAGACTGATTTTTATCACCATTCTAATGTTTTGAGTTTGTCAGAATTAAAATTGAATAGTAATAGAATTTATTGTTTTATTTCATATCCATTTTATTTTTTACAATGCATGACAATTCATTGTTTTATCGAGATCTCGATATAACAATTTCGTTTTCTCGAGATTACGAAACTTGATATTGAGATCACGATATAACAGTATCGTTTTCTCGAGATAACGATAGACTGTTTTATTGAGATAACGATTAAAAAAAAATCTTCTTATTTTTCATGTCCCCTTACGGCTTCCGTACCACGTCTAATAGCTCTCACTTTTGTGCAATAAATTAAATGCACATAGTGCCCACAACTTTCACACTGTGCCCACTTAGTAAACACAAAACTTACACTTTTTCTCCCCTCTTTAGGACCAAACAGCTTTCTTACACAAAATTTCTCTTCCTCTCTCATCTCACTTTCTCTCTAACTTTCACTATCTCTTTCAAACTCAGAATCACTAACTAATACATAACTTGTTGCTGGTCTCTGAGAATCTTGCACTTTCACTTCAATTCCACTCTTTTACAACTTTGCTCCTTTTTTCTTGCCAACTTTTTGTTCCATCACAATTACTAGTCTTAACATTAACCTGACTATCTAACCTGTTCTTTGACTTACATGTATTTTTACTTTTTTTCTCACTCAGGTATTTAACATTGTGCTCTCTTACTTTCTCTATTAAATTATTTTCAGTTAAGTCTTCCCACTCACAAATCTACTTAAAACATTCCACTTCTTGGTCTTCCCACTCTTGATCTTCACCTTTGCTTTCTTAGCAGCAAATCATCTCCCTCTTGATTATCCATCTTATCATTCACTCTCTGCTAGTTTAACCACTGCCTCTGTCACACTTTTTCACATACTAGTATCAACAGCTATCTGCCTTGTTCTCATTGTCTCACTGTCTCCTCTCTCATCAACTCTTTCCACTCTCTTGTCTTCACTAACACTTTCAAGCCACGATCGCAACATGGTCTGTAATATTAACTGCATGTTGAGATCAACAAGCTGCTTACCATGAAATGATTACATATTTAGAATACAAAATTTTATTATCAAGCAATAAAAAACACAATGAGAAGACAAATATTTATTGTTTTAAACATTTATTTAATAAAAGGAAACATATCTATTCGGTCCCATTAACAAAATTAGACTGTTCAAAGGACACTGTAACCTGGAATCCCCACCAAATTAAGACATAAACAATTTTATAGTTTAACTTCATATTTTTCTAATCCACAAGGCACAGGCCTTTTTTTTAAACTAGAGTAAAAAAAAAACTGTAAGCACTGCTCACTATTGATACCCCCCGATTCATAATTTCTTCAAAAATGCACATGTTCTTACTTATGAACTTGAAACTTTATCTAGTGTAGGAATAGTTCCAGATAAAACATGGGAACCCCCATCCCTCCCTCACCTCAAAGAATAGCAATGTACATTTTTTTCTGTGGGAAAACCCAAATATCATTCGGATCAAAATGTTAAATATCAGGTACACAATGACGCTATGTGACAAAGATTCTGTTTAAGTTTCATCAAATTCCATTCAGTGGTGTAGGAGGAGTTGCACATAAGAGATGGGTATCCCCTTAGGTCAATGACAATGTCCATGTTATTCTATGGGAAACCCCAAATATCATTCCGATCAAAATGTTAAATATCTCCTGCACAATGGCACTATGTGACAAGGATTCTGTGTAAGTTTCATCAAATTCCATTCAGTGGTGTAGGAGGAGTTGCACATAAGAGATGGGTATCCCCTTATGTCAATGAAAAGTCCATGTTTTTCTATGGGAAACCCCAAATATTATTCCGCTCAAAATGTTAAATATCTCCTGCACAATGGCGCTATGTGACAAGGATTCTGTGTAAGTTTCATCAAATTCCATTCAGTGGTGTAGGAGGAGTTGCACATAAGAGATAGGTATCCCCTTAGGTCAATGACAAAGTCCATGTTTTTCTATGGGAAACCCCAAATATCATTCCGATCAAAACGTTAAATATCTCCTGCACAATGGCACTATGTGACAAGGATTCTGTGTAAGTTTCATCAAATTCCATTCAGTGGTGTAGGAGGAGTTGCACACAAGAGATAGGTATCCCTAAAGTCAATGACAAAGTCCATGTTTTTCTATGGGAAACCCCAAATATCATTCTGATCAAAATGTTAAATATCTCCTGCACAATGGCACTATGTGACAAGGATTCTGTGTAAGTTTCATCAAATTCCATTCAGTGGTGTAGGAGGAGTTGCAAATAAGAGAAAGTGTAACGGACGGACAGACGGACACCACAATCACTATATATACCCCTCGCTTTTCAAGCGGGGGGTATAAAAATGATAGGAAATCTCGGGCATGGTTATTTCAAAATTCAGTTTTTTATGTTAAAATAAAAATAAATCTAAATAAGTTTAAAGACACTATAACCTATTATTTACCGAGTTATTACTGCAATGACAGAATTAGTTCACCTGTACCAAAAATTTAATGTCATGACAAACTGAGCTAGATGACTCCAGACATACAATTCTACAAGAAATGAGAATGAATCAATAAAATGTGTGTGCATTTGACAGAGAGATTAAATTGAAGAATCCCTAACACAATTCTGAGAATCAGTAAAAGCAGGATTATAGTGAAGTAACACCCATGCCTACAGTATCAGTTTGATGGACTATGTTTGTTTGTTTAAATGGAATTTTATGCCACTTGATACAATTTTTCACTGTTGTGTGTTTGTTTGTTTTTAAGGGAGGAATCTAGGAAGAACATCTGGCAATCCCTTTTAATTTAAATAGAAGGCGAACACACCATTCCTGAAGTCTGATTCAAACTCGCAACCTTTAGTGTTGAAACAACAATGATCAATGGGGTCAATAACCAACTATTTGAACATGTATGACCACTGCCAGATAGCCCCTGATATACATATTATAGAGATAGTAAATATTAAAGTTGTAACAAGTTAGCTAATGATCGCTGATGATACTCCCTTCTAAAACTTCAGTACTTCAAAGAAGTCTAAAAATAAATCCCACAATATGACATCATCAAACATAGCTATTGACAACATTTTAGTTTTGTATTATTTATCATTGATGAGAAAAGGTGACTAATTATGGTTATGGACAATGGTAATTTTATTAGCTTTAAGAAAGTCAACATTGACCCAGAACCCATTTCAAATAAAATCAAATGGTTAAGGTGAGTGGTCCGAGTTTAACTGAAACACAAAAGACCTGAGCTGTCCATTAACTTAAAAATGGACTACATGATTTTGAGAATATGAAAAAATGGACTACATGATTTTTTCAAATGAAAAACTTAAACCAGTGAGTTCATATACGAACAAATAAAATGATTTTACTTAATCAAACAATTTGTTCCCAATTGTGGAGTTTGAAGTTGTATTTTTCAAATTCACAAGGGAACAAACCCCTATTGGAAAATAAAATGAAAATCCCTACAGTGAGAAACACATTGGAATACTCCTTGCTCTCGCTGGTCATTAAGCAACCATTATAGATTATTTATGTTTTTTGGAACGAGATGCGTTTCCCCGTCAAAATCTCATCAAAGAGCGACAGCCGTAAGCTGAGATGACGAGAAAATGCATCGAGTTTCATAAAACATAAATAATCCATTTATCGCTGTTTTGTAACATTGTGACGCCAGAGTGTTTACTTAACAACATCTTGACAGCGAGTTGGGGGCCTTGGTGGCCGAGTGGTCAAGGTAGTTCGTCTACTATTGATCACATGGTCTGTCAACACTGAGATTGCGGGTTCGATTCTCACTGCAGGCAGGGTGAACTCGACTCCAATCTTAATTGACAAGGATAGCCAGTTTTCCTACTGCAGGTCGGGGGTTCTCTCCGGGTACTCCGGCTTCCTCCCCCAATAAAAACTAGACACCAGTGGCGTTAAAACACCATTCAAACATTCAAACATTGACAGCGAGTTGAGATGAACCCATCTAGTAATTTTGTGAGCTAACGCTCACTGAAGATATTCTGCTCTATAACTTTACGCATGCATGCACATACACACACACAAACAATATAGCATGATCATTAAAAGCTACTGACATTTCAGTATTGTATTATTCTATTAACCTTGGTATCTTTAATTTGATTACATTTTATTATTATCATTGCTGAAAAATAATGTGACAAAAAAATTGTAAGGATGTCTGAAACATGACTAAGTCAGTAAACAGGACGTAGGAGTCTAAAGGTCTTAAAATTAATTCCACAATATGGTATTAACATATACTGACAAAATTTAAGTACATGTATTACTAGTATACCACTACCACTGATGAAAAAAATGTGACAGAAAATGGTTACACACTAACACAATGACCAAAACAGTATACCCCATATCCCTATTAGGAGCGGGGGTTAAACCATTCAACAATTTGACGACTTTGGTACAAATCAAGTGTACTATACTGTATGTTACCTGGCACTGCTTACAAAATCAAGTTTTATAGTGCTTGGCTGGTGCAATGAAAACATAAATGGCTAGATATTGGACTTTTTATAAATGTTTTTTGTGGTTTTTGCCAAATAAAGCCTTAGGTGCAGTACCCTTTATTACCTCCCTATGCAAGGGATATGTACAGTGTATCTATATTAAGATAAACAGAAACTAGCAACCAATTATTTTGTCATGTTATATTACATGAAATTCAATTAAGTCTTGTGATAATATATTTAAATCATGCTTTACCTAGAAACTGTTAAGATCAACCATATTAATGACAAGTCTCACATGAAAATTCATACCACAACCATTTAACTTAAATTTTTGTATTTATACACAGATTACAATAACCATGTCTGGATACATTTAAACAGTAAGATACATGCCTGAATGTACATTCATAGTTTTTTGTATAACCTTCAATGAAAAACTATGATAATTCAAAGAATCTGTAATCTTATTAAAACTGGGAATGTATAACATGTACATGTGTAGATATATTGAAACTTGTCAACCATTTCTTCAGAAAAATTTAAACACTCATTTTTCATACATTAAAACACCAACTATACCTTACACATGTATGAGGAAACTATAATTTCTGACTTGCAGAAGAAAAAAATTGAAATTGGTCAAGATAAAAGGCCTCTGGTAATTAAAACTGGTAAGTAACCATCTGCATATACTAATACTTTATACATGTACTTATATCCAGAAGCAATAATAATGTAATGGATTCTGGTTCTCACAGCTGTCTGATTCTTCTCCTTTTATTCAAGAAATTAGCAAACAGTCTTAGGCATCTCTTAGTTTTACTAGTATATATACAATGTACATGTATTAAGACTTATTGCTAATTTCTTTATATATATATATATATATATATATATATATATATATATACTTCTACAAATTAAGCCCAACACTGTTTGAATTAAATTTTTAACACTGTCAAATTTTTGTTTACCCTCAGCGGGATTCGAACTCACACCGTTGTGACACTGTGGCACCAAATTGCCTGCACTATGTCCAGCGGTCTAGACCCCTCGGCCAAATCCGCTATATAAAAATATAGCTTCATTAACCGGGGTGAATCGTAGACATAGACATAGTACATGTGTACTAGCGTGTGACGATGGAATTTTCGTAACCAATACATATTAATTTGACAGTAATCTAATTCAGCATTTTTGTATATATTATATAGGATGACAAAGTTACTTGTCATTCAGTCACAGTAAGTAAATTATATACAAACGTCTAAGTATTGTGACAACCATATAATATATCTATCCAGCGGATTTCTGAAACATCAGAAATACAGGGTTAATATCAAATTTTTATATATACTTCTACAAATTAAGCCCAACACTGTTTGAATTAAATTTTTAACATTGTCAAATTTTTGTTTACCCTCAGCGGGATTCGAACTCACACCGTTGTGACACTGTGGCACCAAATCGCCTGCACTATGTCCAGCGGTCTAGACCCCTCGGCCAAATCCGCTATATAAAAATATAGCTTCATTAACCGTACATATATTTATATATATGTACAAGTTTTTGCCATACACCAGTTGAATTAAAATGAGTCCATGCATGTTTACTATTTACGTTGTGTTGAAAGATTCTTGCGACACAGCAGCATAAATAGTAAACATGTATGGAATGATTCTAATTAGACTGGCCAAGACTGTAATCTATAAAAACTTATAGAATTAAGAGATACATGTATCTTGTGTGTATGCATAATGTAGTTTGTTATAATCATTATAAGAGTCATAACTATTAGCCTATAAAATTCCTAGTGGGTCTGTACATGTAACAATACATTAGGCCTACTTGGACTGTACATTTGCATGAACCTCAAAAAAATCAATGGGAAAGACAGCAAATAAGTCCTTAAATAATCTAATTAAGACTTGGAATCTTGAGTAGAAAATTGAGACCTGATTTATACATGTAATGTACATGTATTATGTAAAAATTGTCTACGCTGCAATCAGAAAATAGTGATTCTTCATGTTCTTATTGCCATGTTTGAAGTCCTTTCAGCATTTTTAACGGACAACACAAACATAATTCTTTAAATGTTTGGCTTTAATTGAAGAATCAATTTCAGATGAGAATATCAGAGCATGAAAATTTACAGAAGGACTAAACGACAGGATGGAATGGCAGCAAGATGAGCATTGAGCTACATTAGCTCAATGAAATTGAAAAAAAAATTATAAATTACCTATATAGAACTTAAAAAGTTTAAGAGCCTTTTAACTGTGTCTACAAATTAGCTCTGTCACCAATTCTACATCGTACATAATTCAATTAATTTGTTTACCCATAAGACAATGATGCATTTGGGCGGTTTTAAAAAAAATGACCCCAACAGGTTATGGTCCTCTAATTTTGTCAAATTAATAGATATATTATTTCTAAATAGTTAAAAATGTTTGCCTAGTTGTGGGGAACATGTCTGCAAAAAATCTTAAAGATATATCAGAAAACAAAAAAGTTATGCCAAAAAAACATGCCAAAATTGTCAGGAGTACAACACTTTTTTGTGACACTTTAAAAAAATATCATTTTTTAAAAGGTCACCAAATTGTCAAATCTAGCAATATGTGCATAATTCTTTTTTTTATTACAAAGTTTCATGTGTAAACTTATTGAGAGATATAAAAAGAAAGTATGTTGCATTTTAAAAAGTATGAAAATATTGTTTTGAAAAAAAGAACTACCCTTCCAGGAGTGCAACACAAATTTAAGCCATTTTGCACTAAGTTCTTGGTAGAAATTTTTTCCTTTTGTTTTCAATAATTAAACCAAAACAAAATCATAAATATACCTTTGCTGCATCAAAGCAGTCACTGCAATATACCCTAAAACAAGGTAATCTGATCAGGGACACCAAATAAAACAGAGCACCCTCAACTGTCAGGAGTGCAACAAATGACATGTTTTTAGATATATTTTCTTTGTAATGTGACTTATTTTGTGTTTTTCTTTACTTTTTAGCAGAAGCTATACAGAAACATTGAATAAATATTTCAGATGGCTGAAAAATACCTTTTACATTAATTTTTTTTAATGTCAGGAGCGCAGCAGTTTTTTTATTGATCTTCAATTGTATCATAATATGAAATATTTTATGAAGATTTATTTATTATAATTATTTTAATTTAAGTTAAGGAAACTTTTCATAGAAATTAAGTGTTACAATAGCATTTCATGAGTGTAAAATTTGATAAAAATTCATATTTTGTGTAGAATTTAGTTGTCCCTCATATTGATACCAACTGTTTTTTATAATCTAGAGACATATTCCAACAGCTAATTCTTTTATATGTTCATTTTTCAATTGGCAATAAAAAAATTAATTGTTGAAAATCATATCTGTTCATTTATCTAAGATGTCCTGTTTTAAATGTCATCCATGTAAATGTTGCACTCATATGAATAGACGATTGCAACTATACTGCAAAATTATGGTTCTTCATATGGATGGAACAAAGACTACAATTGGGAATGGTGTCTCTAGATTATAGAAACAGTTGGTATCAATATGATAGCCAACTAAATTGTACACAATATATGAATTTTTATAAAATCTGAAGCTCAATTTTAAACAAACTGCTACATCCCTGACATTAAACAATGAATATGAAAGGTATTATCATCCATCTGAAATATTTATTCAATGCTTCTGTGTAGCTTCTGCTGAAAAATAAAGAGAAAACACAAAAAAGTTAACTTATAAAGAAAACATATCTTAGAACATGTTATTTGTTGCACTCCTGACAGTTGAGGGTGCTCTGTTTTACTTGGTGTCCCTTATCAGATTACCAGTTTTAGGGTATCTTGCTGTGACTGTTTTGATGCAGCAAAGGTATATTTATGATTTTGTTTTGGTTTAATCATTGAAAACAAAAGGAAAAAATTTCTACGCAACGTTGCTTAAATTTGTGTTGCATTCATGACAGGGTAGTTCTTTTTTTCAAAACAATATTTTCATACTTTTTAAAATGCAACATACTTTCTTTTTATATCTCTCAATAAGTTAACACAAGAAACTGTGTAACAAAAAAAGAATTATGCACATATTGCTAGATTTGACAATTTTGTGACCTTTTATAAAATGACATATTTAGGTGTCACAGAAAAGTGTTGCACTCCTGACAATTTTGGCACATTTTTTGGCATAACATTTTTGTTTTCTGATATATCTTCAAGATTTTTTGCAGACATGTTCCATACAACTAGACATACATTTTAAACTATTTAGAAATAATATATCTATTAATTTGACAAAATTAGAGGACCATAATCTGTTGGTGTAATTTTTTTAAAACAGCTTATATATTAATTTTGTTCTTTCTCAAATATCCTATTGAAAATGTTAAGATATAGGAAATTTGTTCCCAGCAATATCACAAAATTACTTCAGTACTTTTTAAAGAATGTATTTTCTTTTTTTATTTGTTTTAACCTGGAGTGTCAGGAGTGCAACGAAATCAGGCTAAACATAGTACTTTTTCTAAAACCTATCATTTTCAAATGGTTTAACTTTATAATGCAATTTTTTTTCTAGCGGGATGACTTATAATTACAATTTAATAATTTTGTTGCCATATGCAAAAATACATACTACTTTTGAAGTAATAAAAATTTTAAGAGGTAGATAACAAAATGATTTTCAAAAATTCTTGAAAAAATTTTTTTTTTGGAAAAAGTACAAGTTCAAAATCTTGCACAGGAAGTCATTAGTATTTGTTACGTTGTTTAAGAAAACAGCAACAAGTTATATGAAGCATAACATTGTTAAACTGAAGTAAAATGTATAAATGTTTAAGGTGTTTTATATTTCAAAATTTGTTCAATAAAATATTATAAAAACTTTATTTCTTACCTTTTCGTTAATTTCTTTTTGTATTTATTAACTTCAACGTATGCACATTTGAAAATTATGAACAAAAACTTGATATGCTCATGTTTAAATTTGACATTTTTTTCACATCTTGGGGTCATATTTTTTTAAACAGCCCATTTCATAAAAGCACAAATTCAACAATTCTTTTAATTTACAGAAATCAATTTATTCTTCTTTGTTTCAAATTCACTGCTCACAACTGTTTAGCACGATATGAAATCCATTTCTAAATAGAAATAAAACATGCAAAGCTGAAATCACAAACTAAAACTGTTGTTTTATTGTTGCCATTAATACTTTAAGAATAAATCAAAACATTTATGCATGATCATACTCTTATTGTGCTTATAAGTCCTCTGTTAAACATGCATATTATGTACAGGCTGTACATGGATATGTTTCCTGTACCATAAGGTCACACAAAATAACATGGAATGGCTCTGATTACCTGACTGGAGTTTTAATGCCGAAAATTATTTCTTCAATCTTGTAATTTCTACAATGCTTAAGTAAATATGTTTTAATATTTCTATGTATCTTAACTGTTATCAGAGTCTTGCAAAGAGTACATAAACTAGTAGGGTGTCCAATAACTAAGTTTAATATGTATTTTATACATGCAACTTCTACTGATACCAAACTCATACCAGTGAAGGGGGATGGACAACTTAATGTCTATGTATGGTGGCTGCCTGTACATACATGTATTATATACATGACATTGCAGGGTTATGTAAATGTACAAGTATACAAATACAAGGCACATAGATGTCCTTTTACTTTCCAGAGTTTATCGAGATCAATGCAATGTGATGGCACACCTTTAACTGTATAGTCAGCAATATTGTTTGCTGATTTGTAAAAACAGGCACAAATAAGGAACATTTTCTAACAGACATGCCAGGGGCTGCGCTGGGCTTCGCCAATGTCGCCAATAGCGATTTTTTTTCATTTGGCAACAAAATATTGCGTCTGGCGATTTTTTTGGCGCCAAGGTTTTATAGTGTTAAACGATGCATGCACGTTTTAAATTTATCGGTAATCTGCGATTGCATCATTAAAGATCCTTTGTCGGCTTCTATGGTCGTAAATACACGTGTATTGTGTAGTATCCAGTGACATGTGTGTTATTTGGAGTTATTAAACGGAAATCGGCAATAAATGAATCAACAAAGTTGTCTGATGAAAAGCAGCTTTACCTGCATCACATTTGAGTAGACGTGTAATAAAACAATTGATGCTGTTAATAAATTTATAAAAATAACAAAACAAACATATTTTTGTAGTAATATTTTTTTATAATGTAATTAATATGCGAGCGAAGCGAAGCTCTCTAATGTACAGAGTCTGCCAAATTGCACGAGACCCAAAATATGAGTACAGAGTCTGCCAAATTGCACGAGACCCAAAATATGATCATTGAAAAAAAAACCTGGGCTACTCGGAATGCATTGGGTATTTTCCCTTTTTTTTTTACAAACGGCTTAATTAAAGTGCTTATTTTTGAAATTACCACAAAAATGCCAGACAAATTTGTTCAATCTGAAACGCTGTATTTGAAATTGAGTTTTGTGACGTCACAAACACATTATTACGTCACGTCATCAATGGAATGTAGAGGCACTGTTAGGGGGCTCTCAAGTAACGACATGAACAATGTGCAATGCTCGCATTTTAGGCTGCGCCTGCATTCATATTAAAATACAGGTATGAAAACTGACGTCGATGTTGAGTGATTTCCGGACCGGATGTCCGTCTTAATTTCGTAATTAGAAAACTCTTACACATGCGTAGTTCTATTTTCAGTATTTCCGATTTTATGTTCATTCAGGGGAATAAATGTTTCTAATAAATTACTGTAAAATTTTGGTTTTCTGCCAACAAGAAATCACTCACACATCTTTTCATGATTAAAATACAATTAGCATGATTAGTGTACTGGCTGCTTGAGACCAAACTTTTGAAAAATTGAATTAAGACTCTAAACTTGGATTTCGTCCAATGTTACAGAATATGTCACACATGTTAAACAATTTCGCCATGTCATATAGTGATCTAGCGATTTCTAATATGGCGACACTATTAAAAAACTGACGACGGAAAATTGCAGTTGGCGATTTTTTTGGCGCCAGATTTTTAGAAGCCAGAGCAGCCCCTGCATGCAATGAAAAAATCATGAAGTGATCCAACTGAAAGGAGGTCAAAGGTCATCAATCATGGTATATGACCAGTCACCTTTAAATGTCAATGATGTACCCACATGCCATCGATGTTATCAATTATTAATATTATCAAGTGCAGCTTTTTTATTATTTACAGAGAATATATTTTGATAAAACCTGAATTAGGAAGCAACTTTTGAAGTGTTTAGTTACATTATTTCATGAAGGATTGTAGTACTCTACTTTTTTCTTATTGGTCAGTCTGTAAATTAGACATTTCCAGAAATAAACATGTCACGTTATCTATTTAAAACAAATAAAAATTAGGAAATTTTTCTTTCTAATCTTTTCAATTTTGATTGGTATTTTATATTTAATTTTAAGTCTTAAGTCTAGAAAATCAGTGTAACCCGCTCACAAAGGGATACTCCCGCTTCGCTTTCAAGTCCAATTATCTCCCCTTAATGATATCCGAGGTATCCGGAAACAAGTTTGCGGGGGTATAAAAACAAGGGACTTAAACTTCACATTTTGAGGCACCTTTTGGGCAACTTGTCCCAGATGAGATAACACCTGAGTACAGAAGCTTTGTTGCTTTATGGGAATTACCTCAGCTCAATGAGAAAATATCAAAGAGAACATAAAGAATCAAAAGAAACAGATGTTTCCACCTTTGGTCGGAAAATGACCTAACAGGTAAGTTTACAATGTGCTATGGTTAGCCTTTTTACATACAACTGTAGCAGCATAATTTATTTCTTTAACTATATAGATAACACTTACTTCAGATGCATTTTTTTTAAACTAAAATTTGCCCACTGCAGAAGAATCCTTCCCATTAAGCAGTTCGGTTTCAGAACAGCTTTGTGCAAGTTGAAGTGTGCTTAACAGAAGGATTAAATCTGGGTTTAATGTAATGTTATTCTATTTATATTTTTTGGACATTTTGTCCAGATAAAACATGGCATGTTCATAACATAGTTAGGGACATTATGAAGTATACAATAACTTTACATGTACTAGTATGTCTACATTTTTACAAATATATTAACTTTATCTATTTTTATTTGTTAATACCTTGAATAGCTACTAGTACTAAAGTACGATGTAGATGGAAAAATAGTTGCTACATGTATATATCGGGTTTTTTTTTATGTTTAATGGTAAAGGTATGTGCTGTTGATGGGAAATTAAGTATTTTTATGGTCTGTCCGACTTCTCCCTAATAAGTCCTGAAGTCTCACTATCCTGTTGGTTGCCAGTAAGAAGTCAATTCTCCCTAATTTTTTAGAATGTGGTTACCCCTGGGTATCAATTTATTAAACCTATAAAACATGTTTTAACTTAACAGGTATTACAATTTTATTTAGAATCAAACTTGTCTTTGTGACTATCCTTATACATGTACATCCACATGTAACAGACTTGATGTATGCCACTTAATTTTTCTCTTTAACCAGTATTAAGGCCTATAAGCAAGCTTGGTAAAAAGTGGCATATTTACATGTCCTGACGTAATTACCAAATCAATAATGATATACAGTAGTTCATAAACTATATGTACATAATACATTTATTTATTACACGACTATAATTTTTCGTGTTTTGATTCATCTAAAAACTACTTTCAACAGTACTAAAATTGCAAATTTGTACGCTGCATAAGCAGTCAAGAGGAATCCAATATTGACCTGTTTTCTGATCAGATTCATGAATGTGTTTGTAACACAGAAATCTTGTCAACAACAATAGACATATCTGCTGCTAATAGATTTGCTATGATATATGAAGATTTGTTGGTTTAATTCATGTAATAAAACATTTTACTTACTTTGATATGCAGTCACTATCATGATTTCTCAACCAGAGAAAATGTAATATTCACCAAGACACTACATGTAGGTGTGGTGAATATACATGTAATAGTGACCTAATTGAATTATATTAACAGTGCACCAATCAAGTCAAAATTGTTTTAAAAATAAAATTAACTTTGGTGTTTAAAGTCACCCTTTTAACTGAAAAAATATTAAAATTATTTCTAAAATACTGTCATTAAAGACATTATACTAGTATACTTAGGCCAAACAAAAAAATATGTGTGTTTCTGGTTACATAGATTATAAAATAGGTAGGTAGGGTCGATTTTTTTTTTTTGGTTTTTTTTTTTTTGGTTTTTGGGAATCGTGTTTGTTAAATTAAGAAATAATTCACGGAGGCTGTGGTTTATCATTGTTTTACCACGGGGTGACCATTTATGTTGTATTATTTCATCCCGAGCGATAGCGAGGGATAAAATAACGACATAAATGGTCATCCCGTGGTAAAACAATGATAAATCACAGCCTCCGTGAATTATTTCTATTCTAATAAGACAATTAGAGTACATTTATAATATTTTCGTACCCATAGAAAACATCATTTCCGCCATAAACTGGCTGTTCCGTCAATGTAACACACAATATATTGCAACGGATAATTAAAGCGCGTGTCGCTATTTATAAGATTTATACGTCATATGCAATAGCTTTCCGGTGGGAGTTACAGTTTTGTAATTGGAACAGCCTTTTTTAGCGCGTGTTGCTCATACATGTAGATAAATCATTTTTTTACCACAGTTGTGGTCTCAAAGCCTTTAAAGCACGTCATATTAGAATTAGTAATTTAATTTTTACCTTTATCTATTATAACTTTGTAGGTGTAAAGCTTGTAAGTTTCAAGAATTTACTATAAAGGCTTTAAAAGTATACACTAATACAGTCATTGAATGAGCTATCAATTTCGTTACAAGTGTTCGTATGTTTACATTGAAAATAGAACTAAAACCCGGAACAATACCGGGAGTTTTCCGGTTCGAAGTAACCCCGTTAAAAACGCAAAAAAAAACTTTAGGGTCGGCTTCAAAAAAAATAGGTAGGGTCGGGTAACCGGAAACACACATATTTTTTTGTTTGGCCTTATACAGATTTTCTACATAAAAGGTTTTAGGTTGTTTATTGCTATATTTTGTATATTAAATTGGAATCATTAAAACCTGCAGTATTCTGAACTAGTAATTAATAAGAAATGCTTATAATAGGATCAGTCTACACATAACACTGCCACTAAAATAATGAGGCAGGTGTTTACTAGTACATGTATATGAATAAACAACCAACAAATCATTTTGTTTTCATCATAGAAGGTAATGCATAATAATTGTATTGTGTACACCTGTCAATAAACAAGGGAAAATCTATCTTTTCAATATGTGATAATTTATAATTTTATTCATACATGTATCTATCCAAGACTATAGTGCAAATGAGACACCAATAATTTTAAGTGACTTTCAACAGTTTTACATATTAGGAAACACATGCCTTGAAAGATAATAAAAAAATAATAATACTCCAAATAAATACATACTACAATTCATTTTTCTGATATACTAGTAGGCTATTGAAAATTATCTTTAGTTTTATAAACAAGAGTTAAAAGAATATTTAAATCAATTTACTCAATTACTGAATGATTCTAATTTATTTATTGTTCAGTGTAATTCTTATTAAATCCTTTAACTGAAAAAAAATTAATGCTTTAAGTTTAAAAAAAAACAACTTTTAGCAAGGAGTGTTCTTAAAAGAAGGTATATATTAAATGTCATTATATAAAATTCAATCAACCATGAAGACATAGAAAGTCTATACTGATCATTATGTCAAATGTTTAGCATATAATAAACAACAATAAAAAATAGATTTGTATGTATAGTTCAAGGTTTAACTGACCCATCAGAGCCTCTTACACTTCAACATGATTGGACTATTGATCCAATACCACCACTATGCAATCAACAGATTTTTACAACCAGCATATTTTTATTGAATGGTGACTTACCTACCCCTTGTCATCTAAAGTTTCTTTAAAAAGCATACAAAATTAATATCCAAATTATTACTGATCACATTTTTCTTTGGTGTAAATGAACATTTCTCGAGAAATTATAAGGATACAATCTCATCCATCCTGTTTTTGTGCCGATTGCAAGAAGATGCTGAACCGGGTCAAATGCAACTGCTGTTGGTTGGTATGGAAATCCATGTCGAACCGTCTGCAATTAGGAAAAAACATATTAATATTACAGGAAAACCTGAAAAATATTAAATATGATCTGATCTGATTTTTGTCGCATCAATCAGAAGCAAAACTGATGTTGATAACTTACGTTGCAGAGTTGAAAGTGATCGGTTCGTAACGTTTCCTCGACTTCACTTTCTGACTTTTGTTGAGAGCCGACAGAGAATCGTATACCATCGAACACTCCCTTCAAATTAAATTTCTTCTTGTTCATTTTAACTTTTTCGCATCAAATCACTATGTACAAGTAACGAACCACTGACACGTTCTGCTTCCATTTTGCTTGAATATTATTACTTGTCAGACAGGAACCCGGATGATTATTGAGCTATGCTCTAATTATCGGTTTTTGGTTTTGCCAGATATCGTCTGTTTTTATTGCAATTTTACAAAACGAAAGCAATAAATTTCGAGTATAACAATAAGAATTATTCAAATACTTTATGTTTTTTAAATTTATATATTTATCGGCGAATATAATTTTATTTCCCAGCCTATAACATTCACTGGTTTGCTCCAATACATTACAGTGGTAACGGAAAATTTAAATTTTCGTTTGAAAAATATATAATGTAATTTTGAAAAGGCAAGATGTCAGCGCACATGTATCGAAAGTAAACACCGTTTTACATGGACATTTAGTTACACGATTTAAAAAAAAATTAAACTCGGTTGTCATAAAAACAATAGTTGGTTAGTCATGACACATACAATCTGTACCTGTTTATAGTAGTATTCATTGCATTTGACCCCGCAAAAATCTGCGACATTTCTCTTGTCACGTATACTGTAAGTGTAAGACTACTAATATGAATGCAGGCGCAGCCTAAAATGCGAGCATCGCACATTGTTCATGTCGTTACTTCAGAGCCCCCTAACAGTGCCTCTACATTCCATTGATGACGTGACGTAATGTGTTTGTGACGTCACAAAACTCAATTTCAAATACAGCGTTTCAGATTGAAAAAATTTGTCTGGCATTTTTGTGGTAATTTCAAAAATAAGCACTTTAATTTAGCCGTTTGTAAAAAAAAGGGAGGAAAATACCAGGTCTCGCTAACGCGAGACCCGGTATTTTCGTAAATTCCCAATGCATTCCGAGTAGCCCAGGTTTTTTTTTCAATGATCATATTTTGGGTCTCGTGCAATTTGGCAGACTCTGTACATTAGAGAGCTTCGCTTCGCTCGCATATAAACATCGGGACACAATAACACAGTGACTATAATGTTAAGGTGAATACATATACATCGGTCGTTTTATGTTTGTAGTAAGCAGAATGAAAATTTCTTACATTTTTCTAAGATAGGCAGTATGCAGTATAAATTGCATATGGCACATGTCACTGCTGTGAATGTCGGACAACTCGGACCGTAATAGGACAAGTCGGACAGTACATGTATTAATAATATTTACTTTGATTGACCTATACTTATGGTCCAAGTTGTCCTATAATTAACAGTCCAAAAGATTTTGTATTTTCTGTAGTAATATGGTCATGTAAGGTATTTTTGAGGGCTGGTTTATTTTTAGTTCTGCTTGTCATGTGCATTACTACTTAAGTGTTGAACAGAGATTGCCTTTACGCCAAATATTGCATTTTTTATGCAATTTTTAAAAAAATCAACAAAAATATTAGAGCCTGCATGCAAGGACAAATTGTAGCTGAAACATGCTTAAATAGTCGGTGAAATAGTACAATAAATCACTTTAATTTGATTGTTTCTTTGTTGGTCAAAAACTTGCCTGTACAGTTTCCTTCATCTTTATTTTAAAGCCAATAAGCCAATGTCTGCGAGATGGTGGTGTCAACATGGTCAACAGATTTTGTTTTTGATCATAAATAGAAATGGTAATGATGAAAGTAGGGGAACTTCTCAAAATGAATTAACAGAGAATAAAAATATCGCAGATTGAAACTTGGAACTGATATGAAAATTTTATTTGTTCAGATAATAATGTTAAACTTTTTGAAATGAGCTGATGTATTTCTTACATAATCTAATGGCATGTGTTAATATACACATTCTGAGAAAAACCCCATAAATAATTATTTATATCAACCAATTAGATATTTACAATGGTCAATACACAACATTTTCTTTGGTAAATAAAACAGTGAAGATGAAATTGCAAATTTAATTATATTAAACAATCAAACCTTTAAAAAAACAATATCTAATTGATCTGAAACAGAAGAGTAAAATACTTAACCATGTGACTTAACTCGCAAATCAATACTCACATTTGTGTCATATTGTGTTTTGGGTCATGCTAATTTTAATGAGTTGCATGCAGATTTTTACCATGGCATTGCTGCATTTTTTAATGCAGAAATTTATAGCCTAGCGTTACCAGTGTAAGAACCAAAATCCAAACTTGGCGAGATTGAGGTATGAAGTACAACTTAAAATAATAATGCTGTCTGAAAAATTAAGTGCTCTTTTCTATCACGTCATTTTCCATCATTTTTCCTACACCAGTTCAAACAAGGCAACAGATTTTATCAGTTCTCATTATTAATCACTCTAAACTTAACTTAAAGCGTCATCATTTGACATAAGGAGTTACCATTGGAATTTGAGGGTCCAAAGGGGGGGGGGGGGGGGGGGGTATTTTTATTAAAAATAAATCACAAGAGAAGTTTATCACAGTCCAAATGGCTATTAACTTGTTTTAATTAAAGAGACTCTTAATGGTATTTTTGTGCAATTCACCTGGTTGACTGCATATATTTGTGCAGACAGTCCTTTTTTAATTTAAAAAATAATAATTTCTTAATCTTTTTTTTTTAGACTCGCTTCAAATATATGAAATACAGTGGTATCCCATTCAAATAATTAATGCTCTGAAGTGTAAAACATACAACCCTATTATAATGTTACGTTTAAGTAAAATTTAGTGCACAGCTTACTCTCAAGTTCAAATAAATGATGTGTTTCATCATATAGAGTCACAAATTCTTGTGTACTACTTCATCTCAATAATCCTCAAAAACACCTTACATTTATTCCATATAAGCCATTGTTCAATCAAGTGTGTCTTGTACACAAATAAAAAGTTGATGGGTCGATACAAAATAGGGGAAAAAATTACTTTGGGTGATTATTGAATACAGTATAAAGGAAATGCTTCAAGTTCATTGACAAAAATTTACACCTCAATAACACCTTAGTTCAGCATACAGTTTTTTCAGAGAACTTGTTGTTGATGCAAGATTTCAGCCAATCTCTTAAAAACAAAAGAAGCTGTATATTTCTTTAACCTTAGTTTGTAGCACTGTATGAAAATAAATTAACAGAAGCACAAAAATTTAGCATTAAAAACATAAATTGACAGTCAGACAAGCTTCTAACCCAGTAGTTTTACTAAAGTTAATAATTTTTTACCACAAAAGCTCAAATTCCTATAGCTCTTAAAAATGTGTAATAAGTTTAAAAATAAATTTAACCACATTAATTGAAGTAACGATTATTAGGATGTTTACACAACATTTAAACTTGCTTTTGTAAAAAAAAAACTTTATTCTATATGATCTTATTTTAAACATTAAACTGTAATTCTCCATGTGAATAAAATTTGTAACTAAGATAAATGTAGAAATTTTAAAATTCTTGTTTACAAATAATTACTAGTATATAGAGATTTTTTAAATTTCCAAATGAAATTCTATTTGTAATAAACATTTTTTATTTTTATTTTAAGATTTTTTTTTCTCTTCGAGTATTATAAAATATTATAATTTAATAATAGTCCAAGTTGTACTATTAATTGTCTATGGTCCGAGTTGTCCTGTTACAGTGTGCTGAATGGTAACTCTATTTTAGCTAATCTAATCCAGGGTTTTACAGAATATTCTATGTAAATATAGGTCCAGATATTCTTGTTTGATTTCATTATGCAATCGATATAAACTATACGGCCGGTGTACTGATGAAAAATGTATAAGTAATTGCAATTTCAGATGTGGTTTTCATATTGTATCAATAAAAATTGTATCCGGGATAATGCAATGAATATACCTATAATGATCAAATTATATTTTGTTACCAAATCAAGTTCGAAATTATGCACTTCCTGAATTCAAACTTTGTAAATAATGCCATGATTAGGAATAAAGTGTAAAACTAACGAATAAGGTGTAGAAATAACAGTTAAACTGCAAAGACATTGAAAAAAGTATGTAGCAAACCAGGGAAATAGTTTTATAGAGCTATATGCATACTAGTAAAGCCCCCAGGTGTTAATCCCCCCTGGGTGCCCCGTTTCGAGTAATTGGACCTCTTTGTAGCTCCGTCCATAAGAAAAAGAGGTACATTTTTGTAACTAGGAGTATGGCATGCAAAAGCCAGATTTTTTCATAATCTATTTTTATAAAGAATAATCTAAGATTATGGTTAGCTATTCATATGATAGCAGACAAAATGATTATGAGTCATGAAAATAAAAAGATAAAGTGAATATGAAGCTGGCTTACAAGTTGTTAACTTGAATTGATATTTATGAATCTATTTTGTTAACCTATAGTTAACTGGCTATATTATATACAGATTCGATTCCCACTAATTTTTATCCTTAATATTCTTAAAGTTCATATTAAAAAAGGTTTACTACTGAGAAGTTTGACTATTCCAATTGTTCATATTTTAAATTTCAGTTAATTGAAAGTCTCCTTTTGCCAAAAAAAAAAAATCCGAAGCATTACTTCAAAAAGTTCATTCCAACATTGTCTCAAAACTTTATCATTCCAAAACATTTTATTATTACATATAAATATTATGCTGATGGAAACATATATAAAAGGGAAGATAACCAAAACACACTGCACAATTCAAATTATCACACAATGACTAAACCACTAACACACCGTATTACCGACTTGAATCTTTTTTTTTTACACCCGTTGGATACGATCAACACCCACTGGATGTTTGTTTGCCGTTGAAGGTAAGAAGCTATTTTTATTTTCATTTTTATTATTTTTGAATGAAATTAAGGTTGTGTTTGTAGATAAAGGGTAGATTTATTGGTCCATTATAGAAATTTATTACATGTGTCAACGAGCATCGCATTTCATTTGGTCATATTTGAAAAATTGCGTTTTTTCAACTTCCACGTGAAATCGCACGCTTATAACCTTATATTTTAAGACAAATAACAGATATATAAGATATCCTTGCATCTCTTCTTTGACACATTCCATCCCCATAGTGATATTTAAAATATTTTTTTATGTTATAAGCTCATTTTTCGAGGTACCCATTTATTTCAATGATACATCAAAACCCGTAGTAGATTAAGGTAATGATACGGGCATATGCTAACGTATGATACGATCAGTGACCGTCGTTCATTTAAGTTTTTAGACTTAAAAACTTATTATTTCGACCCTTTTCTCAGTTTTCTGTATTATAAAAGACAAAAAGCAATGTTATCATTTGACAATAAAAATGAGCGCATCATCATACATATTTTTAGTGGTCATTCTCATATATAACATTTTACGACAAAAGAGGATTCTTAATGTAAAACTAGAAATGTTCTTAGTTTGAAAGGTAACTTCCCTACACCTCCGTTACATGTTGTGTATACGATGAGCTTGCCAATGCAACCATTTTGACTTTTAACTCAAAACCTAACTTTTTCGCCGGGAACTTTGTTGTAATTTTGTTTTGGACTTGATTTTTTTATTTACGTCGTTATACGAACAATTCTTTTTGTCGATACTTAATATCTTGCTCTGGATGTCTCTGACAGAGATGGTCAATCAATTTTTCATATATAAAGAATGGGGAAACGCAGTAATAGCATATGTAATTATCACATTCCATCACAGTCTGAAATTAAACAAAACACGTGTTTTTTAACATATACAAATTTGTCACCCTGCATCTAGTCATATGGTTAAAAATACAAACTACCGAAACTTAAATTAAAACTCTATAAAGTGAGTGAACAATTTTCTTTTTTGCTGGTAAACAAATCAAACTTATTTCTATACCTGCCTTACTAATCGATTATGAATATTAAACAATGCTGTTTATACACAGTGCATTAACCAATAAGCAAAGAATAACCATTTGCAACTCATCCGTCACATTGCGAAATACAAAACAATTCTACCCGTATATATTTGTTGTAACCTTACCAAAAACCACCCTATAACGAGCCACAATGCATTTTAACCTCGTTCTAGACTTTTGTCTTCATTTTTACTGTTGGTTTTGATCGTATCATTTGAATAGAAAATACAGCATTTGATCGTATCTTCCGACGTGTTTTGATGTATCATTGATATAATTGGGTACCTCGAAAAATGAGCTTATAACATTAAAAATATTTTAAATATCACTATGGGGATGGAATGTGTCAAAGAAGAGATGCAAGGACATCTTATATATCTGTTATTTGTCTTAAAATATAAGGTTATAAGCGTGCGATTTCACGTGGAAGTTGAAAAAACGCAATTTTTCAAATATGACCAAATGAAATGCGATGCTCGTTGACACATGTAATAAATTTCTATAATGGACCAATAAATCTACCCTTTATCTACAAACACAACCTTAATTTCATTCAAAAATAATAAAAATGAAAATAAAAATAGCTTCTTACCTTCAACGGCAAACAAACATCCAGTGGGTGTTGATCGTATCCAACGGGTGTCAAAAAAAGAGATTCAAGTCGGTAATACGGTGTGACTAATTAAAAACTTAACAAAAATCAACACATGGGACAAACATTAGGGCATATACACTACTGGAGTTATTATGTAAAATCAGATTACCTGTCTGAAAATTACGCTTAGTAACAGTCATGAAGCTAATTTATGGAATAAAAAAAATGTTTCATTATTTGCTTTCAATAGATGTAACTGTAGTGTACCTAACAATTGCTGATTTATGTCAGAAAATATTTAACAATAATAAACATTAACATCATTAATTTGTTAGAAGTGATAAAAATTGACAATCAACTGAGAATATAATTGATGAAATAAACAAGAATGAAATATGTATAAATAATCTCAGTAAGCTGTAAACACAACAGTAAAATTAAAATACCGATGTAAAAATGACTAAACCAAAGTCAGAACAGATGTACATGCATATTTGTAAAAAGAACATGATTTTGTTAAACAGGGAATTAAAAGCTTTCTGCTTTTACTTAAAAAAAATATAGTATGTAGATAAATTCACGAAATGTAAGATTCTATTACTTACACAGATCCCAACTAAAATCTCTTCATCTGCTGTACTGATTTACAAAAAACTTGACAATTACACGATTTCTTAAGATTGTTTGTATGGGGTATAACACCACCACTTTCAGAAATTTGTCTGCTATATTAGGGCATCCATTTATTTTTGTATGGGGGTTGGGGGAAAGTTAAATATGCCAGTTATACTGCTATCTAGCCACCTATGGCATCAGCAGTGTTACCACTTGACATTTTGTTTTATATCCTTGTTATCTTTAGCCATACTAGGTCCAACATTTTTAGTCCAGTGGTTGGATGTTTATGATGAATACTTGTGAATACTTCTCAGTCAGTCCCCTGACAACCACAATTTCACATTTGCCATGTTAAAATTTTTGGATAAGGTCAGTTCCTCAGTAACCTTACATGGTAGGATGACAATACATGGTATTTAGTTTGTTGATCAATGGTACATAACAGTGGTAGGTGTCACCTGACCTCGACCTTAATTTCGCAGTCAAGTGGCTACATTTAACTTGTGCATCAGGTTGTAACAGTGCATGAGAATGACAACATTTGGTATATAGTTACCATAAAATTACATGACAGTAATGTAGATGTCACCTGACCTTGACCTTAATTTCTTCATCCAGTGACAGTTACATACAAGATTTAGTATCAGGGCAGTTAGTAACCATGCATGATAAAATGTTTGTTTGTTTGTTTGATGGTGTTTAACGCCACTTTCAGCAATTTTTCAGCTATATCATGGCGTCCAGTTTTTATTGGGGGAGGAAGCCGGAGTACCCGGAGAAAACCCCCGACCTGCGGTAGGAAAACTGGCAATCCTTGTCAATTAAGATTGGAGTCGAGTACACCCTGCCTGCAGTGAGAATTGAACCCGCAATCTCAGTGTTGACAGACCACGTGATCAATAGTAGACGAACTACCTTGACCACTCGGCCACCGAGGCCCCCATGATAAAATGACAATACTTGGTATATATGCTGCTATTAATGACAGTCTGTTTGGTGTCACTTGACATTGACCAGATGATACATGACAGTCTGTTTGGTGTCACTTGACATTGACCAATGATTAGTACATGACAGTCTGTTAAGTGTCTCCTGACATTGATCAATGATACATGACAGTCTGTTTGATGTCACCTGACATTGACCAATGATTAGTGCATGACAGTCTGTTTGATGTCACCTGACATTGACCAATGATTAGTGCATGACAGTCTGTTTGATGTCACCTGACATTGACCAATGATTAGTGCATGATAGTCTGTTTGGTGTCAACATAGATATTTAAATAATACTATGCTTCTTGATTTTTATCACAATATTTAAATTTAGTAATGGAGAAAAGTATAGTCTGATTAAACAATATTCGTACATTGTCAAAAAAATATATATTTTATTTGTTCAAGCCTTAGAAACAGGTAAAAAAGTGAGGCTCTACAAAGCATTTCTTATCTGTTTCGCAGATAGTACAAATAAAAGTTTATATTTTCTGACAATGTACAAATATTGTTTTTATTCTGCAAGCAGAAAACACATTTTATATCAATGAAAAAATTTTTAAAGTACACTTCTAGCTGATTTTTTTTTCTTGACATCACAAACATTTCGGATTAAACAACATGCCGTAAACCAGAACCGAGTACTAAATATCGTTAGAAGTAAGGACAAGGGTACCTGGTGCTGACATCATTATTTACAAATAAAGCTATTCTATAACAAAAGTGAGCTTTGCTTTATTTGTAGGGTCATATTTATATAGCTGAAGCTGTAGTTGCAGAATAAAATAAAATAAATGTTCTTGGGAACCTTTTTTGCCATGTTCACTTGGCTATAGTCAATCTCTAAAAAGGCAGCATGACATTTGTTATGGTTTTTAAAATATTTAGGCTACTTTTAGCAATTTCTCAGCTGCGTGTGAAGCAAAATATTCAGTATTCATTTAAGTATTAGGCATGAGGACCCAGGTATTGAGCAAGAATACCAGCAATCCTAGTCAAACAAAGAATGAGCTGAGCACAACTTTGGCTTAACTCTAGTGTCGACATGCCAGTGATCAATACTCAATAGACTGCTCATCCAGTCCATTTTAGAAACTTATTTGATGACAATTAATCTTTGGCTCTTAGGAACATGTATACTTACTTTTGTTATAGCATAAGAAGCCTACAGAAGGTTGGTAACTGTTTGAGGCAACTATCAACACTCGGGACTCTACCAAAGTCGAAACAATGGTAGGTTACTTGAATAAAGTTTAGATAAATTATTCAGTCATATATAAATTATTTATATGGTTACATATTTTTTTTAGAAATAATATTCTCTGCTTGGAGAATTGAAGCCAAACTTAGCAAGAAGTATGTTGTGGAGGTAATGTTACCTCATTTCTAACAAGGCCAGTTGTTGCTTCTGGTCAGTTTAAAACTGTAACAGTGATGGTTGTACCAAGTGTTGTAACAGCACACATGATGTCTGTGAGGGTTGTACCAAGTGTTGTAACAGCACACATGTCTGTGATGGTTGTACCAAGTGTTTTGTAATCACTCACATGATGTCTGTGATGGTTGTACCAAGTGTTTTGTAACTGCACACATGATGTCTATGAGGGTTGTACCAAGTGTTTTTTAACTGCACACATGATGTCTATGATGGTTGTACCAAGTGTTGTAACAGCACACATGATGTCTATGAGGGTTGTACAAAGTGTTTTGTAACTGCACACATGATGTCTATGAGGGTTGTACCAAGTGTTTTGTAACCACACGCATGATGTCTATGATGGTTGTACCAAGTGTTTTGTAAATGCACACATGATGTCTATAAGGGTTGTACCAAGTGTTGTAACCACACACATGATGTCTATGATGGTTGTACCAAATGTTGTAACCACACACATGATGTCTGTGATGGTTGTACCAAGTGTTGTAACAGCACACATGATGTCTATGATGGTTGTACCAAGTGTTGTAACAGCTCACATGATGTCTGTGATGGTTGTACCAAGTGTTGTAACAGCACACATGATGTCTGTGATGGTTGTACCAAGTGTTGTAACAGCACACATGATGTCTGTGATGGTTGTACCAAGTGTTTTGTAATCACACACATGATGTCTGTGATGGTTGTACCAAGTGTTTTGTAATCACACACATGATGTCTGTGATGGTTGTACCAAGTGTTGTAACAGCACACATGATGTCTGTGATGGTTGTACCAAGTGTTGTAACAGCACACATGATGTCTGTGATGGTTGTACCAAGTGTTTTGTAGTCACACACATGATGTCTGTGATGGTTGTACCAAGTGTTGTAACAGCACACATGATGTCTGTGAGGGTTGTACCAAGTGTTGTAACTGCACACATGATGTCTGTGATGGTTGTACCAAGTGTTTTGTAATCACACACATGATGTCTGAGATGGTTGTACCAAGTGTTGTAACAGCACACATGATGTCTGTGATGGTTGTACCAAGTGTTTTGTAATCACACACATGATGTTTATGAGGGTTGTACCAAGTGTTTTGTAACTGCACACATGATGCCTATGATGGTTGTACCAAGTGTTGTAACAGCACACATGATGTTTGTGATGGTTGTACCAAGTGTTGTAACAGCACACATGATGTCTCTGAGGGTTGTACCAAGTGTTTCGTAAACGCACACATACATGTCTGTGATGGTTGTACCTAGTATTTTGTAACCACACACGTTTGTGATGGTTGTACCAAGTGTTTTGTAACCACACACGTCTGTGAGGGTTGTACCAAGTGTTTTGTAATCACACACATGATGTCTGTGATGGTTGTACCAAGTGTTGTAACAGCACACATGATGTCTGTGATGGTTGTACCAAGTGTTGTAACAGCACACATGATGTCTGTGATGGTTGTACCAAGTGTTGTAACAGCACACATGATGTCTGTGATGGTTGTACCAAGTGTTTTGTAGTCACACACATGATGTCTGTGAGGGTTGTACCAAGTGTTGTAACAGCACACATGATGTCTGTGAGGGTTGTACCAAGTGTTGTAACAGCACACATGATGTCTGTGATGGTTGTACCAAGTGTTTTGTAATCACACACATGATGTCTGTGATGGTTGTACCAAGTGTTGTAACAGCACACATGATGTCTGTGATGGTTGTACCAAGTGTTTTGTAATCACACACATGATGTTTATGAGGGTTGTACCAAGTGTTTTGTAACTGCACACATGATGTCTATGATGGTTGTACCAAGTGTTGTAACAGCACACATGATGTTTGTGATGGTTGTACCAAGTGTTGTAACAGCACACATGATGTCTCTGAGGGTTGTACCAAGTGTTTTGTAATCACACACATGATGTCTGTGATGGTTGTACCAAGTGTTTTGTAACTTCACACATGATGTCTATGAGGGTTGTACCAAGTGTTTTGTAACTGCACACATGATGTCTATAATGGTTGTACCAAGTGTTTTGTAAACGCACACATACATGTCTGTGATAGTTGTACCAAGTATTTTGTAACCACACACGTTTGTGATGGTTGTACCAAGTGTTTTGTAACCACAAATGTCTGTGAGGGTTGTACCAAGTGTTTTGTAACCACACACATGTCTGTGATGGTTGTACCAAGTGTTTTGTAACCACACACATGTCTGTAAGGGTTGCACCAATTTTTTTGTAAAAACACACATGTGTCTGTGAGGGTTGTACCAAGTCTTTTGTAACCACACATCTGTTTGAGGGTTGTACCAAGTGTTTTGTAACCACACACATGTCTGTGAGGGTTGTACCAAGTGTTTTGTACACGTCTGTAAGGGTTGTACCAATTTTTTTGTAACCACACACGTCTTTGACGGTTGTACCAAGTAATTTGTAACCACACGCGTCTGTGAGGGTTGTACCAAGTGTTTTGTAACCACACACATGTCTGTGAGGGTTGTACCAAGTGTTTTGTAACCACACACGTGTCTGTGAGGGTTGTACCAAGTGTTTTCTAACCACACTCGTCTGTGAGGGTTGTACCAAGTGTTTTGTACATGTCTGTAAGGGTTGTACCAATTTTTTTGTAACCAAACAGGTGTCTGTGAGGGTTGTACCAAGTGTTTTGTAACCAAACACATGTCTGTTAGGGTTGTACCAAATGTTTTGTAACCCCACACATGATGTCTATGAGGGTTGTACCAAGTGTTTTGTAACCACACACATGTCTGTAAGGGTTGTACCAAGTGTTTTGTAACCGCACACATGATGTCTGTAAGGGTTGTACCAATTTTTTTGTAACCACACACGTGTCTGTGAGGGTTGTACCAAGTCTTTTGTAACCACACACGTCCTTGAGGGTTGTACCAAGTGTTTTGTAACCACACATGTCTGTGAGGGTTGTACCAAGTCTTTTGTAACCACACACATGTCTGTGAGGGTTGTACCTAGTGTTTGTAACCACACATGCGTCTGTGAGGGTTGTACCAAGTGTTTTGTAACCACACACATCTTTGAGGGTTGTACCAAGTGTTTTGTAACCACACGCGTCTGTGAGGGTTGTACCAAGTGTTTTGTACACGTCTGTAAGGGTTGTACCAATTTGTAAGTAACCACACACGTGTCTGTGAGGGTTTTACCAAGTGTTTTGTAACCACACACATGTCTGTGAGGGTTGTACCAAGTATTTTGTACACGTCTGTAAGGGTTGTACCAATTTTTGTCTCGCCTGCGACGAAAGTCGCTGGAGGCGAGACATATGTATGGGAATCCGGCGGCGGCGGCGGCGGCGGCGTAAACACTTGACATCTTGCTTCATATCTTTGTAAGCCCAAGCCCTAGGTCCATCAAATTTGGTCCAGAGGTAGCTTATGATGAGTACTTGCCAGTCAGTCACCTCTCACCTGACCTTGACCTCAATTTCACGGTCCAGCGACTACGTTAAAGTTTTAGGGTTACGACAGTTCCTCTGTAACTACGCATGGTAGGATGACAATATTTGGTGTATAGGTTGCTGATGACTAGTACATGACTGTCTGGTAGGTGTCACCTGACCTTGACCTCAATTTCACGGTCCAGCGACTACGTTAAAGTTTTTGGGTTACGACAGTTCCTCTGTAACTACGCATGGTAGGATGACAATATTTGGTGTATAGGTTGCTGATGACTAGTACATGACTGTCTGGTAGGTGTCACCTGACCTTGACCTCAATTTCACGGTCCAGTGACTACGTTAAAGTTTTTGGGTTACGACAGTTCCTCTGTAACTACGCATGGTAGGATGACAATATTTGGTGTATAGGTTGCTGATGACTAGTACATGACTGTCTGGTAGGTGTCACCTGACCTTGACCTCAATTTCACGGTCCAGTGACTACGTTAAAGTTTTTGGGTTACGACAGTTCCTCTGTAACTACGCATGGTAGGATGACAATATTTGGTGTATAGGTTGCTGATGACTAGTACATGACTGTCTGGTAGGTGTCACCTGACCTTGACCTCAATTTCACGGTCCAGCGACTACGTTAAAGTTTTTGGGTTACGACAGTTCCTCTGTAACTACGCATGGTAGGATGACAATATTTGGTGTATAGGTTGCTGATGACTAGTACATGACTGTCTGGTAGGTGTCACCTGACCTTGACCTCAATTTCACGGTCCAGTGACTACGTTAAAGTTTTTGGGTTACGACAGTTCCTCTGTAACTACACATGGTAGGATGAAAATATTTGGTGTATAGGTTGCTGATGACTAGTACATGACTGTCTGGTAGGTGTCACCTGACCTTGACCTCAATTTCACGGTCCAGCGACTACGTTAAAGTTTTTGGGTTACGATAGTTCCTCTGTAACTACGCATGGTAGGATGACAATATTTGGTATATAGGTTGCTGATGAATAGTACATGACTGTCTGGTAGGTTCCACCTGACCTTGACCTCAATTTCACGGTCCAGCAACTACGTTAAAATTTTTGGGTTACGGCTGTTCCCCTGTAACTATGCAGGGTATGGTGACAATATTTTGTATACAGGCCGCTGCTGATATTAAATGCTATTTACGTAATGCTTATGACGAAATTTATTTTCGTTACTGATGCGGAATACAGGCGAGACGTTTTTCTGTGTCCACACTTGTTTAGTAACTACACATGTCTGTAAGGGTTGTACCAAGTGTTTTGTAACCGCACACATGATGTCTGTGATGGTTGTACCAAGTGTTTTGTAATCACACACATGATGTCTGTGATGGTTGTACCAAGTGTTGTAACAGCACACATGATGTCTGTGATGGTTGTACCAAGTGTTGTAACAGCACACATGATGTCTGTGAGGGTTGTACCAAGTGTTGTAACAGCACACATGTCTGTGATGGTTGTACCAAGTGTTTTGTAATCACACACATGATGTCTGTGATGGTTGTACCAAGTGTTTTGTAAATGCACACATGATGTCTATGAGGGTTGTACCAAGTGTTTTTTAACTGCACACATGATGTCTATGATGGTTGTACCAAGTGTTGTAACAGCACACATGATGTCTCTGAGGGTTGTACCAAGTGTTGTAACAGCACACATGATGTCTATGAGGGTTGTACCAAGTGTTTTGTAATCACACACATGATGTCTGTGATGGTTGTACCAAGTGTTGTAACAGCACACATGATGTCTATGAGGGTTGTACAAAGTGTTTTGTAACTGCACACATGATGTCTATGAGGGTTGTACCAAGTGTTTTGTAACTGCACACATGATGTCTATAATGGTTGTACCAAGTGTTTTGTAAACGCACACATACATGTCTGTGATAGTTGTACCAAGTATTTTGTAACCACTCACGTTTGTGATGGTTGTACCAAGTGTTTGTAACCACACACGTCTGTGAGGGTTGTACCAAGTGTTTTGTAACCACACATATGTCTGTGATGGTTGTACCAAGTGTTTTGTAACCACACACATGTCTGTAAGGGTTGCACCAATTTTTTTGTAAAAACACATGTGTCTGTGAGGGTTGTACCAAGTCTTTTGTAACCACACATCTGTTTGAGGGTTGTACCAAGTGTTTTGTAACCACACACATGTCTGTGAGGGTTGTACCAAGTGTTTTGTACACGTCTGTAAGGGTTGTACCAATTTTTTTGTAACCACACACGTCTTTGACGGTTGTACCAAGTAATTTGTAACCACACACGTCTGTGAGGGTTGTACCAAGTGTTTTGTAACCACACACATGTCTGTGAGGGTTGTACCAAGTGTTTTGTAACCACACACGTGTCTGTGAGGGTTGTACCAAGTGTTTTCTAACCACACTCGTCTGTGAGGGTTGTACCAAGTGTTTTGTACATGTCTGTAAGGGTTGTACCAATTTTTAGCTCACCTGACCCGAAGGGTCATGTGAGCTATTGCCATCACTTGGCGTCCGTCGTCGTCCGTCGTCGTCGTCGTCGTCGTCGTCGTCGTCATCGTCGTTAACTTTTCTTCAAAAATCTTCTCCTCCAAAACCACTGAAGGGATTGCTTTGAAACTTTGCACACATCATCAGTAAAATGTCCTCTACCAAGTTTGCTCAAATCATGGCCTCAGACCAACCAACATGGCCGCCATGGCTAAAAATAGAACAGGGGGGTCAAAATACAGCTTTTTGCTTATAGTTCAAAAAGTATAACAGATATAGGAAAACTGAACAGACCTTCCTTCTTCAGCATCTAAAGCTCTACAAAACACTCCATTGGGTCAAAGTTGTATGATGACTCCTTGTAGGAGTTATTGCCCTTTAATTGTCAAAATTGATGATTTTTGCCATTTTTGCCTCAAAATCTTGAAAATTATTAGAACTAGAGAAAAAGTTAGCATTGCTTAATTGTTCTGCTCTATGAGGGCTACAAAAATGACTTAAGGGTCAAGATTGTCTGATTAACCGTTTAAGAGTTATTCCCCTTGAACTGTTTTTTTTAATTTGTTTTAATTGATTTTTTAAAATATTCTCCTCTGAAACAACTGAAAGTACTGCTTTGAAACTTTGTACACATCATCCGTCCAATGTCCTCAACCAAGTTTGCACCAACCATGGCTGCAGATTAACCAACATGGCCACCATTGCTAAAAATAGGACGGTGGGGGGGGGGGGGGGGTAAAATACAGTTTTTGGCTTATATTTAAAAAAGTGTAACAGATACAGGAAAACCGAAGAGACATGCCTTCATCTGCATCAAAAGCTCTACAAAACACTCCATTGGGTTGAAGTTGTATGATGACTCCTTATAGGAGTTATTGCCCTTTAATTGTCGAAATTGATTATTTTTGACATTTTTGCCTCAAAATCTTGAAAATTATTAGAACTAGAGAAAAAGTTAGCATTGCTTAATTGTTCTGCTCTATGAGGGCTACAAAAATGACTTTAGGGTCAAGATTGTCTGATGAACCGTTTAGGAATTATTCTCCTTGAACATTTTTTTAATCAATTTTACTAGATTTTAAAAAATCTTCTCCTCTTTAACCAATGAAAGGACTGCTTTGAAACATTGCACACATCATCTTTAGGACGTCCTCTACCACCTGACTACCTATATAGCTACGTTGGCTTTAAATAGAAAAAATGAAAAAAGGCGGGGTGGGGGGGGGGGGGGGGGGTCGAGAGAGTTTTCGACTGATAGTTAAAAAAGTACAACAGGTACAGCAAATTTGAAGTGAACTTCCCTTCTCCCTCTAAGCATCAAAAGCTCCTCCTTATAGGAGTTATTTCCCTTAAAAGGTCGAAATTAACGATTTTTGCAGAAGTGTTGGGCAATTCCTTATAGCAAAGAAAAGCTGGATAAAAAAGGGTTGTTTGGTTTCAGGTTCAGGTGAGCGATACAGGCTCCTGGGAGCCTCTAGTTTTGTAGCCAAACAGGTGTCTGTGAGGGTTGTACCAAGTGTTTTGTAACCAAACACATGTCTGTTAGGGTTGTACCAAATGTTTTGTAACCCCACACATGATGTCTATGAGGGTTGTACCAAGTGTTTTGTAACCACACACATGTCTGTAAGGGTTGTACCAAGTGTTTTGTAACCGCACACATGATGTCTGTAAGGGTTGTACCAATTTTTTTGTAACCACACACGTGTCTGTGAGGGTTGTACCAAGTCTTTTGTAACCACACACATGTCTGTGAGGGTTGTACCAAGTGTTTGTAACCACACACGTGTCTGTGAGGGTTGTACCAAGTGTTTTGTAACCACACACATCTTTGAGGGTTGTACCAAATGTTTTGTAACCACACGCGTCTGTGAGGGTTGTACCAAGTGTTTTGTACACGTCTGTAAGGGTTGTACCAATTTTTTAGTAACCACACACGTGTCTGTGATGGTTTTACCAAGTGTTTTGTAACCACACACATGTCTGTGAGGGTTGTACCAAGTGTTTTGTACACGTCTGTAAGGGTTGTACCAATTTTTTAGTAACTACACATGTCTGTAAGGGTTGTACCAAGTGTTTTGTAACCGCACACATGATGTCTGTGATGGTTGTACCAAGTGTTGTAACAGCACACATGATGTCTGTGAGGGTTGTACCAAGTGTTGTAACAGCACACATGTCTGTGATGGTTGTATCAAGTGTTTTGTAATCACACACATGATGTCTGTGATGGTTGTACCAAGTGTTTTGTAACTGCACACATGATGTCTATGAGGGTTGTACCAAGTGTTTTTTAACTGCACACATGATGTCTATGATGGTTGTACCAAGTGTTGTAACAGCACACATGATGTCTCTGAGGGTTGTACCAAGTGTTGTAACAGCACACATGATGTCTATGAGGGTTGTACCAAGTGTTTTGTAATCACACACATGATGTCTGTGATGGTTGTACCAAGTGTTTTGTAACCACACACATGATGTCTATGATGGTTGTACAAAGTGTTTTGTAACTGCACACATGATGTCTATGAGGGTTGTACCAAGTGTTTTGTAATCACACACATGATGTCTATGATGGTTGTACCAAGTGTTTTGTAACCACACACATGATGTCTGTGATGGTTGTACCAAGTGTTGTAACAGCACACATGATGTCTATGAGGGTTGTACAAAGTGTTTTGTAACTGCACACATGATGTCTATGAGGGTTGTACCAAGTGTTTTGTAACCACACGCATGATGTCTATGATGGTTGTACCAAGTGTTTTGTAAATGCACACATGATGTCTATAAGGGTTGTACCAAGTGTTGTAACAGCACACATGATGTCTCTGAGGGTTGTACCAAGTGTTGTAACCACACACATGATGTCTATGATGGTTGTACCAAGTGTTGTAACCACACACATGATGTCTCTGAGGGTTGTACCAAGTGTTGTAACCACACACATGATGTCTATGATGGTTGTACCAAGTGTTGTAACCACACACATGATGTCTATGATGGTTGTACCAAGTGTTGTAACCACACACATGATGTCTGTGATGGTTGTACCAAGTGTTGTAACAGCACACATGATGTCTATGATGGTTGTACCAAGTGTTGTAACAGCACACATGATGTCTGTGATGGTTGTACCAAGTGTTTTGTAATCACACACATGATGTCTGTGATGGTTGTACCAAGTGTTGTAAAAGCACACATGATGTCTGTGATGGTTGTACCAAGTGTTGTAACAGCACACATGATGTCTGTGATGGTTGTACCAAGTGTTTTGTAATCACACACATGATGTCTGTGATGGTTGTACCAAGTGTTTTGTAATCACACACATGATGTCTGTGATGGTTGTACCAAGTGTTGTAACAGCACACATGATGTCTGTGATGGTTGTACCAAGTGTTGTAACAGCACACATGATGTCTGTGTTGGTTGTACCAACTGTTTTGTAGTCACACACATGATGTCTGTGATGGTTGTACCAAGTGTTTTGTAACCCCATACATGATGTCTTGATGTCTATGAGGGTTGTACCAAGTGTTTTTAAACCACACACATGTCTGTAAGGGTTGTACCAAGTGTTTTGTAACCGCACACATGATGTCTGTAAGGGTTGTACCAATTTTTTTGTAACCACACACGTGTCTGTGAGGGTTGTACCAAGTCTTTTGTAACCACACACGTCCTTGAGGGTTGTACCAAGTGTTTTGTAACCACACATGTCTGTGAGGGTTGTACAAGGCTTTTGTAACCACACACATGTCTGTGAGGGTTGTACCAAGTGTTTGTAACCACACACGTGTCTGTGAGGGTTGTACCAAGTGTTTTGTAACCACACACATCTTTGAGGGTTGTACCAAGTGTTTTGTAACCACACGCGTCTGTGAGGGTTGTACCAAGTGTTTTGTTATCACACACATGATGTTTATGAGGGTTGTACCAAGTGTTTTGTAACTGCACACATGATGCCTATGATGGTTGTACCAAGTGTTGTAACAGCACACATGATGTTTGTGATGGTTGTACCAAGTGTTGTAACAGCACACATGATGTCTCTGAGGGTTGTACCAAGTGTTTTGTAAACGCACACATACATGTCTGTGATAGTTGTACCTAGTATTTTGTAACCACACACGTTTGTGATGGTTGTACCAAGTGTTTTGTAACCACACACGTCTGTGAGGGTTGTACCAAGTGTTTTGTAATCACACACATGATGTCTGTGATGGTTGTACCAAGTGTTGTAACAGCACACATGATGTCTGTGATGGTTGTACCAAGTGTTGTAACAGCACACATGATGTCTGTGATGGTTGTACCAAGTGTTGTAACAGCACACATGATGTCTGTGATGGTTGTACCAAGTGTTTTGTAGTCACACACATGATGTCTGTGAGGGTTGTACCAAGTGTTGTAACAGCACACATGATGTCTGTGAGGGTTGTACCAAGTGTTGTAACAGCACACATGATGTCTGTGATGGTTGTACCAAGTGTTTTGTAATCACACACATGATGTCTGTGATGGTTGTACCAAGTGTTGTAACAGCACACATGATGTCTGTGATGGTTGTACCAAGTGTTTTGTAATCACACACATGATGTTTATGAGGGTTGTACCAAGTGTTTTGTAACTGCACACATGATGTCTATGATGGTTGTACCAAGTGTTGTAACAGCACACATGATGTCTGTAAGGGTTGTACCAAGTGTTGTAACAGCACACATGATGTCTGTGATGGTTGTACCAAGTGTTTTGTAATCACACACATGATGTCTGTGATGGTTGTACCAAGTGTTGTAACAGCACACATGATGTCTGTGATGGTTGTACCAAGTGTTTTGTAATCACACACATGATGTTTATGAGGGTTGTACCAAGTGTTTTGTAACTGCACACATGATGTCTATGATGGTTGTACCAAGTGTTGTAACAGCACACATGATGTTTGTGATGGTTGTACCAAGTGTTGTAACAGCACACATGATGTCTCTGAGGGTTGTACCAAGTGTTTTGTAATCACACACATGATGTCTGTGATGGTTGTACCAAGTGTTTTGTAACTTCACACATGATGTCTATGAGGGTTGTACCAAGTGTTTTGTAACTGCACACATGATGTCTATAATGGTTGTACCAAGTGTTTTGTAAACGCACACATACATGTCTGTGATAGTTGTACCAAGTATTTTGTAACCACACACGTTTGTGATGGTTGTACCAAGTGTTTTGTAACCACATATGTCTGTGAGGGTTGTACCAAGTGTTTTGTAACCACACACATGTCTGTGATGGTTGTACCAAGTGTTTTGTAACCACACACATGTCTGTAAGGGTTGCACCAATTTTTTTGTAAAAACACACATGTGTCTGTGAGGGTTGTACCAAGTCTTTTGTAACCACACATCTGTTTGAGGGTTGTACCAAGTGTTTTGTAACCACACACATGTCTGTGAGGGTTGTACCAAGTGTTTTGTACACGTCTGTAAGGGTTGTACCAATTTTTTTGTAACCACACACGTCTTTGACGGTTGTACCAAGTAATTTGTAACCACACGCGTCTGTGAGGGTTGTACCAAGTGTTTTGTAACCACACACATGTCTGTGAGGGTTGTACCAAGTGTTTTGTAACCACACACGTGTCTGTGAGGGTTGTACCAAGTGTTTTCTAACCACACTCGTCTGTGAGGGTTGTACCAAGTGTTTTGTACATGTCTGTAAGGGTTGTACCAATTTTTTTGTAACCAAACAGGTGTCTGTGAGGGTTGTACCAAGTGTTTTGTAACCAAACACATGTCTGTTAGGGTTGTACCAAATGTTTTGTAACCCCACACATGATGTCTATGAGGGTTGTACCAAGTGTTTTGTAACCACACACATGTCTGTAAGGGTTGTACCAAGTGTTTTGTAACCGCACACATGATGTCTGTAAGGGTTGTACCAATTTTTTTGTAACCACACACGTGTCTGTGAGGGTTGTACCAAGTCTTTTGTAACCACACACGTCCTTGAGGGTTGTACCAAGTGTTTTGTAACCACACATGTCTGTGAGGGTTGTACCAAGTCTTTTGTAACCACACACATGTCTGTGAGGGTTGTACCTAGTGTTTGTAACCACACATGCGTCTGTGAGGGTTGTACCAAGTGTTTTGTAACCACACACATCTTTGAGGGTTGTACCAAGTGTTTTGTAACCACACGCGTCTGTGAGGGTTGTACCAAGTGTTTTGTACACGTCTGTAAGGGTTGTACCAATTTGTAAGTAACCACACACGTGTCTGTGAGGGTTTTACCAAGTGTTTTGTAACCACACACATGTCTGTGAGGGTTGTACCAAGTATTTTGTACACGTCTGTAAGGGTTGTACCAATTTTTGTCTCGCCTGCGACGAAAGTCGCTGGAGGCGAGACATATGTATGGGAATCCGGTGGCGGCGGCGGCGTAAACACTTGACATCTTGCTTCATATCTTTGTAAGCCCAAGCCCTAGGTCCGTCAAATTTGGTCCAGAGGTAGCTTATGATGAGTACTTGCCAGTCAGTCACCTGTCACCTGACCTTGACCTCAATTTCACGGTCCAGCGACTACGTTAAAGTTTTAGGGTTACGACAGTTCCTCTGTAACTACGCATGGTAGGATGACAATATTTGGTGTATAGGTTGCTGATGACTAGTACATGACTGTCTGGTAGGTGTCACCTGACCTTGACCTCAATTTCACGGTCCAGCGACTACGTTAAAGTTTTAGGGTTACGACAGTTCCTCTGTAACTACGCATGGTAGGATGACAATATTTGGTGTATAGGTTGCTGATGACTAGTACATGACTGTCTGGTAGGTGTCACCTGACCTTGACCTCAATTTCACGGTCCAGCGACTACGTTAAAGTTTTTGGGTTACGACAGTTCCTCTGTAACTACGCATGGTAGGATGACAATATTTGGTGTATAGGTTGCTGATGACTAGTACATGACTGTCTGGTAGGTGTCACCTGACCTTGACCTCAATTTCACGGTCCAGTGACTACGTTAAAGTTTTTGGGTTACGACAGTTCCTCTGTAACTACGCATGGTAGGATGACAATATTTGGTGTATAGGTTGCTGATGACTAGTACATGACTGTCTGGTAGGTGTCACCTGACCTTGACCTCAATTTCACGGTCCAGTGACTACGTTAAAGTTTTTGGGTTACGACAGTTCCTCTGTAACTACGCATGGTAGGATGACAATATTTGGTGTATAGGTTGCTGATGACTAGTACATGACTGTCTGGTAGGTGTCACCTGACCTTGACCTCAATTTCACGGTCCAGCGACTACGTTAAAGTTTTTGGGTTACGACAGTTCCTCTGTAACTACGCATGGTAGGATGACAATATTTGGTGTATAGGTTGCTGATGACTAGTACATGACTGTCTGGTAGGTGTCACCTGACCTTGACCTCAATTTCACGGTCCAGCGACTACGTTAAAGTTTTTGGGTTACGACAGTTCCTCTGTAACTACACATGGTAGGATGAAAATATTTGGTGTATAGGTTGCTGATGACTAGTACATGACTGTCTGGTAGGTGTCACCTGACCTTGACCTCAATTTCACGGTCCAGCGACTACGTTAAAGTTTTTGGGTTACGATAGTTCCTCTGTAACTACGCATGGTAGGATGACAATATTTGGTATATAGGTTGCTGATGAATAGTACATGACTGTCTGGTAGGTTCCACCTGACCTTGACCTCAATTTCACGGTCCAGCAACTACGTTAAAATTTTTGGGTTACGGCTGTTCCCCTGTAACTATGCAGGGTATGGTGACAATATTTTGTATACAGGCCGCTGCTGATATTAAATGCTATTTACGTAATGCTTATGACGAAATTTATTTTCGTTACTGATGCGGAATACAGGCGAGACGTTTTTCTGTGTCCACACTTGTTTACTAACTACACATGTCTGTAAGGGTTGTACCAAGTGTTTTGTAACCGCACACATGATGTCTGTGATGGTTGTACCAAGTGTTTTGTAATCACACACATGATGTCTGTGATGGTTGTACCAAGTGTTGTAACAGCACACATGATGTCTGTGATGGTTGTACCAAGTGTTGTAACAGCACACATGATGTCTGTGAGGGTTGTACCAAGTGTTGTAACAGCACACATGTCTGTGATGGTTGTACCAAGTGTTTTGTAATCACACACATGATGTCTGGGATGGTTGTACCAAGTGTTTTGTAACTGCACACATGATGTCTATGAGGGTTGTACCAAGTGTTTTTTAACTGCACACATGATGTCTATGATGGTTGTACCAAGTGTTGTAACAGCACACATGATGTCTCTGAGGGTTGTACCAAGTGTTGTAACAGCACACATGATGTCTATGAGGGTTGTACCAAGTGTTTTGTAATCACACACATGATGTCTGTGATGGTTGTACCAAGTGTTGTAACAGCACACATGATGTCTATGAGGGTTGTACAAAGTGTTTTGTAACTGCACACATGATGTCTATGAGGGTTGTACCAAGTGTTTTGTAACTGCACACATGATGTCTATAATGGTTGTACCAAGTGTTTTGTAAACGCACACATACATGTCTGTGATAGTTGTACCAAGTATTTTGTAACCACACACGTTTGTGATGGTTGTACCAAGTGTTTGTAACCACACACGTCTGTGAGGGTTGTACCAAGTGTTTTGTAACCACACATATGTCTGTGATGGTTGTACCAAGTGTTTTGTAACCACACACATGTCTGTAAGGGTTGCACCAATTTTTTTGTAAAAACACATGTGTCTGTGAGGGTTGTACCAAGTCTTTTGTAACCACACATCTGTTTGAGGGTTGTACCAAGTGTTTTGTAACCACACACATGTCTGTGAGGGTTGTACCAAGTGTTTTGTACACGTCTGTAAGGGTTGTACCAATTTTTTTGTAACCACACACGTCTTTGACGGTTGTACCAAGTAATTTGTAACCACACACGTCTGTGAGGGTTGTACCAAGTGTTTTGTAACCACACACATGTCTGTGAGGGTTGTACCAAGTGTTTTGTAACCACACACGTGTCTGTGAGGGTTGTACCAAGTGTTTTCTAACCACACTCGTCTGTGAGGGTTGTACCAAGTGTTTTGTACATGTCTGTAAGGGTTGTACCAATTTTTTTGTAACCAAACAGGTGTCTGTGAGGGTTGTACCAAGTGTTTTGTAACCAAACACATGTCTGTTAGGGTTGTACCAAATGTTTTGTAACCCCACACATGATGTCTATGAGGGTTGTACCAAGTGTTTTGTAACCACACACATGTCTGTAAGGGTTGTACCAAGTGTTTTGTAACCGCACACATGATGTCTGTAAGGGTTGTACCAATTTTTTTGTAACCACACACGTGTCTGTGAGGGTTGTACCAAGTCTTTTGTAACCACACACATGTCTGTGAGGGTTGTACCAAGTGTTTGTAACCACACACGTGTCTGTGAGGGTTGTACCAAGTGTTTTGTAACCACACACATCTTTGAGGGTTGTACCAAATGTTTTGTAACCACACGCGTCTGTGAGGGTTGTACCAAGTGTTTTGTACACGTCTGTAAGGGTTGTACCAATTTTTTAGTAACCACACACGTGTCTGTGATGGTTTTACCAAGTGTTTTGTAACCACACACATGTCTGTGAGGGTTGTACCAAGTGTTTTGTACATGTCTGTAAGGGTTGTACCAATTTTTTAGTAACTACACATGTCTGTAAGGGTTGTACCAAGTGTTTTGTAACCGCACACATGATGTCTGTGATGGTTGTACCAAGTGTTGTAACAGCACACATGATGTCTGTGAGGGTTGTACCAAGTGTTGTAACAGCACACATGTCTGTGATGGTTGTATCAAGTGTTTTGTAATCACACACATGATGTCTGTGATGGTTGTACCAAGTGTTTTGTAACTGCACACATGATGTCTATGAGGGTTGTACCAAGTGTTTTTTAACTGCACACATGATGTCTATGATGGTTGTACCAAGTGTTGTAACAGCACACATGATGTCTCTGAGGGTTGTACCAAGTGTTGTAACAGCACACATGATGTCTATGAGGGTTGTACCAAGTGTTTTGTAATCACACACATGATGTCTGTGATGGTTGTACCAAGTGTTTTGTAACCACACACATGATGTCTATGATGGTTGTACAAAGTGTTTTGTAACTGCACACATGATGTCTATGAGGGTTGTACCAAGTGTTTTGTAATCACACACATGATGTCTATGATGGTTGTACCAAGTGTTTTGTAACCACACACATGATGTCTGTGATGGTTGTACCAAGTGTTGCAACAGCACACATGATGTCTATGAGGGTTGTACCAAGTGTTTTGTAACTGCACACATGATGTCTATGAGGGTTGTACCAAGTGTTTTGTAACCACACGCATGATGTCTATGATGGTTGTACCAAGTGTTTTGTAAATGCACACATGATGTCTATGATGGTTGTACCAAGTGTTGTAACAGCACACATGATGTCTCTGAGGGTTGTACCAAGTGTTGTAACAGCACACATGATGTCTATAAGGGTTGTACCAAGTGTTGTAACCACACACATGATGTCTCTGAGGGTTGTACCAAGTGTTGTAACCACACACATGATGTCTCTGAGGGTTGTACCAAGTGTTGTAACAGCACACATGATGTCTATGATGGTTGTACCAAGTGTTGTAACCACACACATGATGTCTCTGAGGGTTGTACCAAATGTTGTAACCACACACATGATGTCTGTGATGGTTGTACCAAGTGTTGTAACCACACACATGATGTCTATGATGGTTGTACCAAGTGTTGTAACCACACACATGATGTCTGTGATGGTTGTACCAAGTGTTGTAACCACACACATGATGTCTGTGATGGTTGTACCAAGTGTTGTAACCACACACATGATGTCTCTGAGGGTTGTACCAAATGTTGTAACCACACACATGATGTCTGTGATGGTTGTACCAAGTGTTGTAACCACACACATGATGTCTATGATGGTTGTACCAAGTGTTGTAACCACACACATGATGTCTGTGATGGTTGTACCAAGTGTTGTAACAGCACACATGATGTCTATGATGGTTGTACCAAGTGTTGTAACAGCACACATGATGTCTGTGATGGTTGTACCAAGTGTTTTGTAATCACACACATGATGTCTGTGATGGTTGTACCAAGTGTTGTAAAAGCACACATGATGTCTGTGATGGTTGTACCAAGTGTTGTAACAGCACACATGATGTCTGTGATGGTTGTACCAAGTGTTTTGTAATCACACACATGATGTCTGTGATGGTTGTACCAAGTGTTGTAACAGCACACATGATGTCTGTGTTGGTTGTACCAACTGTTTTGTAGTCACACACATGATGTCTGTGATGGTTGTACCAAGTGTTTTGTAACCCCATACATGATGTCTTGATGTCTATGAGGGTTGTACCAAGTGTTTTGTAACCACACACATGTCTGTAAGGGTTGTACCAAGTGTTTTGTAACCGCACACATGATGTCTGTAAGGGTTGTACCAATTTTTTTGTAACCACACACGTGTCTGTGAGGGTTGTACCAAGTCTTTTGTAACCACACACGTCCTTGAGGGTTGTACCAAGTGTTTTGTAACCACACATGTCTGTGAGGGTTGTACAAGGCTTTTGTAACCACACACATGTCTGTGAGGGTTGTACCAAGTGTTTGTAACCACACACGTGTCTGTGAGGGTTGTACCAAGTGTTTTGTAACCACACACATCTTTGAGGGTTGTACCAAGTGTTTTGTAACCACACGCGTCTGTGAGGGTTGTACCAAGTGTTTTGTACACGTCTGTAAGGGTACACGTCTGTAAGGGTTGTACCAATTTTTTAGTAACCACACACGTGTCTGTGAGGGTTTTACCAAGTGTTTTGTAACCACACACATGTCTGTGAGGGTTGTACCAAGTGTTTTGTACACGTCTGTAAGGGTTGTACCAATTTTTTTGTAACTACACACGTGTCTGTGAGGCTTGTACCAAGTGTTTTGTAACCACACACATGTCAGTTTAGTTTAGTTTTTGTTTTTTTTTCAGGAAAAGTTTTGCTGTTATTGGTGCAACCTCTGGGTCACTACTGTTATTTTATCAGTATAGACAAAAGGTAAAATGTGAACAGAAGTTAAATTTGTTTTCTCATGAAATTTTGAGATGCATGAGCTAAAGTCAGCAAAATGCATTCTTTGTCTGCGAAACTTTTACATTTAATTTTTCTTCTCTGAAACCAATGTGCCAATTGAAACCAAACTTGACTACTATGTTGTTTGTATGGTTCTACAAAGTTGTTATTTTTATTCTCATCAAAAATTCAAAACAAAATGGCCACCAATATTTTGTTTGATATAGGACCCTATGGGAAAAACTGGTGTCAACCAATTGAAACAATATTCTTCTACATTGTTTATGTTGTCTAGCCCATAACTCGGCTGTTTGTAGAGCTATCTTCACAATGATCATAGTACCAACAAGATGAGTTGCATGCAACATTCATGGTCAAGATCGCAATCTATAAGCATTTCCTATCTACTTCATAACTTTGTTGATTTTTATAATTTTAGGATCATTTAACCTTCAGGGAACATACACCAGTTTTGCTGATACTCTTGTTCTCTTCTGACTCCATTGTCATCTGGAATAACTAAAAAAATATGCAAAGCTGAGTTGTACATGTGAACGATTAGATATATATTGGAGCCTCTGGTTCAGTTCTAGAAAATATAAAAGTAATATACAATTACTGTCTTTTGATGAGGTAAATGTGTGGAGTTATTGACTTTTGAAAAAACTGTTATTCACCGAGCCCAGCGGGCGAGGTGAATAACAAAGAGTTTTTTCAAAAGTCAATAACTCCACACATTTACCGAATCAAAAGACAGTTATTGTTTTATTCAATAAAAAAGGATATTCACTAAAAATAAAATGGTTATTCACCGCGGGAAAATGCATGCGATTGTTATTTAAAAAAGGGAATAACCTGGATTCTATAAATAACAATCGCATGCATTTTCCCGCGGTGAATAACCATTTTATTTTTAGTGAATATCCTTTTTTATTCAAATTTTTCAGTCACATTATTTTTATACAAAATGTTTTATATATTATTGAATAATATCTTTTATTAAACCAAAGACGTAATCTTCCATACACTGAATTTATTTATTGTATTATAATTTGCTTGCTCACTTTTTTGACAAACATTGCTAAATATGTTTTATTATCAGGTAAATGCAGCAAGTACTAACAGGTTGAAGTCAGCATGGATGACAGACCCAATCACTAGTATTGAAACACTTGAGCAGGTAGGATTTGTTACATAAATGGACTACAAAAGTCACCCAGAGGCTTTTTTCAATTTGTAGATAAATTTAGAAAGACAAACATACATGACCACAACAATCAAGCAATTAGTTAACAACACAAATTCTGCTGCTATTGCCATAGAAACAAAATGTGGAGACTATTTCTTTGCCAGACTTATGAACCAACATAGAAATGCTTAAGCTGAGATATCACCCCATTAGGACTTCAGTAAATCAAATGTATAGTTAAAGTCACTGATGTCAGCCAAAAAACAAAAGTCATAATTTATTTCTAATTAGAGTTTCTTCTATTATTCACTTTTCTTTGTACCTGGAAGTTAATTGTTTCACTCTGATGCAAATTATTTGTCTTTAATTTTCTGACTTGTCTGTGAAAAAAAAATCCTGACTTGTAAAACAGTTCTAGAAATTAACAATGTTCGAACCAAAGTTCTGTTGTATGTTATAGGGTTTTTGCCTTTGCCATGGTTTCAATAAACACCAAACATTTAAACTTTTATTTGAACCACACTTAACAGAAAGGTTACTCAAGTTATGCAAATGTGAAATGGGAGTGTTGTTTTTTTTCAAAAAGCTGCCATTGGATGCATGTGGTGAAAACACGTGAAATACAAACCATCTGATTTTAACTAAACTTTGCCAAAAGGGCTAATTAACTGCTCAGATCAGAAATGTGGGCTCACACTACCACTCGAATGTTTTCTTTTTTGTCAGTCACAACTTAATTATTAAAGGGACCCACGCTTAGTTTTTGTAAGGATATTCCCTAAAAGGGTCCAGATGATATATTGGGGTTCAAATTGGTAAAAGTTTAAGAATAATTGGAATTATAAATGTAGATTAATTTGTTCTAAATTGAACCCAATTTAAATGTAACCTCTTAACAATAATTGTAATTTGTCTTAAAAAGTTGACAAATTTGGAAGAAGCTATAAAAGTTTACATGTATATACGAAATTGTAGAACATTATAACATTGACCTTGACCTTCTCTATATATTAAAATTTAATCTATTTCCTAATACAAACAAAGAAAAACCATTCAGATAGCTTTTGAAATAAAAAAGATGATATAATAGTACCAGGAGTTAGGGATATAAATAACTTTGACCACTGACCTGTTGACCTTTGCATATATTATGCATATATTATGCAGAAAAAAAACTTGCCTGTTATAAAGATTTACCTTTTCCATGGAAAAAAATGTCAAAAAATATTATTTGACCTCGACTATGCTGAAGGTGAGCATTGATCAACTGTAAAAGTCCGATGTAAACAATTTTATATTTATGGCTATTGAAATTTCATTGATAAAGGGGAAGTAACTCTTACAAAGGTGTAATTTAAAATATAGGACACATAAATACCTTAAAGGGATCTACATTTTGGTCATGCTTTCAGGTCTGTATCTCTTATGGTTATTGAAGAGATCTGCATGCAACATCGTATCAAAAATCAGAAGATAATCCAAAAGGTTTTGGTGTGCCAGGGTTAACTATGGAATGCCATTACCCCTTATTATGACGCTTTGTTATTATATGTTGGTACATGTATAAAACATGTATATTTGATATTAACACTGTATTTCTGATGTTTCAGAAATCTGCTGGAAAGATATATTATATGGTAGTTACAATACTTAGACGTTTGTATATATATATTATATGTTATTCTGGATCATATTCCGGGTTCATATTCCTTGTCTGTGTTTTATATTACCTGAGCGGGATGTGAAGGGAATATAGAATACAGACAGGGAATATGAACCTGTATCCCCTGAATAACAATTATATTCTGTTGAAGTCTTCATCTTCTAATATTCTAGAGTATTTTAGAGTAGACATTTCTCATGCTTGAAGAAAAAAAATTTATTTGGACCACCACTATCATAGAACTAACCATTCAAAACATATAAGCATACCAAAACTTCACCATACCTATTTCATAAATGATTTTTTTACTGGTCAATACACAAGTTTACAAATACTTTCATGTGTATAGTGTATATTATAAAAAAACGAAAAATGTTCTGGTTAAATTAGTTGAACTGATAAATTTCATAGTTTAATTCAGACAAAACTTTTTATGGCATTTTAAGATTTATAACCTTGTTATTTTTTGCAACTTTTTATTCCCAGCAAAACTTTTTATGGTAAATTTCACTTTTGAAGTGATGCAAATGCTTTTGTTTGCCATTTTAGCTGACTACAAGTTATCGGTTATCTCCCTTGTTAATTTCAAGACAAATCACAGACGGAGATGATAGATTCGGTAAACTGCATGTATTTAAAATCGATATATTATATCTTTATATGATGTTTAACTATTTATATTATGTAAAACAAATAAATTAGTAAATGAATAGACGCCATTTTGAAACCGGTTTCAATATCCCCGGGGGTTTCACATGGAATACAGTATGATATTCCTGTCTTGATTAACCAGTCATATTGTAGGGATTCACTAGATACATTTCTTCAACAGAATATAAAATAATATCCTTAAAAACTAAGTGCTGGTCCCTTTAATAATCAAGTTGTAACTGACAAAAATATATGATATGAAATACAGGGTTTTTTTTTTCTTTTTCAGAATCCAAATTATATGCGATACAAAATGGAAAGAATGATAATGAGAGTTCAGGTATAGTCAAATGGAAAAACAAGAATTTAAAAAAAAATTGTTATAAGAAAATACAATCAAGATTTAAGCGAAAACAGTATCAACAACAAAAGTAGAAAACTGAATATGACAGAGGAAATTGTTATAAAAAGCATTTTTTGTTTTAGTGAAGCACTTGTGGTATTTGACTATGTCAAATGAAGTTGCATAATTTGAAATTGTATGATATTAAACAACCTAAGAAGTTTTTCAATAAAAAAAATTCAAATTTGCAATTGGCGAATAGTTCATTAGGTATCAATCTTTCCAAAAAACACATTGGGCTTAACCTGTAGTACAATAATGTTTTTATTTCACCCTCTCATTCAGATTCTCAGCAAAGCTCATCTTGTAGTTAAACTTAGCTATTAACATGATTTATAATCTACTTGACCTTTTGAATGTGTTATTGACACACAATATTATGATGTATTTATGTTTAGAAAACATATGAAATTTGGTGCCAGCGAAAAAAGTTTACTTCCAATTAACTCAATCTTTTCTTCAGTAAATTCAAACAAGGAATCTTTTTTTAAAATAAAGCTGCAAATGCAATGTAAAAACAAGTTATTTTGTTTATAAAGTTGAACAACTTTTTTTATATTTTACCTGTTGCCAGTACTTGCCATGTATGAGGTACAACTAATCTTCATGAAAATGTTAAAATTGCATTCAATTCACTCAAGCATAAGATAAAACTAAGACTAAACATACTGTATGCAACCATGCTTACTGTTTCTCTAGTGAGAAATGCAGATTGATCTCCTGTTGTTTTCTGACAATCTTAGAATATATATTACATGGATGGTAAAATTATTTACAGTAGTTTTTAGTTATCTTTAATTTAAATACATATAATATCATATCAATTTATAAACCATCTAAATATAAACTAAAATAAGTTTTATTACAATAAATACGTTACCATCATAAATTTAGATATTCTCCCTATTCGCAGCTTGTGAACCGGAAGTACTACAAATAAAATACCCTTTGAGACAACCCCCATTCCCACCTGGCGCATGTGCAACCATACTCTCCATCATTTTTTCCGGTTTACCAAACAACACGCATGTGAATTTGTTGCAGCCAAAGACTGTAATATTCGGAAGAGTTTGTGAAGATTTGTTGTATAATAATTGTATTAATTACATTATTTTGTGAAGAGTTCAGGTAATATTTAGAAAAATAAGACGTAATTGAACATGTCAATGTCACAAAACATCGGTGACAAGGAGGATGGAATAGAATTTTCCCCATGGCGGTCATTGATCACCACTGATGATTTTTGGGATAAGAGTGTAGCCCCTGATGCTTCCTTGCTTCCAGGGTTTATTGCTTCCGCCCTTGGTACCTCGGCCTCTCAGCTTAGGCTTTCGGCGGTTAGTAAGGCTACCCATACCATTACTAGACCTGTGGACACCGTGGTAAGTTCTGTGGTAAGTTCTGTCTCCACTTCTGAGACTTTCCCCACGGGAACAAGGAGTGATTCTTTTGCTAGGTCAAGGTGGCCTTTGAATTATCAGTACCCACCTCTGCTGGGCTACCCCCCTTATGACCCTTTTTCCTTGCCCCCTGGTTGGCAAGGTTCTAGGGACATGGCTAGTCGGGTGCCTTTAGAGTCTTCCCCTAGTGAAGATATAAAGGCCCTGACATGTTCGATCTCCAAATTGCAAGCTGTGGTTAATGCCCAATTCTTGCAATTGGGGAATGGAATATCTCTCCTGGAAAATAGGACTCCTTCTTTTTCTGAGTCATCCAATTTAGCAACCCAGGCGCCTACTGCTATCCAGGAGGAGAGTGATAGCATTTCTCTGGCTCCTCGTAGTCAATAAGCGGTTTTCTTGTCAGAGGATGAGGATTCACTTTCTGCAACAGCAGATCCTAGATCTTCTGTTGCACAGGAAACTCCATCTTCGGTTCCAGATTCTCTGAGGAATAGGGTGTATGCCATTCAGAGGGAGCTTGGTAGCTTCCCTCTTTCCTCCCCTCCTCATAAGACCATTCCTACGTCTGATTTTATGACGTGTTCTGGTCTTGTTAAGGACAACCCTAAGGGTTATAGGTCCTTTCCAGAGACTGGACATTTCAAGTCTGCCTTCTTGACTATAAATTCTACTTTACAGGAGTTAGCTTCTTCAACTCCTCAGAAGTTCACTGGTTTTAGCCCTTTGTCTTTCCCAGGTAAGGTCAAGCCGAAGGATTTTGAGATCCACGGTTCTTCCATGGGAAAGTAGGCCCCAGTTGTTGATAAGGCTTTTTCTGGGGTTTTGGGTTCAAAACCAGTGGACGGTTTGAGGTTATCTCAGGCTTTGTGGGCAAAGTCAGAGAACAACGTCAGACTTTTGTCTTCAGTATTCCAGAATGCTGAGCATTTTTTGGCAGCAGCTGGAACCTTGCTGAAAGACAAGGGAGAGGAGTTTAACGAGCTTAAGGCTCTTCTCCTGCAAGTGGATGGTAGCCTAGGGGCCTCGCAGTTACTGTTGCTTGGCACTCTGGCTAACTTTTCCTTTGCCAAGAGGCAAGAGATTTTAGAAAAATCTCCTGTCTCTGAGGTTTTGCAGGAGTCGTTGTTATTTTCTCCTCTTTTTGAGGAGAAATTGTTTGGGATGTCCTTGGATAAACTTCATACTGAGGTTAACAAGGTCCCTCCCACTGTGAAAGTTGATGTTCAACTTTCCGATGGTAAGAGGAAAGTGTCGACGTCTCAGTCACACTCCTCCTCTGCCAAACCTCAGGGTTCAGTATCTCGGCCCACACTTGGTGGGAAGAGATCAGCTAACCCTAGTTCTGCTGTTCCTTCTTCTTCTGCTGGCAAGAAGCGCAGATTTGTGAGGAGGAAGAAACAGCAGAAATGATGGGCTTTCCCCTCCGGTAGTACTTCCCCGGGTTCCCTTGGAAAAGGTGTATTTTACTACTCCTCTTCCTGGGATCCCAGTGGGGCAGGTTGTCTCACTTTCTTCCTCAGTGGCAACTGATTACAGAAGACAAGTGGGTTCTATCAGTACTACGGAGGGGACTGGGACTTCATTTTCAGGAGGTCCCCCCATTGTCGTCAGTTCCCTTGGATCTTTCCCAGACAAGAGATTCTGTCAAGAATCGATTGTTGCAGGAAGAGGTGGGAACCCTGCTTCAGAAAGGTGTGTTAGAGGAAGTTATTCCACCAATCAGTCCAGGTTTTTATTCCCGTCTATTTTTGGTTCCCAAAAAGAACGGGAAAATGAGACCTGTACTAGACCTTTCGGCCCTGAATCGGTTCTTGTTGGTTCCCCATTTCAAAATGGAGACCAACAGGTCAATCAGGGCATCCATCCTTCCTGGGATGTGGACTACCTCTCTAGACTTGACCGATGCCTACTTCCATATTGGAATAGCACACAGGTTTCGGAGGTTGGTGTGGGCAGGCAAGGTTTATGCTTTCAAAGCAATGCCCTTCGGCCTTTCCACGGCCCCTTTGGTATTTACAAGAGTGTTTCAGACTGTTGTGGCTTTTCTTCACACCCAGTCGATTTTCATTCACTCTTACCTCGACGATTCTCTGGTGAAGAATCAGTCTTTTTCTCTTCTGGAAGAACACACCCAATTTGTAATCCATCTTCTTTTGAAATTGGGGTTTCTGATTTCTTGGGAGAAATCGGACATTCTCCCCAGTCAAGATTTCATTTTTCTCGGGGAAAGGTACCTTACAGTCTTGGGCCTTGTTGTTCCTCCAGAGGAGAAAATTCTGAAGCTGCACCAGCTAGTGATCGAGATTTTGCAAGCCTCTTCAATCCCTGCTCGACGTTTCCTTCAGTTAGTGGGTTTCCTGATATCACTGATGGACAAAGTACCATTGGGTCGCCTTCACATTCGACCTATTCAGTGGTATCTCATGGAGTTTTGGCATCCAGCATCTCAGGAATGGGAAGCTCTCATTCCTGTGCAGCCTCAACTTCTCCCTCATCTCAATTGGTGGTTACAGAGGGAGAACCTACTAAAAGGTTTACCTCTAGATTCCCCGGCTCCAAAACTGACGCTGTTCACAGACGCCTCCCTTTCAGGTTGGGGCGCTTATCTGGAAGGCAGGTCAGTTTCAGGCCTTTGGTCTCCTCTCGAGTTGGAGGATCACATCAATGTTCTGGAGATGAGGGCAGTTTTGCTGGCCCTGAGACACTTCTTAGAAGTAGTTCAGGGTCAGCCTCTGTTGATAGCCACAGACAATTCAACTGTGGTGGCTTATCTTCAGAACCAGGGTGGAACCCACTCTTACCCTCTGTTTCTTCTCTGCAGAGAGATTCTTCTGTTTTGCAACAGAATCGATACTTCTCTGACAGTGAGGCATGTACCAGGCAGACAGAATCTTGTAGCAGATCTTCTATCTCGCTCTCAGAATCCTGTGAATACGGAATGGGAATTACATCCAGCAGTTTTTCAGCAGATCATTCTGTTGTGGGATCGTCCCCACATAGATCTGTTTGCAACCAGTTTAAATCACAAACTGGAAACGTATGTATCTCCTATTCCGGACAACAAGGCGATAGCAGTAGATGCTATGTCGATTCCTTGGGAAGGGATGTTCAGTTACATGTTTCCTCCCTTTCGTCTCCTTCCCAGAATTCTGTACAAGATTCGCAAGGACGGTTGCAAGACCATTCTTATTGCTCCAGCCTGGCCGAGACAGAGTTGGTTTCCAGATCTGCTGCAGTTGTCCTGCGCAAATCCTCTTTGTCTTCCTCTTCGGAAGGATCTATTATCCCAGTTCAAAGGCAGGAAGCTACACTCAGGTGTTCAGCTTCTACGTCTTCACGCTTGGATGCTATCAGGTCAGGAATCAGAAAGAGAGGCTTTTCTGGCAGGGCAACCAAGCGTATCTCTGGATCAGTTAGACAATCCACAGGGGCCATCTATGACTCCAAGTGGTTAATCTTTTGTTCTTGGTGCAACTCAAAACAAATTGATCCTCTCTCAGCCTCTGTACAACAGTTAGCTGATTTTTCCTTTTTTCTTTTTGAGGATCAAGGATTTGCACTATCTACTATTAAAGGTTATAGGTCTGCTATTTCCAGAACTATTCACCTTTCTGGAGGTGAGAATTTTGGAGAAAACCAGTTTTTGTCTCTCCTTATTAAAAATTTTTACTTGGAGCGTCCCAAACAGAGACGTTTGGTTCCTCCTTGGGACTTGGCTGTCGTTTTGAAAGCCTTACAGCTTTCTCCTTTTGAACCTTTGTCCTCTACTAGTTTCCAACATTTATCTTATAAATGTTGTTTTCTTCTGGCCTTAGCTTCTGGACGGAGGAGAAGTGAGATTCATGCTTTTTCAATTTCTGAATCCTGTATGCGATTTACAGCAGACAAGACTTCAGTGACACTGTTAACAGATCCTTCTTTCCTAGCCAAGAATCAATTGGCAGACAAAGGCTCTGGGATTATCACCATTCCATCCTTACCTGCAGTGGCCGGTGATAAGACTTTGTGTCCAGTTAGAACTTTGCTGGAATATTTGTCTAGGTCTTGTAGCCTGAGAAGACCTAACTCTACCCGTCTATTTATACCTATTAAAAAGGGAGTGCGGGATATTTCAGCAAAAACCATTTGCTTGGATTTGTCAAACTGTCCTTATGGCTTACAAATCCTCTCCTCCTAATACTTTATCTAAGCATCAAGTTAAGGCACATGAAGTAAGAGTGTTAGCCTCCTCCTGGAATATTTTTAATTCCTCTTCTTTATCTGAGGTTTTGTCAGCTGGTTATAGGAGGTCAGACAGTACCTTCTATAACCACTACTTGCGCTCTATGCCCCATCATTGTGACAACCTCTTTGCTTTGGGACCTTTGGTTACTGCTCAACAGGTGGTGGTTCCCCCCAATTTTGAGGGGGATTCAGCATTACGTTAAATTCAGTTTATATCTAAATTTATGATGGTAACGTATTTATTGTAATAAAAACTCAATTTTTAGAATTAAAATTTGGTTTTGTAAAATAAATACTTACCATTATAAATTGAAGGTCCCTCCCACCTCCCCTTCATCCCCCTCTGTGAACTAGCTGTTTGGTTCACAGAAAAATGATGGAGAGTATGGTTGCACATGCGCCGGGTGGGAATGGGGGTTGTCTCAAAGGGTATTTTATTTGTAGTACTTCCGGTTCACAAGCTGCGAATAGGGAGAATATCTAAATTTATGATGGTAAGTATTTATTTTACAAAACCAAATTTTAATTCTAAAAATTGAGTATTTGTATAGGCAAAAATTATGAAAACAAGGGAGTTAATCTGCTCAAATATATAATTGAACTAATTTTTAACTTGTTATCCAAAGCAATTAAGTGTATATAATTCGCTAGATATTTTAACAAATTTAGGAAAAATTCATTAAACAGAAATCAATTATTATGGTGCCTTCTCATCTTCTTTCTATAAAAAAATAGTATAATCCATGAGAAAATTGCTTCAACTCTCCAAAATAAGCTTATTACTTTTTAATTTTAATTTAATTTGATTAAATTTTTATCATATTGGAGATAGTTGGACTTTGTAGGTTGCAAGCAATATAGGGTACATGTTTTGTCCAGCTATCTTCTTCTTCTTTAAAGCTAAAGTGTTTATGTTTGGTAGGATATTTGAACACACACTTTCTGAAAGAAAAAAAAACTGCCACTTTAATTCTCAGCTTTGGAGGCATACTTTTCATCTAGTTTCTATGGTGTGTCCTGGATGCCAGTATTTATGTATTGTTGCAGGGAGAAATCTGTAGGGCTTTAGAAGAGGAAGACAATGATAAGAAGTTCAAAGTTGACAGGTGGTTGAGAGAAGAGGTATGTTGTGCAGCCTACAAACCTACTTATAAATCCAATAAATTTGTTAAGGGAGATAATAGGATCAAAACATTATCCATCCAATACAAAATTGTGTATATCATATGTGTAGGATACAAGATGTTTTTAAGTAGGATCTTCCTGTGTAATTTTATTTGTTTGTTTGTTTTAAATGATGTTTAATGCCACTTTCAGCAATTTTCAATTTTTCAGCTATATCATGGCATCCATTTTTTTTTTTGGGGGGGGGAGGAAAACCCCAGACCTTTGGTAGAAATTCAACATGACTGCAAGGGGTGTTAATGTGTTCTTAAATTTCAAAATTTGTGTTCTTACAAATAGCTTGACAGAAAGAATTGATATATTGTAGATGTACCTTAGATGATCCTCTACAAAGTTGTATTTCTAGTGCCCATCCTGAATCGAAGATGGCTAACACCATGTTACATAGCTGAACATAGGACCCTTTGGAAAAAGCAAACAAATAAATTCTTCTGAGAAACTGTTACAAATACTTTAACTAAATTGTACAGAAATGAAGACATGTTAGTTCTCTTACAGTTTGATTGAACTGCCAATTGGAGATTAACTATGGCTGCTTTAGGGCTGTCAATGCATTCTGATTTTCTCTCATTTCAGAAGTCTTTTTTAAGCTCACCTGACCCAAAGGGTCATGTGAGCTATTGTTATCACTTTGCGTCCGTCGGCGTCGTCGTCGTCGTCGTCGGCGTCTGTAAACTTTTTACATTTTAATCTTCTTCTCTGAAACCACTTGGCCAATTGAAACCAAACTTGGCCATAATGTTCATTGGATGGACCTTTACAAAGTTTGTGTTTTTTATTTTGATTGGTAAACCAATATGGCCGCCACCTCAAGACTTAGTTTAACATAGGACCCTATGGGAAAAAAGTTAAAAAGGGCTTCTTCTCTGAAACCGTTTAACCAATCAAAACAAAACTTACTAGCAATATTGTTTGGATGGTCCTCTATAAAGTTTGTGTTTTTGATGGGAATTGGAAATTCAAAATGGCCGCCACCGCAGGACTTAGTTTAACATAGAACCCTATGGGAAAAAGTTTTAAAAGGCTTCTTCTCTGAAACCGGTCAACCAATGGAAACAAAAACTTACTAGCAATATTGTTTGGATGGTCCTCTATAAAGTTTGTGTTTTTTATGGCAATTGGAAATTCAAAATGGCTGCCACCGCAGGACTTAATTTAACATAGGACCCTATGGGAAAAAGTTTGAAAGGCTTCTTTTCTGAAACCGGTCAACCAATGGAAACAAAACTTACTAGCAATATTGTTTGGATGGTCCTCTATAAAGTTGATGTTTTTTATCCCAATCGGAAATTCAAAATGGCCACCACCGCAGGACTTGGTTTAACATTCGACCCTATGATAAAAAAGTTAAAAAGGGCTTCTTCTCTGAAACCGTTTAACCAATCAAAACAAAACTTACTAGCAATATTGTTTGGATGGTCCTCTATAAAGTTTATGTTTTTTATGGCAATTGGAAATTCAAAATGGCCGCTACCGCAGGACTTAGTTTAACATAGGACCCTATGGGAAAAAGTTTTTAAAGGCTTCTTCTCTGAAACCGGTTAATCAATGGAAACAAAAACTTACTAGCAATATTGTTTGGATGGTCCTCTATAAAGTTTGTGTTTTTTATGGCAATTGGAAGTTCAAAATGGCCACTACCGCAGGACTTAGTTTAACATAGGACTCTATGGGAAAAAGTTTTTAAAGGCTTCTTCTCTGAAACCGGTTAATCAATGGAAACAAAAACTTACTAGCAATATTGTTTGGATGGTCCTTTATAAAGTTTATGTTTTTTATGGCAATTGGAAATTCAAAATGGCCGCCACCGCCGCAGGACTTAGTTTAACATAGGACCCTATGGGCAAATAAAAAAAATCTTCTCTATACAACCGGTTAACCAATGAAACAAAGCTTTCTAGTAATATTGTTTGGATGGTCCTATTTAAAGTTTATTGAAAATTACAGGACTTACTTTAACATCAGGGAAATGCCATCTTTATTGCCTATAAAATCAGGTGAGCGATACAGGCTCTTAAGAGCCTCTGGTTTGTTTTTCAAACTATTTGGCAAAAAGAATTGCTAAATTGTTGAAATGTACTTCTGATGGTTCTCTACCAAAATTTGAGTTTTAAATGTTATTCCTAATTTAAAGATGGCTGCCACAGTAAAACAATGATTACAAAATAATAATATGGGAAATATATACATCAAAACATTTTTTTCTCAAAAACCATCACACTGAAAAGCATTTCAAATTAAAATTTGTTGCAAAGTCATGGGGGGCTGTTTTATGTTATATTCAAATATATTTTATTTATCTGTATGTAAGAAATATAATGTGTTTTAGCTTACCTCACCTTATTGTCATAACAGATACTAATAACTCTTGTCATTGTCTGAGTCTGTAAACATTTAACATTTCTGTCTACTTTACTTAAACAACTTATGTTCATTGTGTGGTGCCTAACCAAATTTGAGTATTTGGTGCTGATCAGAAATTCAACATGGATGCCAGGCCTGTTAATGATTGGCTGGAAATTGTATAAATCTTTATCTGAGAAATTGCTCAAAGATTGAATTATTGTTGTGCATGTTAGCCCATTCCATATGATTAGAAGGGAAGGAATAAACTGCATATTGTTATTGTTCTGAAAAGACATACTAGTATGACCAGAAGTTTACAATGGCATTTTTTTTCTTGTATGAATGTCATTTTTAGGAAACACAGTAAATAATGTTCTAGAAAAGACACCAAAACTTATAATAGTGTTTAGAATGGTTATATACATTTTAAAATTAAGTATTTTCAAATTATAATTGAAGATTTTATTTTCATCCTCCTTAGTCTCCCTGTTTCAGAACTTTCTTATTTAGCAATAAATCATGCTGTCATACAAATGCCTTTGTACATCAATGAAGATCTCATGTCTGTGTGCATTCTTCTTCATTGAACCCAAAATGACTTAATGAGACTGTTCAAATGATGTATTGGGGGGGGGGGGGGCCCTCGGTGGCCGTGTGGAGTGGTTAAGGTAGTTCGTATACTGTTGATCACGTGGTCTGTTGTGGGTTTGAGTCTCACTGCGGGCAGGGTGTACTCGACTCTAATCTTAATTGACAAGTATTGCCAGTTTTCCTACCGAAGGTCCGGGGTTCTCTCTGGGTACTGAGAAAAATTACTGAAAATGGCGTTAAACATCATTCAAACAAAAACAAACAAAACAATACAACAGACAGTAAATAAGAGTTGACAACAATAATGCTAACAATCAGTTTATGACACCTGGTAGCCATGCCACTGAGGTAGTCTTCAACAGTGATGCCACCTTTGCAGCTTAGGACATCTCTTCATAATGTAAAAAGTTTCTGACCCTGAGTGATATTACATGAAGCAGTTATCTACACCTGATGTCCATGCCAAAAATCATGCCACCTGTTGGCAATAAAACATAAGGACAACTCATGTTAATGCCACAGTTGCCATGCCAATGACAATTGGTGATAATGTTAACAGTAATGCCACCTTGGCAGGTTAGGACAGCTGATGTCAATGCCACAGTGCCATGCCAATGACAATTGGTGATAATGTTAATAGTAATGCCACCTTTGCAGGTTAGGACAGCTGATGTCAATGCCATGGTAACCATGCCAGTAAGCATACCTCTTAAGCAGTTTATGACAGATATACAAAACTGTTATTGATAATATATGTACTTCTTAGGGTGGTGGTGGAATTTCCTGCATTTTACAAGATGGTACAGTCTTTGAAAAAGCTGGTGTAAATATTTCTGTGGTCCATGGAAATTTGCCTCCAGAAGCTGTTCAGCAAATGAGGTCAAGGTAATATATAATATTGATACAAATGGATGTGCTTAAGTGTATATTGTTGTCAGTTCAAATGTTTTTCTGTTATTTTAATTTAGAAATCTACATTTATTTACTGTCCAGTGTGTACAGAGAGTTATCTGACATGTGCTCTAGTAGTCGTTTGATGAAGGCTTATTTTAGCTCACCTGACAAGAAGGGTCATTTAAGCTATTAACATCACTTGGCATCCCTCACCGTCATGAACTTTTTAAAAAAAATCTTCTCCTTCAAAATTGCTTAAGGGATTGCTTTGATACTTTGCACACATCATCAGTAAAATGTCCTCTACCAAATTTGCCCAATTCACGGCGGCAGACCAACCAACATGGCTCACATGGCTAAAAATAGAACAAGGTGGTCAAAATACAGTTTTGACTTCTAGTTCAAAAAGTATAACAGATAGAGAAAACTGGAGACCTTCCTCTTCAGCATTAATAGCTCTACAAAACTCTCCATTGAGTTGAAGTTGTTCACCAACTCATTGTAGTTGTTATTGCCCCTTACTCATCAAAGTGGATGAATTTTGACATGTTTTCTTCAAAATCTTAAAAATTATTAGAACTAGAGAAAAAGTTTGATAGCTAAATTGTTCAGCTGTATGAGATCTACAAAAATGACTTGAACTGTTTTATATAATCAATTTTAATTGATTTTTGAAAATTTTCTCCTCTAAAACCACAGAAAAGACTGCTGTAAAACATTGCACACGTCATCTTTAGGATGCACAAATCATGACAACTGACCAACCAACATGGCTACCTTGTCTAAAAATAGAACAGAAGGGTCAAGATATGTATTTTTTGGCTTATAGTTCAAACATGTTTTTAATGATTTTTGCTGAAGTGTTGAACAATTCCTTATAGAGAAGAAAAGCTAGACAAAAAAATTGCATTTCAACTGGTTTCAGGTTCAGGAGACCAATCCAGGTTCCTAGGAGCCTATAGTGGTAATGCATTAATTTGAAGAAAAAAAAACTCTGAGGTGTCTTTCCAATTTATCATTTACTAAGATTGTTACTTATTCTGTGCTAAACTTAAAATATATAATATAACAGAGATAATAGACAAGTGTAGCACTGAGGTTTAGTCAATACTTTTCTAAATGTTTTACTAGTGAGGGACTATTAAAAGTAAAGTCTGGGGACTCTGGAATAATAAAGCCCAAGGACCACCATTTAAAAGTACTCAAAACTTTTATATTTAAGTCACTAGGTTTGACTGTTGACAGGATTTTGAGAGACTCCACAGGTTGCCATTCGGAAATCCCCATGACTTAACTGTTTGTGAAATTTCAATACTCTATTATTTCGGAGTCCCCAGACTTCACTATTTGAGAGTCCCCAGAACTTCATGATTCAAAAGTTCTTATGACATGTTATTATTGGCATCTCTCCAGACTTCATTGTTTGATAGTGTACAGGATTTTACTTTTTAAGAGTCTGATGGACTTCACTGTTTGAGAGTCACAAAGACTTCACTCTTCGGGAGTCCCCAGGACTTTTTTTAAAGAGTAACAAGGAATTCACTATTTGTGAGCTTCCAGCACTTCACTGTTTGAAAGTCCCCCAGTACTTCTTTATTAAAGAGTCCCAGTGATTTCCCTATTTCAGATTCTCCCGGAATTCACTATTTGTAAGTTTCCAGTACTTCAGTGTTTAAAAGTCCCCCAGGAATTTATTATTTGTAAGTCCACGGACTTCACTTTTGCGAGTCCCCAGAACTTTGAGAGTCACTGTTAGAGAGTCCATTGATTTTACTTTTTGAGAGTTGAGAGTCCTCAGGACTTCATTATTTAAGAGTCCCTAGACTTCACTGTTTGAGAGTTTCGAGGAATTTACTGATTGAAAGCCCTCAGGATTTTTAAATACGTAAGAGTACTCAGAACATCTTTGTTTGATAGTCTCCAGGACTACTATTTGAGAGTCACCATACTTCACTATTGGAAAATTCTCAGGACTTAATTAGAAACTTAACAGTATATTATTCACAAGTACAATTTTTGTAAATAAATTTTATTCTTTAAATATTGTTAAACCAGACACTTATGTTGATTTTATTACAATTTTTCAGAGGTAAACAGCTGGAAGGTCAAAGTTTACCATTTTTTGCTACAGGCATCAGCTGTGTCATCCATCCTGTATGTATACGGTAAAATGCTCATTTCTATTTTTTGTTTTCTTGTTATTTTGTTTGTGCATGTTTCTATAGTTGGAAGAAATAATGCACTAAACTGACAAAGAGAAATGACAATGTTTTTGGGGTTTTTGTTTCTTGTGCAATATTTTAGTTTGTGGTAATATTCATTCTTCGTCATTAACAGTGGTTTCGTCTAAAACATATTTGACAAAGGCATTTAATACCACAGTTACATTTTTAATTCTCACTCTACACTGAATAAATTGTGTATTTTTTCCTGCAGAGTATTTGTATTCATTCTGTTTTGTTTGTATTTACAGTGTTTAACGGTGTTTTTTTCAGCGATTTACACCGATATTTTGGCATCCAGTTTCTATACTGGTAGGACATTGGGATTCCCAGAGAAACCCCCCACCCCAAACTCTGGTAGAAAAACTGGCCGTATTCATTCAGATTTAGCCCCTTGAAAACTAAATTGAGGGTCCTTGGTAGTGGCATGTAGCAAGAGAGTTGCTGGTGGGTGGCCACTCTTTCTTGTATTCAACTTTTTCAGTGGCAATCTCAATTCTTCGTCTCGTCAGATTCCCCCAATTGTTTCATTGTTTGTCAATTTGTTGTTTAGAATAGTATGTAATCATCACCTACTTCCAACAAATTGTAAACCATTCCTTGTTTGTCGTGGGTACTTCCTTTGTAATGTGGCTATTTCAGACTTTTGTAACTTTGTTTCATTTTTTGCATTTGAACGATACTGTATAAACAGAAGTGTAGTCTCATAAGTCCCTACCTTACAATACTGTAGTATAGGCTAAAGTTTATTACATATATAAGTCCATGATAACAGATGGTGTCACCATTTGGAAAAATCATAACTAATGAATAGATGATACTGATTTTGTAGAAAAACCCACATGTTCCAACCATTCACTTCAATTACCGATACTTTGAAGTCACTGACGAATCTGGAAAACAACAGTGGTGGTTTGGTGGAGGTACAGATTTGACACCGAACTATCTTGACAAAGAGGTATTGTGATTAAATATTAAAACTAATTTATACCTACACTTATTTAAATCACTATATTCCTTTAAACTCAAACATATTGAAGTCTTATCCCATCTTCCCTAAATAAATCTTTCTTTCTAAATATTGCAGCAAATTTATAAAATTCAATAAATATTTGCTAAAGCCAAGGAAACAACAATAAAAACTGGACAAATGTTCAGCAAGCCAAGAAAATAACACTAAGAATAGGACAAACGTTAAGCAAGCCAATGAAAAAAAAATACTCAAAAATAGGATAGATGCTTATAAATCAAAGGAAATAACACTAAAAATAGGACAAATGTTTATCAAGCCGAGGAAATAAGTCTAAAATTAGGACAAATCTTCAGCAAGCCAAGGAAAAAACACTAAAATTAAGACATGTTCAGCAAGCCAAGGAAAAAACACTAAAATTAAGACATGTTCAGCAAGCCAAGGAAAAAACACTAAAATTAAGACATGTTCAGCAAGCCAAGGAAAAAACACTAAAATTAAGACATGTTCAGCAAGCCAAGGAAAAAACACTAAAATTAAGACATGTTCAGCAAGCCAAGGAAAAAACACTAAAATTAAGACATGTTCAGCAAGCCAAGGAAAAAACACTAAAATTAAGACATGTTCAGCAAGCCAAGGAAAAAACACTAAAATTAAGACATGTTCAGCAAGCCAAGGAAAAAACACTAAAATTAAGACATGTTCAGCAAGCCAAGGAAAAAACCCTAAAATTAAGACATGTTCAGCAAGCCAAGGAAAAAACACTAAAATTAAGACATGTTCAGCAAGCCAAGGAAAAAACACTAAAATTAAGACATGTTCAGCAAGCCAAGGAAAAAACACTAAAATTAAGACATGTTCAGCAAGCCAAGTAAAAAACACTAAAAATAAAACAAATGTTCAGCAAGCCAAGAAAATAATTGTAAAAATAGGACAAACTTTCAGCAGGCCAAGGAAATTCAGTTAAAATAGGACAAACGTTCAGCAAATCAAGGCATAAAAAAAAACCCACTGAAAATAGAACAAACGTTCAGCAAGCCAAGGAAAAAAGCACTAAAAATAGGACAAATGTTCAACAAGCCAAGGAAAAAAACCACTAAAAATAAGACAAATGTTTAACAAGCCAAGGAAAAAAAATAGAAACATTGGTCCACCAACAAGTAAATAAGCACACTGGTCCACCAACAAGTAAATAGAAACATTAGTCGACCAACAAGTAAATAGGAACACTAGTCCACCAACAAGTAAATAGTAACACTGGTCCACCAACAAGTAAATAGGAACACTAGTCCACCAACAAGTAAATAGGAACACTGGTCCACCAACAAGTAAATAGAAACACTGGTCAACCAACAAGTAAATAGTAACACTGGTCCACCAACAAGTAAATAGGAACACTAGTCCACCAACAAGTAAATAGGAACACTAGTCCATCAACAAGTAAATAGGAACACTAGTCAACCAACAAGTAAATAGGAACACTAGTCCACCAACAAGTAAATAGGAACACTAGTCCACCAACAAGTAAATAGGAACACTAGTCCACCAACAAGTAAATAGTAACATTAGTCGACCAACAAGTAAATAGGAACACTAGTCCACCAACAATTAAATAGGAACACTGGTCCACCAACAAGTAAATAGTAACATTAGTCCACCAACAAGTAAAAAGGAACACTAGTCCACCAACAAGTAAATAGTAACATTAGTCGACCAACAAGTAAATAGGAACACTGGTCCACCAACAAGTAAATAGGAACACTAGTCCACCAACAATTAAATAGGAACACTAGTCAACCAACAATTAAATAGGAACACTGGTCCACCAACAAGTAAATAGTAACATTAGTCGACCAACAAGTAAATAGGAACACTAGTCCACCAACAATTAAATAGGAACACTGGTCCACCAACAAGTAAATAGTAACATTAGTCGACCAACAAGTAAATAGGAACACTGGTCCACCAACAAGTAAATAGAAACACTAGTCCACCAACAAGTAAAGAGGAACACTAGTCCACCAACAAGTAAAGAGGAACACTAGTCCACCAACAAGTAAATAGTAACATTAGTCCACCAACAAGTAAATAGTAACATTAGTCCACCAACAAGTAAATAGGAACACTGGTCCACCAACAATTAAATAGGAACACTAGTCCACCAACAAGTAAATAGTAACATTAGTCCACCAACAAGTAAATAGTAACATTAGTCCACCAACAAGTAAATAGGAACACTGGTCCACCAACAATTAAATAGGAACACTGGTCCACCAACAAGTAAAAAGGAACACTAGTCCACCAACAAGTAAATAGTAACATTAGTCCACCAACAAGTAAATAGGAACACTAGTCCACCAACAAGTAAATAGGAACATTAGTCCACCAACAAGTAAATAGGAACACTAGTCGACCAACAAGTAAATAGTAACATTAGTCGACCAACAAGGAAATAGGAACACTGGTCCACCAACAATTAAATAGGAACACTAGTCCACCAACAAGTAAAGAGGAACACTAGTCCACCAACAAGTAAATAGGAACACTAGTCAACCAACAAGTAAATAGTAACATTAGTCGACCAACAAGTAAATAGTAACATTAGTCCACCAACAAGTAAATAGGAACACTGGTCCACCAACAATTAAATAGGAACACTGGTCCAACAACAAGTAAATAGGAACACTAGTCGACCAACAAGTAAATAGTAACATTAGTCGACCAACAAGTAAATAGGAACACTGGTCCACCAACAATTAAATAGGAACACTAGTCAACCAACAAGTAAATAGAAACACTGGTCCACCAACAAGTAAATAGAAACACTAGTCAACCAACAAGTAAATAGAAACACTGGTCCACCAACAAGTAAATAGAAACACTAGTCCACAAACAATTAAATAGGAACACTGGTCCACCAACAAGTAAATAGGAACACTTGTCGACCAACAAGTAAATAGTAACATTAGTCGACCAACAAGTAAATAGGAACACTGGTCCACCAACAAGTAAATAGGAACACTAGTCCACCAACAATTAAATAGGAACACTAGTCCACCAACAAGTAAATAGTAACATTAGTCGACCAACAAGTAAATAGGAACACTGGTCCACCAACAAGTAAAAAGGAACACTAGTCCACCAACAAGTAAATAGTAACATTAGTCGACCAACAAGTAAATAGGAACACTAGTCCACCAACAAGTAAATAGGAACACTAGTCGACCAACAAGTAAATAGGAACACTGGTCCACCAACAAGTAAATAGGAACACTAGTCCACCAACAAGTAAATAGTAACATTAGTCGACCAACAAGTAAATAGTAACATTAGTCCACCAACAAGTAAATAGTAACATTAGTCGACCAACAAGTAAATAGGAACACTAGTCCACCAACAAGTAAAAAGGAACACTAGTCCACCAACAAGTAAATAGTAACATTAGTCGACCAACAAGTAAATAGGAACACTAGTCCACCAACAAGTAAATAGGAACACTAGTCGACCAACAAGTAAATAGGAACACTAGTCCACCAACAAGTAAATAGGAACACTGGTCCACCAACAAGTAAATAGGAACACTAGTCCATCAACAAGTAAATAGGAACACTAGTCAACCAACAAGTAAATAGGAACATTAGTTGACCAACAAGTAAATAGGAACATTAGTCGACCAACAAGTAAATAGGAACATTAGTCGACCAACAAGTAAATAGGAACATTAGTCGACCAACAAGTAAATAGGAACATTAGTCAACCAACAAGTAAATAGGAACACTAGTCCACCAACAATTAAATAGAAACACTGGTCCACCAACAAGTAAATAGGAACACTAGTCAACCAACAAGTAAATAGGAACATTAGTCGACCAACAAGTAAATAGGAACACTGGTCCACCAACGAGTAAATAGGAACACTAGTCAACCAACAAGTAAATAGGAACACTAGTCGACCAACAAGTAAATAGGAACACTGGTCCACCAACAAGTAAATAGGAACACTAGTCAACCAACAAGTAAATAGAAACACTAGTCAACCAACAATTAAATAGTAACACTAGTCCACCAACAAGTAAAGAGGAACACTAGTCCACCAACAAGTAAATAGGAACACTAGTCCACCAACAAGTAAATAGGAACACTAGTCAACCAACAAGTAAATAGAAACACTGGTCCACCAACAAGTAAATAGGAACACTAGTCCACCAACAAGTAAAGAGGAACACTAGTCCACCAACAAGTAAATAGGAACACTAGTCAACCAACAAGTAAATAGGAACACTGGTCCACCAACAAGTAAATAGAAACACTAGTCCACCAACAAGTAAATAGGAACACTAGTCCACCAACAAGTAAATAGGAACACTAGTCAACCAACAATTAAATCGGAACACTAGTCCACCAACAAGTAAATAGTAACATTAGTCCACCAACAAGTAAATAGGAACACTAATCCACCAACAAGTAAATAGGAACACTGGTCCACCAACAAGTTAAATAGGAACACTGGTCAAACAATGGTCCACCAACAAGTAAATAGGAACACTAGTCCACCAACAAGTAAATAGTAACACTAGTCCACCAACAATTAAATAGGAACACTAGTCCACCAACAAGTAAATAGTAACATTAGTCCACCAACAAGTAAATAGGAACACTGGTCCACCAACAAGTAAAAAGGAACACTAGTCCACCAACAAGTAAATAGGAACACTAGTCGACCAACAAGTAAATAGGAACACTGGTCCACCAACAATTAAATAGTAACATTAGTCGACCAACAAGTAAATAGAAACATTAGTCCACCAACAAGTAAATAGTAACATTAGTCGACCAACAAGTAAATAGGAACACTAGTCCACCAACAAGTAAATAGGAACACTAATCCACCAACAAGTAAATAGGAACACTGGTCCACCAACAAGTTAAATAGGAACACTGGTCAAACAATGGTCCACCAACAAGTAAATAGGAACACTAGTCCACCAACAAGTAAATAGGAACACTGGTCCACCAACAAGTAAATAGAAACACTGGTCCACCAACAAGTAAATAGGAACACTAGTCCACCAACAAGTAAATAGAAACACTAGTCCACCAACAAGTAAATAGGAACACTGGTCAAACAATGGTCCACCAACAAGTAAATAGGAACACTAGTCCACCAACAAGTAAATAGAAACACTGGTCCACCAACAAGTAAATAGGAACACTAGTCCACCAACAAGTAAATAGAAACACTAGTCCACCAACAAGTAAATAGGAGCACTGGTCCACCAACAAGTAAATAGAAACTTTAGTCCATCAACAAGTAAATAGGAACACTGGTCAAACAATGGTCCACCAACAAGTAAATAGGAACATTAGTCGACCAACAAGTAAATAGAAACACTGGTCCACCAACAAGTAAATAGAAACACTAGTCCACCAACAATTAAATAGAAACACTGGTCAACCAACAAGTAAATAGGAACACTAGTCGACCAACAAGTAAATAATAACACTAATCCACCAACAAGTAAATAGGAACACTAGTCCACCAACAATTAAATAGGAACACTGGTCCACCAACAAGTAAATAGGAACACTAGTCCACCAACAATTAAATAGAAACACTGGTCAACCAACAAGTAAATAGGAACACTAGTCGACCAACAAGTAAATAGGAAAACTAATCCACACACAAGTAAATAGGAACACTAGTCGACCAACAAGTAAATAGGAACACTGGTCCACCAACAAGTAAAAAGGAACACTAGTCCACCAACAAGTAAATAGGAACATTAGTCGACCAACAAGTAAATAGGAACACTAATCCACCAACAAGCAAATAGGAACACTAGTCGACCAACAAGTAAATAGGAACATTAGTCGACCAACAAGTAAATAGAAACACTGGTTGAAATTCTAAAATCTGCCCACAGCACCTTAATCCTTGTGCTGATACAAAAAAAAATCAAAGCAAAAAACATGACGATTAATTGCCAGGATTTAATTAATGAAATAGAATTGTTTGCACAATCTATTTATGTCCCCCACCAAACACATAGCAGTTAACATAGAAATATATGGTTTGATACAATGTATGCAAATTAGAGGTATAAAGGATTGTCTCCCATTTTGCAGGATGTCGTTCACTTTCACAAGACACTGAAAACAGCATGTGATAAGCACAACAAGAGTTATTATTCCAAGTTCAAGAAGTGGTGTGATGATTACTTCATTGTTAAACATAGAGGTAAAATGTAGCTAACAATGATGATTACTTATGATATATGACTTAGGATTAATTCTACTACATGTAATATTTCTCAGCAAATACCTTGCTTCACAAAGAGACCTTCTAAAAATTGTTATATTTTTATGTTTCCAGCCTCACTTTTTAAATACTACCAGCAAAATGTCAAATTTAACAGATCTGTGTCATTGTCATTATAATCTTCTGCTTTATAGTCAAAATACAATGACCTGTCAGGTATTTTTACATATTGGTCAACCAATTCTTAATACAGATAACAGCTGTTTAGAAAACTGCTTCAATCTGTTTTCTTTAAAGGTCTTACTCAGAAAGAGCTGGACATTTAAATTGCAGCTATACATGCATGACTCAGGTAACTTTACTGGAGAAATTGCCATAGGGTATAATGAGTTAAAAGTTTAAGTTACCTGAGTCATACATGAGTAGCTGCAATTTAAATGTCCAAGCTATCATTGATGACAAGAAAATTTTAGAGTTGTTTGTCTGCTGTAAACTACTAGGCCTAGACATGAACTTGAGGAGTTTGTTTCTAATTGAAATTAATTGTCTATTGTTCTCTCACATTCTGTTATGGTTATTGTATGAAAAAAGTTTAAATATGGTTTTTTTACATTATTGATAAACAAACACAAAGTAATCTCGCTTTTTTAGGCAAATATTTATACAGTTAGATACATGATACATGTATTAAAAATCATGGTTATATGTATTTATAAAATATAAAATTGAAGTTGACATAATTTGCACCTACTTGTTAGGAAACATTGGTATAGTATTTGTATACACATATTTTTTGAAGGAAAACATCATAATGTAGAATTACTTTTTAACAGGTGAGAGACGAGGAGTAGGTGGAATTTTCTTTGATGACTTGGACGATGATGATCAAGAACAAATATTCAAGTTTGCAACTGTAAGGTTTTCCAATTTATATTTATTGCTATTTGATTCATTTAAAAGGTGTCTATTTGTACACATAATTTGTGGATTTGTTATTGTTGTCCTGATACAGATTTACACATATACTGATAGTGTGTTCACTTTAGACGCAGTTCTTTGGCTAATCATGTAGACAGTTTGTTGATAGACAGTTTGTCAAAAGTAACATGTCAAGTTTCAATAGTCTTACAGCTTCAGGAACAAGGATTTTATGAACCATTTCTATACATAAGAACCCATCTATTTATGAAGATTTGCTTCTCACACAGACTTCCAAAATGGGTTGCCATGAATTACAATAGTTAAAAAAGTGTATTTACTACTACATGTATTATGAGTAGTTCACATACTGGAAAAAATAGTGATTTATTAAGTCTCCTAAATGAAGTTTGGAGAATTATTGTTTTTGTTGCGTTTCTAATTATTGTTATTCTTCTTCTTCTTTCTTGCGCCGCCAACTTTGTCCTGGGCACTTTTGTACTTCATATTTCACCAATTTTGTTAAAATTTTGCACAATTATAGACCCCTATGAGATGTGGATCCTAACCATTTTTCAAGTGTAGGGGCCCCCAGGGGCCCTGCCATGCCCCTCCAAACACCTCAGAAATTGATATTTTTTTAATATGTCAAAAATAGTTAACATTCCTACCCTATAACCATATATACTATTACTCCTTATGATTTGTCTTGCCCCACAACCCCCTCCCCCCCTCAAATGACAAATTATTAAATATCTTAAAAACCATTGGGATCCCTACCCTATAACCATATGTATTCTTACTCCTAATGATAAGACAAATCATTTGGTACCATGAAAGGGTTGGAGGGGGGTCATGCTCGCCCCTTTAAAATTACTTAATATCTTGAAAACCCTTGAGATCCCAACCCCATAACCATATACCCTACCCGCCCTCATATACCAAATAAATTATCTTGAAAACTATTGAGATCCACCATCCCAAAAAGACAACTGTGTGATTTGTGTTTCAGTTTATCTTTAATATGTGGGAGGGGCCTCGGTGGCCGAGTGGTCAAGGTAGTTCGTCTACTATTGATCACTTGGTCTGTCAACACTAAAATTGTGGGTTTGATTCTCACTGCAGGCAGGGTGTACTCGACTCCAATCTTAACTGACAAGGGTTACCAGTTTTCCTACCGCAGGTCGGGTGTTTTCTCCGGGTACTCCGGCTTCCTCCCCCAATAAAAACTGGACGCCATGATATAGCTGAAAAATTACTGAAAGTGGCGTTAAAACACCATTCAAAACAAATCAAAACAAATTAATATGTGGGAGTTATCTTTGGAAAACTTTGTTTTGGAGACTTAGTAACAGTTCACTGTTACAATTATTAATTTGTAACTGAATTGAAGAACCTGTTTGGTATTTTTTGTGTGACTAACTTACACATAGCTTAACAGTATATACAGTTTAAAAACAAATATTTTTGGTTTTTATTGTAGAAATATTTTTCTTTCTAGGAATGTGCAGATGCTGTATTGCCTTCATACATACCAATAGTACAGAAAAATAAAAATAAATCTTATTCATATGATGAAAGGTAATTACTACAGTAATAATTTGTAGAATATAATCATATTTTCAGGGCCTAGCTAGTCAGGAGATTAAGGTAGTAAGTCACTACATGTGCCTGTCAACACTGAGATTGCAGGTTTGAGTCTCACTGAAGGCACGATGTGTAGGACAACTGGTTAAGGTAGCAAGTCACTACATGTGCCTGTCAACACTGAGATTGCAGGTTTGAGTCTCACTGAAGGCACGATGTGTAGGACAACTGGTTAAGGTAGCAAGTCACTACATGTGCCTGTCAACACTGAGATTGCAGGTTTGAGTCTCACTGAAGGCACGATGTGTAGGACAACTGGTTAAGGTAGCAAGTCACTACATGTGCCTGTCAACACTGAGATTGCAGGTTTGAGTCTCACTGAAGGCACGATGTGTAGGACAACTGGTTAAGGTAGCAAGTCACTACATGTGCCTGTCCACACTGAGATTGCAGGTTGAGTCTCACTGCAGGCACAGTGTGTAGGACTCCATCATAATGGATAAGGATTGGTAGTTATTCTACAGAAGGTCGCGGGTTTTTGTCTGGGTATGCAAGCTTCCACCAAAAGGAAAACTGGATGCCACAATATAGCTGAAAAACTGTTTAAAGTGGCATTAAATATCATTTATCAACCAAACTCAATCATATTCTCCCAATTCGGACTTCTTTATATGTATTTGTTTTGTTTTATTCTCCTATTTGATCCCCACAAGTGTGCGTGCATTTGAAGATTGCTGGTAGTATGTCATCAATAGAAAGTTTAGGAAAAGATTTTGGATCTCAGAAATCTAACATTAGCCCATTTAACCTCGCTGTGTCTGACAGTAATAATGCTGTTATCTTGTCTTTTTGTACAATCCAAGGTATTGTGTATTTTGTTATATTTTTTTACCAACTTCATTGTGCCTCAAAATGTGATCACACAAATATTTGCAAGTTTTTTATTAAAATTTTACAGATAAAAGTAAAATCTACTGAGGTGGACTGTTATCATGCTCAGCTGCTGTAATAGGCTGATTTGTAATTCAGTAAAATATGTTCATGAATTTTAAAACAATGTAAAATGGCAGGGTATCATTTAATGTCCCATTAGATGCTATATATTTATCTTCTGAGGTAGGCTTTTGATATCTGGTATGTGGGTATATAATATCAAGGCAATGTGTCACATACCATTGTTGATTACCTTTGACCTTAAACTTCAACCTCAAGGTCAGCCAGCCCCCAGAGATATCACTGATATCTAGTATACAATCTGACATCACCAATAACAAGGAGCATATGTCAATGTCAAACCAATCAAATAAACGAACCAAAACATCACAAAGTCATGACATAACAGATTCATTGATAATAACTGAAAATAGTTCAAAATGGAGATTACTTACCAACGCGGTCACTTTCCAGACCTTGTACAGAAATGGCAGAGACATGTTCTTAGTGCCAAACCATGTGCTGTTAATAACCAGTAAAGTGACATTTTTGCTATGTTGAACTACTGTTTCAAGATTAAATTTCAGAAACCATTTTTGTGAAATTTTCTTTTAAAGAATGTGGCAACAGCTAAGAAGAGGGAGATATGTGGAGTTCAATCTTGTGTATGACAGAGGAACTAAGTTTGGATTGATGACACCAGGAGCTAGATTTGAGAGCATCCTCATGTCTCTTCCACTCACAGCTGTACGTATATAGATTTTTTTATTCTTGTATGGCAAATAATTTTGCTTGAAGTGTAAAATCCCCAGACTTCAACCGTGTCCCAGCATTTAAATTAAGTACATAATCTTTAAAAATAAACAATGTTTACATCAGTATCTTTATCTGGACATCTGGATATTCACCTCTATCTGGACAATCACCTTTATCTAGACATTCACTTTATCCAGACATTCACCTCTATCTGGACATTCACCTCTATCTGGATATTCACTTTATCCAGACATTCACCTTCATCCAGACATTCACCTTTATCTGCACATTCACTTTATCCAGACATTCACCTTTATAAGGACATTCACTTTAAGAAGGACATTAATCTTTATTGTGGGGGAGGGGGGGATGGGGGGGACCTTGTTAACCGAGCGGTTAAAGTAGATTGTCTACTATTGATCACATGGTCTGTCAAAACTGATATTGTAGAGTGCAATTGACTCTAATCTTAATTGACACAGATTGCCAGTTTTCCTACCAAAGGTCAGAGGTTTTCTCAGGGTACTCTGTTTCTTCCCCATTAGAAGCTGGACGCCATGATGTAGATGAAAAATTGCTGGAAGTGGCTTTAAACAACATTAAAATCTGGAGATTCACCTTTTTATACTGTTCATTCACTTTATGTGGACTTCACCTTTATCTGGACATTCACTATTTTTTCGACATTCACCTGTATCTGTACATTCACTTTAACCAGCCTTTCACCTTTATCTGTTCTTTCACTTTATCCAGACATTCACTCTTACCAGCCTTTCACCTCTATCTGAACGTTCACTTTATCCAGACATTCACCTCTATTTGTACATTCACTCTATCCAGACATTCACCTCTATCTGTACATTCACTTTATCCAGACTTTCACCTTTATCTGTACATTCGTTTTATCCAGACATTCACTTTTATCTGGACATTCTCTTTATCCAGATATTCACTTCTATCTGTACATTCACTTTATCCAGACACTCACCTCTATCTGTAAATTCACTTTATCAAGACATTCACTTCTATCTGGACATTCACTTTATCCAGACATTCACCTATATCTGTACATTCACTTTATCCAGACATTCATCTTTATCCAGACATTCGCTTTATCCAGACATTCACCTTTATCCAGACATACTCTTAACCAGCCTTTCACCTTTATCTGTACTTTCACTTTATCCAGACATTCAGTCTAACCAGCCTTTCACCTTTATCTGGACGTTCACTTTATCCAGACATTCAGTCTAACCAGCCTTTCACCTTTATCTGGACGTTCACTTTATCCAGACATTCACTCTAACCAGCCTTTCACCTTTATCTGGACAGTCACTTTATCCAGACATTCACTCTAACCAGCCTTTCACCTATATCTGTACATTCACTTTATTCAGACATTCATCTTTATCCAGACATTCACTCTAACCAGCCTTTCACCTTTATCTGGACTTTCACTTTATCCAGACATTCACTCTAACCAGCCTTTCACCTTTATCTGGACTTTCGCTTTATCCAGACATTCACTCTAACCAGCCTTTCACCTATATCTGTACATTCACTTTATTCAGACATTCATCTTTATCCAGACATTCACTCTAACCAGCCTGTCACCTTTATCTGGACTTTCACTTTATCCAGACATTCACCTTTAGCTCTACTATCACTTTATCCAGACATTCACTCTTACCAGCCTGTCACCTTTATCTGGACTTTCACTTTATCCAGACATTCACTCTAACCAGCCTTTCACCTTTATCTGGACATTCACTTTATCCAGACATTCACTCTAACCAGCCTTTCACCTATATCTGGACATTCACTTTATCCAGACATTCACTCTAACCAGCCTTTCACCTATATCTGTACATTCACTTTATACAGACATTCACTCTAACCAGCCTTTCACCTTTATCTGGACTTTCACTTTATCCGGACATTCACTTTTACTAGCCTTTCACCTTTATCTGGACATTTACTCTGTATTTTGCAAGTGTATTTATTGCATGTTTTAATTTAACAGTAACAGTTATTATTCTATGCTTGGTTTTTTAAAAATACAATTATTTCAGAACAGGAAATTTGAGATATTTGTATTATCAGATGCAAGCAATCAAATTATTTCAAAAATTGATTATTTAACTATGGAATTTTATTCCTGTAATAATCTGATGTACCCTGATAACAGAAATGCATACAACTGGTAGTGATATTTACTTGAATACCATACTTATGAGGTTTTAAAAGTTGTTTTTTTCTTTTAGAGATGGGAGTACTGTCATATACCTGCCACTGGTTCTAAGGAGGAAGAATTAGTCAAAGTTTTGAAGAATCCACAAAATTGGGTGTGACAGGGACAATAACATATCATTATGACGAGGAACATTTCTACTTGACAAGATCATACCATTATGATGAGGAACTTAAAAATTACATTAGAAATTTGATAACTCAAACTTGAAAAGGTCTTGAAAAACAGCTATCATTATAACGGAAGTTGTACGATTTCCAAAACATATCTGTTCTGTAAGAGCATTTTATTTAGGTTTTGATTTCTTTCACCATGTATGATGATTATCCATAGTATACTGTATCCACAATGGAAATTTTGTTATCCATCAAAAGAGAAAACATTTTGTGTAGTTAATTCTTAAATAAAGGGCAAAATGTTTTTTCATCTTTTTCAGTTGCAGTTTTTTTCTGTCCTATAAGAACATATGTTTTCACTGGTACACCACCAGAGTTGTTTTTGTTTTTACTTTTTTTCAGTTAAAAGGGATTAAATATAAAATCCAACCATTTTCCACTTTTTATATTTTGTAAAATATTTTTTGGAATTTTTTTCATTTGATTCAATTTTTAAAAAATGAAACATGCATGTTAATCTTTTATAACTTGTTTAATTTTTGCTATCAAAGAGGCAGATTTTTTATTTTTCTCATGTTTGAAAACAATGTATTTTTAAATCAATTTTGATTGGATCATTTTTTTTAGATACCTCTTTAGGTTAACTTTCAGTTGTGTTTCCACAAATCTTTACAGTGTTTTAAATATAAGGAGTCAAAAAGAGCTAGGCTTTTGTTTTTGTTTTTTAGATATATTTTTTTATCTGATTTTTAGCTCACCTGGACCGAAGGTCCATGTGAGCTTTTGCTATCACTTGGCGTCCGTCGTCTGTCGTCCGTCGTCCGTCGTAAACTTTTTCAAAAATCTTCTCCTCTGAAACCACTGGGCGAATTTTTTTTAAACTTGGCCACAATCATCCTTAGGGTTCCTAGTTTCAAGTTTGTACCCAGGGTGTTGATCAACAGACAAATATGGCCGCTGTTACTAAAAATAGAACATGGGGGTCAACACAGGTTTTTGATCATTATCTAAAAAATTATAATAGCTATAAAGAAAACCGTTACTTCAAATTGATCAGCACGTTAAGGTCTACAATAGTTGCTATTAGTGTGAAGTTGTGTATTGGCTCCTTGTAGGAGTTATTGCCCTTTATTGAAGATTTTTGACAAAATTTTTGGTATTTACAATATAACTTGAAAACTATACGAGGTAGAGTGAAACTGTAAATGGCAAAAATGATCAGCAATAAAAGCCCTACAATTCACTTGATTGGTCTGAAATTGTCAGATGACTCCTTATATGAGTTATTGCCCTTAAATGGTAATTTTTTATGAAATTTTCCGTTTTTGTCCTGTAACTTTAAAACTATAACAGCTAGAGTAAAACTGTAAATAGCAAAAATGATCAGCAATACAAGCCCTACAAATTACTATAAGTCTGACAATTGTCAGATTACTCCTTATAGGAGTTATTGCCCTTAAATTGCAATTTTTTATGGAATTTTCCATTTTTGTCCTGTAACTTTAAAAATTAAAACAGCTAGAGTAAAACTGTAAACAGCAAAAATGATCAACAATACAAGCCCTACAATTCACTGTTTTAGTCTGAAATTGTCAGATGACTCCTTATAGGAGTTATTGCCCTTAAATGGCAATTTTTTATGAAATTTTTCGTTTTTGTCCTGTAACTTGAAAACTATAGCAGCTAGATTCAAACTGTAAATTGCACAAATGATCAGCAATAAAGGCCCTACAATTAACTTGATTGGTCTGATATTGTCAGACAACTCCTTAAATAAGTTATTGCCCATAAATGACAATTTTTCTGAAATTTTTCGTTTTTGTCCTGTAACTTTGAAACTGTAACAGCTAGATTGAAACTGTTAAAAGCAAAAATGATCAGCAATACAAGCCCTACAAATTACTATAAAGTCTGAAATTGTCAGATGACTCTTTATAGGAGTTATTGCCCTTTAATTGCAATTTTTTATGAAATTTTCCATTTTTGTCCTGTAACTTAAAAACCATTACAGCTAGAGTGAAATAATAAATTGCAAAATTGATCACCAATAAAAGCCCTACAATTCACTTAATTGGTATGAAATTGTCAGATGACTCCTTATATGAGTTATTGCCCTTAAATGGTAATTTTTTATGAAATTTTCCGTTTTTGTCCTGTAACTTTAAAACTATAACAGCTAGAGTAAAACTGTAAATAGCAAAAATGATCAGCAATACAAGCCCTACAAATTACTATAAAGTCTGACAATTGTCAGATTACTCCTTATAGGAGTTATTGCCCTTAAATTGCAATTTTTTATGGAATTTTCCATTTTTGTCCTGTAACTTTAAAAATTAAAACAGCTAGAGTAAAACTGTAAATAGCAAAAATGATCAACAATACAAGCCCTACAATTCACTGTTTTAGTCTGAAATTGTCAGATGACTCCTTATAGGAGTTATTGCCCTTAAATGGCAATTTTTTATGAAATTTTTCGTTTTTGTCCTGTAACTTGAAAACTATAGCAGCTAGATTCAAACTGTAAATTGCACAAATGATCAGCAATAAAGGCCCTACAATTAACTTGATTGGTCTGATATTGTCAGACAACTCCTTAAATAAGTTATTGCCCATAAATGACAATTTTTCTGAAATTTTTCGTTTTTGTCCTGTAACTTTGAAACTGTAACAGCTAGATTGAAACTGTTAAAAGCAAAAATGATCAGCAATACAAGCCCTACAAATTACTATAAAGTCTGAAATTGTCAGATGACTCTTTATAGGAGTTATTGCCCTTAAATTGCAATTTTTTATGAAATTTTCCATTTTTGTCCTGTAACTTAAAAACCATTACAGCTAGAGTGAAATAATAAATTGCAAAATTGATCACCAATAAAAGCCCTACAATTCACTTAATTGGTATGAAATTGTCAGATGACTCCTTATATGAGTTATTGCCCTTAAATGGTAATTTTTTATGAAATTTTCCGTTTTTGTCCTGTAACTTTAAAACTATAACAGCTAGAGTAAAACTGTAAATAGCAAAAATGATCAGCAATACAAGCCCTACAAATTACTATAAGTCTGACAATTGTCAGATTACTCCTTATAGGAGTTATTGCCCTTAAATTGCAATTTTTTATGGAATTTTCCATTTTTGTCCTGTAACTTTAAAAATTAAAACAGCTAGAGTAAAACTGTAAATAGCAAAAATGATCAACAATACAAGCCCTACAATTCACTGTTTTAGTCTGAAATTGTCAGATGACTCCTTATAGGAGTTATTGCCCTTAAATGGCAATTTTTTATGAAATTTTTCGTTTTTGTCCTGTAACTTGAAAACTATAGCAGCTAGATTCAAACTGTAAATTGCACAAATGATCAGCAATAAAGGCCCTACAATTAACTTGATTGGTCTGATATTGTCAGACAACTCCTTAAATAAGTTATTGCCCATAAATGACAATTTTTCTGAAATTTTTCGTTTTTGTCCTGTAACTTTGAAACTGTAACAGCTAGAGTGAAACTGTTAAAAGCAAAAATGATCAGCAATACAAGCCCTACAAATTACTATAAAGTCTGAAATTGTCAGATGACTCTTTATAGGAGTTATTGCCCTTAAATTGCAATTTTTTATGAAATTTTCCATTTTTGTCCTGTAACTTAAAAACCATTACAGCTAGAGTGAAATAATAAATTGCAAAATTGATCACCAATAAAAGCCCTACAATTCACTTAATTGGTATGAAATTGTCAGATGACTCCTTATAGGGGTTATTGCCCTTAAATGACAATTTTGTTATAAAATTTTCCATTTTTGTCCTGTAACTTGAAAACTATAGAAGCTAGATTAAAACTGTAAATTGCACCAATGACCAGCAATAGAAGCCCTACAAATGATTGCTTAGTCCAGAATTGCAAGATGACTCTTTATAGGAGTTATTGCCCTTCATTATGAATTTGGACAAATGAACAGTTTTTGAATTATAAATTAGTCTATAACACACCTATTAGTAGAGTAAAACTGTAAATTTCTAAAGTATCCTAAAGGACAATGCCTAAAAACCATTTAATTTTCAGAAATTGTCTGATAGCACCTTATAGGAGTTATTGTATTCAACCAAAATTTTGGAAGAAATGTTTAGTTTTTGCACAGTAACTTAAAAGCTATAACAACTAGACTGAAACTGTTAATTTCAAAAATTTTAATATAGTTGAAGTCATTTGGATTCCAGGGGAGCGATTACAGGCTCCTGGGAGCCTCTAGTTTAATCAGATACTTTGCTTTATGAAGTGTTGGTAAGGTGTAAAAAGATCCTTCTTGGTTTTTCATTCTTTGAGATAAGATCATAAAGGGACAGGATTTTTATCATATTTTTGTGAAGGTCAACATATTTTCCTGTATGTTTTATCAATGTATTAAGGACGTCCTGAATATAGCTGAAATATTGCTTGCTGGACGTTAAACATCAATCAATCAATCAATCATCAATGTATTAAGGGCTAAAAGGGCAACTTTTTTTGTTACATCTTAAATATAATAGCATTTATTACGATTAACAGGTTTTTTTTACTTGAACTGCCATAATTTCTTGCTGACTTGAAAAGTCAAATAAGGTGCTCTGTATTTTGATGAACAGACCTAACTGTCACCAGTTACTATGGCTCCGATTATTTATATATGTTGTAAAGTTTTTTAAAATGGGACCTATTAATTTTTTATGTAAGATTGAGTTTTGGTGGTGATTTATATCAATTTTTTATCATATGGACTTTTTCTAGAGTTGGATTTTTCAAGAAATTAATTTCTTGAAATTAATATTCATGAAAACTGGGATTTATTGTACAACGATAGATAAGAAAAAATGACATAATTTACAAACATTTAAAAAAAACCGATAGAGTTATGTGATCCCAGTTCGAGCTAAGTTCGCTTGTTAGAAGAGAAATTTATTTTTTTATTTTATTGGAAACAACAATGCCAAATGAATTATTTTGCATGAATATCTTCAATTTATGTCTTCAATGAATGTCTTCAATTTATGCTGATCATACATGGTAGTTAGCCGTAGTCACATGTTCACCCTGGGGCCATCTACCCTACTTTAAAAAAAATTATATACTTGTCCAAAAAAAATAAGAATTATATATATTCAAACATGGTTTTCAAATTACCTTTATATTCCCAAACCATTCAAATATAAATAAATTTTGCAGAAATACTGACTTTAGATTGGCTGGAAAATATTTTCTATCAGAGGATGGAAAACAAATTTGATCGTCATGGAGACATGTGCCATTTGACGTCATATATTACTCCACGGGAAACTTAGTTTTTGTATTGATCTCTTTTTTTCAAATATGTCCAGTTACAAAAATAAAATTGTTGAGTTTATTCTTTTGTTTGAATTTATTTCTAAGTATTAACTACAAAAAATATTTTCTCCATTGAGGGATAACAAAATTTCTGTTGTGTACATTTAATATAATCAGCGTAGCCGAGTATACAATGTGTAAAACAGAAATTATGTTATTCCTCAATGGAGAAAATATTTTTTGTAGTTAATCCTTAATTAAATATACTTACGGAATACTTCAAATTTCTGAACAGTTTATACGATATAATATGGTTTGGGTCTGTTTATGCAAACAGACCCAAACCATATATTATATCGTATAACCTGTTCAGAAATTTGAAATATTCCTTATAATTTAATTTTAACTGTAAATCTTAACCATTTTAATAGTAAAAAATGTGATGATGTCATGGAACTATTTGAATTTTAACGGCTTAAGAATAGGTCATAGGTCACGCAAATTATTTCTTATAATATGGGTTGCTCGTTTTAAATTGACCAATCAGATTTCAGCTTACAAAGCAAATTAAATTATATAATAATAAATTTATGCCAAAATATGCAGTTTTTATAATTACTGGTTATAATTTTTTTTCCAAACATTTTTATATGAATTAAATATTTACAAAAAAATGTTTTTTCCAGGGTTAGGCTATTAACAAGGCCATTTTTTCTTTTTACTCATTTCTTAAAATCAAATATTTCATAGGTTGTCAGAATTTTCAGTCAAGGTATTCTTCAAGATAAAAATGTGTAAAAATAAGCAAATAATATTAAACGGTGAGAAATAAGTAACTTCCTTTGATGTGTTATGCCTTACGAGAGATGTCACTAGTCTAACATGCAGGTTACGCTAGAAAGAATCATTGGCTACATTGTTATACAGTGTGTGTATCCATAAAGTACTGGGTATTGTTATATTACTTGTTATTGTTACAGTTTAATCCTATTTTAACATGATATAAAATCAGCTTTATGTGTTTTGTACTATGGTGCTACTAAAGTATGTAATGTTTTGTTTTAGATTAAATAACAGTAGGTTTTGTTGAGATAAATACATAGCAGCACATTTTTAAAGATTGTATTTATCATGGGGCCTTCTGCAATGTGTTCAACAGCAGTGTTACTAAGCAGTGTACTGGGAATATAAAGATCATAATTTGTTTCTTAGCAACATTAATATTAATATTATTATCTTTAGCATTGAAGGGTTGACAAAAATGTGGGGTAATTTTTTGTTAATTTGAATGGGGTTTGTTAGTTTTATTAAAGCATTTAGCTTTTATTTTAAGATAAAAATATGTCTCTATCAGTCTGCTGTTCACAAATGAGTAAGCTGTTCTGGTCAGTATAGATGCAAGAGGAAATTTGGTACAAGTTATCTACCCAAGCTACATGAGAAGCACTTTTTCTGACAATATTATAGTAGGTTCATGGACCAAATAAAATAATAGGTTTCTTTCCAATCACACTCCAATTAACTCTAAAAAAATTGTCAGTTCAGCCAACCTGGATGAAGCTACTGCCATCACTTTGTGTCCGTTCCAGGTTGGAAGATGACATTGGTCACAGTGTTCATTGGATGGTCTACAAAGTTTATGTTTTTATTCTCATTGGAAATTCAGGATAGTACTACACTATTATGATCAGAAATTCAAGATGACCTTCACTGCAGGATAGTTAAACAAAGAAAACTCAAGGAAAATGTTTTAAAAGGCTTATTTTCTGAAATCATTGAACCAGTCGGAACCAGAATGATCATTAATATTTATTGGTTAGTATGTTACAAAATTTATGGTTTTTATTTCTGAAATTTCAAAAAGCCACCACAGCAGGCCCTTATGGGAAAATGTTTCATTGCTCTCTTTTCAGAAACTGTTAAGCTGATTTAAGCCATAATGATGTATTCTCTACAAATTTTTAATATTTTTTGTTCATTGGCTATTTGCCTATTTAAATCGGGTGAGGTGAGCACAAGGCTCTATAGTGTTTTTAATTAACACAGATATAATTTATATTTTTTCTCTTTAAACATGAAGTGTAACTGATTTTACTTGGCTTTTCATACTGTACTATCGTTTGTTTGTTTGAATGTTGTTTAATGCCACATTCGGCAATTTTTCAGCTATTTCACAGCGTCCAGTTTTTATTGTGGGAGGAAGCCGAAGTACCAGGAGAAAACCCAACACCTTCAGTAGGAAAACTGGCAATCCTTGTCAATTATGATTTGAACTGAGTACACCCTGCCCCCTGTAAGACTCAAACCCGCAATCTCAGTGTTGACAGACTACATGATCAATGGTAGACGAACTACCTTAACCACTTGGCCACCGAGGCCCCTAACTGTACTATGTATAGGTCTTGAAAAATGTGTAATTATCAGCCTTCATATTGTATTGAATTTACATAAATTTATAATCATTACAAAAACTGATACTTTTTTCAAGCACACTAAATATACATTTTTATTGGATTGCTTGTTGACAACTTATTGTTATATTTTATCTTTTTGCATATTTTATGGTATTTTGAAGAATATATTTAAATAGTAAAATATTATTTTGTTCGGATCATGTCATTTTGTTTTGTTTTTATACCAGTTTGTTTGCTTCCTAAATTCATGGGAACATTTAGTCATCTGTCTGTATGTCCATCCATATGTCACACCTTGTCATCTGTACTCTTCTTGTCCAGCCCATTGTTGATTTTTGAAGTATTTTCAAATTATGTGGCACAATTGATAATCACAATTGGAGCTCAAGGTCACAGTCCATTATTGAATCAAATTCATGTCCAGTCCATAAATTTGTTGTTTATTTTAGGATCTTCAAATTATGTTTCAGCCGATACATGTATTCTGCTTCTTAATATATGTTATCTGTCAGTATGTTGACATCTTGTTGAGGAACCAAATAGGTAATACATAATGATAATTGTTGTTTAATTTAACTTTTTTGTATATAAAGAACCTGTTTCTGACTATGACGAGTAATTTTTTTCCAACGCCAAGTAATTATCTAAATATCGGTTGTTTTACTTGCTTATGATAATATCAAAACAGCTTCACATGTAATAACAAATAAGTCATGTGGGGTTTTCCACATTCATGAAAAAGAGGGGTGGGGGGGTGGCAAGATCTTTTCTGTTAATGTGTTTTGGGCATTTTTACTGGTGTGTTAACTGTTTTTTTTAAAGCAACTGTTAACTGTTTTTTAACCATTAGCTGTTATGTTTTCTTAAAAATTGAAATTGTTGTTAACTGTTATAATGACAATAAAAACCCTGTTTGCTGTTAATAGTATTGCCCTTCGATAAGATTCTGCAATTATCTGGGTTTTTTTTATTTTTGAACTCAGTGTTTTCTGTTTTCTCATGTAAATTGCTGTTATCTGTTATCATTAGTATACCCCCCGCAAACTAGTTTGGGGGGGTATATAGGAATCAACCTGTCTGTCTGTCCATCTGTCTGTCTGTCCGTCTGTCCACATCCCTTATCCCTTGTTAGCGCTTCTCCTCCTAAACCGCTAAAGTACATCATATGTAGATGTGCATGAAGAATTTTCGTCACTGTCAGATATTATTCAGGGGAGATAATTGGACTTTGACTTTTAAAATATAGCATTCAGTGCTGGACCTCGTAAGCGCAACTCCTCCTAAACCGTTTGACAGATTTTGATGAAACTTTACATGAAGGAAGTACATCATATGTAGATGTGCATGAAGAATTTTCATCGCTGTCGGATATTATTCAGGGGAGATAATTGGACTTGACGCGACCGGGGGTTATCCCTTTGTGAGCGTGCTCACAGTCCACACTTGTTTTAAATTTACTGTAATCTGTTTGGGAAAAATAAAAAATTGTTAACCTGTTAATGGACCCCCTTAATCTTGATTTATGGATAAAAGCAATGTGGTTCGGGGGTTTGTCGTCTTCGGATAAACCCCATCAGTTTCATTTTTCTTATTATTGCCCATGTTTCCTTTTTTAGCATCAGAAAAAACAACATTAATTTTGTGATAATTATGAAAGTATTTTGAATGCTGTAAATTGATCATCAACAGAAAATTATAAAGATTACAAACACCATAGTTACAAAATATGTGTTTTGCATCTCTGTTGCACATATTTGTTATCTAGGCTGAGTTACAAAAAGGTCCCTGTACTCACTCCTGGGGGTTTATGCATATTATTCGCTATTTAAATGTTTAACTAGTTTGCTTCATAATTTTTCTTGTCTTTTCCATTTAATTCATATTTGTATAGCACCTTATTTTATTAGTTTTAACACTTTTATTCATTTTTGTTATATTCATTGCTCCATCTGGAATACCATTTTTACCAGTATGATTCCAAAATAATACTCTAAAATATAAATTTTGTCAACAATTCCACAATTACAAAAAAGTGTTAATTAACTAGGCATTGTTGAAATATTGGCTGAATGGCAGAGAAAGGAAAAATTATTGAAATATTGGCTGAATGGCAGAGAAAGGAAATATTGGCTGAATGGCAGAGAAAGGAAATATTGGCTGAACGGCAGAGAAAGGAAAAATTATTTAACCAAGACAGCAGTTTAAAAGCAGAAAATATGTATAAATCACAGGGGTGTTATGCTTCATTAAAAGTAATGGGACCTCTTTGTAGCTACGCTGAGAGAAAAAAAATATCAAAGGAGCTACATTATTGTCAGATATATGTAGCCCCATTATAATGGTAAAGAACAATGGATTTATCTCAAACCACAAAGCCGTAAATGGTCTGGTACAAAAAAGTGCATATAGTCATGACCTTATTGAAAATTCACCTTGTCACTTTATTAATTCAGATTTACCAATTATTTCAGTCTGACAATAACAGCTTAAACTCTACCCAAGGTCAATGGAAGACAGAATTTTATGATGTAATTTGCTTTTTAAATGGACAATTATTTGATAAATAAACTCCAATGTGATATCAATTATTGTTTATTGGTAATACTGCTAAGGTAAAAGATGTACACAAGTTTTATAAGAATGTTCAATCATTATACAGACTATCGTATGTCATATCCAAGTATCGTGACAGATATAAAACATAATACAAAAGTAAAATGGTGATATATAAGGTTGTCTCATTTTTCAAGCATATTTTTTCTGTTGCGTTTAGCATTTTGTAAAATGTACAAAGCAGCTGCAAGCTATAGTATACAGGACATAAAAAAACTACCTATGTTAATTAGGACATAAGTACATATTATACAGTTATTTCATATGTGATTTGGGAACAGTCAAACTGTTGGCCCGAGGTGGAGGGGATAGTGTTTTGAACTGTTGCCAGAGGCCGTAGGCCGAGGGCAACAGTTCAAAACACTATCCCTGACACCGAGGGACAACTGTTTGACTGTTCCCAAATCACATATGAAATAACTGTTTTATTACCTGATCAATTACTGTTTTAACAGTACGTGCAGAAAAAAGGAACAAGAAAATAGCTTTGCAAATATGTTAATCATTAAACTTTTCTCATGATTTAACAATCTTTTAACTATGTCACACTGCCAACATTTTATATGTTTTCGTATTGTTTTTCTCTGTTATTTCGTCAAAAAAAAATTAAGGAAACAGTCATTTTGCTATTTTAAACTGACAAAATGACGTCAGAGCACGCGAGGGAAACAGTCGAAACTATTGACCGGTCAACAGTTCGCGAACATTGACGTTTTTATAATTTCAGAAAACAGTAAAAAATACCAAATTACATTTATATAAGTTATCAGGTAATAAAATTGAATGTTTATGTTCTGATGTCTAGTCAGGACATGACTGTAAACATACTAATGTCTAGTCAGGACATGACTGTAAACATACTAATGTCTAGTCAGGACATGACTGTTAACATATTGATGTCTAGTCAGAACATGACTGTTAACATGCTAATGTCTAGTCAGGACATGACTGTTAACATATTGATGTCTAGTCAGAACATGACTGTTAACATGCTAATGTCTAGTCAGGACATGACTGTAAACATACTAATGTCTAGTCAGGACATGACTGTAAACATACTAATGTCTAGTCAGGACATGACTGTAAACATACTAATGTCTAGTCAGGACATGACTGTTAACATATTGATGTCTAGTCAGAACATGACTGTTAACATGCTAATGTCTAGTCAGGACATGACTGTTAACATATTGATGTCTAGTAAGGAAATGACTGTTAACATGAAATATTATTAAACCTACCTTAAAAAACACAGATTGACTCAAAATAATATCATGTGACTTGTATAAATGAGATGTCTAGCTAGACAACGCTGAAAATTTGCTTGTAGAGGGTGCATGTTAACAGTGGTGTCTATTTTGGACATACAATATATTATTAATAACTCGATATCTAAAAAAGACATAACTGTTAACAAACTGTTTGAATGTTGGTTAGTGCCACTTTCAGCAATATTTCAGCTACTGTAAACCAAATAATATTCGCGTAAGCAAACTTTTGCAGTTTGTATTCAATGGACTGATTCGCAGATACAAACTTTCGCAAAATCATTAAAAATAAATATTCGCGGATCTACTGATCCTTGTATATATAATAAATACAAAATAAATAATAAATATTTGAGTTGTAGTTCTGTTGTCTTCTGTTTTATTTTTTGGCTATCAATTAATAGCTGACTGATTCACGTGAACATAAACTCAAGTACATGTTTACTAAATATATTTATTTGTGAAAACAGAAATAAAAACAAATGATCTAAACATGTGTTTGCATAATCAACACATTGAATAGAATAATTTTGAAGTCGACAATTTAAATGAACCATTTTACCTTAATGGCCTGTCACGCCTGTAGGTGTACATAGTTGTTAATTACCTGTGCGATTATTGTTTTTATAACGGCTAAAAAGTCGTTTGATCTTTTGACACCTGACATAATTAAATAATTAGGTTTTTAATTAAAACCTAAGAAAATTAACTGTTTTATCAACTGGAAGATTTCATTGTGAAATCATAGTTTAGTAATTCCAAATAAGGATTTTTCATACAAATTTGGTATTTTACAGGACCCAGACCTTTTCGCGGATATAAACTTTCACGTTTGTTACCTCCTCGCAAAATCAGTGAAAGTTTATATCACGCGAAATTTTATTTGTTTACAGTATATTGTGACATCCAGTTTTTTTTTTTTTTTGGGGGGGGGGGGGGGTAAGCCAGAAACAACCCTAACTTTTGTTAGGAAAACTAGTAATCCTTGTCAATAAAGATTAAAATTAAGCACATCCTGCCTGCAGAGAGATGAGACTTGAACCCACATCCTCAGTGTTGATGATCACACATGATCAATAGTACATGACAGATGCCCTGTTAATTTATAGATGTCTGGTTAGGACATAGCTGTTAACACCCTAATGTCTAGTTAGGACACATATTAACACCCTAATGTCTGCTTAGGACATAGTTGTTAACCCTAATGTCTATTTAGGACACAGATGTTAACATCCTAATGTCTAGTTAAGACATAGATGTAAACACCCTAATGTCTAGTTAGGACATAGATGTTAACACCCTAATGTCTAGTTAAGACATAGATGTTAACTAATGTCTAGTTAGGACATAGATGTTAACCCTAATGTCTATTTAAGAAACAGATGTTAACATCCTTATGTCTAGTTAAGCCATAGATGTTAACACCCTAATGACCAGTTAGGACATGGATGTTAACACCCTAGTGTCTAGTTAGGACATGGATGTTAACACCCTAATGTCTAGTTAGGACATAGATGTTAACACCCTAATGTCTAGTTAGGACATGGATGTTAACACCCTAATGTCTAGTTAGGACATAGATGTTAACACCCTAATGTATAGTTAGGACATAGCTGTTAACACCAAAATGTATAGTTAGGACATAAATAAAGATAATTTAAATTTAATATCCCAATATCTAGGACAAATTCAGATAATATCCCAATGTCTAATTATAAATCACATACAGATAGTTTTCTACTATTATCCAGGGTGCTGTTTCATAAAGCAATTGCTAATTAACGTGTTTGTTATCCCATGCAATTTAAATGGGATAACGTGCACGTTAAGCTAACGATCGCTTTATGAAACAGCGCCCTGATTGTCAAAGTTACAATGTTTTCTTTTGTTATATTATCATGAATCATGTTATCATAAAGGTCAAAGTTGAAATTAAATAACTCTCTAAAATGCTAATGTGTTGCTAAAGTACAAAATGTTTAGTGGACAGAAATACACAAAATAATAACATTCAGAATATTTGTATAGTAACTATATTAAATGAGAATCATTTTGAACCAGTTACTTTGAATTTGTCATGACTAAAATAAATAATATCAATAGAACTTATATCAGATTAAATCATAGATATAACAATAATTTAGAGGCTCTAAGAACCCTGTATTATCTCTTTTCTGGCCCAGATAATTGCCATATGTTTAATGTTAAAAGAAGGCCAAAATAGGGTCATTATTGCTAAGTTTGGTTAAACTAGCCCAGTTGTTTCTGAGGAAGTTTTGACTGAATTTTGTTAGTGTACAAAGAAAGTAAAAATTGGCCATTTTGTTTTATCTTGACCTCTTTTGCCAAAATGAATCAGTTTAAGCCATTAAAAGAATTTTCTATTTGAAGTTATGGTGTCTTTGATGGACAACTGGGCTATACAATGTGTAGAAAGGACCATACAAGGATCATCTGTGGCAGATTTCATTCATACTGACCTTGTAGTTTTAAGGTAGTTTGGAACTTTGGTATTCTAACTTCCAACTAGTAAGTCATTTTTATGTTTTGTGTGTTATATTCAGTGATAGTTCTTTAACATTGCACTTCACATAGTACAATTTATAACAAAAGTTTCAGTATATTGGGTTCTGTATAACAAAAGTTTCAGTATATTGGGTTCTCTATAATAAAAGTTTCAGTATATTGGGTTCTGTATAACAAAAGTTTCAGTATATTGGGTTCTGTATAACAAAAGTTTCAGTATATTGGGTTCTGTACAACAAATATTTCAGTATATTGGGTTCTTTTAAAAACAATAGTTTCAGTATATTGGGTTCTGTATAACAAAAGTTTCAGTATATTGGGTTCTGTATAACAAGTTTCAGTATATTGGGTTCTCTATAACAAAAGTTTCAGTATATTGGGTTCTGTATAACAAAAGTTTCAGTATATTGGGTTCTGTATAACAAAAGTTTCAGTATATTGGGTTCTGTATAACAAAAGTTTCAGTATATTGGGTTCTGTATAACAAAAGTTTCAGTATATTGGGTTCTGTATAACAAATGTTTCAGTATATTGGGTTCTGTATAACAAAAGTTTCAGTATATTGGGTTCTGTATAACAAAAGTTTCAGTATATTGGGTTCTGTATAACACAAGTTTCAGTATATTGGGTTCTTTTTAACAAAAGTTTCAGTATATTGTGTTCTGTATAACAAATGTTTCAGTATATTGGGTTCTGTAAAACTAATTTAAAGCAGAATCCAATTAATTGTTACCAAAATTGTTGAAGATATGTTGCAATAATAAAAATTGCACAACAAAGGTTTTAAACATTTTTTAGGTAGTTTTCCTACCAACTTTGACACTTTAGTGAACCATCAACTGGTCCACAAGAACTATATTCTATGATTTGTAATGGAACATTCACAAGAACTAATTCTATAATTTATAATGGAGCATCCACAAGAACTATTTTCTATAATTTATAATGGAGCATCCACAAGAACTATTTTCTATAATTTATAATGGCGCATCCACAAGAACTATTTTCTATAATTTATAATGGAGCATCCACAAGAACTATTTTCTATAATTTATAATGGAGCATCCACAAGAACTATTATCTATGATTTATAGCAGAATATCAATAGGTCCATGAGAATTATTATTTATGTTTTATAGCGGAGCATCAACTGGTCCACGAGAACTATTATCTATAGTTAGTTCTTGCATCATATGATATGATGGTCGTTTTTTATGGGTCCTTAACCCTTGATTTGGAAGCTGTGGTTCCAATTGAATACTATGTGTCACTATGTCATGATTTTCTTCATCACTATTGGAAGCCATGTCATAATGGACAGTCTTGTCCCTTTCTCTTATTTTATTGAATAGATCACTATTTTTTATGTTTTCAATCGTTCTATTTTGAATTTTTTTTTGCCTCTCTACTGTCATGTCATCAATATCATTTGGATGTTTGTCAGATATGAAACTCGTTGTTAACAAAGTAGCAGACTGTGAAGCAATATAACTTGGATCTGTAGTTCTAATATGTGGTGATACCCAGTGTGTCTGCTGTGGTTTTTGTGCCTCCATTTTAATTACATTTTGTTTTCGTCTTCGATAACGGTAGCACAATAATGCAATGATGAGTATTAGTACAATGGCAGATACAGGGACAGCTACGTAAATGATAATCCACACCAACCTGTTTAAGCCTGTAAAAAAAAATTAACATTATATATTCTTTTTAATTAAATACTATTATATTGATACTAATTTTGCAGATTTGATCCTCTTTTGTTTTTAAAAAAGCAGGTGAAGGACCACCCAATAAAGGGAACCAGTCCAGAGGTTGTAAGTAAAAGTAGTACTATTCCACAGACCAGTTCAGTGTTGCCTAATACATGTATAGAATTTGAACCACACATGATACCAGAATACATTTGGTATTTTGGAAAGCTGAATAATCTAGGAAACTTAAGGATATAGTTTTATTGGTTTTAAATAAGCATAAAAATGTTGAGATTGAATTAAGGACATGCACTGTTTTTTGGAAATAAAAAGTGAAAGTGGATTTTAGTCCATATGAACTTCCGGTTGAGGGTTCGTTCTTGTTTGCAATGAAACATATTGTGAAATTTTGACAGAATACAGACCCAGTGCATATTTATATGGGACAGAAGTGTCACTATATTTTTGAAATGAAGGTAAATTTTCCAGGAAAAGTCAAAATCATCAAATTTAATATTATAGCCAGAG